>VDFB02047230.1:225033913-225590328 GCA_007258455.2 Sequoia sempervirens | reverse complement strand
ATCAAATTATAACCATGGCAAAAGTCATACAGTTTTCGAGCACAATTGATCTTCTCAGTCAGCAAGCATGCAATCTAGTTAAAAGCTTAGAAGCAAATATGTAGTGAAGTACAAAAGCATGTAACTAAAATAAAATTGATCTCATAAATCCTCTCCACAAAACCCAAATCTCCTTTACTACAAGAAAAGTAATGACTGACCCAAAATCTTCTGGTTGTAGTTAATAATTTGCCAATAAGACGATTACATTTATGAGCAAATCCAATGCTTTCAGACTTAGTCCTAGGCAATGTTCCACGGGGAGGTGTCCCCATTGGTCTAGATGATGTTCCAGACTTGTGGCCTTGCAGGAGTTAACCCCTCCCTGTCCTCTTTCCTTTTTGAAGTTCTGGGGACGTTCCTCCCTTTTTTGGATTATTTTTAATTTTTAAAGTTTTGGGAACATTCCTCCCTTTAATGGATTTTTTTTAAAGTATTGGGGATGTTCCTTCTTTTGAACAGTAAAAAGGCATAAAAGGAAGCTTGAAAAACAAAGTCTAAAACAAATTAAACACTGAAAGCAGCGCCTACCAAGAACCCCAGCCTAAACAAACTTTGGAAACTCTACCCATTGCTGTTTTGTAATTTCCATAAGAGAAATGAAGGAACAGGAAGTGGAGCAGTTTCCAAGATATCAACCGGATGATGACTCCAATTTCTGAGCCTGTTACTCTACATGCTGTGTGATGTAAAATTTCTTTTTTGGGGGGCATCTCTCAATAAATATCATGTTTCATATTCTGTTTGTATTATCAGTCTATTAGATGGATTATGGAATCAATGAATTGTTATTGTACTTACTCTTTAGTATTTCAACTTTTTTTGGTTTGTTTATGTTATTTTTTGGGATTTCTATTTATTTGTACTTCAATATTTCAAATATTAATTTTATATTATTTTAATTTGCATTCCCCCTGCCATCCCCAAAATCTGGACAACAAATTCAAAATTGCAATCCACAAAACCCACCATGCAACCCTGAAACTTGGATAAACACTGATTCTAAAAGTTGATCATTCTTCTAAGCATGTTCTCTTCAAACTGCTCATTTTTGTTGCTTTATGTATATACTTTCAAGATCTACCCATTAATAGAACTAAAAAGTAAAACCTCGTGACAGAGAAAGAAATCAACATTTGTTCTTAGTATGGTAAACTAGCAGCAATAGAGAAAGTTTTTTCAGAGTTCGAGTAGAGAGACAGGTTATATAAATAATCAAAAGTTAGATGAAGTTAAAAAGAAATGAACATAACCTTCAAATCCACCATATATAAACAGACGTAACCCTGATGTGGATCCCTTTTAGTTTAGATCTGAAGTGTCACATACAGAGATGTCATGTTTGAATAGTTCTGTACAGCAGTTTAATTAAATTCATTTTTTATTTCCCAATATGGTGACATATTAAAGGTTATGACAAGAAAAAACAAATAAACTAATTACACACTCAAATACTTGTGCAAGTGACTCTTTTCCCTCAACACATCAAAACATGTTTCTACACTCTCTCTAATTCTGTCACATTAGCAACTCGTTGATTCATTAAAAGGTCTTTCCATCCTTGGATTAATTTTTCTTGTCTTTGAATTAACTCATCTTTAGCTTTCAGCTCTTCCTCCAAAGCCGAAATTTCCTGCATATAGAAAAGCATTATTGCATAATCCAAAATCAGTAGGAATTCCCTGCATGTGGAAAAGCATTATTTCATAAACTGAAATCAGTAGAAAATATGAAGAAAAGAGTGGCTAAATAGGAACATGTGCATTGTTCCCTCCATCAATTTCTCTCTTGTTCTCTAGAGTGTATATTCCATGAAAGTCACCCTTAGGCTTGTCTAAACCAAAACAAAGATGTTTAAGCAGTCAAACACTCAAAAGCTCAACAATTGATGTCTTGGAGAACAGTAATTGTCCAATTTCTGTATTTGCACAAGAGCACCCATTATCATGAATCAAAGTATCATCATCTAGAATAGCAGCAAAATTTATTGGAGCTCATGCAGTCAATCAATATTAACAAGCATATGGGAAGAATGGTTTACAACCCAAGTTCTCAATAGAGGAACATAATTAACCATAAAATAGGATAATAAATGTGTAAACTTCTAAAGTGGAATTTGAACTCTCCAGTGACAGGATAAATCACTGAAAAAGAGGGCCCATATTATGCTAGATCATAGTTGAATGAGGATCGGTCCAGTCTAAAACACTGTTTTGTGGAATTAAATTGCTGGGAAAATACTAGCATAGTCTTCTTTACATGCAAAATACAATATATTTTCCCTAGTCATTAGGTAGCATAAAGGTAAAACTCACTTTCCACAATCTTCGCCTTTGGTCATCCTAGCTAGGCATCATATAGCTTGTGCAAATAAGCATAATGGTGTAAAAGTTGAAAAACTATTCATTCATATATTGCATTTTGCAAGTAATGGCTTTGACAGAAATTAGAAAGGAATGTGGTCTGAACTCAGTATTTCAACCTCAACGAGATCGATTTTAGCAGGCACTGTTTAGATATGATTAATTTTATGAAAATATTAGAATTAGTGAAAGAGAAGAAAGCTGTGTCATTTTAGAAGGCTATTTCAAGATTGAATCTGAAGATTGGCCTGCTTGGAGCCATTCATTTAAAAAATTTAGCATATTCTCAAAATTACAGGATAAATCACTCTATTAAAACGTAAAATTTGCCACAACTGCAGACAAGAAAAATAGTTGCAAACTTTATATATTCAAATGATTGACATGGACGTAAACGAGAAGACTTAACTAGCAAAATATCAATAAAAAAAACAGGGCTGACCGGTGAAAATAATCAAGTAGCCTGTAGTGGCTTTGCCAAAGAACACCTCTAAATTTGTGGATAGATTTTGAACCATCCCTGGAAAATTGATAGTCCTAATTACAAACGATGCCACCAGGAAATGAAAAAGACTGGCATCGTTTGTAATTAGGACTATCAATTTTCCAGGGATGGTTCAAAATTTATCTACCCCCTAACTTAAGTTTACCTATGCACATGCAAAAAAATTGAAAGAAAAAGTAATATTAATATTTTGTGGAAGTTAAGATGCAGATTTTTGGCAGATATGCCGCCTGTCAGTTTACCAGACACATGTTGGTTCAGGTAGGATGTAGCTCTTTTTGTCCAAGCCGGGTTTGCTAGTTTCCCTACAGTTTTTGGTCTCTGACACTTGGAGCTAATTCCCAATGCATTCCTTTCTCAATTTCTTAGGGCAGAATTTTCCTTGTAACCACATGATTAAGCTTATGTAATTCTATTGGTTACAGGACTAATATAAGATACAGTTATTGAAAGAAATGGAAGACATTTGTTTCCCACTGTATTTTATTTTTATATTGGAAAATGAGCAATCAATCATAATGTTTCATACTTTTTGGATGACAAAGAAACATCATAGTAAAACAAATTAGTTTGTGTTTTCAAACTTTTGAAAGGGTGTATGGGCTGAATGAATTGAATGGAAATGTACCCTCAAATCCAGTACTTCACACAAAACATGAATATGTTTGTGTGACTGTACATCCCTTAGCTGTACCAACATACTCATTACAGTTTTGTCCCAGGTGCGCCTGTGTTCAGGGAGGTATGTGCAACCATCTTATATATAAAACAGTTATGGAAATCTTTGATATATTAAGATGAAGCAAACGTGCTTCATATATAGATTTACAAAACTGATGTTTCTAAAATAGAAACAAGATCGAAGAAGAAACAAATCTAAAAAATACGAAGTTTCTAAAAAGAAACAGAAGAGAACAGCAGAAGTATCTAATCTAATATTTTACACAAAATATTGATCATTAAATGAAATATTCTAAATATTAATCTAATACCCTCCCTTAATGGTTAATCTATCAACTACACCAAGATGCCCCCTGAATTTGACAAATTTATCCGCGCTCAAAGACTTGGTGAGAATATCAGCAGACTGATCCTCAATCGGAACATACTGCAATACCACTGATCCATCTTCGACAAGTTGGCAGAAGAAATGACAATGAAGTTCAACATGCTTTGTCATTTCATGGAAGACTGGATTCTTGGCGGGTTTCAGCACCCCTTGATTGTCACAATACAAGGGGGAAGGCCCTACTTGAGACATTTGCATGTCCAAAAGCACCCTTTGAAGCCATAACGCCTCACAAGCTGCTTTAACAGTTCCCCGATATTCAACTTCAGTCGAGGAAAGAGCCACTACCTACTACTTCTTGCTGGTCCATGTAACTGCACCTATACCCAAACTGAATACATACCCTGAAGTAGACTTTCTATCATCAACAAAACCTACCCAATCTGAGTCTATATAACCAATCAGCTTAGGATCTTTGCACCTTCCATACAAAATGCCAAAGTTGGAAGTGCCTTTCACATATCTCAGCACACACTTTGCTACAACCCAATGTTCAGCTTTAGGGGTTGTCATGAATCGAGAGATGTAGCTTACTACAAAATTGAGGTCAAGTCTAGTAGCAGTGAGATAGATGAGGCTGCCTACTAGTTGCCTAAATGTCGATTCATTTTCGACAAGCAAACTGCGAGCATACTTAGATTGAGAAATGAAGATGTTGTTAGCTGTCTGCCAAACCTCAACACCAAGACAATAATGAAGAAGTCTCAAATTTGTAATGTCAAATGATTGACTGAGATTGTGTTTTATCTCCTCAATCAAATGTTTTGATCTGCCAATAATGATAAGGTCATCAACATAGACAACAAGCACAAGAATATCATCACCACACTATTTGACATACAAATTTGAATCTGAAGGGCTCCTCTGAAAACCATGATCAAGGTACTTATCAATTTTCATGTACCATGATCAAGAAGGTGCTTTCACAAGTTTGCAAACTTGATGTTCTTTACCAGGAACCTTGAAACCAGGAGGCTGTGTCATATAGACTTCTTCTTGTAGATCACCATTGAGAAACGCACTCTTGACGTCCATTTGATGGACTTTCCAACCAAACTGGGTTGTTTGTAGCCAGGACAAGCCAAATAGTACTCATTTTGGTTGTAGGAGCAAAAGTCTCCTCATAGTCAATGCCCTATGTCTGTGAGAACTCTTTGGCTACTAACCAAGCCTTATACTTGTCAAGGGTTCCGTCAGCCTTGTACTTAACTTTATACACCCATTTGCAACCAATGGGTTTCTTCCCAAGTGGAAGATCAAAAAGCACCCAAGTGTTGTTCTTCAGAAGGCTACGATGTTCAGCTTCCATAGCCTATTCCCACTTAGGTATGCCTTTAGCCTCTATGTATGCCTAAGGCTCTGAAATGCTGTGAAGGTTGGCCATAAGAGCAAAATTGACTGTATGTTGTTGCTTGCTCTTTTTCCAAGCAGATCTACCCTCAACCAACTCATCATCATGAGGATCACCAATAGTCTTGGCCCACCTTTTAGGCCAAAGGGTAGATGTACCAACATCTAAATCAAGAGGAACAGCATCACCAGGTGTGGCTGGTACAAAATCAGCTAGATCAGGATCCAGATTGTCTGGAGGAGGGGCAAGTGGTGGAACATTCTGTCGAGGTGGCTACTCGACTACAGAATCCCTCCCATCAGGTGGACTCAAGGGAAGACAAACACCCAATTCAAAAGCATTCCAAGGTTGTTCCTCAAGATTCACAAAAGTAGAAGACTGATAGAAGGGACGAGTAGTTTCATCAACCACAACATCAGGACTGGAGATGAGATGATTTGTATCTACATCAATCAGTCTATATGCCTTATGATTCTCACTGTAACCAGTGAACATGAGTTTCTAGCTTTTGGAATCCAACTTAGTGCGCTTGGCATCTGGAATCCACACGAGCAGTAGAGCCAAAAACTTTCAGGTGGCTGATTTTAGGCTTTCGTCCAGACTAGGCTTCTTCAGGGGTCATCTTCTTAACTGCATGAGTAGGAGACCAATTCAAAAGATAGACTATAGTATAAACTGCTTCAGCCCAGAATTTCTTAGGAACGTGCCTATGCTCCATCATAGAATGAGCCATTTCAGTAATGGTGCGATTTCTACGTTCTACAACACCATTCTACTGAGGGGTGTAAGGTGTGGTAAGTTGGCGCTTAATGCCATGTGCAACTCAAAAATTGGAGAAATCAATAGAACAAAATTCCCTCCCCCTCAGACCTAAGAGTAACTATCGGAGAAACAAACTTTTTTTCAACTAAGGCCTTATACTGCTGAAATATACCAAATACATCTGATTTGTTTTTCAAGAAATACACCCACATTTTTTTGCTGAAATCATCAACAAATAATAAAAAATACCTAGAGCCAGTAACAGGAGTGTTCATTGGGCCACATACATCAGCGTGAACCAACTGTAATACCTTGGACTCGCCATGAATCACCATCTGAGAATGGAGTCCGATGTTGCTTTCCAGCCTGACAAGCCTCGCATACTCCATGATTTTGAGTCTAAATCACGAGTAGGCCACCAACAAAATCATCACGAGCTAACTGAGAGAGACACTGCATGTTTAGGTGCCAATAACGCTAATGCCAGAGACTATTGATGGATTTACTCCTGGCTGCCATAGCGTGCTCTTAAGAATCGCCAAAGTCAACAAGTCTATAAAGACCATAATCCTCAAGGCCCTGAACAACTATGGTGTGTGTGTCTCTGTCAACAATGTTGCATGTGTGCATGCTGAAAAACAATATCCAGCTGAGGAGAGTGTCATAATTTGACTAACAAAAAGTAAATTCAACTCCATGCCAGGTACAAAGTATGCATCGAGAAAAATTAAATTTCTCCCTCCAGAATGAATCTACACATTGCCCTTTCCGACAACAATATACTCCTCGCCTCCTCCAAAGATAACAAAGTCTCTGAAGGGCGTGTACTCAATGAACCAATCCCGGCGATGAGTGAAATGTCGAGAAGCACCTGAATCAATGCACCAGGCAGAGGATTTCACAGGATCTACTAGACTCTTGGCCATGAAGGCGTAGAATGCAGACTCCTTTTGCTCAGTGTGCTCTGCAACATTGGCTTTAGGCTTAGACTCACCTTGCTTGTTTTGTTTAGAAGCCAAGCGTTTTCGGCAATCTTTCTTCAGGTGACCAAACTTTTGACAATAGTTGCACTAAACATTCTTCTTCTTGGAAGAATCTGAAAACTGCGCTTGACTAGTCTGTTGAGAAGGCTGATTTTTGCCCTTATTCTTCTGAAAGGTCTTGGCAAGAAATGCTTGCTCTGTGGAGGACAAACTAGCACCGCTACCGAACTGTTGTTTCCAACGATCCTGCTGCAAAAGTATGGTGCATAAATCTGAAAACTTTAAATCAACATTAACTGAAATAATGTTGAGAGTCTCAATAAAATGCCCATAAGATTTTGGTACCATATCTTCTTCCTCCATTTTCCGACCAATCGCCTCAAGCTGATCACAGATGTCCTTGATCTTGGTCAAGTGCGCTTGTAAAGATGTCTTCTCATCCATCATGATAGAAAACATGTTCTTCAGGAAAAACGCACGGCTTTTGTCAGAAGTTTCATGAAGATCTTTCAGATGATCCCAAATTTCCTTTGCTGATTTACCAGAAGGAACCTAAGGCAACTGATCATCAATGACAGACAATTTAACGAGCATCACTGCTTCACGATTTTGCTCATCCAACTTTTCTTGATCTTTATCTCTCGATGCAAGTCATGTCTTTTTGCCCAGAATGATCTGATCAAGGTAGTGCTATTCGAAGATAGTCATCATTCACTGCTTCCACGTGTTGTAGTTGTGGCCGTTGAACTTCTGGCTAGCCTCCAGCATAATGTGCAACAACGAGACCATTTGATAAAAAAATCCTCAAGCCAATTTCTCATAGACTAGAGGTAAAAATACCTCAAATTCAAAGCTCTGTACAAAAAAAGACAAAATACCCAATGTTCGACACAAATCTCAAGGACAGAATAGACGGCAGAAAAAGAAAAAATTGATGGCCAACTAGCTACAGAGAAGGAGAACAGGACAAAATGCACATAACCAAATAAAAAGAATGTACTAGAGGCAAAGCTACAATCGATTGTTTTCTTCATAACACGTGCTAACATGTGAAGGATCACAGACTAGAGATTGCACATGCAAGGAGCCCGTCACCAATCGCAACAGAAATCAAAACCGAGCACACAGACGATAGATACAATGTCTTAAACGCCAGAAGCACAAACTCATGATTTGAGGAAGATCGCGATAGAGAAGAAGGCAAAGAATTTGTGCAGTTTCCAGAAGACACGACGCCAAATGTGAAAGAGGTCTCACAAAAACCTAAAGAAAATCTAAAGAAGAGCTCTCAAGATTTCTCAAAGAAACGATGTGATACAAAAACACTGAAACATGTTTTTCACAAGTGCCTTTAAGTGCATAGAAACACAAAAAATGGCCACAGAATAGGAGCAGAGGTCAAAATGCGTGACCAAAATACAAAAGCGCAATTTATAGAGGTAGAATATCCACGTTTTTCTTCACAAGACCATGATCTCTACTCAACACCACGAACACGCAAGTCAAGCGCCTAGAGACCAGATGCAATTTTGCAGAGGAATTCACACAAGAATTCATGCAAAACAAAGCAGAGAAAATCAACGCCCCAAAAAAATCAAATTCTTCCCGACCTACTCTGATACCATAAAACAGTTATGGAAATCTTTGATATATTAAGATGAAGCAAACATGCTTCATATATAGATTTACAAAAATAATGTTTCTAAAATAGAAACAAGATCGAAGAAAAAACAAATCTAAAAAATACAAAGTTTCTAAAAAGAAACAGAAGCGAACAGCAGAAGTATCTAATCCAATATTTTACATACAATATTGACCATTAAATGAAATATTCTATTAATCTAATAATATAGTTATATAGCCATTAATTTTGTACTAAACAGTAATGTAATTATTTTATAGCCAAAATACTATTACAAAGATTTGTAATCAAGAAATGGTAAAAAGGTGTCATTTTGGAAAATAAACACATCCCTTAGCTGTACCAACACATTCAGTACAGTTTTGTCCCAGGTGCACCCTGTGTTCAGGCAGGTATGTGCAACCATATTATATAGCTCCAAGGTCTTGAATAAGTTTGTATGACTGTACATCCCTTAGCTGTACCAACATACTCAGTACAGTTTTGTCCCAAGTGCAGCCTATGTTCAGGCAGGTATGTGCAACTATTATTAAGCTATATAACCATTAATGTTGTATTAAACAAGTAATGTAATTATTTTTTAGCCTAAGTATAATTACAAAGATTTATAATCAAGAAATGGTAGACAGGTGTGTCAATTTGGAAAATAAATGCATCCTTTGGGATTTGGAGTGACTAAGAAAGTTTGACATGCCATAATAGGAAATGCTGAAGATGAGAGCCCTGTGTACGTTTTCTTCCTTTTGTCAGTGAAGCAAGGGAATGTACAAATTATGTACAAATCTAAGGATGACGCTATATTTCCCATATCTTGTAGTGCCATTTTCTGGCAAGTTTATTACATTATTTTTTTCTGATTAACCGTAGACTAGATGGGAAACATAAGCATCTACAAGCTGACATGAACTTTGTATAAAATATGGACATGAAAAATATTAAGTGTATCCTATGAATCATGAAGACAAGAAGCAGCTCAAGTCTCATGTAGAGCATGCTATTTCATGTCCCTTTATTAGGATTAAACTAATTAATAGTATCATTTAAGTTGGAGCCAGTAAATTCTAAATTTAGGGGCAACTTAATAAAATTATTATAATTAAAATAAAAAGTGTATTTAAACAGACATTAAAATAAAATTATTTTAAAACACTTGAAAAAAAATTTAAATCAAAAGTACATTTTAAATACTTGGAGGGAAATTTAAGACCCAAGGGCCCAATTTGAAAAGGTACATCAAGGAAGCAGCTATCTTGATTTGTTCATTAGGAATTTATTTGATTTCTTCCATTTTGGAGTTTATCACTGTTTATGCTCATTTGACCCTCCAAGGATGAAAACCCTTGGCTGGATTCTGAGCATTAGGAGGATGAAAACTCTCTTGGCTCTCCATTTCAAGAGATCAAGTGAATAGATGTTTAGGAGCTGTTCACATCAACATAAAACCAATCACCATAGGAAGAGGTTATTCTCAAGCAACAACAGGCAGATCCTAGGGCAACACTCAGATTGGTAGCTGGTCACCATCACTGACTGCAGGTTTTCAGGTCTGAGTATTGGTGCCTAGGGTTTATTCAAGCTGTCGGAAGGAAACAACAACTAAGGGTAGCAAATTGCACCCAGGAATCAGCACTACATCTGAAGGTGGAAATTTAACATACTGAGAACATAACATATTGACAACATTGTCAGAACTCCGGCACTGCCCTAGTTCATCTCCAGATCTCACATCCAGGAATCAGCACTACTATTAAACTAATTAATAGTATCATTTAAGTTGGAGCCAGTAAATTCTAAATTTAGGGGCAACTCAATAAAATTATTATAATTAAAATAAAAAGTGTATTTAAACACTGCCATTAAAATAAAATTATTTTAAAACACTTGAAAAAAAATTTAAATCAAAAGTATATTTTAAATACTTGGAGGGAAATTTAAGACCCAAGGGCCCAATTTGAAAAGGTACATCAAGGAAGCAGCTATCTTGATTTGTTCATTAGGAATTCATTTGATTTCTTCCATTTTGGAGTTTATCACTGTTTATGCTCATTTGACCCTCCAAGGATGAAAACCCTTGGCTGGATTCTGAGCATTAGGAGGATGAAAACTCTCTTGGCTCTCCATTTCAAGAGATCAAGTGAATAGATGTTTAGGAGCTGTTCGCATCAACATAAAACCGATCACCATAGGAAGAGGTTATTCCCAAGCAACAACAGGCAGATCCTAGGGCAACGCTCAGATTGGTAGCTGGTCACCATCACTGACTGCAGGTTTTCAGGTCTAAGTATTAGTGCCTGGGGTTTATTCAAGCTGTCGGAAGGAAACAACAACTAAGGATAGCAAATTGCACCCAGGAATCAGCACTACATCTGAAGGTGGAAATTTAACATATTGAGAACATAACATATTGACAACATCGTCAGAACTCTGGCACTGCCCTAGTTCATCTACAGATCTCACACCTAGGTGGGTGGAGACACAGGGAAAATTCTAGCACTGCTGCAGCGCATCTACAGGCCCTTCATCAGCAATTCAACCTCCATTTTTGCATACTTTCAATGCATTGTCTGCTGTTTATCACAATTGCACTATTAGAGTGGGTCTATATCATTGTATTCGCCAGAAACTGCACTCAACAGTTAGACACGTCAGATCACAGATCTAGATCACTTCAACACGGCTCAATCCAACATTTCAGGCCTCCTATAACCAGCAGGTCTGTAACCAGCACCTGGGCGGCTAAATAATTTATGGACATTCCCACAGTTGTACAAACTGTTTGTAGCATTTGATGGTGGGTACATTTGTTTGTAATTCTGAAGTCAATTAACTCAGTTCTGCATACAACATTGTATATCTCTGACATTGAATAAAATATTATGTGGTGAGGTTACAAGATTCTATCATGTTGATTAAAAGTGACATCTGACTAAATTTTATTTTTCACTGGGGGATTTTGAGGGATTTTTCCATTAATTGTTGTTTGTGTCGGCATTACAAATAGTTTAATTTGGTTAAAGTTCAGAAAACACAAAGGAATCTCAAAAAAAAACGCAAATCTACATCAAAGATATCATATGCTACCTACATACTGAAGGGTGAATATAAAAGCCCCAAAATCCAATCTATGTTTAATATACTAAAGTTACCTTTCTCAAGTATTAAGGATCAAAAAGAATGATTACCTTTTTCAGTGCCTCCTCTTTGCTAGGTTGACTTTGATGTTGAAGTCGAATAAAGAAAAGTTGAAGCTTTTTTGCTGCTTCCATGAAGTCCCTTGCATGCCTCTCTACATCAACTGTATGAACAAAGTACACAGTATATTATGAATATGAAGGTAGCATGAAAACAAAACAACCAAGGAATTAATATTAACACAGAATAGATGAATTCTTCCTTTTCCATTTCCTTTGACAGAGAGTTGATATCTGGAATTATGAGAAGTTACAGAATGGATGTGACTAATTTGGTCGAGTATGATCAGCAATTCTAATGCCCAGAAATTCTCTCCTATGTAGTTACGGGTATCCTACACAAAATTCTGAGGGTAGAAAAACATGTCAGTGGGACTTACATTGAGCACGTAGTCAACGGAATGAAAAGTAACAAAAAAATGTACACATTGCTAGGCTTCCCTCACAGGGCATAGCAAATTAAAAGAACATATGCACTACTTCTTTGGTCTTTAAGACACCTATTACAACTTTCCAAACACCTTTGAGTACAGAAGGATCCAATGTAAATGACTATTGTGTGTTTGAAAAACAAAAATGTTAATCACTAGCTTGTCCAGATATATAGATCCAATCACCTTTCTTATCAAAACTACAGACTAAGTTACCATGCAATTTAGGTTGAAGGAGACTTAGTTGCCATGCTGATGCAATATGTTCACCAAACTTTCCAATCAATTTCCCCAATCTGGTACATCTATTCTATCTCACTCAACAACAATCATGGCATATGTACTTTATTATGCCACTGCATCGTGTTTTTCTTAGCCCTTGATCCTGTTCAAATCATATCATATCCAAGCCAATTGCAACTTCACTTAATAACACAGTTACCAGAAAACACGGGTACGTACCACTAGATGGGGACACCAACCAATTTAGGGTTAGCAAGTATACAAATAAGGAGTAGCAATATTATATATAAAAGTAGTCACCAGAAATTGTGGGTACAGAGACAGATACGCAGTCCATGTTCCTATTCATGGAGTTTCCTGACAACTTTGCTTAAAACAAATTTTCTTCCAGCTCCTCACTGTTATTGTTCTGTCCCAGTTGTTCTTTGAATCCTTTCTTCTAAGTTGTTTTCCAAATCTTTGATGGCCACACATCCCCAGGCCCCACCTATACCTGATAGAGATAGACAACACCTAACAGCCTTTCTCGCAATTTTCTCAAGTTTATCATGGCTTTTCACTATTTCCTAACTAGCATAAACCCATATAAACCCAGGTCTAATATACATCAACAGGCACTGTTTCCAATGTTCGTGAACCAATAGTGATGACCTTTGTTTGGCCCTTATTTTGACATGTCGAATTGTTCACTCTGAATGTTATTTATTGTTTTTTTTAAGTTTCTTGTTTTATTGTTTAGCTATTGACTATGGATACTGTTTCCCTTCTCAGCATGGTGCTCAAGAATGTCAAGGTGTTTATAAGAATGAAAAAAATAATACCAGGACTCAGAGTTAAAGCAACTATCCAGAGAGAACAGCATTATTTATACGCATAACAAAGTCTTGCAGAGCAGAGAAACTTCGAAACATTGTGTGCTTTTAGGGACACTGTTTCTAGAGTTGAAAGGAGAAGAAAACCAACATGACCATTTTTTACCAATTCTCAAGATCTCAACCAATTACCAAGCTTGAATTTTTAAGTAAAAACCGATAATTTTATTACTCCTTGCTCAATTTTTGGATGTCATCAGTTCAAATGTAAGCGCATCCTTTTTAAAGGTTGTGTTGAGCCTAAGAGGAGCTGTACTTGGGTCATTTGTTAAACATTATGAGTTCCTTTCAATGTTAATGTGTAATGGCTGTCAATGGAAATTTCCTGTCAGAAAAAAAAGCGTTCCAATTCTATTCAATGTGCCTATGTCACTGGTTCGGGTCCGGCCCAGCCTGGATATGGGTCCGAATCTGGTCCAAACTAGGGGCCGTCCAAGGTCCCATCCTAGACCTGTGAGTCCATTTGGGACGAACCCAGGCAAACCCACAGTGAATTTCACTAGCTTTCAAGCCCAGCCAGCAAAATTGGCTGATTTAAGAAAAAAACTTCTAAATTGGCTTTCACCAAAAACCAAAAAACACCCCCCAAACCCTAAAACATGGATTCTATGGCATTTTGAAGACAAAAACAAATTCACTTCTCTTATTGTGAATGCAAAACAAAAATATCATTCATCTTTGCTGAACTTTCATTCTTGCTTGCCATTGCACGAATAGAGCTGAAAATTGATCGGTGAGGGTTCCAAAGTGGTTAGTTTGCTATTCCTTCACATTTACAAGAGCCCATTTGTTGCCAAGAAGATCATTGAGGAAGATTATTGCAAAAGAGGTAGGTTTTTTTCAAGTTTTTGATTTTTTCTTTCTCCATTTTTTTTTACAAATGAATTCTCTTGTTTTGTTTCCACTCTTCTATGAATCTATAACACTACCATGTCCCCTTTTTTAGATTAAAATAATTAATAATATTTTTTTACATTGGACCCAATCACTTTTATTTTGGGGGCAACTTACATATTGAAAAGTGCTTTTTAAACAATTATATAAAAAGTATTTTTAATACTTGGAGGGAAAATAATATAAAATAAAAGGAGGGCATGAAAAATGCAACTATAAAAGGAGCACTTTTCCTCATTTCATCATCATTCAAGTTATCCTTTGTATCCAATTTTCTGATTTGAACAATTTGTTTAATCTAGGGCATCCAAGAACGAAAACCCTTGGATTGTTCAGGTTTTAAGAGGATGAAAACCCTCCTGAATTCCACGTTTGTGATCAAGGCTGAAAAGCCTTATTTCCAATATGGGGTGATTCCATCCAGGAATCACAATTGTGCTGATTTGTGGTGGATTTGGATTTTGTTACAGTGTTTTTGGTAAGCAAAAATCATCATTTCATCACTAACACATATTTGAGGGTTTATATATGAATTTCAAATTTTTGGTAAATTTTTGGGCATTCTAAAGGATTGGATCTGAGTTGTTACAATCATACCAGCTGCTGGTTGACATCATTGGATGGTTTTGGCACTATTTTTGGAGGTAGCCCAACTGCACAAAAAATCAAAAAATATTTTCACAGGTGGGAAACCATTTTTGGGGATATTTATTGCTGATTTGCCATTTTTGGGGATATTTATTGCTGATTTGGGAGGCACCAACTATGAGGACAGTCCATACATGCTTATTTGGCAATTTCAGGTCTGATTTGTGTTTCCAAGGTCTGATCCGCATTACATCAACAAGGAGGGTTAAAACTTAAAATAATTTGTTTGGTCATTGTAAGCTCCTACCACAGCCGTGCAACTGCTGTACCAGTCCATAGAGCCCTTACCTAGCTGGATCAACCAGCCACATCACTCCAATAAGGCCTATGTGAGTTGAAAATTGTAATTTCAAATCTGATTTTGGCTTTAGAGAAATTTCCAACTTGTAATCATTGCAAAAATCAATAAAATCAGGTTTTGGGGGTTTCCAAATTTATGTTTGAGTCTGATCTAAGCGTTTGAAGTGACCTAGGATTTACCAGCCATTAAATTTATCAAAATTTAGTTCAGATTTGGCTTATGAATGGTTTGAGGGTTTGATCAAGTATTTTCCATCACTATTTTCAATTTTCAGTTTGTTTCTTGTTTCAAAAAAATCAAAAAATACAAAAAACTATAAAATCATTAAAAAAATATAAAGGGGACATTATAGTGCTATCAGACCCAAGTTCCTAATAGCCCTTCATGGTAAAAGCTAACATTTTGGATGTATCCAACTGGACAAATTTGAAGACCTACCAAAAGATAGAGAGGATAATTGGATCCGCAAGCAACAAGAAATGAACTGTCAATTAGAACAAATGTTGTAGACATTGCAAACCATGAATACTACCAAGCCAATATAAAAATTTTGTGCATCAGCAAATAATCAACTAGTGATCAGTCCTACACTTAATCTTTTCTAGCCAAGGTTATTAGCAGAAGAACCACCTATCATTGAAAAGCACAGACAACCAGTATATGACATCACCACTTGCCATGATTAGTATAAGACTCTCAACCTTGATATTAAGGAGATGTTATCTTTGGAAGATTTTTGCAACATGGGAATGAGACCCCCATCTAGGATCTCCAAATGTATAGGAAAGAATTAGTGGAAGAGAAGAAAGAACAATCAAATTCAAAGCCACAAGACATCATTTAGTAAGTACAGAAGGGACTCGACATGCAAGTTGAAGGTAAAGATTCTTTGATAGTAGATATTTTATTGACTTATAATGATTGCAAGGAGGAAAAGCCATCCCTTGTTGGACGCAATAAGTTTGTGATGGAGGAAGATGGGCCAAATCATAAACCATCCTCCGAACTTCCACATGGGGAGCCACTGATTGATATTCAGAGTAACATTATGGATGGATATGCATTTGAGGAGGACATTTTGCCCTAATTTGGGAGTTTTGACTCATAAAGGTAGAGGTATTGAGGACATCTCAACAAAAGAGGGTGAACATTTTGATTGCAGCCTAAGGTATGAAGATATTTCAGATTTGACATTTCCTATTGTGTCATTGCAAAATTTGTGCCATCATGGGAAGCATGCTAAAAAGGGTGATAGAGTAAGGGATACAACTTGCAGTATAAGACATGTGGACTCTTCAATTCAAGTTAAGGTTTTTTTTGCATATGGGATCCAGGTGATCTCTTGAAGGTCAAACTAGGTAAACCAGCCTACAAAGAAGGTAGTTCTTGTGTTGGATATGGACAGTCTGCATGAGTCTAGATTGACAGTGCAAACTCAATGGGCCAAGCCATGAGGGAATGGAGCTATCAAACCATTGGATGGTCCCAACCTGTTTAAGTTAAGTTTTTCACATGCAGCCGTGGACAATGGAGAGGTCCAGCTTAAAAATAGAAATTCTAGGTTGGGTAATGTACATGCCAAGGTCTTCAGCATAAAATGAGGTCATGAACAATGATCTTGATTTTGTTTCATACCTTCTTCAAATTCCTTTGCTTTCTCTTCAAACTCTATACTTTGTTTTTCTTCTTCTTCGCAACTCCAACATTTTCTGCTATTTTCACATTTGCTGCCCTTCTATTCCTCTCCCTCGTTTCTTCTTCTTATTCACCTATTCTTTCTAATCCATCTCTCCTTGCCCTTTTTTAAAATTTCATCTCTCCTCCAAATAGCTAACTCTTCTCGTATGTCCTCTCTTTCCTCCTGCCTATCTCTTGGAAAGTTCCCATGTGGCCAGCTTACACACAAAATCCCACCAATAATCAGTTACTTCATCTTCCCCATTCTTCCCACACTACCTTCAACAGTATACAGCCTCCATGATGTCTAAAGCGGCCAAGAAACAAAGAAAAACCCCACACAACCAAAAAAATTGACCTGAAAAATGTTTTTCAGCAAGCTTTAAAGGTTGAAAGTGTTGGTGTTTTAGTGTAGCTGCAGGGGGCATTTTTCAAGGAATTATTATTCAAGGCAAGTCGGCCTATTAATCATAAACAAATACAATATTTTCCTAGGTCGGCTCAAGAGGTTAGCTCGCCTAGTCTTGTATATAATGGAGAGAGAGTCTCCACATTATTCAATTCATTCATTCCATCTCAATTCAATTTCCTATCACTTCAGGAGCAGATTTGCATTCGAGAAGAAGAGTTTTATTCTTTGTGACTAAGAATTTCGCGCTATCTTCAAGTGCTGGTCTATTGTATGATATTTGGCCTTTCTAGAGCCTGATTCTGAGTGCTACTTCTGCACTATTATTTCTGATTTATAAGTGAATAATTTGTTACTGGGTTTTTCTCCCTCAAGTAGGAGGGTTTTCCCATGATAAAATCTTTGTGTTTATTGTTATGTGTTTACTCTATTGTTCTCTGCTGAATCTGATCTGAAAATTAACATGGTATCAAAGCCAAGGTTCAAGGAAATTGATCAGAGTCAGCACAGAACTTCAATTGAAAACTTCTCATTGCCCGCACCTGAATCTCAAGACAGCAATTGAGGAAGTGCATACAAAGCAGGTGCATATCATTGAGATATTGGAATCAATGCCTTGACATGTAACTTTCAGAGGTGATGAAAGTCATTGCAAAGAGCCGCGTGGGAATAATGGTTGAAGATGTGGAATCGGTAGGTCTATGCTAAAATCTATGTGGAGGTAGCAGATTTAATACATTGAGATTCATGGGTTTGATTTTTAATCAATACCGAGTAGAATAGAGGGCACTCAAGAGGAAACGTTGTCATACCAAGTCTAAAGAATTCAAGGTGCTTGGTATATGTGTAAACGATGGAGGATTCATGTAACAGAGCAGCACTACATAGGCGCTAGACAGAGGAGTCAATAACGATCTGGCAGAGCCCAAGGCTCTGGCCGAAGCTCATCACTTATCTTCTCCGTCGGTTGAGTGCAAGCGACGCATCAAATATGGGCGAATGAATCGATCCTCAATCATCTTCAAGCAAAGGTGTTGGGTCTAGGTAAAGCATTCATCCTGAGCTTCGATATCTTCCTGTGGAATCATTGAATCAACGTTCCACCACTAGTCAGGTATCCTTTTTTTGGTATCAGCGGAAGTGAGTCATTCATCGAGCTGGATGCAAGATCACTAAATCAATCAAACTCCCGATGCATCTGGTGCCATTGTGAAGGCGCGAAGTTTCTTGATTATCTATTGTCGGGATCATGGCAATTCTTTCATCTGCAAATTAGAGTGAACGCCATTTGTATCGGATGGCATACGCACCCTCTCTCCATTCACGTCAAGAGCATACCATGAGATCACGAGATACTCATTACTCAAGAGTCCCAGTTTGCACATCTGATAAGCAAACCGAAGTTGTTGCCTATCAGTGACGGTGAATCAACAGGGCTTTGGCTTGGTGATCATACAGTCCCTATGCGGCCATCCTTGACTGGCCATCACTGCGCATTGAGTTCTTATTGAGGCAATACCCGATTTGAGTATTTTGATTGTAGCATAGTATCGCTGACTTGAGATTGACATCACTGGTTTATTTATTTGCTCAGCTTAATCTGAAGAATATTATTGGTCCTGTGTGTGATGCCTGGTGTGTTTTTTGGGGTTCTATCATTAATTTATTATTGCTGCTAGTAGTTTTCTTCAATGGCACCTGTGGAGAATTGGTTAGAATCGGAAGCAGGGGCAACGCCTGACGAATGTATTGTAATTTCCATGAAATACTGGAAGAAGGTGCTAGTCCAGAAATTGATGAGTACTATGCTGATGTGAGGTGTGACAAAATTGTCATTTTCAAATGCTAGAATGTCTTATGCATTAAATTTTGTTCAAATATGAAAAATCATTAGAGAGATCTCCACTGGAACCAAATATTAGGCACATTGTGAGTCAGAGAAAGTCATGTTTGCAAGAATAATATGGATTTTTTTAATGACTATTAGAATGGGAGTTGTGAAAGCAAACAGTTTTTCGAGAAAAGCTTGTTGGTTGAAGTGACTCTTGTGGGAATTTGTGAGTCGGGTTAAACAATGATGTGTCCGAGAAGAGGATTAAGGTCCTGAGATCAGTCAATGGAGGGGAACACTTTCAAAGGATTTTCTGTAATTTTTTGAGGCAGGGATCAAGAGGGAGTTTTGTATTCTTTCGAGTGAAGGAAGGGGAGTTGGACCCTCGCAAGTTAGTTGGAGGCGCTGCCAGAAATAGCATTGGAAGTGTGGGATGAAGGCAAGCATTGCAAGCAACCTTGGACGAGGAGGTCAGGAGGTTGATGTGATTGCTTGGAGCTGAGTTCAGTTGAGAGTTAGTACTACAAAAGGAATGTATCATAAGGATGGATCAACTCAGTGAAGGAAGTCGAGGCAGGGTTCTAGCAGTGATGAAGAGAGAAATTTTGAAAATCGGGTTAAGGCAGGGAGCTTGCAAGGGGTTGTGAAGTCTGGGACTCACAGCTAAGAGGGATTACCAGCGTTTGGAACATTGAGGGCATCAAGTATGACAGGGTCAGAAATGGTGCTCCAATATATTTGTGCTAATGATCAGACGGCCGATATTCTCTCCAAGCGTCCTTCCAAGGTAAAATTTGTGTACTTCCAAGACAACCCTGGAGTGGTGAAGTATGTCACTCCAGCTTCAGATGGAGTCACAGCATTGAAATATTCCGAACCAATTTTTTTCAATTTTTTGAATGCAATTACAAACAACATGCACCCGTTAAGGTTAGCTTGAAAACCCAAACGATGCGGAATTAACCCTAACCAAGAATGTACACCAGGATCCTGAGTTGGGCAAGGTGTGAGCATATGGTCAAAAGATCTTTATGCATTGCTGAACTGAGTAACTCTAACCAAGAATGTGTCCAAGGTGGACGAACATATGGTCAGAGGATCCCTACCAACTACAAATGCTGAAAGTAAACTCGACGCCAAGGATGTGCTTTCCAACCCAGGGTGGGAATGGAGCTACCATATGGCGGAGATACTAAGAACTACAATGCAATTCAAAACGTAAGATAGGCGGCAAGCCAGCATCTTCCACTTATTCAGCGGATATTACAAAAGCATGAAGAGAAAGATTAAGAAAGACTGACAGTACTACTATTCAGCTTACAAAGTAATAGAGAGTGCCTGCAAAAAACAAAGATTAGAAGCTCTCCAAGCTGCAATAATGAATATGATCTCCACAAAGCTTAATAAGACTTTCTTTCACCAACCCTTCACTAAAAATGCAATTTACCCAAATCTGATATGACAAACCAGCAACCTAATAGCTCACTAAAATGCACATATCTCACTCAAAACTCACTCTATTGATGCGAAATCAAATGCAAGACACCCTAATGAAGATGGCAACCAAGTTGGGACACCAAAACCCCTCCAATGAACCCTTAACTTTTTTGCACGAATCCCAAGAAGACCCAAAATGGTACGGCCCTCAAAGAAGGGCGATTTCTCTTTATAAAATCCAATTCTTGATCAAAAAATCTGCAATTTATCAAGTGGGGTCGCCCCTAGCAAGGAATCACAATGGTGCAATGCCCAGAATGAGAATAATTTTATTTTCTGATGTATGAGTAAAAACAACTTCCAGCTACACAGAATCAGCAACTCCAAAATTAGATATAAAATGCAAAAAACTGAACTACAAAGCAAACAAATGCTACAAAGCAAACCTCACTACAAAATCTCACTCAATAACATACTAACTCTCCACTAGTTGCTCTCTTCCAAGCAAGAAGTCGAGCCAAGGCTAGGAGGCATTCATTCCTCAAAGCAATCCAATCACCAATTCGGCAGCATAACTTTACTGTAGACAAAAGATGATAAAATGAAGAGAAGAGATCTCCATATATAGGCTCACCAAGGAATCTCCAAAAACTTCTAGAAAGTGCGCCCAATTCAAATTTGAATTTGACTTCATTTCCCTCCAAGTATAGGCGTCCCTTTTTCAAAGCTAATTTGACTTTATTTTAAAAACATCTCCTCACAAAAGTTGGCGTCCCCTTTTAAGCATGATTTTAGACCTTAGGAAAATATTAAATTACCTCCAATGAGGCATCCACCCATGAAGACCACCTTTTTAGAACAACTTGAAGTGATGAAGCTAGGCCAAAGGGGTCAACATTAAAATATAACATTATTTAAATTAATTGAACTTATCTCTCCAAAAATGCATCCCAAGGCCAAAAATGATCAAACCAACTGAACTGGCTGAAGAAGAGAGCCAATTGCACTGAAAACCACAGGACCACTGCCAGAAATAGAATTTACTAAAAATAGTAAATTCCAGAAGATGCTCGGATTGCATTGCAAGTCATACCACTGCGAAGCTCTCTAAAAACTCAGAAAGAATCCGCAAATCAATCACCAAATTTCTAGCAACAACAACCTCCAAAACGGGAAACCCTAATTTTACGCTCTAAGTAGCCTACGGGTCTCCGAAATAGGCCAACGGTCAACTGAATTCATCACGCTTGAGAAGGGGACATTACAAGCATCATTAAGATTTGTTGTAGTGTATATTTCTCCGAGACGGAGAAATATGAGGTGAAAGCCATTGTAATGTATATTTCTCTGAGACGGAGAAATATGAGGTGAAAGCCCTTGTAATGTATATTTCTCTGAGACGGAGAAATATGAGGTGAAATCCCTTGTAGTGTATATTTCTTTGAGACTGAGAAATATGAGCGAAAGCCCTTGTACAAATCACATCTTTGAGACTGAGTTGTGTTCTCCACAATTGGGTGTAGCCATTGTGGACATCATGTTGAATTCATGAACAGATATTTGAAAATACCTCCCTAGCTAAGAGAGAGTGTTAGTGTTTTTGTGTAGCTGCGGGAGGCATTTTTCAAGGAATTATTATTCAAGGCAAGTTGGCCTACTAATTATAAACAAATACTATATTTTCCTAGGTCGGCTCAAGACATGAGCTCACCTAGTCTTGTATATAATGGAGAGAGAGTCTCCACATTATTCAATTCATTCATTCCATCTCAATTCAATTTCCTATCACTTCAGGAGCAGATTCGCACTCAGGAGCAGATTTGCATTCAAGAAGAAGAGTTTTATTCTTTGTGACTAAGAATTTCGCACTACCTTCAAGTGTTGGTCTATAGTATGATATTCGGCCTTTCTAGGGCCTAATTCTGAGTGCTACTTCTGCACTATTATTTCTGATTTATAAGTGAATAATTTGTTGTTGGGTTTTTCTTCCTCAAGTAGGAGGGTTTTCCCAAGATAAAATCTTTGTGTTCATTGTTTTGTGTTTACTCTTATGTTCTCTGTTGAATTTGATCTGAAAATTAACAGAAAGGAATGAATCCTACAATGCCACAACTGCGGAAAGCTAGAAACGCATGGCAGTGGGAAAAGACAAATCAAGAACAATTAATTAATTTGAATTTAATTCGCTGTCAAAGTTAACAAGGCCACCACAATCTCTGGTGGATTCAAAGGAAATCGATTAGTTGCCCTCAGCAAACAAAATCGATTTGATAACACATTTAAAGAGGAAGAGACAAGATATTTTCCTTTTGATAACAGAAGCACAGTTGGCAGTTATAAAAGGAATAAAGCATATCTCATTATTGATTTTTGAATGTGCAACAGTCATGATATGTCATGTCCAACTTAGCATAAGATGACTGAAACCAAATTCAACTCACTTACTATCACTGAAAACCTATGATAATCACTTTACACCACTATAGTTCAGCCAAAGATTTATACAGCTCCTGTCGCCTTATAGAAATTTTGTCATAAGAACTTACAGGTTGTTGCCATTGTGTTGGGGCGTATTTAAATAAAAGAAAACAAACACAAAATCCAAACTTGGACTTAAACAAAATTTCCAATTTACTCTCAACACCACTGTCAATGACTTGAAGAGCAAATCACAATGAAGCCTTCCTATAGCATTTCACAAAATGAAGCCTAAAGGCATCAACAACCAACAACAAAACTCACAAAACTGAACATGAAAGGAAACAAAACTTCAAAAATATTTCTGGTCGTGCAGGATTGCACATGAGACTGAATGCTCTGACATCAAGCATCCAATCTAGACACCATTTCTTCCAACATCTATATTGCAGTGTTTTGTGACTTTCTTCCACTAGTTGTCTGCTACCTGTAGACACACAATGGAGAAAAAACTCTTCTTCCTTCCCGATTTTGGAATGTCTCACACTCATGGTTTTGTTTGCACTCCCCTTGTCACCTTCAAGACTTAATGCCTTTCTTGCAACTTGCTTGTTGCTTTGCACTTCAAGCTCCTCTTTCCTCTTAACTAGGACAATTTGCACTGTTCTTTCTAAGACATCCATCTTTTCTTGGATTCCTCTCATCAACTCTATCAAGTTTATAATTGCATGTAACTTGGCCTTCTTTCAATAGGTACTCTTTTGTGCATCACTTCTTCAACTCTACGTTCTCTACCAGCACCCATCTATTATAATAGAGAACATCCAACTCTTACCCATCCTCTACACATCTACTATAACAGAGAACATTCAACTCCTATCCTGTTCTCTACCCATTTTCTCACACTAAAAGACACTAGGATACAGCAATACCTCCTACCAAACACACTCCCTGTTGGAAGATGCATTCTATATTTTCTATGCACATACGCAAATGTGGAAAACAAAAACTCATATGCAAGACATAGCCTACTTTGGTTAAATTTGATGCAATCTAGGTAGGGGGCCTAATGACAACACACGCACACACCAATATAAAAGCAAAACACATTGTGATATTGCTATCAGGATTCAACCGTGTAGTCTTACGAGTCAAACTCATTGACCCATGATTCATGAGTAGTGGTTCACAAGAACCCATCTCTCATGATAATGAATAGTCCACTTAGCACTCACTGCATCAAGGTGATGCTCGCAAAGGTGAAGCACTGGGCCTTCCTGGGAGGTCACCCATCCCAATACTACTCCAGCTCAAGCACGCTTAACCACAGAGTTTTCCCCAAGGTTAAGCCCACTTAGCCTGCAACCCCATTTGCAAAACCTTCAGCAAGTGTTGTGGAAAAATACCTCCTACTTATCAAAACACATTACTTGCATTAAATTTCATAGTTTATCTATTTAAAGCTTACAAACATGCTACAAAGTGCTTTTAGATGGCAAAGACAAAAAGAGATTTTGCCTCTCTTGTTTCTTCCCCTCTTCACTTGAGGATCTCTCTATCCTATATTTTTGCCCTCAAGGAAAAAGCTCTCAGCTTAGATTGATTTTGCTGTTGAATCTAGCCCATTCTTTCCAATAGCTGCTGCATTAAAGACCACAAAAACATGTCACCCCATCAATTGTGAAAGTGTTGCCTGCCAAGAAACTCACAGATGCTTGCTCAGGAAAGTTGAAACAGTCATCAATGCTCACATGAGAAATTATACAGTCTCCCACTCTTCCATTTCAGCTGCCAACAGACAGCCACAAAAGAATAACACAAACCAAATGAATATGATCAGTCACCAAGATGAAAAACAGGTGAACAACCGCTGCCAAGAGAATGAACAGCTGTCCCAAAGGAAACAATTGAATGCCATAAACACCAGTAAATCAGGAAAGGAAGAAAGCATGGCCTATGAAGTATGAAGAGGTCAAATCAGCCTCCAAGAAAGAAGCATAATGACTGCCAAAGAAAAAAGAAGTTCAACCGTTGCTCCTGACACATCAGCATGAAAGGCAAACTCAACCAAGGCAAGGATATTCAACTGCAAATGAAAAGCAAATTGCCACCAATCTTCTACCCCAAACAGTTCTTCAGTTGTTGAAAGCAATATAAATCATCCCAACCATGACGCTGATAAAGAATGCTACTCCAATGACCTGTACCATGTTACCAAGTCACCAATAGCAGCTTCCAATTAACATGTGTAGCAGTCTATTAACACTTGCAGCTGCCCACACAACATATGTAGCAGTCTGAGGCTGACTTGTAGTGGCCAGTAGCAACCAATAGATGACCTGTAGCACAGTTATAGGTAAAACTGCACCTAAGAGAACACCTGTAATAAACAACCTCTAGGAGCATTCAGAGTAAGCATACCAGACAGACAACCAAAATTTTGAAACAAACTTATTTTTGATGGTGCAAGATTGTTCATGGACCTGGATGTTTTTGCATCACTCCCAAATACTAAATATCCAACTATACAAAGCAATAAATAGCTTTCCAAAGTAGTTGAACAACCAACATACCCTTTAATGACCTTAATTATACAACTTTGTTTTTAATCAATTTATAAATTTGTCATTTTCTTAAAAAAATTACCCCTTTACATAAATCAGAGGAATATTAATCCTTATTCATTTGGTAAATAGTCATAACAATATCAGATGGACATTTTACTTCCTGTATCTTTGTAGGACTTTAAACTAGGCTATCCCTATTGTTCAACTTAAAAATCTCAACACTGTTAAAAATTGCATTAGTATCTAAAAATGTAATACTTGAAAGTGGATCATATGAATCCACATGGTGTTTAATCCTGCACCCATAACATCTGTATAGTCTGCATAGAGAGCCCTTTTTTTGTAGGACCTGGCACATGAAAACCTTATGGATATAGGCACCAAATTCTCACGCCAACCCTATCAAACACAGGTTCACTGAAATGGAAGCAAACAAGGCAGGCAAAAACTGAGATCCATTGCACAACTCCCTGATATAAAGATCTTCCAATTAACAACTAGATTACCCTTCATCTCCCTGGCTATTCATTGCCTAAAGAGGAACCAAATAAGAATCATTTGGTAAACTATTGCAAATTGTGGTCACTAGAGCAGCTGCATAGATGTAATGCTCATCTTTCTCCCATGTTCTGGAAGGCCTAGAATCATCCTTGGTACTGATGAACTTTTCCCCGAGCATTAAGCCTAGAAATAGTCTCTAATTTCAACACCACTAGTACTCAAATCCAATTAGTACTTTCTGCAACTGCTTCACACCAGGTTCATAAACATTGGGAAACATCTGTTGGGAATAGGATGCCATTTAATTGCAAACCTAAACATTATTTCATGTATCTTCTAAGTCCTTGGAAAGTGTTCCCCAACACTAGGATTAGAAAGAGATTAAATTTGAATGAAATGAACATGTAAATTGACATTTGTAATTAATTCTAAATGATAGGAACATATGAGGGCGTCCAAGAAGAGTTCATAAATAATAGGAGCACATGGGGCGCCCACATGGAAGGTGGAACTCACCTTGAGTTAAGTTAACTATTTGGAGAAAGATAACACTTTAGTAATGCATGTAAAGATCCTAGAAGTTAGGGATTGATATTTATATGCATGAAGTTCAATTCAGTTTGGTTCAGTTTGTTAATGTTAATGAGCAGCTTCGGGTTCATTCTTCCAGCCACAAGTAAAGACATAAATCAATATAGCCTATCGGCTATTTATTTATATGTGTTATGAATTGGCAACAATATAATCTCTCTTGGGCCGACCTTCCTTATGATTTGCATTTATTATTTGTAATTATATTATTGTATCATGGCCGACATTGTAAACATGAAGAGGTGCGACCTCTCTCACATTTGTATATATACTAAGTCACTTTCATCTCTTCATCATCAAGCAAGTTCGATTCATTCTCTCATTAAGGTGCAAATTTCTTCAAGAGCAGAAGTACGAATTTCTTCAAGAGCAGAATTGCAAATTTCTTAAGGGCAGATTTAGCAATCCAAGGAAGTGCAGATCTTCATCTGTTATTGCAACTGGTATAAGTGCTGAATATTGGCCTTGTGATTGGCCTCATTGTAAAGAGAATTGTTGTCATTATTACATATATAAGAGAGATCTTTGTTGTTGGGTTTTTCTCCCTCAAGTGGAGGGTTTTCCCAGGGTATCTGCTGTGTTATTGTCTGATTTGAATTAATTTTTCTGTGCATTAAATCTGATCATTAAAATTCAACACAGTTATCTTCAATTGCATGTAGTTAGTTTCAGTTGAATGCTAGTTGACTTCAGTTGACTTGGAATGCATGACTAATAACTTGAGTTGCATAACAGATAATAGATGATACATTCAGTTAAGTGGGGATGATCAATCATGCATGATATTTTCATGAATGGTGGAGAGATATGCTTTAGTTAACAAAGATTGACTTGGACCCACCTTGAGCACCCAAGTTGGCATCTTGGAGTTAACACTTTTGCATGATAAGATATTTTATAAAGCTAAGTTAAGTGGGTCCATTCTTGGGTGCCAACTTTGAGGAGAAGCTTACAAGATATCTTTGTAATCAACGTTGAGTTAGGACTTTAGTTTTGGATGCCCAAATTGATGAAGGACTTGGTTTGACATTGTTTTTCACGGAAGAACTCTACTTGCAAAGAATAGGCGTAGGTTTTGTGAGATATGCTTTGTGCTTTGTAATTGACAACTCCTTGGATTTTTCAAGGCTCATAATTGTCTATTTATTGCAGCAAGTTGAAAAGAGTTTTATCATATTTTATTGTAGGTTGTGAAGAAGAATTGTTGAAGGCAAAAGAAGCATCTCAAGCAAGGATTGATAAAGAATTATTGTAATCTTGCTTTAAGGTTAAATAATACAAGCAAATTCTGGTGGTGGAGTTTTTTTCCGAAAGAGTTTCTCCACGATATATGTTGTGTCACTTCTATCTTCTGGTCTTATTCTTCTACAATATTTTGTCTACTTCTACAAATGATAAAATGAATCTAAACAGATAATCATCCACAAAGAAATTGTAACAAAGAACACTTAATTAGATCTACAATATAATAGTTTTACAAAGTATTAAGCTACATAATTACCTCCATTTTCAACATTTGGTATCAGAGCTAACAGTTGGGGTAGAGTTTGGGACGCCTTTCTTTTAAAAGTTTGAAGGTTTTTTGGCTGTAGTGGGAGTTTTTACTATTGTGTTATTGCTGCTTTTGGAAAATAAGTTTGTTACAATGAGTTTTAATTCTCATTTAGATATTGAAAGATTCAATGGATCTAATTATGAGATGTGGAAACTAAAAATGGAGGATCTCCTTGAAGAGAGAGATCAATGGTTAGATGTTGGTAATGAGACAAAGTCACCTACAACGATGTCAGATGAGGATTGGGCTAAGCTTGATAAGAAGGCAAGAGGGACCATAAGATTATGTCTTGTTGATGTTCTTTTGAATGTTTTTGAAGAAACTACTGCATATAAATTGTGGAAGAGAATAGGTGATATTTATCAAACTAAAAGTCTTGCTAATAAATTGTATTTGAAAAGACAGTTGTATTCTTTAAAGATGAAAGATGGTGATTCTATTGTAAATCATTTGAATGCTTTTAATTTGATTCTAAGTCAGTTAGCATCTGTGGATGTAAAGCTAGAAGATGAAGATAAATGCATTTTGTTACTTTATTCTTTACCAAAATCTTGGGAAAATCTAATTGTTGCTATCAGTGGTAGTGGTGCAAATCCTAAGATGGACAATATAATTCCTACTCTCCTATCAGAGGAGATGAGGAGGAAGTCTAAAACAGAAATCCAAGATGCCTTATTTGTAAAAGGTAGGCCTGAGAAAAAGGAACCTAAGGGAAATAAGGAAGGAAAGGGTAAGTCCAAAGGACAATTTGAAACCCCTGGTAAGAGTAAGGTAAAGTGTTGGAACTATGGGAAACCGGGACATGTGAAGAAGGATCATAAGAACAAGAAAAAGAGTTTTGACTCTTCTACAGAAGTATCCTCGGATGACGGTAATCATGCATTGATATGTAAGTGATGACTCTTTACTCGATGTTTCAGAGTGATCTTCATGAAGAGGATGGTAGTCATGATGCCATGTGTAGCTCGTACCACGGTTCAGTGGGAGTTGTTGGCAGTGACGTGGATGCATCATTGGTAAGGTTATCTTCATGAGATTGAGGATATGTTTTCCTGGTTTAGAGTGGTTGCTATTATGTCATGGTTTAATCTTGATATGCATTTAGAGTTTGGCATGGTACTTGTTCTCTTGACACCAAGATGTATATATGTTATGGTGCATGCGATCTCCTAGTAGGAGATGGTTAGATCATGGAGGTCATGTTTATGTTTCTAATTTATGATTGGAGCTTTGACATTGATCGTAGTAGTTCTCTTATGTTTTGGGTACATTAATCATTTGCTTGATTACTTCATGACAATGTTGTGTTGCATTTGGAGTTTGGCATGGATTGGTTGGTTACAGGTCCTCATGGATACTTGGAGAAATAGGTGAGGCTTGAGTTCTCTTATGGTTAGAGACATGTATTGAGATGGTTACTCTTGATGAGATTTCAACAGGAAGTCCAAGGAGCCTACACCTTGGTTGGATGTGAGTTCAACACACTCAGTGGTTACACACGCCTCTAAAGAGGCAGTTTGGTTACATAGACTTGGGAAAGGTATTGGTTTTTATTGCAAACAAATTAAACTTGAATGTAATAGTCAGTGTGCTATTTGTTTAACCAAAAATCCTATATATCATGCTCGTACTAAGCATGTTGATATACAGTATCACTTTGTGCGAGAAATGATTGAAAGTGGGAAGGTATTAATTGAGAAAGTTGACACTTTGATTAATGTTGCAGATTGTCTTATGAAACCAATTCCTACAGATAAGTTCTCTTGGTGCAGAAAGGCCATTGGCCTTGAGTCCTGTACTTGATTTATAATAATGATTCCTTGTTTAGAATAATTGCAATGTATAATGTCAAGTGGGAGAATGTTGGGAATAGGATGCCATTTAATTGCAATCCTAAACATTATTTCATGTATCTTCTAAGTCCTTGGAAAGTGTTCCCCAACACTAGAATTAGAAAGAGATTAAATTTGAATGAAATGAACATGTAAATTGACATTTGTAATTAATTTTAAATGATAGGAACATGTGAGGGCGTCCAAAAAGAGTTCCTAAATAATAGGAGCAGGGGCACCCACATGGAAGGTGGAACTCACCTTGAGTTAAGTTAATTGTTTGGAGAAAGATAACACTTCAGTAATGCATGTAAAGATCCTAGAGGTTAGGGATTGATGTTTACATGCATGAAGTTCAATTCAGTTCAATTCAGTTCAGTTATGGTTCAGTTATTTTCAGTTGCATGTAGTTAGTTTTAGTTGAATGCTAGTTGACTCAATTGACTTGGAATGCATGACTAATGACTTGAGTTGCATGACAGATAACAGGTGATACATTCAGTTAAGTGGGGATGATCAATCATGCATGATATTTGCATGAATGGTGGAGAGATATGTTTCAATTAACAGAGATTGACTTGGACCCACCTTGGGCACCCAAGTTGGCATCTTGGAGTTAACACTTTTGCATGATAAGATATTTTATAAGGCTGAGTTAAGCGGGCCCATTCTTGGGCGCCAACTTTGAGGAGAAGCTTACAAGATATCTTTGTAATCAACCTTGAGTTAGGACTTCAGTTTTGGACACCCAAATTGATGAAGGACTTGGTTTGACATTGTTTTTCACGAAAGAACTCTACTTGCAAAGAATAGGCGTAGGTTTTGTGAGATAAGCTTTGTGCTTTGTAATTGACAACTCTTTGGAGTTTTCAAGGCTCATAATTGTCTATTTATTGCAACAAGTTGAAAAGAGTTTTATCAGATTTTTTTGCAAGTTGTGAAGAAGAATTGTTGAAGGCAAAAGAAGCATCTCAAGCAAGGATTGATAAAGAATTATTGTAATCTTGTTCTAAGGTTAAATAATACAAACACTATTGATTTTTGTGATGGATTTTTTTCCCAAAAGGTTTTCTCCACGGTATAGGTTGTGTCACTTCTATCTTCTGGTCTTATTCTTCTACAATCTTTTGTCTACTTCTACAAATGATAAAATGAATCTAAACAAATAATCATCCACAAAGAAATTGTAACAAAGAACACTTAATTAGATCTACAGTATAATAGTTTTACAAAGTATTAAACTACATAATTACCTCCATTTTCAACAACATCTATTTCCATATGAAACACCTCAATTTTATTAATGAAATCAAAGGAACCAGAACCAGGAGCAAATATTATCACAATTTGTCTACTAAAATTGGCCACATTGATAGCAATACTTCATTATGTAGATAATCTTAGGGGTCCCACTTGCAGTGTATTGCAGAATGATGTACCTATTGCTTGTTCCATTGTAAATATTTAGATTGGCTAACAGTTTCAAAGACCTAACATTTACAGAGAAAACGTGGTGTATGCAAATACCCAAGGTTGCTTGCACTATCTTGTGGAAGACTTTCCACTGTTTCCTGCCTGAAACCTGTCTCCAATGGCTTCCTCTTGAGCTTGGAGATTGACCAAACTCTGCTCCAACTCTTCTCAAAGAGTTCCTACCTTGTGCTTTACCTTGGGTAGTCAAACACCTTCTTGCACTTGCAATCTTTGTCACTACACCTAGAAGACTCTAGATGCCAAACTCTCCAACTTGCTTGAACTTCTTGCAGGGAAGGTAGATGCTCTGTTTCCAAGCATTCCACCACCATTTGAATCCATCTAGGAGATTCCACTGTCCTCAAGTTACCCGATCTCTTAGTTTTGTCTTGAGAGGGCCTAGTTTCTACTAGCCCTTACCAATCACTAATTTATTTTTTCTGCCCAAAATCTCCACTGTACCTAGCAAATAAATCACATCTTCTGACACCCTTTTGGGTCTGTTAAATCTTGCACAGGGTCTCAAATCTCTTCCCCTGCCGTACAGCTGTTTTCTAAATTCAAGGGCTAATATGGTAATTAGGCCTAATTTCTAGGGTTTGTCTATTCACTTATCTATTTCTCACTCCATGAGGATTGATCAGGTCTCCATCACTCTGATATACTGGTGCTTAGACATATCCCACCTGTAGGTGTACTTCCTCCGTACGGTGGTACCTTCCACTGCCTGTTCTATTCACTTTTTACTGCCAAATTCCTAACTGGGTGATTACAACTCGCCTAGGGTTTGGCATTAGAATTTCTTGCTTGGCCTTTCAACATTCCTACTCCTAAATATTTACAAAGCACTGGCTTCCCTCCCATCTTCCACCAAACTCAGGAGAATCTCGTGGTCAGGGTCTATGGGGAAGCCATTTGAAAACCTACTGCTCAAAACAGTATATACACAACTCTAATTTTCTAATCTGAAGATTCTATTCAAAAACCCTGCACTCAACAAACTAAATACAAGTTGAACTTTATTCCATACTAGCAAATGAACATGGAAGCAGTATTATCCCAACAATTACAGTGGCTAAAAGATCACTGTTTCCCAAAGTGCGCGGGCAGGTTCAGGAAAGGCAGTTTTCTGCCAAAACAGAAATAAAAACGTTTTATCACCTACTTCTTTTTGAATACCAAGCACTGTTACTAGTCAATACAAAGTTTATACACAAAGAAGGATGTTAAACTGCTCTGTAAATACAAATGCAATGTTATATCTGAACATTCAACGCCTTTGACAGTTCTGTTGCAAAACACAGTGGAATTTCAGAACTACACTCTACCGTTCTAACTATGAACCCAAAAACACAAAAACTAATCTTAGCTATTATCTACAAGATGTAAACACACTCCAAGCTATTTCAAGAATCCAAGAACCATGAGAAACTGTATAAACAAAGTCTTTCTATTCATTATTTTGCTGAACACACGGTTAACACACAGAAACTGCACACTGTCTTTCATTCATTCTCCAAAACTAACTGATTACCATGATCTTTCTATGCTTACTACGAGTCTCTTACAACCACTTTGATGCCATTTGCATAGTTTAAGGGCAGTGGCTCGAGGTTATTCCCTGATTTCAAGGGATTTTCAGTGCCAAATAACATGCATGTAACCAAACAAGTTCATCATGCAATGTTGTAACTCTGCTTTTTACCTTAATGATAGGACCATACTCTCCTTAAACTCGCATCAAGAGCTCCTTAACTGCCCGTGGCATCTCCACACAACAATGATGTGGCTTTTAATAGACTAAATGCTGTCCAAAGCTTAATAAAGCAAAAATCAACAATAAGATAAACTAATGAGGACATTTGTCCTAGTGACTAATTCTCCACACACACAATACTTTCTAAAGCTCCAATCTAAACACACAAACATTCCTGACTTGGCTAAAGTCAGTACAAGCCAAAACATAGCAAACCAAAATGGAGGTCAGCCTAGGTGCTCCTGCACCAAAACGGATGAATTCACTCTGTGATTTGTGAAAGAAAATGAAAAAGAAATGAAGTCAGAACCAATGGAGACAAGAGCTAACTTTAAATTTATAATTGGTCACAGCAGTGATAACGTGCTTAGTGGCATAGACATTAAGATAAGCTGCATTTGCATCCACACTGGAAACAATTGTAGTGGTTCTGCGTGGATAAAATCTGGCATTATTAACCAATAAATTCCCCTTTCGTTCCCTGTCATTCTCTAGAGTGGTAAAACTTGTTCCACGCTCACTCAAAAAACTACCATCTGCTGAAACCGGCAACAGCATTGATAGACGGTGCATGTCAAGATTATTCCAATAGTTAAAAACTGACCATTTACTTCAAATACTGCAAAAAGGCTTCTTTCTTGTGGCAGAATAACAAAACAAGCAACAAAATACAGACCCAGTCGCCAGTAACTATTTTGATCTTCTAATATCAGCAAATGCTTGGAATTAGCATGGGATTTTGCTCTCAAGAAACAGTACTTAAAAAATTTGTATAGGTTGAAACCAGGAAAAGAACGAAATCTCAAAAACCCAAATTCAAAAAGAAAAATTTAAGAAAATTTCCTCAACAATAATCCCTTGTCACTCCGAGCTGCAAAAACAGGCTTTGAGAACACAACCCAGCAACCAAACGTTCTAGAACCCTAAATACCTTGACCACAAATACTCCCGTAGATTCACCAAAATCCACACTTTTGATCAAAATCTGAAATTTCACATCCTAAACTGCTTAAACCACAAATTCATCAACACCAGGGGGCAGCAATATTTTCATCAAAATCGGAATTTTCAAGCCTAACAAATAAATTCTTCTTCATAATATAGACCAGAACCCTTAATGATCAAAATCTGAAACTATCAGACCCTAAAAAATCCAGAATCCAGGAATTTCACAACCCCAAATTTCCAACGTTTAAACCAATCATTTCCCCACTCTAATGTTATGCAATGTTTAGAGGTCGAGAAGCCTTAAAACCCCTGTTTTCCATTTTTTCCAGCACAGAAACTTACAACCGCCATCCCCGTCGTATACACCAAATTTTTAGTTACATATCAAATGGGTATAAAATAATAAACTTTTTAAGGAATTAAATCTATAAATAACATACTCTGATGAGAAGGATGAGCAGAGCGGTCAATAGCTTGAAGCTCTCTGGCAGGCAGGCATGGTAGTAATGCAGTCTCCAGGGCTGTAACCAGTTTCAAAATGTCGTCTTGCTGTTGTGGCTGTTCGTGTTGTTGTGCCGTTGCTTGTGACATTCTCTCTATTGGTACATATGGAATTTCCTGCTCAATTTTGCTTCTGTCCTTTTGACTTGAATTTTTATTTCTTCTTTCTTTTAGTTCGTCTTAAAAAGACAAGAAACTTCCCGCTTCAAACTTGATTTCTTTCTTCCTGTTATTTGTCTGTAAACGCAATCAAAACCAGGCCAGAGAGAATATTCAGAAATTATGTCGATTGTTTTTTTATTTTTTCGTCCTTTCATTTAGTTTCTTTCTTCAAACCAACCAAAATTACCAAATGGACGAGAATATGAAATTTTGTAGAGGAATATTTTGTTAATTATAATTTGTAGTTATTTCAAAGCAATAGGTTGGTTTACTAATATTATTTTATTTGATCTTAATTTAAGTCAAGGCATATTCTATTTGAAGAAGGCAAAGCTAAAATTGCCAATCAATGATTAATATCAGTTTGCCGGCTATTAAACGAATCTCAACCATTCATCATTTTTTGCTATTTTTTGTCGTCGATTTCTGTCAACGTTTTTCCTTGCCTTATGCTTTTTACTCACAATGACAAGGAATATTAAAATCTATGACATAATATTCAAAATGGCAATGTGGCCTCCTCTTAATTGTTGGTGACCTTGTCTTGTTGTAGCAGCAATCCAGCAGAAACTTGTGAGAGGCGTTTTGTTTTTGCAATGGTTCATACAATGGACATTTGTGTGTAAGTTGCAACTGCATTAAATCATTATGTAGAGGTTGGAGTGAATAAGCTTTAAATTAAGCGAGAGCAAGTGTGCGAATGGTACCACTGACGTTTGAAGCACTATCATTTTGTCTCCCTCACCATATGGGTATAACTCGTTTAACTGTTTAATTGACAAGGAAAGTTTTGTCGATCATGCCAATCGTATCAATCATATCGGAGTGGAAAAAACATTTGTTTAACCATTATTGGTTTTATAAACTTACTCCATGTTTTCCAAAACATACCGGAATACATTTTGTTGGACTATAGATGAATGCTCTAATCATTTCCCTGTAGTAATTAGTTTAATCTAGTCACTGTCACAAAGTCAAGCTACTACTACAGTGTGTCACGTGAATTATAGCGCTTTCTAAGCAACTACCTAATAATGATAGCTATTACTTCAAAATTGGCCCGTGGTAATCAAAAAGTACTTTTAAATGAAATAAATTTACCAAGTGTTTCACAGTGAAACCAAGAGTGTGGCGATTTTTACTCGTTAATTTCTCATGACACTCATAATACCATGTGAAATGGTAGTTTAGGATTTAAGAAATCTTCGCACTTTGCTTAAAATAATGGTAAAGTATTTCAAATTTATTTTTATAGAAAATAAAAAAGTGTATTTTAATGATTTGAAGTTTTTGAGAGTGATTTTCTTTTAAATAATAGAAACATTTAGTGTATATGGAGTATGTTACTCAATAATTTATTTAACATAATCGTATAATTACAAATTAAAATAATTAATAATTAAAATTACGGCAAGATCTTAATAATGAACACATTTAAGTTTTAACATTACGACATCTTGTTTTGTTTTTTATTTTTAAATAATTGTTTTCATTTATTTGAAAGAGTTAATTTATTTTTTTAGAATTTATTTAATAACTAGCATACTTAATATATTTAACTTATATTTAATATATTTAAATTAGCATAAGTTAGTTATATATATAATGATTAAAATTTATAATTAATAATTATTATAATTTTATATAGTAAAAAATAGATCAAAATTTATCCTAATTGACTTTCCATACTTCTTCGGTGTACCCATTGCACACTAAGGTGTAATTGCTAGTTATAAAATGTTATTAAATTTTGTACATTTATTCATAGAAAAGATGCATTGATTTTTATTTAGAATTAATGTAAAATTAAAGATAGGAATTTGTGTAATGAGAGTTTGGGTTATTTCGGAGCACATAAATTGAGTTAGATTAATAAGAAAGATATTTTTTGTTTAGATGATCTTTGAAAAATATAATATAGAGTTTTGTATATATTGTTTATAATCGAAATAGTTTATGTATTATATGACTTTGATAAGAAGTGATTTGTGTTTAAATAGTATGACTAATGTAATTATAATGGTGCAAAATGTATTTTAATATCTTTTTTCATTTAATTTTGTATTTATTTTCAAATAAATTTTGGATATATGTATGTGATGATAAATGGCACAATCTTGTGTAAAATTGGATCCATTTTCTAGCTTTTATATGTACACAATCAAGTAATATCTTAATCCTATATGTACATGTTCGTATACACTTGACTTATGTGTCTATTAATCATGTCTATATATGCATTGATCTCTAGATGGCCCTTATTTGTCATGATCCAATATATTTATTTGATCCCAAGTCCATAATCACAAGGTTGTCCTCGTTAGTGTGAATTCAACTCACCTATATACAAATTTGAAATTTGAAATTTAATTGGCTAGCCTCCTTTGTTTTTCCCACCCAAAGATGACTAGGTACATGCTTTCATGATTTGATGTCATGTGCTAGTATAAAATGTTAGTGTGAATGAGGTTATTTCCTAACTAGTTAGTAGTGGAGACCTATTCATATGATAAGTTTACTTAGGAGTTAAGCTAGTCTTAGGTGTCATTTCAAGAAGTTAGTTATAATGGGGTCATGTATCATTATTTACTTTTAGTCATTTAGGCATTTATTAGTTATCTCATGCATTTAATTTTTGCATTGAGCATTTAATGTTTGTATCAAGGGTAGTTGTTATACCTCATCACAATTTCTTGTGTATGGTATCTTTCTTGGTTAATCATGTGAAGGTTGCAGCTTCATTTGGGTTCATTAGCATTTCAACATGGTATCAAAGTTAAGGCCTTGTAAATCATGTCTTGTATTGGAGAGTTGAGATTTTGCTAGATGAGAGAATTTGTTGTAGGTCATAGTTTGTGAGGGTTTCAATTTTCGACTAGTTGTCATCACCAATGAGGTAGCTGATTTTTGGAGCTCAATGGGCCAAATCTGACCCTGCCATTATGCTCGAAGGCCCTAAAACACCTATCAAATCATTAAAATTTGACACTTTTTTTTGGAGGGCATCAGAGGTTTTTTGCAGTTTACAGATTTTGTATAGTTGTATTGTACAAATCCGTATAATACCGTGGTGAAAAAAATTACCCCCTAGCAATTATTTTTGGTAATTTTTTGTGGGTTATTTTATTGTAGGTATAATAAAAAATTTATCAGATAAATATTATATTGTTTGGGGTTTTATAAAATCTATAGGTGAAATTTTTCGTTTTGGGAGGCATTTATTTTTGGCAGCCTAGTGTACCTGTCGACCCTACCACCTTTGTCAGTCGACCACTTGTGAAGGGTTGTTAGCTTTTTCTATCGAATGCAGGCATTTTTGCAAGTTTTATCAACTTTTAAAATTTGTAGCAAGTGGATTTTGGTTAGTGCCCTCAGTTAAGGATTAGTGTCGGGCACTTAAACACACCTTGGTGGAGTGAGCACCTGCCAGAGTGTGTCGCGCTTCCGGCGACACTTTTCTATTTTTCCCCAGCATAGGCCGTGGTCATATTATTGACCTAGGAGTTAGCCACAGGGTGCTTAATTTTGCACCTATTTAGCCTGCAAGTGCCCAAAATTGGACCTTTTTTTAAATTGAGATAAATTTTGATCCAAGAAGCAAAAAATTTCAAATGGGATATTGTTGGAAAGATGATTCAGCCAACTTCACAATGGTGGAGTTTATTTCTTAGTATTTTTTTGTTTGACAGTATTTATTGTAGCTTGAAGTGAAGATTCCCTTTTGGACTTCCAAGCTCATATTTTTTTACCAAATTGTCAAAATTTGGAAATTCTAGTGGCGTTGGAAAGGTGGTTAGGAGCTCTGTCATTCAGTCCATGCACTTTACCAGATTTAGCCCTAGGTATTATCTATTGTGTTTTTTCAATTTGTGGCATCTACTTGATTACTTGAACATACTGCCATTTGGAGAAGTTCTATTTGTTGGGGGGCTTCATTTTCAATTGTGCATCATATTTGGAAGTTTCAGATCAGTTTATATAAGATATTTTTCCTTTTTGCTCAATTTGTGCTTGTCGCTCTAATGGTTGATTCAGGATTTGAGGTTCTTACTCCTCACAATTATCATACATGGAAAGTGAGGATGCAAAGATTGCTTTGGTTTGAGGGATTATGGTCTACCTTGAATGAGGAATGACCTACCTTTTTCAAGGAGTGTGAGAAATTTGCACATCAGAACAAATGTGATGAGGCGATGGGCTTGATTGCAATGTGTGTTTTTGATTCCTTATTCTTCCACATTGAGGAGTGCACTACACCTAGAGAGGTATGGGATAATTACAAGGACTTGTTTGGTTTGGTTACTGATGTAAGAGCTTTAAAACTAGAAGCATAATTGGCATCTCTTTCTACTGATTTATTTCCTACTATTAAGGATTATTTAGTTAAGTTCAAGTCTTTGAGATCTCAATTAGTGAGTTGTGGGAAAGAGAAAACTGATAAGGAATGCATATTTTTATTTTTTTCTAAATTTAAAGGCATGTTTTTATATTTATCTACTTTCTTTTACTCAACTATGGATGGGTTAGGTGATTCATTTTCCATGCCTTCATTTGAGACATTTTGTGAGAGGTTGACTAGGGAATAATCAAAACTTAGTCGAAATGATACCACTCATAAGTCTCATGCATTGATAGTTACACCACCTAAGCAAAAAGGGAAGAAAACGAACAAGCCTAAGAAAGAATCTAGTGATACTTTCACCACATCTTCTATAGAGGGTAAATCCAAGAAGGAGAAACCTACATGTACCTTTTGTAAAGGGATTGGGAATAGTGAACAAGTTTGTAATAGGAAGGAAATTCATGATTTGAAACAAATTCTGAAGGATCATCATATTACCATTCCTTCTTCATCTTCTAGTTCATGCTCTCCTTCTACCACACATGAGGACACTTCACACATTGGGATCACACGAATTTCTACTAGATATTTGAAAGAAAAGGGTCATGCATTGATTACCACTTATGTTGATAGACCTAATGGTTGGATTATTGATTCGGGTGCTCCAAAACATATTTATTTCTCATTTGATCGCATTATTCCAGGGTCTCTTAGAGCACCGCATTTTGATAGGATCTTGATTGCAAATAATTAGTTTGTTCATGTTGTTCTTGTTGGAAATTTTGACTTGGGTAAAGGGTCAATGTCTAATGTTCTTTGTATTCCAGAGATTGCCCATAATCTTCTTTCAGTTTATCAAATTACACAGACAGGCAACACAATTAAGTTCACATCTGATTCAATTTTCATTCATCAGGAGACAAGAGAGCTTATTGTTGTGGGTCATATTGATCATCAGTCTAAGGTGTATACTTTCTCCCACTTCTACCCTAACCATGATCCTTATGTTCCTCGATATCCTTCTAGTGTGGGGAGTAATTCAATTCCTCTTAATGGATTTGTGAACCCTGTAATGAACCCCCCATTACCTACTTCATCAAAGTTGATAGTTGACATGGATTCTAGGACTTCAACAGAGCAGGACATATCTAGTTTTTCAAATTTGTGGTTACAGGATGGGTTTATTTTCAATGATTCAAACTTGGTTTTTCGTTCTTATTCTATAGGTTTGGAGAACATGATTGAGGGGATAACTCTCCTATTTGCAAATTTTTTTGGAGGATATTCTTGAGTCTCCTCATTTCCTTGTTTCTTCCTTGATTAGAGTTCTTCCTAATTTTGATGTGACATCTTCGAAGGCACTTGATTCTTCTTCAGATATTTCATTTGTGAGACTTCTTTCTTCTCATTTCTACATGGAGTTGGACTATCTTTTGCATCTACCATTGGATATTTTTCTTCCTAAGGGCAGACATGTGGTTTATCATCATTGGATTCTCTCTTGGCTTCATACTTACTTCGATGGTTTTGATGATACTTCATTATGGGGGGAAATCTATTCTATATATTTCCCTTCATTGCAAGGGTCATTATATTGTATCTTTGTGATGGATTTAGTTCTTAAGGGATATTGATGTTGAGACCTCCATACATCACTTATTCTATCATGTGTACATGATTTGCATTGCATCTCTTTTTTGGAGAGGAGTTGATGCAGGAGCATTTGAGTCCACAAGTGATCTTGAATCGCCCAAAAACAATTTTTTTTTATTTTGTCTCATTTTGGTGTGTTGTGGTGGTTTTTGGTGTCTCTCTACATCTTATGAGCTCCTTGATTTGATGGTGAAGGTTTTGTGAGCAGATCTTTTATAGTTTGGAAGAATTAGTTGCTTTGCGGCGTCGGTTGGAAATTTCACAAAAGTTTGAAATTTTAAAATCCATGAAGTTTTAGGTGAAATCCTTTTACATGGGTCCATGGGGTACCATTCCAAGCTTGCACACCAATTTTTTGTGTGAAATGGAGAACTTTGATTTTTTGTATGTTGACACCCGAGACCACTCTTAACCTTATTTTGCAATCACTTAATTAATTTTCTCCTAATTCTCATTGCAGGTATGAAGCGTTATTTTCAAACATTAAGTTGGGATAATTTATGCTCACTTGTTGAAATTCCAAATTTTAGTTTTTCCTAAATTTTATAATTGTTTGAGAATGCGTGTTTAGAGGCAAATTAACAACATTTCCAAGTGGAAATTTCAGTCTTTTTAAAAATGAAAATTATTAAAGACACGTTGGACAAGGTTTAACACTTAATTAAAGGTTGCTAATTATATTTTGAATGGGTTGGGTAAGGCATAAATGCCACACTCAAAATGGAGAGAAAGTGGGCATGGGAAAATGAATCTTGTTACCCCATTTTCTGTCTTAATTAAAACATTAAAGACAACACTAAGGAAGGCATGGAGAAGTAAGTAGTGGCTAGGAAAAGTTGGGGAAAAATGATGCATGGAAAATAAGGAAGGTGGCATGGAGGAATAATTGAGTTGTAGCCCATTTTTGGGACATTGATTATCATAAACAACAACAACAAAAAAAGTGTGTGGGAGTGTGGTAAGGGTTGGAAAATCTATGTGGAGTGGAAAGAATGTGAATAGATAAAAACCATAAAAATTTGTTGCATGTAAAAAGAGGAGATATCACATATGATTTTGGGATAAAGCTGGAAAAATCTATGGGAAGTTTGAAGGAACTGTGCAGCAAGAAAGAGTAAGAAGTGGCTGGAAAATACAACAACAAGGTAGTGTGGAAGAATGGAGAGTTGTTCTCCTCAAAATGAAAGTAATTTGTTGCAAGTACATGGAGGAGTGGCACGAAGGTTTGAGCACCTAAAGGAAGAAGCTATAGGAAGAGTTTGGGGTAGTGAAAATAGAAGCTACAAGAAGAGCATTTGGGGCAAATTTGGAAGAGTTTGGGGCAGCAAAAGCAGAAGCTACAAGAAGAGCATGTGGAGCAAATTTGAAGCCATGAATTATCTCAATTTGATTGAATGTAATAAAAATTTGAATGTGTTTGCATTTTTTTTGGGTTTTATGAGTTGTTCTTTGTTGCAGCAGAGAGTATGTTGCATTGTGTGTTTATGAACAACATTGTGTGTTTGTGAGAAGCATTACTTGTTGCATCAAATGGTATTATAGCTAGAGGTTTTGAGTGCATAGAAGAGTGTCAAACGTGAGGCAATCTATACCAGGACCTATGGGTAGAGAATGAAGTTAGAGGATTAAAGTGTGTAGACAGACTGTCAAATGTGAGGCAGTCTATACCTGAGAGGATGGGATGGGTAATGAGGAGGCCCATGAGAATTTTGTTAGATAGGAACAATATTGGGTAGAAGTGGAAATTAGGATGCACTCCAAAGAATTTTAAAATCTCCAAGTTGAAGTAAATATGTTGGAAAAGAAGATTGAAGAGGAAGTGAGAATGTGGGAAGAGAAATACGAGAAGAAGAATGTTCTCTTAAAATAGGACAACAAAAAGTAGAGAAGAAAGAAAGAGTGTTTCAATCCTTTGGTAGGGTTTGAAGGTAAGGAAGAATATGTTGGGGCATCTCACAAAAATGGAGAAGATAATGAGGCGTAAGTTGCAGCAATAACATGTGAATATAGTGTATTATGTGGAATGAATGAAGAAGATTTGCAATAAGAAATTATGAACATGAATGGCCCTAGGTTTGACAAGCAAGTGGGTGAAGAGAGAATGACCTCCTATGGAAAGAGGAGATGAAGAAAATAAACCATATGTTAGAAGGAAATTAGATAGAAGACCATGAAGAACTGAATGGTGTAGCGAAAAATAAAGGACAAGAAGGAGGTAGATACATGGAAGATTTTTGTTTCCATGAAGATGCTATAGTTGGGAGACTTAGTGCAATAGTCAAAGACATGAAGATAATGGTGAAAGTAGATGGGATAGATGAAAACCTCATAGCGAAGGATGAGATGAAGGTTACAACTGAAGATGATGCTGGAAACATTACAACAAAGAAAGAGGAGGTAAATTTGTTTGCATTTTGTGATGACATTATCTTACATTCATTTGTAATGATGAGGGTTGGGGAGTATGGAGAAGAATAGATGGAAATTGTTGATTTCATTAAAGTTGTAGGGGTAGATTTGTGTGTTTATGTTGTAGTTTTTGATGTGTATGATGACAGAATTTGGTGGAGGTGGTTGGATCCCACAAAAGAGGATAAGAATAGAGATAATCATTAGAGGAGGAGGAGGGTATGTGGTAGATACAAATTCATGAGAGGAGAGAAGGATGGTGAGCAAATTTGTTGGAGGAGCGTGAAGTTAGTTCCAACAAGATGTTGGAAGAAGAGGAAGAAGAAATAATTTCATGTGCACTTTAGATAGCAATGGAGTTCATTGCAGATTGCTTGCAATCTAAAAGAATGGTTCTACCATTCAACTTCACTTTTGTGAGCCTATTCTCACAAACTTCTTACTCAACATGTTTGATGCAGGAGCATCTAGGTCCATAGGTGATCCTACATTGCCCAAACACAATTTTTTTTATTGTCTCATTGTTGGTGTGTTGTGGTGGTTTTTGGTGTCTCTCTACATCTTGTGAACTCCTTGATTTTATGGTGAAGGTTTTGTGAGCAGATCTTTCACAGTTTGGAAGAATTAGTTGCTTTGTGACTTCAATTGGCAATTTGACAAAAGTTTAAATTTTTAAAAACCATGAAGGTTTGGGAAAAATCCTTTTGTAGGGGTCCATGGGGTACCATTCCAAGCTTGCACACCGATTTTCATGTGAAACAGAGAACTTTTATTTTTTGCCTATCAACACTCGGGTCCTCTTGATGCTATTTTGTAATCACTTAATTAATTTTCTCTCGATTCTCATTATAGGTCCAAGGCGCTATTTTGAACATTAAGTTGGGATAATTTATGCTCACTTGTTGAAATTCCAAAATTTAGTTTGTCTAAAATTTTATGATCGTTTGAAAATGATTGTTTAGAGGGAAATTGACAGTATTTTCATGTGGAAATTTCAATCTTTTAATAAATACAAATTGTTAAAGACATGTTGGACACGATTTAACACCTAATTAAAGGATTATAATGAAATTTTGAATGGGTTCGATAAGGCAGAAATGCCATGCCCAAAATGGAGAGAAAGTGTGCATGGGAAAATGAATCTTGCTACCCCATTTTTTGTCTTAATTAAAACATTAAAGACAACACCAAGGGAGACGTGGAGAAGTGAGCAGCGGCTGGGAAAAGTTAGGGGAAAAGGATACATGTAAAATAAGGAAGGTGGCATGGAGGAATAAGGGAGTTGCATCCCATTTTTGGGACATTGATTATCATAAACATCAACAACAAAAAAGGTGTGTGGGAGTGTAGTAAGGGTTGCAAAATCTGTCAGGAGTGGGAAGATTGTGAGCAGATAAAAACTAGAAAAATTTGATGCATGTAAAAAAGAGGAGATGTTGAATAGGATTTCAGGATAGAGCTGGAAAAATCTATGGGAAGTTTGAAGGAAGTGTACAACAAGAAAGAGTAAGAAGTGGTTGGAAAATACAACAGTACGACAGCATGGAAGAACATTGGAGAGTTGTGTGAAGAATATGAGAAGCTCAAAAAAAAAGTATTTTGCTACAAGAAAATGGAGGAGTGGCATGAAGGTTTGAGCAACTGAAGGCAGAAGCTATAGGATGAGTTTGGAGCAGCAAAAGTAGAAGCTACAAGAAGAACATTTGGGGCAGATTTGAAAGAGTTTAGGGCACTGAAAGCAAAAGCTACAAGAAGAGTATGTGGGGCAGATTTGAAGCCATGATGTATTGATAAAATTATGTAATTGTCTCAAGTTGATTGAATGTAATAAAATTTTGTAAGTGTTTACATTTGTTTTGGGTTTTATGAGTTGTTCTTTGTTGCAATAGAGAGTATGTTGCATTATGTGTCTATGAGCAACATTGTTTGTTGCATCAAAGCTTGATGCAAACAATAAACAACCCCATGCACAAGCTCGCAAAAATCACAAGGCTAAACAGAGAGAAACTACTATATTCAAATATGAAAACTTCATTCATTCATGTTGAAACAATTATAATATTTATTCTAGAATAAAATCAGCAAAAGAAAAGATATAAAACTTGGCTCTCATAGCCATCCTCTCACTACTGTCCTCAAACTCCATTTTCAACACTGCTTCCTCTCCGCTTTTTCTTTCTTTTTCTCCTTTCCTTCACCTCCATGTTGCTTCCAAAGCCTCCATGTTGTTGTCCCAAACCTCCACCCAACTCCTATCCTTCTCCACCTCTCACACATTGGCACCTTATCTTTCCTTCACTGGCACTACTCAAACCCACAATAAAAACCCCCAATGAATACCTCTATAGAGGTGTCTTTTCTCCTTCCCACTCCTACACAAACTCCTTTCCATGTTTTTCTTCAAAAACCCACAAAAAATGCATTGAAAATCATCAATTATTTCCCAAGAATGGGCACCCAACTCTCCCCAAGCATAGTTATGTATATTCTAATTTTATATAGCTATCTATTTTGATGAGATCTCTTGAGGCAGAAATGAAACTTCTCAACACAGTCTTCTAATGGATCTTCTTCTTTTTGTGACATCTAAAAGATGTCATTCCTCTTCCTATCAGTGCTTTTATAATAATATTGGTATTTTTCTAGGAATTTTGTCTTCATTGTATTCCAATTGGGAACAACATCTCTTCCCAACCCCATGAACCATCTTAGCATCTTTCAATCTGGCTAGAAATAATTTGAGTCTATGAGCATTTGTGGTATAGTCATAACTTTGGCATTGAACATGAAACTTAAAAAGAAAGGCGGTTGGGTCCTGTATGACCAATCCATAAAAGATAGGGAGTGTTGAAGGAGGTGTGTTCTTCAGAATAGCTTCCCTCTCCCAGTTGGTTATAGGGAGCTCAAACGTTACATGCTCTAATGGATCTTCTACTACTGCATCAACCATGATGCTTATGTGTATGTAGGAAGTCTCCTCTATGTTTGGTGTAGGTGCTAGTCTTAGGGATGATTCTTCTTTAGGGATACCCTCGCTCTGTTCACTTTTTTCATTAGTTTCCTCTAATGCTTTGTGTGCTAAGGGGAGAAATCTTTCTAGAGCATCTCATTGCCTCTCCATGCAATGGTTGTGATTTTTAGATCGAAGCTTCTTGCACATTATTAGTAAATTGTGTTGTTGTTGATGGCTAAGATCTATTTACCTTAATGTTGGAAACAAAACTGCTAAACTATCAAAGCTTGAAAGGAATTGAAAATACACAAGAGAATCTTGAACTTTACATAGTTGTCGAGGACAATGTTAAGTTCAAGATTCTCCTATTTATTTTCAATTCCTTTCAATATTTTATAATTTAGCAATTTTGTTTTCATCATTAAGGTAAATAGGTCTTATCCATCACCAACAACATAATTTATTAACATTGTGTAGGAACCACCAATATAAAAAGTCACCCATTACATGCAGAGGTAGCAACATGCTCTATGAAGATTTATCCCCTCAGCACACAAAGCATTAGAGGACATTAGTGAACAAAGTGAATAGAATGAGGGTATCCCTAAAGAAGAATCATCTCTGAAATTAGTACCTACACAAAACAAGGAGGAGAATTCTTGCATACACATAAGCATCATGGTTGATGTAGCAATAGAAGACCCACCAAATAATGTAACGCTTGAGCTCCCTATAACCAACTTGGAGAGGGTAGTTGTTCTGAAGAACATACCTCCTTCAACACTCCCTATCTTTAATGGACCGATCACAAAGGACCTAGACAACTTTATTTTTGAGTTTGATGTGCTATGTCGAAGTTATGACTATAGCATAGATGCTCACAAACTTAAATTATTTCCAACTACATTGAAAGATGTTGCTCTAATATGGTTCATGGGGCTAGGAAGAGATGTTGTTCCCAATTGGAATACAATAAAGACAAAATTCATAGAAAAATACCAAGATTATTATAGAGGCACCGATAAGAAGAAGGATGACATCTTTCAGATGTCACAAAAAGAAGAAGAGCCATTGGAAGACTATGTTGAGAGGTTTCAGTGCTACCTCAAGAAATCCCATCAAAATAGAATTTATGATAAATCTCTAAAACTGGTATTCTTAAGGGGAGGTAATGAGAACTGTATGGATGCCCTCAACCTCATTGGGGTAGGAGACATCTCACAGTTACCATTTGATTAAATTTTTAAAGTACGTATAAACTATTCTAGGTCCTTCACCAAAAAGACCAGAGGAGACAAAACCTCCTCTCTCAACAAATCATCTAATGGAGTCTCAAGGATGGAGCTAAGCAATATTTTATCAAACATGAAGGAGGATATCATTAGCCATTTGGCTACACAATTGGATACCCTCCATATTAAAAATAAGTAAGAAAAAATAAAAGCAACCCTCACAAAATACTACCCACACTGTCGACAAAAGATCAATTGCAAGTGCAAAACATTGACCAGAATTTTCGAAGATAAGCAAGGGAAGCTAGAATTTCATGCCTTGGAAGATGAAGATGGTCAAGTGTTTTATATAGCTCAATGTAAACCATGACAATCAAGACAAGGTATGCCCCAAGATCCATTGACCTATAATATGTCATTTCTAAGTAATAATGCAAATTTCCTTGGTTGGAACCCTCAATCCTAGGCCAATGTATTAAACTCACAATTGTCAATGTCTGAATCTAATTTAGCTCAACAACAACAAGGCATGTGGCCACCACAGAATTAGCAAGGACCTAATTATAATTAACAGTGGCCACCACAACAAAATCAATGGTAACCACAGTGGCAAAGAGGTTAGTAGTGGCAAAATCAAAATCAAAATTATCAGCAACCACAATAACCCTTATAGCCATAATGTAAAACCCAACAATAGTTGCACCAACACCACCAAGAGCACCTCAATTTCCAACACAACTTTCACCTAGCCTAAATAATAAGTTGTTCAACATGATTCTACTAATGACACCACACAATACCCCACTTATAGGGTTTAGGGGAGTGATGTCCACCTCAGATCAAGGAAAATGTTAGGCGAGCCTTCATATCCTCACATCACAAAGTTGACTAGTGAGGAAATCCTAGTAGAACCCATGGATAAATAGCCTAGGGAACCTGAGTCAACTCATATCAACCCAACAAACATAAGTCTAGAGCCTCCATTCCCTGAGAGACTAACAGTCCAAAAACATCATTCACAAGCTCAAACTAATCTATAGGGACACCTCAAAGATGTTTGCATTGAGATACCCCTCATCTAGGGCATTAAGGAAGTGCCTATTTATACCAAAATAGTGAGATTTATGCCTCAAAAATCTAGGTAGGAAACATAAGGACCCTCAGAATGTACATTTCTTAGGACAACTTACAAAAATTATGTTGGGAAACATAACTATCCCCAAGTATGCAAATCCTGGGAGCCTTGTAGTGGATGTCAAAATCAATGGTACTCTCATTAAGAATACCTCAATTAACCTTGGGGTAGCCATTAATGTATTGACAAAATAAACCATGAAATTATTACAACTAATGGAGCTAGACCTACACCTATTGTGTTACAGTTAGTAGACAGATCTATAGTCAAACCTAAGGGAATCATAGAAGACTTAGTAATAACATTAGACTTATGGGAGTACCCTACAAACTTTATGGTGTTGCAGCCTAAATCTAATCTTGCAAGACATCCCCTCATCCTAGGGACACCTTGGTTGGAAATTGCAAATTCCTTCATAGGTTGTAGGTTTGGTAACATGATCATTTCCAATGGAAATGTGACCAAGAAACTAGTCCTCTATCCACCTACCTAGCCACATGCAAATTTGGATAAAACTGTATGGCCCACCCTAGATGAAGAAGACCAACACTCATTACAAACTCTAATTAATATTGAACACAGTCCCTTATTAGAAAACCAAGATGAAGATGAACTAATTGCAAATATCATGTAGAACAACTATGGTAGGGACCCACAACAACATGACTGTCTAATATGTTTGCAAGACTCTCTGTAGAACATAATCCCTGCCAATATATCTGAGTCCATTTCTCAAATTTTCTACACCTTATTGTCACTTTTTATCACTAAATATGCACCCTAGCTGAGTTGCAAAACTCAGCCTACTAGTGGAACATGGGAACTTTCCTAGGTGATGGGTCACCTAAATGGAAAAGAAGCTCCAGAGAGGGTTGGTTCCCTTTGGTTCTATCACCTAAGTTAAGTTATCTGAACTTGGAATGACTAAAAGGTGGTTCACCAAACTATAATGACTTTGAACTACTATTTTGATGCATGATCTCTCAATTTTTAGTTTACGCAACTGAAATATTTGGCATGTTCATACATGAGCATTTCATAGGAAAGTTGAAGTGTTGACAATCTTTAGAAGGAAAATCGGGCATTTTCACAAATAAAGAGTTTAAACTTAGTGACGTAGCCTATGACCTACATGAAACATTCATTTTTTGCCTAAAGGTGTTGGAAATGAGACAATGCATTTTAAAGACTTAAACATAAAACATAACAAATACATATCAACCATCCATTTTGCACACAAAGAGATAGTTGTTTAGAAGGCAAAATATTGAATTTTATTGAAAGATAAGTGTTCTTATAGCAGATATAAGTCTAGAAAATTTGTCCTTGCTTTGAAAAATATGTTAAAAAGTATATTTCTTATTGTTGTGACTAAGAAAGTTGAGTTACAATGCTCTTTTTTTGCTTATACAACTCAAAAACATGAAATAACTAACTAAAATGAAATCCTATGGGTCCTATATCTCACCCTAAGAATGGGAGAGCATATAGGGATCAAATTTGACTAACTTGTCATGCTTAAAAGTAGGGAAAAAAAATTTACACACCAAAGAGGTCTTCTTGCTTGACTTGGTCTCTCTTGGCTCCAAAATACATGCTCTAGCTGGTTGTGAGACTCCTAGATACTTGTAAGGTGTTTGAGGTTCTCTTAGATACCCTCAAACTATCCTCAAGAAGCTCAAGCTATTGTCCTTGTCACCATATTTTTCTTGACTCCCTCCTATATTCTCTCATGATGTTCTTGACTGCTTCTAAAGACTCCAAACTAACCAACCTCTTTCATGAATGGTAAAACTATCTTTTGCATAAATATAGGGAATGTGGGAAACTTTGAAATGCTCAAAACTCTTTGGAAGGTGTAGGATTAAGTTTTTCCTAAGATACACCTTCGTGGCTTCTTTTTCTAGTCATTACCATTTACCTTATCTACGTAGAGGTTGCTTATATAATCTATTTATCTTCATTTTCCCTTTAAAATTTTTGCCTTTACCTCAAAAGATTATGACCCCTTGAAATGTGACCGCAGGTAAAGCTTCTAACTCTCCTTAAAATCATGGGACTGCTAAGGTTTCCAATCAATTGTCCTTTTATAGCATTCATTTGTGACTCATTTCCCTTCTTTACTTTCTTTCCTCCATTATCTCATTAAGCTCCTCATGACAGTCCCTAAAATTGTATAACTATCTCTCTTTCAACTATGATATCAATATTTCTTATGCTTGGACATCATTGGTAGACTGACATATACCATTTTCCCTGCATTGATGAGTTCATTAGAGTCAACTAAGCCCTTTATCATCATTTTCATAACTTTGAGCTCATTTACCTTTTTTCAATCATACTTCCCATGAATGTCAAAGGATTGTGACTATGATTGCCCCTTGATTTGACACTTATCTTCTTTGGCATAGCTATCTCGCCGTTGCAACTACCTTTTGATGGATCTTCAAGTGACTATCTTTGCACACAAGGAGATAATAGACTGCCCTTTTAGTGGAATATTCCCATACTTAACTTTAAGGTTCTTTTTCCTCTAAAAAAAATGCTTTATGACTGTCAACTTGATTCAAAACATTGTTACTATTCCTGATTTCAAGATGGTTGCCCTCTATTTTACCTCCAAAGTTGCTTCTCTAATGAAAATTGCCTTGTTGATATTCAATGTAGACTATCATACAAGCTTCCCTTGTCATTGTTGACCCGTATTCCTTTTTATTGTTCTTAATAGGTATGTGAAGTCTCATCTTAGGACTATACTATTATCTCATGGAACATTGTGGTCTCGGTTTGTCTTTAATGACTTTGGCATATGGATTGACCTGTAGTTGTCTTATTTCGTGACTAAGTTAAAAGGTATGTATTTGACTACCTCTTTGATGACTCACTAGAGGTTTGTGACTATCCTTTCTTAGAGTCTTTTAAAAACACCATCCTTCATTCAACCCTATCTTATGATCACTAGAAACCCTAGCATGTATGTTCACAGTCATCACTAGAATAAGAAAATAATTATTATTACTATCAATGGTTACCTTTATTTTGCAAGGTGACTATCACACTATCACCTTGATTATTTTTGTCCTTGTACTCCACTATGATCTCTCTTTCAATGATAATTGTAATAATGTCTACTGGTAAACCCTACCCATGACATGACCCTAGCTTGTTATTCCACTATCTTCTTATCCTAGGCACTCTATCATCACTCATTGTGACTATCATTGCACTCACTTGAGATTTGTCTTATTTTCTTTTGTGAATATACTATGGAGATTCAAACCCCTAGAACACCTAGATTTGTGAACAAGACTTTGTAAGGTTTCCAATAACCCCCATTTGTGTTAAGATATTCAACCTCTTATTGAAGAAACAAATAGTATCTTCACTAGAGGGGCCTATATCTTTTAATATATTCTAGTGCACAAGGCCTATAAGCATCAAATCTAGTCTTCTCCTCTTTGGTTGCACCATTAAGACACCCATCAAACTCGTTGACTGAATCCAAGAAAACATATAAGTTCCACCTACAATTCTAGTGTTAAGAAAGGCATCAAGGTTAATGTTGCATCTAGAATATTTGAGAACCATGTGACTATAAATAATATTTATAGCAGAAATATGATTTCCATACCCATCCTTTGGCAACAAAATAACTCCACTAGAACTCAATGCCTTCAAAGGAGCCAACACCAACGTAGCAAAAAACTAGCATGTCTCAAATAAAATAAGAAAACCTATCTATGGATCCCAAATGTTCTTCACATAAGTTCAATTCTTTCATGTCATTTATGGTACCTGTAATTGAGGGTTATAAATAAGCCTACAAATTTGAAGATGTATGGTCTAGTGGCTCATAAACAACACAAGATAGGACTAACTTCACATGATAAGGTAGTAATATCAAGTCTATCTTTCTCAATAAATTCTTTTCCAAAACTATTGCCAACACCAAAACTGGTGTTTTCCTTTTAATGTGAAATAAGGGTCACTGTAATATTCATCAAAGACTATTGTAAAATCTTGCACTATCAACTTTAAATATTATCATGTTATTGAAACCCTATCCATCCACTATGACAGTCATTAAACTAACCTTTTCAAATGTTATGCACAAAGTTGTCCTCTTTCCTATCATCTCACTTCACTATCCAACTTTATGATTTGCTTCAATCTCATATTTCTCTTTGCTTTATACATCTTGAATTTTGAGCATTTGATCTAGGATCTTTCCATGATGCATCATCCACATAAATAAGGAAATTTGGTTCATGTTAGTATTAATGATGACAGGGACTCTATTAGAAAGTTTCATGATACATCTAGTCATTCCTTGCCCATGACATAACCTTAGCTTGTTATTCCACTGTCTTCTTGGATTGATAGTCAATTTTATGTCTTGCATCTACCCATTTTCTATCATCAACACCCTACACCCACTACACAAGTATCATACGTTGACTTGATGGTATTATTTTCTCACCAATACATAGTCATCATATCAATCCTCAAGGCCTAACTATCCTTTTCAAATCTTCTCATTATTCTTTGAAATCTCTTGATTTTCATAGCCCACCCTTGTCATGACTGTCTATTTGGATATTTTGACACACTTGTTTGTTCAAAGGATGGCTACCATGTTGTCCACATATCATTGAACTTTGTCATTATTAGTATCCATGCCATGTTTGAGTTTTGAAACCTACCCTTGCGGCATTGCTGACTTTTGTCTTCTATAAATTATAGGACACCATTATCTCAAACCAAACTCTTGCAATATATCAATGTTGTTTGAATTTAATATTAAACCTATGATGATAAGACTATCATCATGCTACTGGACAAAGATATGTTACTCTTATGATAACCCTAAGCTTAAGCATTTCAAAGAAATGAATATAGACTAAACTAATATATTTAGACACATTAAGGTTAGGAAAGGCTAATCCATAGTTTTCATCATACATAGTTTTCTTCATTTAGAAACTTCTACAGATTTTTCCATATGCAAATGACATTAAAATAAAGATATATGCTGATATGTAGAAATCTCTAAGGATCTTGGCATACTTGTCATAATGCGAAGGTAAAGGCATATGCAATTTCCATGTAGATGGAGATGCAAGTGGAAACCCAAAATGTCTCCAACAACATTGCAATGTGGCTCTGAAACCTCAAGTTTTTGCAACGTGTCATTAATCTTCCTTCCATAACTGCTCTTTAATCTACAACATGGTTAGTTTTCCCTAAAACTTTGCTATGATTCCATCATTCCAAAAAATCCCTAAATTTCTTCCCTTCTACGTGAAAGAAAGAATAAAAGAGAAACAAACTCATTTGTTTTCCATCCAATCTCTCAATTAAGTGCTAAAAAAGAAAAAGCTTTTGACCTTTTTCAACCCTTTACATTATCAACATTTAGACGTGGCCAAAACTTTATTATTTGTTTCATCTTTTTTTGCATTTAAGTTTGTAAAAACCCCCCTTTAGCTTTTCCTAATGACTTTTTTACAAAAATGTCAACATCTTTGGCAACCTCTCGGAGATGTTTTCTTGCTAAACATGGTGACCAGCTGCCTTATACAATCCATTAGGCATATAGTCATGCAAAAACTTGAGAACACACAAAAACAAACCTTGTACACTATTGTAGCACTCCAAAAGTAATGCTTGACACCTTCAAACTCAATCAAACCTACCTAAGAAGACTCAAAACATGATTGAAACAACTAACCAACTATGCATCAACACTTGGAGGAATGAAAAGACACCTAAAACCAATGTGTAACATCACTCATCAACTCAAAAACATAGCTAATATGCATAATCAAAACTTTTCTTATTCAAAAATAAAGCTTGAGGTGTATCCCATTGACTGGGATAACTAAAAATTCACCTTCCATATTGGACAACTAGAAGGCATTGTGTTGTTTGCAACTAGTGATTATGAATGGGCCACTCCACATCACATCAAACTTGGTATGTTTCTCAAATTTTCTCTTTAACTCATCCCATTTGTGAACAAGATCACCTTCCTTGAACTCTTTAGGCGTTGCTCCTTTATCAAAGGTCTTATTCATTTGTGTTTGGCACCTTTCTAGTTGTTGCATTGCTTGCCTTCTAGTTTCTTCTAGCTCCATCAACTCAACAAGCCTTACTTCCACAAGTCCTTCCAACATTTCTAACTCTTTTACAAGGCTCAAAGCTAGTAATTCAACTTAAATAGGAAACTTTACTTCCCTTTTATACACAAAAAATAAAGGAGAGTTACCAATGGACCTTTTAGGAGTAATCCTATCAGCCTATAAGGTTGATTTAAATATGTTATGTTATGTCCTTTGATTATCTTGTATGGTCCTTTTGATGTTGATCAATTTTTTGTTAGTGGACTCAACTTGTCCATTGCCTTGTGGATAGTATTTAGATGAAGTACTCAAATTAATTCCATATTTAACAACCCAATCATTTACTCTTATCTCTACAAAATCCAAATCATATATGAGATGATTGAATCAAGAATACCAAACCTTGAGACCAAGTCCTCATAAAAGTTTAGGACAACACTTTCATTTGCTTCCTTTAATGTTATAGCTTCCATCCATTTGGTAAAATAGTCCATAGCTGTCAACACCCATTTGTGTCCAAAACTAGATGGTGGATTAATGACTCCAATGAAGTCAAGACCCCACTTCATGAAAGGTTGATTAATTGATATTGGATGCAAAGGTAAGGCTGCTAACTTTTGTTTGTCTGCAAAAATAACACTTTTTTTGCACTTTCTAACCCATGCATGTGCATCCTTAAAGAGAGAAGGCCAATAATAACCAGCCCTCATGACTTTCAAGGTTGTTTCCTTTGGTGGAAAGTGACCACAAACTAGTCCAACAAGAAATTCATGTAATATTTTGTCAATTTGATCAAATTCTACACACCTTAATAGGACACCATTATAATCCTTTCTAAACAAAACACCATTCAAGAGGATGTAAGGAATTGCTTGAAGTATGAAATACCTCCTTTGGGCATTGTTTAGCTCTTTAGGACATTCACCAGTTTGAAGATAATGAACCATTTCATGTGTCCAACTAGTACCTACTAATGGTGCAACTGATTGTGACTCATTATTTGTCATGAGGACAACTTCCTGATTTTCCTCATCATTTTCTAACCCAACAACTAGTTGTTCGCACAACCCCTTACCTCTTACCAAATTTGTAACTTTGATTCCCACATCATATTCCATCACTTTCATGATCCACCCAACTCTTTTACCACTCAAATATTTACTCAATAAGAAATCCTTAACACTTGGGTGAGCAACCATCAATTGAATCATATTATTGGAAACCAAATGGCAAAATTTTTGTAGACTTCTAATCACAACAAGCACATGTTTCTCAACAAAAGAATACCTTTGCTCATAACCCTCTAGGACTTGACTAAAAAATGATATTGGTTGTCCCAAAGCATCTTCATTTTTTTGTACCAACATAGCAGAGATGGTATCTATGCTACCAAAAGAATAAAGGATGAAATCTTTAGAAAATTTAGGATTTACAAATGTAGGTGCTACTATTAATGCTTCTTTGACGTGGCCTCAAAATTATTTTTTCCTTCTCTTTATCAGTTGAAACTCACATTCTTCTTCAACATTATAATTAGAGCCCTCAAAAGATTTGCTATATCAGGTATAAACCTTCTTACGAAATTGATTCTACTAAGGAAACTTTGCAACTCCTTTTTATGACTTGGCAAAGGTAAAGCAAGAATGACACTCACTCTTTCTGGATCAATGGTAACTCCATATTTTGAGACCACATGTCTAAGGAGTTTACCTTCATGGACAATAAAGATGCACTTTTTGGGGTTAATGGATATGCTATACTCCCTGTACCTGTCAAATACTTGCCTTAAATGAGAAAGATGTTCATCAACATTTTTTGAAAAAACAATAATTTCATCAAAATAAATCAACACCAATTTATAAATTAACCCTTGGAAAGCCATGTCTATTTCCCTTTGAAAAGTTTCTCCATTGGACAAACCAAAGGGAATTCTCTTGTATGCTATTGTTCCCCAGGTGGTAGTGAAGGTTGTCTTATACTAGTCTTCATCCTTCACTGGTACTTAGTTATATCCAGAATAACTATCAAGAAGAGAAACCCTCTTTGAACTTGCAACAACTTTTAGAATTTGTTCCGTAGAGGGAAATAGGTAATGGTCTTTGAGTGAGGCCCTATTCAAGTCCCTAAAGTCAACACAATGTGTTATCTCCCCATTTTTCTTTCTAACAAGAACAAGGTTGGAAACCCATGAGGTGTGTTTGATTGGAAAAGTGATATTGCCCTCAATCAGCTTAATCAATTCCTTTCTCACAAGTAGCTCAAGTTTGGGATTCAAAGGCCTTTGTTTTTGCCTTACTGGTTTTACATTTGGCTCAAGTTCAATGGTATATTGGGCAATCTTGGGGTCAAAGCCTTTCAAATTAGAATATTCCCAAGAAAAATAATCATGGAAATCTTGGCAAAGTGAAACAAAAGCTTCTTTATCCTCTCGAGAACAAAGCTTACCCTTGAAGATTTCCACATCTTCATAGTGTTCTTCCTTAACATGCATGCTGATTTTTCCCCTTTTTGGCTGATCATTTGAATTGAAAATGGACTCCAGAGTTACCAAACCTTTTAGTAGATTTTTTGTTCTTAATTGTATAATTTGATCACCATACTGTTGTTGCAACTTTTCTTGATTCTATGAACTTAGCTTCTTCAAACAAAAAATTGAGCACTTGTTCATCACTTTCAAATACTTATCAATGGACATTATTATCAGGTATAGATGGCCTTACTACAACCTTAACATATTGTTGTACCTTATCCTTTTTAATATCATTTGGAATATCAAATTGGGGACCTATAGCAGCCAACACATCGACATGATTATTTTGATTTATAGGTATGGACAATAGAATAGAGACATCAAACTCTTCTATCATATCCCATACTATGACTATAAGAATTAAGAAAATCATTTTTGGTCACATACAAGCCTCTCACCTAATTCATAATCAATTCACTATCACCAAACACCTATAGGCAACTTATTTTCCATTTCCTTGCCCATTCCAAACCTTGTATAAGACCTTCATACTCAACTGTGTTGTTAGTATAGCTAAAATAAAAACAAAAAGTTGAGTAATATTACTCACCTTGTGGGGATACAAGCATAAAACCCCCACCAACTCCATTCTTACTTCTTAAGCCATCAAATATTTCTTCCAAACCTCATTTTGTTGATGTTCATGATGTTGTTCATCCTTCTTTTCAAGGTTGGGAATGAGAGAATCTTGTTCATGAATCATGTAAACACCTAGGCCTACCTCTTCAATATTTTTGTTTGGATAAACTTCGTTGTTTTTAGCTACCCACTCATCCAATATAATGTATAGAATACTCTTAGTTTGGGTGCTCAATTTTTGGACAACAATATACTCATCATGGTAAAAAATAGCACAATTAGCATTGACAACACAAGGTACATATTGTTCTATGCAATCTTTTGCTATGGACTTAGATTTAATATTCACTTTGGTTCCATATATTGTCCTAAACAACATATGTGACCAATCTGAAGATAGGTAGCCACCTATTTTAGTAGTGAAATCCCTTGAGAGACAAAGAGAAAAGTAAGGTGGAAAATCAATCACATATATATCTTGTGGAGTATAAAAGTTGGGACAAGAATGTAAGGTAAGACTCAAGTTCTTACTAACCCCTACAATATTGATGGCCATCCCATCAAGCTGAACTACCCCTTTTGCAAGAGATTGATAACCCAAACCCAACCTATCTGCAATTTGTTTAGGTATGATGAAACTACTATCCCCTAAATCAATCATACACTTATGAACAAGACTATCTCCTATGATCAATGCCACATAGAAAGGTGGTGGCTTGATTTCTTTGCTTGGTTGTCCACTGTTGTTTTGGGATGTGCTAGTAAGTACAACCTTGTCTTGGTTAGTGGGATGTTCATTTGACACACTCAAATTCGATAAGGCATCTTGCAACAAATCTCTTTGTCCTAGGATAGACAAGGAATCCCACATAGACATACTAATAATTGATTTCTTCATATGCTCAAGTATGTTAAAAGGAGTAATGTTTACCTTTTGATGGGCTTTCATGACTATAGTATCTCCTTACAAGTGTGTTGGTTGAGATTGATTCCCAAGATGTTCTTTGGTGGTGCCTTGTTGATTTCTCTACAATACATGTGGTACATGAGATGTAGATGGGCCAAAAACCTCTTGGTTCACTCTAGGAGCTTGGTAAGGTCCCTTAATTTGCTAGTTTTCCCATCTCAACAACCCTCTTTTCCCCTCTTGTGTTGGCTACTATAGAGGAATAGTCCTGGTTAACTCCACAAAACTCCTCTCTTTGCCAATTTAGAAGAGTAGTGTCACTTGGAGGAGGTTCTTGTTGTTGTAAGAGTGTTTCATTAGGTGTGTTTGGCTACAAGCTAGATACATTTTGCACCATTAAGGCTTGGTTAATAACCCCATTGTGAAAAAGTAGACTAGTTATGGGGTTGATTACAAGGGAAACACCACTCATAATCTTGAGCAAGGTTGTTTTGGACAGGAACTAGCTCTCTAGATGAGCTTGGCACATCTGGGAAAAAGTAGACTAGTTATGGGGTTGATTACAAGGGAAACACCACTCATAATCTTGAGCAAGGTTGTTTTGGATAGGAACTAGCTCTCTAGATGAGCTTGGCACATCTGGGTTATATGGTTGAAAAGGCCTTGGGTTATGGGCTTGTCTTGGGCCTTGGTTATTTGCATGATAAGCTAGCCTATTTGTTTGATAACCTTGAGCTTGGTTTTGAGGTTGATAAGGCTTTTAGTTTTAGAATTGCTATTTTTTGGTGTTAACCAGCTCATTCCCAAGTGTTTGAAGGAGGCATTTTATCTCTTGTAACTCAAAAGATTGGGTTAGGAAAACTTTGTCTTGAGTAGGAGTAGCTGGAATAGGGGTTATTTGTGGCACTTGTATAGGCATAGTTGGTTGCATTTTGGGAAAGATAGGCATTGGAGGTCTTGGTACAATTTTTCTAGCTTGAATGAGATTATTCTCAACTCTAATAGCCACCTCATATGCACAAAGTGTAGCCACATCTTTTATGTGCTCATTTGGTGTTGTATGATTTTCACCAGTGTAAAATGGCACACTCTTCAAGGATACCATAGGGATATCATCATGCTATTGCAATTTTAGTGGTTTATCTTGATTGAAAGGAACAAAACCATGATTCCTAGGTGCAACCATAAGAATCAAAGGTGACTATTTACTGGGATATGAGATAATACTCTTCTTGAGGGTGGTGTAGAATGGACCCTTCATGAGCAAGTTGGGCTCCTTTGCAATATTCTTCCCTTTCGCCTAGGGAGAGAAAGCTATAGATATTCAAAAGGGATTGAACTACCTCAATTTTTCACTCTTCTCATATGGTGCTTATGCACTATTTTCTTCAAAACCAAAAGTTAGAGTAGCTAGATATGTTCTAAATGCTTCAAAAAGCTTGAAACCTGCTGTAAACATACCAAAAATAACAAGAATGAGTTTATTTATTGACTGTTTATAGCTTAAATAGTCCCACCAGGCATGCCAAAAATTGTTATCACTAAATATTCACCCTAGTTGAGTTGCAAAACTTAGCTTACTAGAGGAACATGGGGTCTTTTCCATGCGGTGGGTCACCTAAATGAAAAAGAACCTCTAGAGAGGGCTAGTTCTCTTTGGTTCTATCACCTAAGCTAAGTTATCTATTGTTGTTGCTTAGAAAAGAGTGAAGGGAAAAGCATAAAAAATGAACTTGGAATGACTAAAAGGTGATTCACCAAACTAGAATGAATTTAAACTACTATTTTAACACACAATCTCTTAGTTTTTAGTTTGTGTTTACACCATCAAATATTTGACATGTTCATACATAAGTATTTAATAGGAAAGATGAAGTGTTTGCAATATTTAGAAGGAAAATAGGATATTTTCACAAATAAAGAGTTTAAAATTAGTGACATAACCTATGACCTACATGAAACATTCATTTTTCTGCCTAAAGGTGTTGGAAATGAGACAATCTATTTTGAAGAAAAACATAAAACATAATAAATACATATCAATCATCCATGTTGCACACAAAGAGTCAGTTGTTGAGAAGGAAAAATATTGAATTTTATGTAAAGATAAGTGTTCTTACAACAAATATAAGTCTGAAAAATCTATCCTTGCTTTGAAAAATGTGTTATAAAGTGTATTTTTCAGTGTTGTGACTAAGAAAGTTAAGTTACAATACTCTATTTTTTGCTTATACAACTCAAAATCATGAAAGAACTAACTAAAATGAAATCCTATGGTTCCTATATCTCACCCCAAGCATGGGAGAGCATATAGGGATCAAATTTGACTAAGTTATCATGCTTAAAAGCAGGGAAAACTATTTTACATGCCCAAGAGGTCTTCTTACTTGACTTAGTCTCTCTTGGCTCTAAAAAATGTGATCTAGTTGGTTGTGAGACTCCTAGATACTTGCAAGGTGTTTGAACTGCTCCTAGATACCCTCAAACTTCCCTCAAGAAGCTCAAATTATTGGCCTTGTCACTATATTTCCCTTGACTCCCTCCTAGATGCTCTCATGATGTCCTTGATTACTTATAAAGAATCCAAACTAGCCAACCTCCCTCATGAATGGTAAAACTATCTTTTGCATAAAGATAGGGCATGTGGGAAATTTTGAAATGTTCAAAACTCTTTGAAAGGCGTAGGATTAAGTTTCTTCTTAGATGCATCTTCATGGCTTCTTTTGCTAGTCTTTACCATTTACCTTATCTACATAGAGGTTGCTCATATAATCTATTTATCTTCATTTTCCCTTTAAATTTTTTTCCTTTACCTCATAAGACTTCTACCACTTGAGATATGAGCACAGGTAAAGCTTCTAAATCTCCTTAAAATTATGGGACTACCAAGGTTTCTAGTCAACTATCCTTTTATGGCATTCATTTGTGACTCATTTCCCTTCTTTACTTCCTTGCCTCCATTATCTCATTAATCTCCTCATGATAGTCCCTACAATTGTATAATTGTCTCTCTTGACTATGATATCAATAGTTCTTGTGCTTGCACATCATTGGTAGTATGTCATATACCACAATCCTTGCATTGATGAGTTTATTATAGTCAACCAAGCCCTTTATCATCATTGTCATAAATTTTAGCTCATTTACCTTTTCATGATCATACTTCCCATGATTGTCAAAGGACTATGACTGTGACTGCCCCTCGATTTGACACTTATCTTCTTTGATACTGCTATCTCAGTATTGCAGCTACCTTTTGATGGATCTTTGTGGATGCCAATTCTCCAAATGGTTAAAAATCTTAACATAATATCATCATGCTAGTCATTTGAAACACATTAGATTAAACATCCCTATGAAATACTTAACCATGCTAAAATATGCAAAACTAAATAGAACAAAAACAACTAATTGCAAGCATATAAAAACATGATCAAAACTTTATCTCATAGTGGATTGGTGCTTTTGTGGAAAGAAGCCCTTTCCCAATCCTTGTTAAGCTCTTTATATGTTGATGATATGTTGATGATCAAGATGATGAGTTGTGGAGTGGACAAAATTAGCTCTCCATTGAAGAGAGTAACTTTGCATGAGGATTGTGGATGCATTGTTGAAGAATAAGGTTTCTACTTATAGATTCTCAAGTTGAAGGAGTGTTCAAAAGAGAGAAATGTGGGAGAAAGTTTTAGCCAATTAGATGAATCCACTTGTTACCTTGTGAGTGGTTGAGGAATGTGCAAGTTTTGATCAATGTGTCAATAAATGGGATTGGTTGGCCTTTTCAAAATTCAAATTTAGCTTGTTGGAGGGAGAAAAAGAGACTTAAATGCCAAGTGGGGAACTTGTAAGAAAGAAGTTATTGCCATGTTGGAAGGGACAAGTCAACTTGCTTTCAAATTCAAACTTGAGGAATATTCTTCAAAAGATGCTTTGTTGAGGGAAAATGAGGAATTTATAAATGAATTAAAATGCTTTTTTGGTGCAAGTGGGAAAAGCTAGAGGATGTGATGGGTGGTTAGATTAGATTAATCATAGTTTGATTAACTTAAGATGATGATTAGGTGTTTTTCACGCATTTCAACTTAAATACTTTGATTTATTTAAATCAAAAGGGATGGAACATGAATTTGGGATTTAATTAAATAAAGTTTGGTTTATTTAATTAAAAGGGTGATGCAAGGTAAATGTTAATTAATTTGAGGAAGATGAATCTAGGAGATGATTTATGAAAGATGGAATGTTAGGATTTGATTTAAAATTGATTTATTTAATCAAATGAGGTGATAGGAGGCTTAAATTAAATAAAGTTAATTTATTCAATTTAAATGGATGAACCTGATTTACCTGATGAATGGATGAATGTGAATTTGATTTATTTAATGAGTGGATGAATGTGATGCTAATTAAGTGCACAATGCTAATTTCACGTGTCTACAATCTTCAAGTGATTGTATTTGCACACAAGGAGACAATAGACCACCCCTTTGTGTGGCATCTTCTCATACTTAACTTTAATGCTCTCTATCCTCTAAAAAATGCTCTATGCTTGTCAACTTGGTTCAAAACATTGTTACTATTCCTTATTTCAAGGTGGTTTCCCTTTATTTTACCTCTAAAGTTGCTTCTCTAATGACAACTTCCCTATTGATATTCATTAAAGACTATCATACAAACTTACCTTATCACCATTGACCTATATTCCTTGTTATTGTTCTTAATAGGTTTGTGAAGTCTCATCTCAGGACTATACTGTTATCTCATGGAAAATTGTTGTCTTAGTTTACCTATAATGACTTTGTCATATGGATTGACCTGTAGTTGTGTTGTTTTGTGACTGAGTTTAAAAGGCATGTATTTGACTACCTCTTTGATAACTCACTAAAGGATTGTGACTATCCTTTTTTGGAGTCTTTTGCAAACACCATCTTTCATTCAACCTTGTCTTATGATCTCTATAAACCCTGTCATGTATGTTCACAGTCATCAATGGCATAAGAAAATAATTATTACTACTATTAATGACTACCCTTATTTTGCAAGGTGATTGTCACACTATCACCCTTGATTATTTATATCCTTGTACTCCACTGTGATCTCTCTTTCAATGGTAATTGTAATAAATGTCTACTGGTAAACCCTGCCCATGACATGACCCTATCTTGCTATTCCACTATCTTATTGTCCTACTTTGTCATCACACATAGTGTTTGTCATTGCACTCACTTGAGATTTGTCTTATTTTCTTTTGTGACTATACTATGGAGATTCAAACCCCTAGAATACCCGAATTTGTGAACAAGACTTTGTAAGGTTTCCAATAACCCCCATTTATGTTAAGATATCCATCCTCTTATTGAAGAAACAAATAGCATCTTCAATGGAGGGGCATATATCTTTTAATTTATTCTAGTGCATAAGGCCTATAAGCATCAAATCTAGTTTTCTCTTTGGTTGCACCACTAAGACACCCATCAAACTCATTATCTTAATCCAAGAAAACATATTAGTTCCACCTACAATTCTACTGCTAAGTAAGGCATCAAGGTTAATGTTTCACTAGAAGATTCGAGGACCATGTGACTAGAAATAATATTTACAACAGAACTATGATTGCCATACCCATCCTTTGGTAGCAAACTAACTCCACTAGAACTCAATACCTTCAAAGTAGCCAACACCAACATAGCCAATAACTAGCATGCCACAAATAAAAGAAAAAACCCTATCTATGGGTCCCAAATGTTTTTTACATAAGTTCAATTATTTCATGTCATTTATGGTAGGTATAACTGAGGGGTATAAATAATCCTACAAATTTGAAGATGTATGGTCTAGTGGCTCAAAAATAATACAAGTTATGATTGAATTTACACAATAAAGTAGTAATATCAAGTCTATCTTTCCCAATAAATGATTTTCCAAAACTACTGCTAGCACCAAAACTGTTGTCTACCTTTTAATGTGAAATAAGGGTCACTATAATATTCATTAAAGACTGTTGTAAAAGATCTTGCACTATCGACTTTAAATATGATCATGCTCTTGAAACCCTGCCAATCCACTATGGCAGTCATTAAATTGACCTTTTCAAATATTATGCACAAATTGTTCCTCTTTCTTGTCATCTCGCTTCATTGTCCAACTTTATGATTTGATTGAATCCCATATTTCTCTTTGCTTTGTATATCTTGAATTCTAAGCTTTTACTCTAGGATATTTCAATGATGCATCATCCACAAAAAGTAAAAAATCTGTTTCAAGTTAATATTAATGATGACAAGGATTCTATTAGAAAGTTCCATGATAAAGTTGCCCTTTCCCTAACTATAACATGACCCTAGCTTGCAATTCCATTGTCTTCTTGCATTGATAGTTAATGTTATGTCTTGCATCTACCCATTTTCTATCATCAACACCCTGCATCTACTACACAAGTATCGTACATTGACTTGATGGTATTTCTTTTCTCACCATTACATGGTCATCAAATCAATCCTCAAGTCCTAAGTATTCTTTTCAACTCTTCTCAATATTCTTCAAAACCTCTTGATTTTCATAGCCCACCCTTGTCATGACTATCCATTTAGACATTTTGACACACTTGTTTATTGACAAGATGACTACCGTGTCATCCACATATCATTTAACCCTGTCACTGTTTGTATCCATACCTGTTTGAGTCTTGGAAACTACCCTTGTGGCATTACTAACTTTTATCTTCTAGAACTTATAGAACACCATTTTCTCAAACCAAACTCTTGCAATATATCATTGTTCTTTGAATATAGTATGAAACCTCTGATGACAAGACTATCATCATGCTACTAGACAAAGATATGCCACTCCTATGACAAACCTAGGCCTACACATTTCAAAGAAATGAACAAAGACTAAACCAATATATTTAGACACATTAAGGCTAGGAAAGGCTACTCCATAATTTTCATCATACATAGTTTTCTTCATTGAGAAACTTCTACAGATTTTTCCATATGCAAATGACATTAGAACAAAGATACATGTTGATATGTAGAAATCTCTAAGGATCTTGGCATACTTTTCATAATGTGAAGGTAGAGGCATGCAATTGCCATGTAGATGCAGATACAAGTGGAAACCCAAAAAGTCTCCAACGCAACATTGCTCTAGAACCCCGAGATTCAACAACGTGCCATTAAACTTCCTTCCATAATTGTTTTTCAATCTACAATGTGGCTAGCTTTCCTTAAAACTCTACTATGACTCCATCATTCCAAAAAAAAACCCTAATGTCCTTCCTTGTCATTAAAAAGAGAGAATACAAGAGAAAGAAACTCATTTTTTTCCCTCCAATCTCTCAATTAAGCACTCAAAGCGAAAAATATTTTGACTGTTTTCAACACTTTACATTATCAACATTTAAATGTGGCCAAAAAAATATTATTTTTTCATCTCTTTTTCATTTAACTTTTTAAACCCCCCCCTTTAGCTTTTCTTGATCTAACTTTTTTACAAAAAATGTTAACAACCACATCATTGCATTCCAAATATAGCAGGCCTTGATGTTTCATTTGTTCAAACATCATCCTTGACTTTAGAGATTATGCCATGTAAGACATTAAATGTAAATGGTCAATTGACTGTTGCACAACATACTTCACTATTGAATGTGATCCAAGCACATGCAACTGTATTTGCATGGGATTACCATGATATGAAGGGAATATACCCAAACCTATGCATGCATCGAATTTACATCAATGATGGCTATAAACCAATTAGGTTACCCCAAAGGAGAATGAACCCTACATTTTGTGACATAGTCAAAATAAAATTACAAAAGTTGTTGGATGTAGGATTCATCTATCCAATCCCTAATAGTTAGTGGGTGTCTCCACTAGTAATTGTACCTAAGAAAGGAGGGAAACAAAGAGTGTGTGTAGAGTACCGTGAGTTGAATGTAACAACTAGGAAAGACCACTTTTCCATTCAATTCATTGACCAAGTATTAGATTCATTAGCAAGGAATCAGTCCTCTAGACTCTCGAGAGGACCAAGCATACTCTGTAATACCAATGGGAACTCCCTATAGCTCCCAAAACTGTTTGAGCACCTACTTAGATAACTGGTGCTCTATGATGTGTTGACTCTGCATTTTCCATCTAATCAAATATTGAGTCTATCGACAATATGGTAGATACTCACCATCATCCTCCCAGGGAATGTATTGACGATATTGCCTCCAAGTAAAAGAATCAAGAATATCGATAGCATGTCTCTAGTATCCTACATCACCAACCTATGTTTGTGTGATTGTGCCTCTATATAGATATACATAAGGAAGCCCTGGTGGCAAGTATCTCTCCACCGACAGTCGAAACACAACTATATGCTCCCATGCCCACATCATGAGCAAGGTGGTAAATTACATCCAATCAACTAAGCTTCATGGTATGCAACATCGTGCAATTGAAAGTATAACATGGAAAGCATGCAGGGTCCCCAAGCATATATTGTGGCTCGTTCCATCATAACTGCTAGCATGTATACCCATCTAATAGGGAATATGTGTCCTCGATGGTCAAGAATGACAATGCCTTCAACGACATAGCAGATCACAACTATGAGTCTGCCATATCTATCAACAAGTGTATCCCAATGGATCTTGTAATCCTCTACACCAAGAACAACTACATTATTGGTATTGAAACATATCTAAATATCATCTAGACCATGCTTCGGATCATAAACAACATGCTCCCCATGGATCAAAAGCCAAAGTATACGCCAAAATTCCTCAAGAGTAATATTGTCCTCTCTTGTGGGTAAATGAAAATAACTAGTCTCAGAGTGTCATCTCTTTTCCAAAGCGATCAACAATCCTCAGTTAGCTCAATTCATGGGCATAAATGTAACATGGTATAGTCCCAAAGCACGTAGAACATCTCTCTCCTCATCATTTAGATGATCTTGCAATCTGAATGAGGAAGGTCAGCTCTCTCGAGTATAAATCAGAGGAAATCTTAACTATGCTCACAAGAAAAACACATTATGTCAGTTAAGATGCTTAAAAATCCTATTAGACCTTGTTCACATTGGAAATTTTACAAAAAAAAGGTAAATTTCATGCATAGTCAGATGTGTCACACCATTCAATAGATGTAGCTTACCAATGCAACATACATCTCAAATGCCTATAGGCTAAACACATGTGATGCATTGTCAAACAAATGTGTCATCACAAAAGACATGTGTTATTGAAACAAATAAAAATGGAAGGTTCTTAAATGTGGGGTAAGCCAAATAGCACTTTGGGGAGAAAGATTAAACCATCAAACAAACTCAAAAATGCAAGCTATAAAATGTAAATGAAAGACTGTACTCAAAATTAATGGAACCAACAATCAAAAGGCAGATTTGGGAAAGGGAGATGTGTATCAGTCACCAAAAGTGCCTTTTTGAAGCTCACCAAGGTCTCATTCACCCTATGGCAAATGGGTCCTAGCTAGGGCTCTACAAAAATCCTTTTTGGGTTCTCTTCTTTTGTGTCTGCACTCCCAAATTCCCAATTTTCACTATCAGACAATCAGAAATTTAGATCATGTAGAAGAGTTTCTATGAGATGAAAAATTTCCTTGCAACTTTGACAACTTTTCAAATTTCTTCAATTTTACTCTTCAAAGGATCTTCCACCTAAAATCTACAATCACACATCAAAGAGAGAGAAATGTTGTTTGTTAAATGGGGGTTTACCTTGGTCAAACCCCGTTTTGGTAATTAAACCTTGAAATTAAATCAAATAGAATGAAGGAATGATGAATGAACAAATGTAATGTCACAACTTACCAAACCTTTGTTTGAACCTTGGATTGTAGATCTACAACTAGCATGAATTGGCTTCAATGGATGTGGATCTTGATCACGAAATTTGATTTGATGCAATATGACTTTGACATGATGATGAAATCTTGATTGTTGCATTAAATCCTTCTACAAATCTGCCCTTGGATGCCTTGAAAATTCTCTTGAATTGCTCTCTTCATCATCAAGTTCACTTTAGGAATGCTTGCATGAAAAATATAGGTGAAAAATGCTAGGTGAAACATAGTGAAATGACCTCTTATTTATACATATCTTAACATTAATTCCTAAAATTAAAATATCACAAGCCAACATTTGAATACACTTTTGAAATCATTTAAAAACCGCCAAAAACATATTTGAAATTAGGGTCCTAGGTCTAAGTGAGGACCCATTTTCGCTATGGCGAATGGGTCCTAGGTCACTTACCTAGGACACACATTCTTCAAGGATGAGTGTTATGTCATATAATTAATGAATGTCAGGTTTTATCCTTTGAAAACTGTAATTAATTAGGCTTGGATTTGAATTAAAGGGGCTAATTAAGGCATAATTAACCTCAATTAATTAATGAAGCCCTAAATTAGTGTGAAAGTGTAAAGTTACACCTTACAACACCAAAAATAAGGCACAATTAGGTCCATTTTAATTAATAGGCCCTAAACTTAATGTGAATATATAAAATACATATTACAACACTAAATTAAGGCATAATTTAGCTCATTTTTTTATTAATTATTTATTCCCAAATTAACTGTGAAAAAGGGATACTTTTTCCTGCACTACAGTTGTTCTACCCTACACATGTGGTGCACAATAAAAGATGCGATGCACAACACTCTTGCGAGTAGCCTAACAATGGCGGCTATGGGGAACACTTGTGGTGCACTAAACACTTGCGGTGCACTCGCCAATAGATGCAGTGAACGTGACTATAGTTATGGTACAAAAACTACACCTCATATGTTTGGTCACTTTTGACCCCTAAAATCTAGAAAAAAAAATCAAGACAAGGAAGGGTCACATACCGCGTTGCCCGATCCCTCGAGCCATCAAAAGGTCCAAACTCGATAGCCTCTATGTGCAATGACTAGAATAGACGACATCTCTCCAAGGCTCTACAACATAATCTCCACTTAGAGCTCTAAAACTTCTAAAACCAAATACACAAATGACTATTTTTTACCCCCTAGGGCCTATTTATAGACCTTAGGTGGCATTTTGGACCCCCCATAATATCTAGGTGCGTCAAATTTGAGCTTCAAATGCAAAAATAGACACCCTAAATGTCCTAAATTCAAAATCTTTTGCTACTAGTGCATTTACCACTATACAATTATCTTATCGAAACAATCCCAATTTTTTGAATGTTTTAAAAAATTGTCAAATTTTTCCAAGGGGGCACCATCCTATGCCGCCATCATCGAGGAAACTCCCAAACCTATTTTTTTGTATTTTCTTTAACACAACACTATAAAAACACACTGTATCAAAGAGGGGCAAAATGTAGATACTTGAAATTGTCCTTGTCTGCGAGTAACATCTTTTTACTAATTTTCACTCTTTTTCCCTAATGATTAAATAATACCTTATTCTTTAATTATTACCAAATATTATATTCTACTATTAGTTAAGTGACTACGTTATTTAATTCATTTATTCTAATTCACCCTTTCTGATTAATTAAATAAATTTTATTTATTTAATTATGTCTTATTATCATTAATCTTCCTGATTAATTAAATAAACCTTATTTGTTTAATTATATTGCTAATTACACTTATTCTTCTATTTTAATTAAATAATTACCATTAATTATTTAATTAACATCAAACACCCTTCTTAAATTAAATAATAATTATTAATTATTTAATTGAGCCACTTTCCCACTTCTAGATTAAATAATTAAATTAATTATTTAATTCCCCTATTTCATCTCAACATTATTCATTAATAAATAAACATTTATTTATTAATTAATCTTCACTTGTACATTCCTCCAATAATTAATTAGTTATCCTCTCATGCATAATTCCCTTAAATTTAACTAACACTATTTTCCAGTTGACTGGATAATCAATTCTAGTTGACTCTTTATCAATTCACTTTACTCCCACTCACATTGAGTCTTTGAATCAATCAATTTGGTTAACTAATTGCCAATATTAGTTAATGCTTCAATCAATTCTTCATGCAACTAGTTAACTGAAATTCTACAGCCAGTTGCAGTCAGTTAACAGGGGAATCAATTCCTCTCAACAATCCTCAACCATTGATCTCGATCTCACACCTCTTGATTTGGATCGTTTATTCGACTCAAGCATTTTTATAAAAGCAACCCTCACATCACATTGATGGCTAACCATGAACCTTTTACATTTGCATAATTGCGATCATCTCATACACTTGAAACTTAAGAGAAAAGAAGAGCACACTAATTTTTGAGAGCAATGTGAACAAAGGACAATGGAAATAATCCATGACAACACAACAAAGGTGAAGGTAATATTTATTTGAATATGATTTTATCCATGTTGCACATTTTCTATTGATTAACTTGGATCATATTTTAGTATGGGATTGCAGATTGTGGTTGTTTCCTTTGGTTCCTTATCTCTTAATGACATGAATGTCAATTTTCTTATTTACAAGATGTTATTGAACAAATGCAAGTAGTGCACTCTTTCTACCGACAAATAATTTTAGACCTAGAACAAGTTATGAACCATACATAATATACCCTAGGGGATGATGGTGTCCTTTGATACCAAGGTAGAATTATAGTATTCGATCAAGGGGGATTGTGAACAAGTATTCTAGAATAAATCCACAATCTACCATATCAAGGACATCCAAGGGTGAACAATATGTATGTAGATCTCAAATTTATCTATTTTTTACTAGGAATAAAAAAGGAAGTGACAAATTTTGTGGCCAAGTGCATAAAATGCCAATGAGTTAAGACCAAGTATTGTCATCCCGCAGGGGTGTTTTACCCACATAAGGTACTACAACACAAATGGTCAATAGCCTTTATGGAATTTATGGCGGGTTTTCCTAAAACTCACCTTAAGCATGAAAATATTCTAGTGGTAGTTGATCAACTTACCAAGGTGGTACACTTTATACTCAATAATGTTAAGAATGATGCTCAAGCTATAGTAAGAAGCTTCCTTAAGGAGGTATTTGTTGTGCATGTTTTGCACACACGCCCCGCCATAGGCAGGGACCCCCCTTTTTTCACCCTTGACAAGCTGCTTTGCTCCTGTCTTGTTTTGCGTGCCCCATTTTTCAAGCCCAAATTGGTCATGTGCCTTCAAACGATCAAATCCCCCTGACCAAATTCACCTACTTAGGGTATTCAAATCTGCGGAGAAATAAAGTCACCCGTCCCCTTTATGCCTTTTGTCTTGTTCCTGCTGTTTGGAAACACCCGTGGACCCCTGTCGCTCACGTTTCCACATTTTTGACTTTGGGGCCAACCTTTTTTGGATTTGGGATGTGTTTGAAGTGCTTAAATAAATGCCAAGGTTTCGTCAATGTTCCGTAAAGTTTTGATGGTTTCAGAACTTTCCCTCTGGAACTCCCTTCCTCCTTGGCTATTTGGAAACATCCGTGGACCCCCGTCACTCCAGTTTCCACATTTTTTACTTTGGGGCCAACTTTTTTTGGATCTGGGATGTGTTTGATGTGCTTAAATGAACTACCAAGGTTTCGTCAACATTTGGTTAAGTTTCGTGGGTTCAGCTTCGTCCCCCTTACATCCGTGGGAGCCCTAGCTGGCCGGCCCCCCCGGGCATTTGGGGACTTCGTCCCTCTTTGGCCATTTTGAACATCCGTGTGATGGCCCGACCTCCGGAAGCCCCTCCGTGGCCGTTTGAGACTCCGTCCCTCTGGTTGTTTTGGAAACATCCGTGGACCCCTGCGCTCGGTTTCCACATTTTTGACTTTGGGGGCAACCTTTTTTGGGTCTAGGATGTGTTTGAGGTGCTTAAATGAACTGCCAAAGTTTCGTCAATGTTCCGTTAAGTTTTGATGGTTTCAGAGCTTTCCCTTCGGAATTCCCTTCCTCTTTGGCATTTTGGAAACATCCATGGACCCCCATTGCTCCAGTTTCCACATTTTTGACTTTGGGGCCAACCTTTTTTGGATCTAGGATGTGTTTGATGTGCTTAAATGAACTGCCAAGGTTTCGTCAACATTCTGTTAAGTTTCGATGGTTTCAGAGCTTCGTCCCCCTTTGGCTATCTTGAACATCCGTGGAGCCCCAGCGGCCCGGCCTCCGGAGCGCGGCCCCTCTATGGCCGCTTCCAGGATTCCGTCTCTCTGTGGCCGTTTCTGGGATCCCTCCCTCCGTGGCCGTTTCCATTGGCCCGGCCCCCCCCCTTAGGGAGCCGGCCCCTGGCCGTTTCCGGGACTCGTCCCTCTGTGGCCGTTTTGAGCTTCGAGTTTTTGTAAAATGAGTCCAATCTTAAGGAATTTTTCTGGGCACTCTTCCTTCCCCTTTTCCCATGTGCTATAATTGAAAAATCTTGGTTTTGCTATGTTTTGTGAGGTCCGGGAACTCTTCTGGTTTGCTGTCCCCTGTTTGCTGCCCGCCCCCTTGGGCCCGCATTAATGTTTATGATCCAAATGAGATCCAAATATGAATATTATGATATTTTGATGATGCATGGATGAATCTAACAAGGTTTTTGCAAGATTTGACTAACATTTTCCTTGATTTGTGTATGAAGGCACTTACGACATTTCATGTACGCAGGATTCAAGGAGCCTACTGTAGGTCCGTCAGGAGACCCATCAGGAAAGTTGAACAAGGAATACACATAGCTCCTCTCACCATTCATTTCATGATAGCCTCTCCCGCTAGCACCCATCAACAGGGTCAGCGCTAGAAGAAACCCTGCGCCAAGGAGGCCAAGGACAAAAATGCAAGAGGGTGGCCTTGAAGAAAGCATAAGGTAGTTGTCCGCCCAAATCAGGGGCAACCAATCCATTGATGCCAATCATCGACGAGTTCATTTGATCCAAGGAAGAACACTGCAAACACATCAAGTAAGAGGGAAAATTTCAAGTAGTTTTAGCTATAGTAAAAGGGCAATCAGCTAAATGACGAAACTGCTACAGCACCTGGGCACTAGATGACAAAATAGGGAAATGACAAATGATGTATTTTAAAATTGTTGGATAATGAGGGGTAGGTGAAACCCTAATGTAATTGAATCTAGGCCATTTGTTGCAAATTGATCCTAGCCATTCATTTGGGCTTTGGAAAACTATAAATAGGGGCTTGCCCCTCATTTGTAAGGGTTGGAGAACTGATGTAAAAACATTTTGCAGCATAGAAAGCAACATTGCATGATTTATGGGTGTTCCTTTTGAGTTTTCTCTTTATGTATGCATGGTTCAACTTCCATAGTAGTTTTAGTTGTAGATTCTTGAATGGAAGTGATAATGGAAATTGCTATTATGGTATTTGATGAACTTTCAGCCCATACTTTTAGCACTTGTTGATGACAAACTGTTGTGTAAAGTTAGCCTAGGCTTCTTGATTTCAATGCTGCAACTTAGTTCAATCGCATGTGCATGATGTGCATGTGCAATTTGAAAATCTGCAGTCCTTAGAAGATTGCACTGGTTTTGTGTAACTGTAGGTTTCTCTTGGCCAAGCAAAACCCAGTTTAGGGAGTTTGTCTATTGTAGCAGCCTCCATGATCACTGTTCATTTGTAGTTTCAGGTTTAGGAACTTCCTCTCTTCCCTGCCCTTTTTCCTTTTTTTTTAATAAATAACCTATGCTAAGGTTCATTGCACATTGTAAAGTTAAATCCAATGATAAAAATGGAGTTTAAGACTGCTGTTTGAACCTACAGCAAATGCACAACAACTCTCCCATCTTAAGAACTCCATTTATAGATCCAACTTCCCATGCTTTGTAAATCATCTATAAGACTGCCTTGTGATTCCAGCAAATCACATCAAACAACTGAGATATTCCAAGCACTGTCAAGACCTGACATTAGAGACCTTGGGATAGTGTTTTACAATCTGATTGTGGAAGATTGTCTTTCAAGAGAGGTAGTGCACCTATGCACTGCCTGTGTTGAGAAGTGCATAGAAAACACATCAACAATATTTAGATTGCATGGGTTTGTAGAGGTAATAATATTTGATAGGTTTTGGAGTACTCTAATGACAAATTTGGGTATTAAACTCAAGTTCAACACAACTTACTATCAATAAACATATGACCAAACTGAGAGAGTCAACCAAGTTATGTAGGATATGTTGTGAATGTATGCAATGGACAAATTTGATAAGTGGGAAGAGTACTTACCATTGGTGGAATTTTCTTCTAATAACACCTATCAAGCCTCCATTAAAATGGTGCCCTTTGAAGCACTCTATGGTAGGAAGAGAAGAACATTGATCAGATGAGATGGATTGGATAATTGAGTCCACATAGGGGTTGAGATGCTTCATGAGTATGATTGACATGTGAAGATTCCTAGGGAATTATTAAAGGATTCCTCATATAGTAAAAAGAGCTATGAATATATAAAGATAACTCCACGATAATTTAAAGTAGAGGACAAGTGTTCAAGTTAAACCCTAGAAGATTTTGATAAAATTTGGTAAGGTTTCCAAGTTATCCTAATGATTCATTGGATCGTTTAACATCATAGAGAAGATTGGTTATGTAGCTTATTGAATTTCTCTTCCCTTAGCTCTCCCTCTCTCTCTCTCTCGCATACATAATATGTTTCATGTGTATTTTATTAGGAAATATTTGGCAAGCATTATAGGTAGAGGCTAGAGAACTAAGCCCACTTACAATCATGGATAGGCACAATATCATACTGTGCAAGCACACTATACAATAAGTTGAGGTATTTTAGGACCAATATGGGGAGTGTGGATCCACCTCAGAAGATGAAGAAATTATTAAACATGAATATCCCTACTTATTTGACTAAGTTGGGATGAATTAGCCTAAAGGGGGGGATGTCACATCCTCACAAACCTTATAATTTTTTGTGTGTTAGTTGATTGTTGTCTCGATTTAATTTAGATAAAGGCAAAAATTTAGTATCAAAACTATGGTCATACTTTTATGATTGTTTGAAGTTAATGATTATGTTGTAAAATTAACACTTTAATTGTTAACTAGTGTAATTGCCAAGTCATTGAAAATGGTAAATTTACATTTGATTTAATTTTATTAACTATGAAATGGTTGTACTGATACTTATATATTTATTTGTTAGACTAACTAGGTACTAACATGTATGGCGAAGTGTGTATGAGTATTGGATGGTTTTACAAGTGCTCGACATGTAACAAAAAGTGAACTTGGTGACCTATTCTGGGAATAGATCTCAACCTTGTAACCAGTCCAGAATATGGGGTGCGAGTCACCCTAGTTTACCATCAAATTAAAAATTTATTCATTATTGTTAGTAATACCCTGGTCTAGTGGTTAGCCAATCCACTCCACTTAGTTAGCTAATCCAAGCTCTCCCCTCTTGCAAAAATGCTTGTATTGGTAATTAATTTATAAACAATAATAAAAAAAAATGAATAGATAAAATAAATAAATAAAAATAAAATAAATTAGAGACTATGAAAAAAAAGAGATGCATTGTGTCAAGTTCCTGCCAATATATTTAAATAATAATTTGGAAGTCTTTTGCTATATTATTCTAAGATAAGATGTATAGGTTGGAGTAGAAGAATCTTGATGGGTAATATTGGACGAGGGATAGTAACATGAATTATAAATTTATAATTATTAATTTTCACATATGTCTTTTAGATTGAATTAAAATATTTTATTTAAATGCATTTTGTTATATTAAAAAGTTTTCAAATTTGATTTTTTTTTTTTTTGATAAAAAATATATGTTTTGATTATATTGGAAAAACACGTTTTGAAGGGACCCAAAACCCTTTACAACACAAAAGAAGAGAAGCTTCTCAAAGAGAAAAATATTGAGGCATCAACAACAACCAAAAGTAAACCAACAACCCAACAACAACTAAACAGAAATAGAAAACAACACAACAAAAGACACTATCTCATATTCTTCAAGGTGTTATCCACCTCAATCTCCTGGTTTTGATGTAGATTGACCATGTCCAGTAGTTCTTGCTTTTCTTCCTCAAAGGTCTTCCTAAGGTTTCCCCTGGTCTTGGTACACGGGCCCTTAGCCTCATCTTTGTCGCCCTTCTTCCCCTTACCCTTTGACGACTGGTCTTTTTCCAACATCTCTGGAAAGTAGAGTTGCTCCTCCCTAAGCTAACTAATCTTACCAAATAAGACCTCCAAGGATTCCACACTATTCTTGATCAAGCAGTGACTAACCCGCAACAACTTCTTGATATCCACATTAGTTTCATTAATCTTTTCCTCCATTTTAGAGAGGCAATTCTCACATAGGGTTTTAAAGTCCATAAAGGAACACTCTAAATCAACTAATCTCTCAATCAGAATATCTGAAGAAGAACCCTTTGACATATTTTGCATATTCTCTTCTAGACCCCTGATCTTAATATTTACCTTATTAAATTCCTAAAGCACACACTTGGCAAGTTTAAATGTGCACATTTCCCTTGAACGAGCCATGTTTAGAAGTTCAAACATTGAAGTATTATCATCATTTAGGTATGAGAAATCCTCAAAGAGAGGATTAATCTTCAAGGGTTTAGGCTTACCAGAATTCAAATTCACATCCTCTTCGACATGCATTGACCTTTCACCCGATGGCTCCACGTTGGGCGATTACCGAATAAGGGAATCATTGATTTCAATAATAGTATCCTCAACATTATTATTCTTACCTAGAGCCTTGTCACCCTTCATACTACCTTTTCCAACCTAACTTATTAGCTTTGCAATTCAACTCAAATCCCTTTGTAGCATTTCCTTCACTTCCTTAAACCCTACATTATCAAGCATGACCTCCATACTACCAACTGCACCAGAATCTAAACCATGAGGCACATTATCCTCCTTAGAATGGGAGCCACTAGAGATGATATCGGTGTTATTTCCAGTAGAGTGGGGACCTTTGGGTATCTGACTCCTCTAAAACCATCATCTTGGTAGCACTCTTCCTCTTAAGATTCCCCTTTCTTTTTTAAGAGAGGGATGTTGTGCATATTTTGCACACACACCCTGCCGAAGGTAGGGACCCCCTCTTTTCGCTCCTAATGGGTCATTCTTGTTCCTAACATGCTATTTTTTTCTTGTCTCACTTTGTGTGCCCCTACTCCCAAGTCCAAGTTGGTCATGTGCCTTAAAATGATCAAATTCCCCTTGGCTAGATTCACCTACCCTAAATTTCACCAAGTCATTTGCCCCTACAGATTGGGTCTTCAAGTTTCCCTTTAGCTCATCGCTTCGGTGTCTGTTAAGCCTCTTGGACTAGCATTTGTGGGTCTCCTCTTATCGTTCACCATGGTGTCCCACCACTCATCTGCAACCAAGTCTTAGCATCCACTCACGTGGCGGACCCCGTATTTACTTTTGTCGTTGCATCCATCAGGCATCGCAGACCCACAGTTGCAGGTCGCCTCATGCAAGTCTTCATTCCTATTTCATCACTAAGTAATGGCCAACCCTCAACTTTTTCCCACATGGTAGGCTCTATAGTTGGTCTTTCCATCCCCATCATGATCGTCACTGAAGCGGGCCTAACACACTTCAAATTTCCTAAGTCCAAAATGTTTGTAGGCCTTTGCGTATGCCTGGCCTTTACCTAACTGTCATAGTCTGATGGCTAAGCTCTCACATTGCCCCACCGTGCGAACCCTGCATATACCATTTCTTTGGAATGAAACCTTAAGTCCGCGGGTGAATTCTTGAGTCAGAGCTTGCCGATGGGTTTGCCTTCGTGGGTCGTCACCCATGGGAGGTCATCACCATAACACCATTTCATGATGGTGAAGATTCGCTCCCTCCCCATTTCACAAACCCACAATATCCTAGCACCATCCTCAGAGCACTATTTTCTTCATGCGGGCTTATGCTCTCACATCACAATTTTCTATGGCTTGGCCTTAGTGTCTGCCCACACTCTATCATCCGCATCACTGAAGCAGCCTTCGTATACAGCCTCCCCACACTTTTCTCCCATAGAGAGCCTTGGGTTACTAAATTCCATGTTGCAACACCCATTTAGTGTCATTGTGACATTGGATCACCACGTCTTTATCAAAAAAATGATTAAAGTTTAGATATAGGTGCCTCTCAGGAGTGTGATTAATATTGAGTCTTGTTTGATTGATAACTGCATGACGAGGAGCCTTTACAGGTTAGCATTTCAAGTTCTAAAAAACCCATGGAAGATTAGCTGTGGGAACCATTGTCCATATTGCATTTACTTCACAAACACCCTACACGGGTATGCCAAATAATGGAGTGATGACAGAGTCATGTTTCACATAGCGATGGTCAAGCACACAAGATGAAGATTTGATTCTACACTCACACCTAGGGGTATTTCCATTTTCCCCACCAAGTTCTCATTTACCAGTTCATGGGACATCTTTCGGTGGATGATGCCAATTGAGATTGGTACCAACGACGGTCTTCCATGTGGGATCCACTATGTAGGCTTTCACTTATCTTTTGTTGTTCTCTTAAACGACTTTCTTCTAATGTTCTCCCCACTATGGACCTCTACATCACTCCTTCCATTACAGGCTCTTTACTTGCAGTGACTGTTGATCTCTTTGCTACTTTCACAGTGGCCATCCATTGACGTCTTCCCACATATTGTCCCCCGCATAATCCCTTCGCGCAAACATTAAAGTTAGTTACCCCAACATAGTGTGAGGCTAGTGTGAAGGCCATAGAAAGCCTGTCAGTATAATTAAACCACAAAAATTGATGGAATGTTTGATTGTGGGCCGTCATGGTGTAGTGGTTGTACCCCTCTCAGCCATTCCATAACAACTTTCCTAAATGATAGTCCCGCTCTCCTTTTTCGCAGTGGTGTAGGAGTGTGGGAGGTATGCATTCATTTTCCCGCAACCCTCTCATTGAATCTTCTATATGGCTAAAACATATACCCTTGATTTTTGTTAATGAACAACTCTTGTTACTCCTCACCTTCCCACAAATATCACATTTATCACTGCTTTTGAAAACAAACTGGAAGTTGTGATCAAATACCTACAATAGTCAAATGTGCTCTCGAGGATATCGAACAAAAATGTAAACTGTAATTGGTTCATGGGAATGAGATAGTATATCTCAATAGAAAAATGAATTAAAAAGAATTTTTTGTGAAGTGATGGGCCATCACACTCCATTTCTTGATAAACCTTAGCACCGCAGGGGTCGCAGCCTCTTCGGTTGTGTAAAATAATGCACGTATGCCACCATTGCTTGATGTCACCCGCGTCTCTACCTTAGCTATGTCAGGATGTGTTTGTGGAAGCCCACCGTCATAAAATACTACCTGCAATTTGGTGAAGATACAATATCTTTGCACCAGAGGAGGGGTGATCTTACTTTTATTTCCTTAGTGGTCGGGAGTTCTCCTCACAAGGTGCACATATTTCAAAGATGGCCATTCATCGAAATCTGAATACAACATGGATGATGGATGATTGCTTTGAGATGATGAAGGGGATTGAGTCCACTAAAAATAGACCAAGAATGGTGATGTAAGAGGAGGGAACAAACGTTAGACTACGAAGGAACAAATAGAGTGAATTCAATCGATGAGAGCATGAAGACATTTATTTTACGGGGCTCGTTATGAGATAGCTATTCATGTTTCACTGATATATTAATGACATCTTAACCCTGATCCTCCGCACTCCTCTACCTGCCATTTCCCCCATGGAGGTCTCCCACACAAGTTCCACCTATGCGGAGGCCATCAACCCCAACACCACTAATTACAACTCTTTCACTCCAACGTCCAACTCTCTAACACCTGCATGTCTTCTTAGCAGACTTTGAGCTTGCAAAGTCTGCTACCTCCCTGGCTATTTATTAGTGGCATTCTTTAATAGCTTTCCCGTGTATTATTCCTACAATACTCCTAGCATGAGGACCTAGTATGATGAAAAAAGACCAACTGTACTGGTCTGCTTAAATCAAATTTAATAAACTTGAGTGTGCAAACATGATGATTCATTTTGACTGATTGAATGAATGACAAACGCACAAAAGAGAGGCTTGATAGAGAAAAAATGACAAATTCAGCCCTCTAGATGTCACCTGCTCCCGAATGAGAAGGTATTATCATGCTAAGGAACTTTGGTGGTTCATGGGGAGTACTTTTATTGTTTCCTTGTAGGCATGTAGAGCAATGATCAAAGTGTTTTATGATGCCTTATAAGCTACCCACCTTGCACTCCAACATCAAGTCTCACTATATGCATTGAAGGTTCGACAATGGAAGGCCTATGGAACATTAGTATTCGAGGGTGCATGAAACCTGGATCTATGCCACCAGTGCAATAACTAGCAGTTACTTTCAAGCAATATCACTATCTCATCAAGTGTGGTCAATGTGGCAATTTATTGGGATGACGGGGTTCGTGATCCTTAGAGGCGTATTCTTTCTGTGTAAATATGATGGGATTTTATCAATAGAAGCAAAATTATGGTCAGTTCTCTAGTTAGGCTACTCGGTTTAGTCTCCACCCAACAAAGACTTTAAACTAACGAATTACTTCAGTATAGAGGCCACCCTCTCACTTGCCCATGGAGAATCTTGTGTGGGCCTCCGTGCTTATAATGCTACATTTAACAACACTCCCAGTCGGCTACCCCACATTATTCTTCCGTGTATTTTTATTTACCACTAGAATAGCTTCATCAGGATGCTTTGTGTAAGGTATGGATTTAACTTGGGAATTTGGAGAAGATTTCCCCAATGAAGCAAAATCATAATGAATCAGAGGAGACTCACCAATTTATTGGGGGACATACTCTTTGTGGGCTTCACTTCTTCGCTTGTTGTCACTCACTGTTGCCCTTTCTACGGTGATCCCACTATGTCTCCCCACGTTCTTCTTCTTGCACATCTTCCATAGATGGCTCGTCTGCACCTAACCCCCACATTATCAGAATGGTCATGCAGTGATTGAAAAGTGACAAACGATGTCATGTACATAATCATGCTATATTCAGTTTTATCGGTGGCATATGAGCAATGTATAGTGGCACAACAGTGTTAGGACCTTGCGGAGTGTAAACTTCCACATAAAGGTGATGCAAAAAAGTAATCTTTACCATTCAATATTGATTAATGCTCGATGAGTGCACTATGAGCGACATCCTTGATTTATATTTTTGTGGTAACATTGGAACACCAAAACCCGCATCTCTCTCTCCCGACATCATTAGTTGTAATCATTTATCTAAATGGAGCCCATGGATGGCTTGCTCAATTGTTGGATAATTGATAGGTGAGGTGTGACTTGAAAGTGGCATTATGCCATACAAAAACCTTCAGAGTATGATATTCGAATGGAAATGCCTTTAATAAGGGCAAATAAAGCTCCTACGCTCCTAACCTCTTTGAATAGGGACATAAAGGATGTTGACAAGGCACCATATGGAATGTTGAACCATAAGAGGGTTATTTGTTATAGTACGCATAATATGAGAAAATACTCCATTGTTTAAAGGTGCAATACACCTAGGTTAGCTAAGGGCGTTCAATTATGGTCTTAATGAATAATGAGTACTTTTAAATTACAATTAGACTATCATGAGCAATGTTTTATTTTGTGTACTACCAACAAGCTCATAATTGATACTTGACTTCAGAGGTAATATTTAAAGAGATTCTATTCTTTGTGCAGGATCCTTTATGAACTGGACCCAGGGTAGTGAAGGATAGTGTTGCAAAAAGGGTATGGTGTGGTAAGAAGAAGATCTGAGTACAGGGTGGATAACTGAGATACACCCACTTAAGAATTTGTTTTGAAAGGAGGGCACTAATGCATGAGTGATGGATGATCACCAAAAGGGAATCAACTTGCGTGTAGATACATACCAAGGGGAGCTGACATCCAAACCAAGGGGAGCTGATATCCAAGGCTGAAGGGGAAGGAAAACTTAAAAGCTTGGTGTTACGACCAAGAAGGAGAAATCTAAAAGGCACAATTGTGTTAGGGGGGGTTGTGTGAATCAAGAATCGTCCAGGTGACTAACGTATGAGTGATCATCATAGCCTACATATGGCAACCTTTCAAATGGGATAAAGTTAGAAGATGTTGTGGTGTAAGGGCCTGCATATGAAATGTGCCTATGGAGACCTGAGGCTATTAAAATAAAGAATCTGCTTATTTATGAATGCATGCCAAGGGGGGGAGTTGTTTTTCCCTTTCACCAAATGATGATGATTGTTAGGAGTTGTCCATCAGAATTAGGAACAACACACCTACTTCTCGAAGACACTAATTTGTAACAAAGGATGCAATAAACACATCAGACATAGGGCAACCTTTAGCAGTTTTAGCTATAGCAGGGAAGGCAATCACTAGAGACAAAACCACTACAGTAACTAAAAGACAAAATAGGCTACAAGAAAAAATAGGGAAGAGGACAAAATAGCCTATTTTAAATTGTGAAATATTTAGGGTAGGTGAAACCCTAACTTGTATTGAATATGGGCCACACATTGTAATTAAATCCTAGCCATTCATTTGGGCTTCAGAAAAGTATAAATAGGGGCTTGCTTCTTATTTTTAAGTGTTGGTAAATTGGTGTAAAAGGAATTTTTCAACAATAGAGATAAGCATTGCATGAATTTGGGTGTTTCTTTTGAGTTTCTTCAATATGCATGCATGATTCAACTTCCATGTTATATTTAGTTGTTAGTTTCTTGAATGGCTTTAATGGTGAATGTTGTTACAGTATTGGATGCACTTCTAGCTCATGCTTCTTGTGATTTTTTGATGATGAATCACTTTGCAAAGCTAGTATGAGCTAACTTATTTGCTACAACTTAGTTCAATTGTATGTTCATGAGGTGAATGCACAATCTGAAAATCTGCAGACCTTAGAAGATTGCACTAGTTTTGTGTAGTTGTAGGCTCTCTTGGTCAAGCAAAACTTAGTTCATGGGAGTTTGTCTACTGTAGCATCCTCCATGATTATTGTTCATTCATAGCTTAGACTTAGATTAGCTTCCCTCAACCCTTTCCTCTTTTGTTATTTCTTTTAACTCCTTGTTAGCTTAGGATTCCAAGCACCATCAAAATGTTAAACTTGGTGAAAGAGGTGAAATTTAGCTTGTTGTTTTGAGTGGATAGCCACTATTCATTCATTTTTAGAACTTTGAAACTCCATTTGCAGACCCAACTTCCCATGCTTTGTAAACCATAAAGGCCACCCTACGATTACCAGTAAATCACATCAACCAACTAAATTATTCCAAGCATTGTCATGACCTAACACCCGAGAGACCTTGGAGTAGTAATCTGGAGCTTGTTTGTAGATTTATACCTTTCAAGAGAGGTAGCATATTTGTGTGCTTGTGTTTTGAAGGTGAAAAAACACCAATCAACTAAAATGGCACTAGAAGGAGGGCATGGTTGTGCACAAGGCTACAAAGTTGGAAGTTGAAAAGCACTTTCAAGTAAAAAAAAATGAGATAGAGAAGATCTAGTCATATGCTAGAATTTTAAAATCAAAAATTTGAAGACAAGGCAATATCTAACCCAATATGAAACAACACTTGCAAATCAACATCGCTCAGTTGCATGAGGATCTAAATAGGAGACTGAGTAGACCATTACAACAGTTTGCATTGGCAGACAAGTATAGGATTCATGGCACTTGTAGGTACAATGAATTAGAGTGTCTAACATTCTTGGGCATAATTAAAAGGGTCTTGCAAGGAGAGATTCCCTTTTGGGAAATATACCAACCCTTAGTTCTACCAGACCCAAAAGAAGAAGTGGTTAACATGGTAGCCAAGGCCTTCAAAGAGTTGATCCAGGAACACTTGAGCATCCAAGATGGACTAAGATTAGAAGGGTACTGATGTCTAGTTGGTGCATACTGCATAATGCACCCCACTCTGAATTTACTTGTGCATCATGTGTTGACATCATCACTCAAGTTAGGGGCATTTTGAAAAAATTAGAGCAACTAACTCTCAATGAAGAGGAGTCATCCCATGAGGCTGGAGAGCTTTCAACATTTGGAGGACAACATAGTGAAGTTGAACCAAGAAGTTCCACAGGAGTAAGTGTTGGGACATCAGATACAAAGGTTGAGAATCAAGAGGAAAGAGTTGATTTCCTTGAGACAACGAGGAGCTTTGATGAAAGTTTAGTTAGAAAAGGATTAGAGAACCTTTTCTCCATAGGAAAAGAGCAACCCTTCACTCAAGAAGAGGAATCATTGGAAATTGAAGATGAATTAATGAAGTTTGTAGCAACATATGCCGAGACAACCAATGTAGATGCTAAAGATCAAAAGGAGGATGAGGCTAAAAGTCTTGGGACAATGGGAAAATATGATGAAAGCATAAGTGAAATAAGATTAGAAGACCTTTCCTTCATGAATTACAGTGATCAAGCATGTGAAAATGGGGATTTCGAGGAATGGGAACAACCACATGTCGTGACTGCCTACTATCAAACTTCTTTCCCAACTGATGATGAAGACCAAGTGGTGGAAAGATATAATGAACTCATGTCAAGACTCATAAGGGATTAGTTAGAGCTAAGATGCCAAGTGGATTTGAAAGTGTTGTTACTGCCAGGCTAGTGTAGGCTCCATGGCGCTGTGCATTTAGAGTTCACATGCGAGTTATGTCAAGAGGCCATCATGCAAGTTAAAGAACAAGTGGAGCAATTAAGTGAACCACCTCCTGTAGTTGCTTCCATAATTGAGCCATAAGTCAAAAAATAAAAACTAAGTGATGACCTAGCTGAAGGAAGCCCTCAAGAGGGTGTTGTGATGGCAATGGAAGAAGAATGGCATAGTCTCACACCTTTAGATGATGAAGCAGATCAAATGGGAGAGCTTCCCATCAATCGTCAAGAGTCTTCCCCTCTTGTAGAGCATCTATAAACAATGGATGGCAAGCTCTATGGGGAATCCTTGGAGGGGAATCACATACTGAATTTCGGTCCCCTTGAAGAGGTACCATCAATTGATGAATTCTTTTTGTTGGAAGCTATACTGCGGAGGTATGCCAATGTTGAGGAAGAATACATTTCAGAGGATGGTAGTGATGAAGACATATCACCTGAACCTTCAGATGGCGAAGCATTGGAGCTTCTAGATTGGGAGAGGAACTCTTTCTCCATCTACAACGACAGTGAACAAGAGGGAATGAGTGAACATCATGGTGAGCTGCATTGATGAGCTCGAAATATGCTCATAATTTGAGTATTATGATATATTTTTAATACCCTTACTCTTATTGCTAATGGTTGTTTTCACTCTTTGATTAAAGAATTTTTATTTAAAATCGGGTAGTATCCTGTAGCCACACATTCCTATATTCCTACAGCTTAACATCTCTATGTGTCTATATTAATTGCCCTGTTTGACCTTCCAAATGACTGATATAATGCATATGGTTTTTGAATAATGAAATAGATTTAATATGTGATTAATGAATGTATATCGTGTCGTTTTCCATGTGTGCTTTCTTTCACTTCTATCACCTTGTGTATCGCAGGTTGTTGAAGGAAGCATGAACGAGTCAAGTGCAACAGATCTTGGCCTTGCAATAAAGTTCATTTCTAGTACGACATTGAGGAAGTTGTTCTAGCGAAGACTCTCTGACCGAGTCATTGGGAGGAAATCTAAATGATCATTAATCTAGGAAGAGTGGAATACTAAATTCTCCCCGAATCATGTTGAACAAATATGCCTTCATGAGAAGTTTGTTCCTCGGTTTTAGGATGTATTTATGTCCATGTCTTTCTCTGTTAGAGTTAGGTAGTTAGTTGCTTTTCTAACATAAATAAGTGTTCCTCCTATGTGAGTGAGAAAGCAGAGTGTGTAAGAGTTAGTATTATAATAAGAATCATAGCTTTGTGTTAGTTTTCTTAGAAGCAAAACAATCAATGTATATGACTCCAAATTATGAATAAAAGTTGATGAAGTTCTAAGTTTAATTATTGCATAAACTAGTTGATGCTTGCTAAGGGGGCCCACTTAGTGAGTATCTGTAGTTAGTTAGTTATTTATTTTCTGTTGATTATAAGTTAGATTTCATTCTTGAAAGTTTCAGTGCAAACTTAGTCTTATATTGTTCCTGCAGCATCAGGAATCCATCCCTGTGTTTGTTCCTGTAGCATAAGACCAGTTCATAGTTTGTTTCTTAGTAATAGTTGTCATGATTTCTACTTTGATTAAGTTATGTTTAAGTTAAGAAGACTTTACATTACATCCCTGCAGCATAGGTAGAATTCCTTCCAAGCATTTATTTTTGGTAAATTGTGACTGAAACTGGTTCTTAGTGCACATATAGTGTCGTTCCATTTCAAGTATACGTTCTCTAGTTTGATAATGTAAATGAACGACCATAAGAAGATTTTAGTCACCTGCTGGAATGTCCAATTCCTAGGTTAGGATTTGCGGTGACTTTTATATCCTTTTGTGGGCACGACCATTTTTGGCGCCGTTGTCGGGGATGGTGTCAAGCTAAGAACCTGTCATAGTCATTGTTAGTAGTAGCTTAGTGTGTTTATTCAAGCATTTTCAAATTCCTTCAATTGCATGCATAGTAGAAGAGACGATCTAGGAAGATTCCTCCCTAACCTTCCATTCATTGATAACAATTTTGAACCAACTTATAATCTATTTAAGGAAGGAGGAGACCAAGATATCAATCCATTTGCTGAAAACCTGCTTATTGAATTGCCATTTGATCTAGCTGATGAAGAACCTAAAGAAAATCCATTTGCTTTGATACTCCATCAAGCAACTATGGCACGTAATCTACCTAACCGACCTCCTGCTTTTGAATTCCCCATCATTGCTCAGCAAGATAATGAAAAGCTTAAAAATATTCTTTCTTCATTACTTCCCAAGTTCTATGGACTAGTTACAGAGGACCCAAAAACTTTCTTATTTGACTTTGACATCCTTTGTCACAGCTATGATTACACTTCAGATGCTCATAGGCTGAAGTTGTTTCCCACTACCTTGAAGGAGGGAGCTCTTAGATGGTTTATGAGTTTGGAAAGGGGTGTTGTTGATAGTTGGGCCGCCATACAAACAAAATTTCTTGAGAAATACAAGGAATATTGTAAGAGTGGTAGTGAGGGTGATGATATATTCAAAATTCAACAAAACGAGGATGAAAGCTTGGAAGACTATATCTCAAGATTCTTGTTTTCCTTGAAAAAGAATTCAGACCATACTCTCAATGAAGAATCTCAGAAACTACTTTTTCTAAGGGGAATCAGTGACATATGTATAGATGCCTTGGACTTGATGGGAGGAGGAGATATAACCCAAGTGTCTTGGGATGATATCAAGAAAATGTCTCAACTACTCTCAAGCAATTATTAAGAAGGTAGAGCTCATCAAGCCATAGTGGGAAAGTCTTCTACTAATGGAATTTCACGAATGGAGAGCACAAATTTGCTGCCTGATTTCAATCAGGATATCATAAAAAAATATGGCTACACAGTTGGATACTATGCAAGCTCGGAAGAAACATGAGGAAGCTAAAGCAATCTTGGCTAAGTTTTGTCCACATTGCAGACAGAAGAAACGTGACTGCAGGTGTAAGATGGTGGCTAACCTGGAGGCTAAGCAGTTATCTACTGATTTTAAGATAGTAGAAGGTGATGATGACCAAGTATTCTTCGTTGCACAAAGGCAACCATGGGCTAAAAGATAAGGTATGTCTCAAGACCCTTTGACTTTTGGTAATCCTTATTCTAATTACAATAACCAATAGCAACCTACATATGGCCCATCACCACTTTGGAATACTTCTCAACCACACTGGCCTAACTATCAGAGTCCTCAATGGCAATATCCTCAAGGAGGTTGGCAGCAGCCACAAAGACAATGGACTCCACCCCCAGGTAACTGGCAGTAGAATCCTCAATGGAGAGGTTCTCAGCAATGGCAAAACCAACCCCCTAGATCCCTGCAGTTTCAATAGCCACAACCTTCAGCTCTCATGCCATCTCCTACAGCACCTGTAGCAAATACTGACCCTCCAAAACAAATGCCTATGCCTGCTCAACCATTGTCAAATCCTAATAATAAGTAGCAACAACAACAACCTATGTATCTTGCAAAAGCTAATCAGTATCCAACTTATGCCTTGAATATTCATGATATTTATCTCAGGTCTGGAACCACTCTCCCTGCTCCACTGCCGCCTGTAATTACAAAGATTCCAGATTCTGCCTCTGAGCAACCTACTGATCCTGCAGAACATATACCTGTATCAAATACTGCCTCTAAGGAGTCAATCCTGCAACATCAGGACAAACCGCCTTTTCCTCAGAGATTGAAAATTACTACATCCAAGTCTATGGAAGAGCCTACCTTTGATATTTTGGATCAGCTAAAGAATGTACACATTCAAAATCCTCTTTTTCAAGCCATTAAAGATGTTCCAATTTATGAAAAAGCCATTAAAGAGGCCTATTTAAAGAAAACCAGGAAGAAAGAAAAAGGATCCTCAAACTATCCATATTTTAGGATAGTTGGCTGATATTATGTTAGGGAAGGTATTCATTCCAAAATATACTGACCCTGAGAGTCCTGTGGTAAAAATAAATATTAATGGTTAGATAATAAAGAATGTTTTGATAGACCTTGGTGCAGCCATCAATGTAATGACCAAGCATACTATGGAGTATTTGAATATCTTAAACATTCGGTCTACACCTACCATCCTGCAGCTTGCTGATAGTTCTACAGTAACACCTGATGGAGTGGTAGAAGATGTTATTGTCATCCTTGAGTATTGGGAATATCCAATAGATTTTACCATATTATCCACTAAGGAAACTTTGGGAGGATATCCTATCATCCTAGGTAGACCATGGTTAGCCACAGCTGATGCTCTTATAGGATGTCATTCATGAGACATGACAATTTCTGATGGTCAGTCCAAAAATAAATTGGCTTTATACCCACCTGCCCAGCCTCATCCAGACTTGTCTCAACCAATTTAGCCAGATTTAGGAGAGGAAACTGAAGAAGTCAATTCATTAGCTCAGCTAATGATGCTGCAAACTAATCCATTTTCACAGCTTCAGAGTGAGGATGACCTAATTTTACACATTTTGCATTCCAACTCTTATCTGAGTAGCCCATCTGTTCCAAATAGTTGTCCTCAGCAATGTTTCCTGCAGCAATTGAATTATGAAAGCCTGCCACTTGCATCTCCTGCAATTTATCACAATTTGCTTCCATATGAAATACAGACACCACCTTTATCAACAGCCTCCATGAATGATCTTACCAAACAAATTGAAGTGTCTCTAGGCCATTTTCTGAACATCAATAATAAGTTGCCTCAATCTCAACAAGTTTCTCTAGTCACAATGTTGCAAAAACAACACAAAGATTTTGCATGGGACTATGAGGATATGAAGGGAATAGATCCTCAACTCTGTACTCATAGGATCTAAATTAAGGAAGACTGTTCACCTATTAGGCAGCCTCAAAGAAGGATAAACCCAGCACTCAGGGAAATAGTTAAAAAAGAGCTCTAAAAATTGCTTGATGCTGGCTTTATCTACCCCATTTCAGACAGTCAATGGGTATCTCCATTGGTGATTGTTCCTAAAAAAGGAGGAAAATGGAGAGTTTATGTAGACTATAGGGAGCTGAACACAACAACTAAAAAGGATCACTTTCCACTGCCATTTGTTGACCAAGTGTTCGACTCATTGTCTGGTAAAAAATATTTCTCCTTTTTGGATGGATATAGTGGGTATAATCAAATTATAATTGCTCCTGAGGATCAAGACAAAACAACTTTTACCAATCCATGGGGAACTTTTTCCTATTTTGTCTTACCTTTTGGCCTGTGCAATGCTCCTGCAACATTTCAAAGGGAAGTGATCAGTATTTTTGCTAACATTTCTCATGATTCTATAGAGATCTACATGGATGACTTCACCACTTATGGAGCTACTTATGAAGAAGCATTAGAAAATTTGGAGAAAGTATTGAAAGGATGTAAGGAGCAAAATTTGTCTTTGAATAGTGAGAAGTGTTTTATGATGATGCAAGAGGGAATTGTTTTAGGCCATCATATTTCTCAAGCAAGAATTTAAGTTGATCCTATAAAAATAGAAGTTATTCTAACTTTACAAACACCTATGAAACAAAATGATGTTAAGAGCTTCCTAGGACGTGCTGGATATTATAGAAGATTTATCAAAGATTTCATCAAAATAGCCATTCCATTATATGCCTTATTGACTAAGGATTCTGAATTTAACTAGACTGAGGCCTATGACAAATATTTCCTACAGCTTAAGAACTTACTTACTCAGACACCTGTTCTTTAAAGACCAAAGTGGAGTTTTCCCTTTCATATACACACCGATGCTTCTGATTATACCACAGGGGCAGTTTTAGGATAGAAAGAGAATTCCATAGAGCATGCCATATATTTTATTAGAAAAAATCTTTAAGGCCTTGAATTAAACTATACTGTCACAGAGAAATAATTGCTAGCAGTTGTGTATGCCCTAAACAAGTTTCGACATTATGTCACTGGTTACCAAATTTTTGTCCATATAGATCATGTAGCAATAAGGTACTTTATGAATAAGTCTGCCATATCTGGCAGATTAGCAAGATGGCTCCTATTGTTGCAAGAATTTGATATCACAGTTATTGATAAACCAGGGCGAGCTAATGTGGTGGCTGATTTCTTGTCAAGACTTCAAACAACTGCATATGCTACCCCTGAGGTAATTGATGATAACTTTCCTAATGAACATCTATTTTCAATTGCTGCTCGAACCCCATGGTATGTAGATATTGCACATTACTTAGCAGCCAACAAGATCCCAGCCCACTTCTCACCAAAGGAAAGACAATTGTTGGTAGAGAAAAGTTTTAACTTTTCATGGATTGCAGACTGTTTATTCTACACGGGACCCGACTAAGTCATGAGAAGGTGTGTTAGGGAAGATGAAACCTATGACATTTTGCATGCCTGTCATGATGAGCCATGTGGTGGGAACTTTGCAGTTAAAAAAACATCTATGAAAGTGCTTGCTACTAGATACTATTGGCCCGCACTACACAAAGATGTTGCAGCCTACACTAGAAAATGTGACAAATGTCAACGCATGGGGAGACCAACAAAGTCTGATGAAATTCCCCTGTATCCTCAAGTGGTAGTCAGTCCCTTTGACAAGTGAGGCATGGATTTTGTTGGGCCTATTGATCCTCCATCCAATGAGAAATCATACATTTTGGTTTGCACTGATTATGTGACCAAGTGGGTAGAAGTGAAAGCAATGACACATGCCTGTGACAATAAAGTTGTTGAGTTCCTGTATGAATAGATTTTTACTCGGTTTGGAGTCCCAAGGGAACTTGTTACTGATCAGGGAGTTCAGTTTACATCAAACTTAATCACTGCATTGATGAATGATTACAACATCAGACACAGGAAGTCTAGCCCCTATCACCCTCAAGCCAATGGTCAGGTAGAGGTTACCAATAGAGAAATTGAGGCAAACCTTACTAAGACAGTACAATTATACAAGAAGGATTGGAGTAGTCACCTTCTTGAAGCAGTCTAGGCCTATAGGACAACATGGAAAACAACTATAGGGTTTACTCCTTTTGAGTTACTCTATGGAAAAACTGCTATGTTGCTAATCGAGTTTGAGCATAATACCTTAAGGACTACTCTACAGCTTAACATTGATATTTTAGAAGCCCAAAAGGAACACCTCCTGCAGCTAAATGAATTGGATGAGATAAGGAAAGTTGCCTTGTAGCATATTGAAGCTATCTAGGAGCAAAGAAAAAAATGGCATAACCACCATATCAAAACTAAGCAATTCTATGTCGGTGATTAGGCACTGCTCTATGACTCCAGGTACAAGGAAAATCAAGGTAAACTCACCACAAGATGGCTTGGTCCTTATGAAATAGAAAATGTGTTTGATAATGGTTTAGTTCAGTTAGCTACAATAGATCCTATCCGATTCAAGCTACTTGTTAATGGACACCGTCTTAGATTGTATCATAAGCCAACATCCAAAGAGGAATTTATGAAGCAGTTTGTTTCAGATACGGCCACTGATCCTCCTGCAACAAAAGGCTTCGACCTTTCTTTTGGAACATCTCTTTAAAATTCTATGTTGCATGCCCACAATAAAGGTTTCCTTTTTAAGGAAGCCACTTTCTCCACGTTTCATCTGTCACCACCATTCATTCCCTCTTCTTCCACATCACCCATCCATGTCATCCATCATGTCATACCACCCTCATTTATGGTTTCAATTCCAGCCGTCATTTCATGCTAAGCTGCGATCTTTCCCAGCATGTACGGGCATTTATTACAAGGTATGCGATATCTTTTATTATCACATCATTTATTTATTTCATTTATTCATTAATTGTTATGTACATATCAGTCATTATTACCTAATCTTCGCCTATCATTTCGCACGTGTGGACACATGTCAAATTTTTAGTAGGGGGCGGGATAATCTATTTCAAACTTTTTCTTATGCCATTATCACAACTGTTAGGATATTTTTATTTTCTTGTACTTTCCAAATATGACTGTGTGTTTCCATCTTAAACAACAATTAACTGCTTGATTTGAGTAGTTTGTAACAATCATTTCATGCAATTACCTTTTGAGTCATTCTTGGAAAAGTAGAGAAAAGTGATCACGACCATACATGAACTGCAAAGAGGAGGCCAAAGCAGTGAGGTCTTGGAGGTTGCTCACAAGTATGACATACCTGGCCGACTACAAGCTTCAATTGAGAATATTTCCTCCTTGTTTATTGCAGATCCTCCTACGCATTTAGAGAGCTGTAATAGGAAAGATTCATCCATATCAAGTTTTTGTGACATGGAACATCATAAAATCAAGATCAATACCACATAAACGAGATGGGACAGTAGGTTGTCTGCTGAGGAAAACAATTAAGCGAAACTATGGATTATAGAGGACCAACATGATAGTGTCTATCTCCTCGAGGAACATCCAATAGAGGTTGTGGATCCCACATAGGGCTCAGAAGAGGTGCTTGTTGCCTCGTTCTCCCCACCTTATGTAATCCTAAGATCAAGGATGCTACACCATCTAATGCCCCCACTTGAGGCAGCCAACACAACGACCGAAGATGTAGTGCTCGCTCTTGACTATCAAACATTTCCATCTTCACATGGTGATATCTAGGTTCTATCTTTCCTTACTGATGGGCAAGGTCGTTGATGTCACAACTTGCATCATTTAATTAATTATTTTATTGAACCGGGTGTGTCTCAAAGCAATATGCAATAAAGATAGTTGTCACAGATTCTTTTTGGGGTGTTTGCACTGTAAACAACGACTTCAGGTATCGTTTTGCCTACTTCAAGAGCTTTTAGGAGCTAAACTATAGCGACTGATTCCTAAGATTTAAATCTATTTTAACTTCTAATTTAAAATTATACTAACTTTATTGACTTCTATTTAGACCAATTCATGGAGAAAATTAATGATTACTTTAATCCCTAATCTAAAATACATAATTCCAAATTAATTTTATTTTTCTTTAAAAGAAATCCATAGCTTAATTGCTGGAAAGTAAATGCTAATTTTAAGAGCAGGAATGAATTGCAGGAAAATGATGATTATTCTAAAAAGCACAAAGACTAATCTCCATGAATAGATTATGAACAAACTTCAACTCCATCTTTCCATAAATTCCTAACATTTTTTAATGAATCTTAACAAACAAACGTTAATTCTAACTGATTTGAACGACATCTAAACCTAATTTATAAAAGAAACTTGTTCAATAATTCTAATGGTTTAATTTAGCATTTATAATAAACAAATCTAAACATTCTAACTATTTGATCTTAACCATAATAAACTAAAACTTCGAAACACAATTGTAAATAGAAGTGATTGTCTGATCTTAACATTTACCAAGATAGAAGATGATTTTAACAATTAAACAATTCAAAATTAGTTTCTACTACAAATTTAATATTAATAAATCAAAAAATAACAAAACTTAACAAAAATACCATAAGATCTTTCCAAAGGTTGAGCGGGCCCTACTCTTCCTTAGGTAAGATCCTTCAACACAGTGAATTAATTAACTTCTTGCTTCCTTTCTCATTGATCAAAAGTAGAATGCAAAACAATGTATTGCTTGTGATTATAGAAATTCTAATTGCAAATTATCTAACTCCTAACTAAGACCAAAATGTGTATATTTATAAAATATCCTTATTAGCTTCTAACATGGGGCTAACTGCCAAAACTTAAGGCGACCAACTACAGATTACAAAATGAAACTAAAAATAGAACTAAAGTTGACTGAGGACTATGCCAGAACTATGCCAGATTGGCGTTGGAATTAAAATTTCCTCAACTGACTATGAAGAAGTCGATTCAAACTTTGAGTGACTCATCATCCAGCAGGGCCTATCTATGGCATAGTAATTCATCATTATTAGATAGAGAGTTTAACTGTCTCATCAACCTTTAAGATACCTTGTTAAAAACCCTTATGAAAAGGACAACAATCATGGTAATAAAGATTAATGCAACATAATCATCTCATCCAAAGTCATCATAAAGCAACGCATTTAACATAAACTATCACTTCCAAAATATTTGCTAATTTAGTTAAAAATAAAGTAAAATAAGCAAATATGTTAATCTATTGTCTACTGCCAGTCATGTCAATTAACAATAAAAACAAGTTTTTTTAAACATAAAAAGCCTTAAATGAAAATATTTTATATCTCCCATCACTTACCCCTATAAATACTCACAACAACATTTATCATTTTGATTATGGGAATGAGGGGAGATGGATGTGTTTATGGATTGATCATGGGTTTCATGAGCCACCTCAGTTGTTGGTTTTTCCTGAAGTGGTTATTGGATTTGAATGTTGCAATGTTAAACTTCACTTTTTTGAATATAAAGATGAACTATAATGATTGCTCTTCTATTTTTTCATGCATTATGAATTCCAACGGGTGTAAATGTTGGTTTGCCTTGCCTGGATGTGGTTTGCTATAAATATCATTATGCATAGTCTGTTTTGGGTAGTGTAGGTTTCGTGTATGTAGTATCGCTTTTCTAAATTTAGTAGGTTAGTTGGTTTGTCATACATTAGTTTTCTTTAGAGTAGTTTCCTTGTTGTTTGCTTTCACTTTCCTGCTTTGGTTAGTTTAGTTTGTTGCTCTAAGTTGGTTTGCTTTCGGTTTGTCTACTTTCTGTTTCCTTTCCATCTACTTCCCATTTGCTTCCACTTTGCTGCTTTGTTCGGGGTCCCTCCTGTTGCTGCTGGGTACATTTGAACACACAAAAACCACTTTCTTTCTTGGGGTAATTCCAAGTATTTCTTTGATAAACTTAATCAAGCCTCTATAGTGGATGGTGAAGGTCTTTTGTTAGCATCAAGTGACCTGGATGTTTGATTTGAAGGGGATAAGTCGTCGGTTGATCTGATTCTGATGTATTCTAAAATCTTATATCTCTCACACACTCCAAGAGTCCCAAGGTCGTTGCAGGTCCTTTTGTGAAGTCCAATTAAGTGAAAAATCTAAAATTCTGCTTCAGTGCCACTATGATTCTCAGCCATGAGTGCCAGCTTCATTGCTTGCAGGTTGAAAAGAAAGAAGAGAAAAGAAAAATCAAAAGAAACAAAAGAAAATAAAAGAAAAGTAAATATTAAAAATCAAAAGAAATAAATTCAACTTTCAGGGGGATACAAACAACTCTATTGGGGCTATGGATGCCCTGTCGACAATAAAGCAATGTCCGAGAGAATCACAATGACAACCTCATCGGGGATATGGACGCCTGATTGGAAGTGAGGAAATGTCCAAAATGTTTTTGAAGTTAGAATAAATTACATAGTTTAACTTGACAGAGCTTAGGTTATTGTAGTGCTTAAGGATGGGAATTAACGCAATTGCACACATTGGGATTTTTAGTATACTGAAGGTTGTTGGCTAGTGGTTTTGATCTTTTGGTCGAGTGTTCGATTTGTTTGTCCTAGCATGAGGATCAAAACTAGATATTCTAGGTTCATGATTCCAGTTTTTCATCAAAATGCTATGGAGCATTTCCCCAACGAGTTGTCATTTGTTGTGCATATTTTTCACACACACCTCGCCAAAGGTAGGGACCCCTCTTTTTGCTCCTAACCAGTCGTTCTTGCTCCTGACTGGCTATTTTTCTCCCATCTCACTTTGCATGCCCCTGCTTCCAAGTCCAATTTTGTCACATGCCTTAAAATGATCAAATTCCCCTTGGCCAAATTCACTTGCCCTAAATTTCATCAGGTCATTTGCCCCTACGGACTGGGTCCTGCGAGTTTCCCTTTAGCTTATCACCTAGGTGTCCTTTAGGCTTCTCAGACTCACATTTGTGGGTCTCCTCTTGTCGTTTCCGTGGTGTCCCATCACTCATCTATAGCCAAGTCTCAATGTTCGCCCCCATGGTGGACCCCGCATTTGCTTTTTCCATTGTGTCCATCAAGCATCACAGACCTACAGTTGTTGTTCATATCGTGTGGGTCTCTGTTCCTGTTTCACTACTAAGCAATGGCCAACCCTCAAATTTCACTCGCATGGCAGAATCTACAGTTGGTCTTTTTGTCCCTGTCATCGCCATCACTGAAGTGGGTCCAACACACTTCAAACTATCTGAGTCCAAAATGTTCATAGGCCTTTGTGTGTGGCTGGCCTTTACTCGACTATCGTAGTTCAATGGCTAAACTCTCACGTTGCCCCGTTGCATGGACCTTGCATATACCATTTCTTCAAAATGAAACCTTAAGTTTGTGAGTGGATTCTTGAGTCAGAGCTCGCCGATGGGTCCGCCTTAGTGGACCGCTGCTCGTGGGAGGCCGTCACCATGACACTATTTTCATGACGGTGAAGCTTCACTGCCTCCCAATTTCGTGGACCCACAATCTCCCAACACTATCGTCAAAGCGTTGTTTTCTTCGTGTGGGATTATGTTTTCTTATCATTTTTTTCTACGGCTTGACCTTAGTGTCTGCTAGCACTCTATCTCTGCATCACTGAAGTAATCTTCTTATATGACCTCCCCATGCTTTTCTCCCATAGAGAGCCTTGGGTTGCTAAATTCCACGTTGCAACACCCATTTAGCATCATTGTGACATCGACTCACCACAAATTTATCAAAACAATGATTGAAGTTTAGATATGGGTACCTCTCGGGAGTCTGTGATTAATATTGAATCTTGTTCAATTGATGATAACATGACAAGGAGTCTTTACAGGTTAGCATTTCAAGTTCTAAAAAACCCATGGAAGATTGGCTACAGTAACCATTGTCCATATTGCCTTTACTTCACAAACACCCTGCATGGGTATGCCAAATAATGGAATGACGATAGAGTCATGTTTCATGTAGCGATGGTCCAACGCACAAGATGAGGATTTGATTTTGCACTAACACCCTGAGGGCATGTCTATTTTCCCCGCCAAGTTCTCATTTACCAATTCATGGGACATCTTTCATCTGATGATGTCAATTAAGATTAGCATCGATGACGGTCTTCCATGTGGGATCCACTATGCGATCTTCCACTTATCTTTCATTGTTCTCTTAAATGACTTTCTTCGAATGTCCTCCCCACTACAGACCTTCGCATCACTCCTTCCGTTGCGGGCTCTTTACTTGCGGGGACTTTTGATCTCTTTGCCACTTTCATAACGACCATCTATTGATGTCTTCCCACATATTGTCCCTTGCATAATCCCTTCATGCAAATGTTAAATTTAGTTACCCCAACATAGTGCACGGTTAGTGCGAAAGCCATTGAAAGCTTGTTAATATAATTAAACCACAAAATCGATGGAATGTTTGATTGTGGGTTTTCATGGTCTAGTGGTCATTCCCCTCTCAGTCCTTCCATAATGAATTTCCTAAATGGAAGTCTCGCTCTTCTTTTTTGTAGTGGCGTAGGAGCATGGGAGGCCTGCATTCATTTGCCTGTGACCCTCTCGTTGAATCTTCCATATGGATGAAAAAGATACCCTTGAGTTTTGTTAACAAACAACTCTTGTTGCCCCTCATCTTCCCACAAATATCACATTTATCACCACTTTTGAAAACAATCTGGAAGCCGCGATCAAATACCTATAATATTCAAACATGCTCTCTAGGATATCGAATAATAATGCGGACTGTAATCGGTTCAAGGGAATGAGAGATAGTATATCTTAGTGGCAAAAGGAAGTAAAAAGAATGTTTTGTGAAGTGATGGGTGATATCACTCTATTTCTTGATGAACCTCAGCACCACGAGGGTTGTGGCCTCTTCGGCCATGTGAAACAATGCATGTACGTGGTCCTTTGCTTGATGCCACCCGCGTGTCTCTACCTTAGCTATGTTGAGATGCATTTGTGGAAGCTCACCGTCGTAAACTACTACCTACAATTCAGTAAAGATGTAATATATTTGCACCAGAGGAGGGGCGATCTTACTTGTATTTCCTTAGTGTTTGGGAGTTCTCCTCCCAAGGTGTGCATATTTCAAAGATGGTCGTTCATCAAAATCTGAATATGACATGGATGACGGGCGATTGTTTTGAGATGATGAAGGGGATTGAGTATGCTAAAAATAGACCAAGAATGGTGATGTAAGAGGAGGGAATAAATGTTAGACCATGAAGGAAGAAGCATAGTGAATTCAATCAACGAGAGCAAGAAACATTTGTTTTGCGAGGCTCGTTATGCAAGAAGCTATTCATGTTTCACTGTTATATTAATGACATCTTAACCCTAGCCCTTTGCACTCCTCTACCCATCATTTCCTTGATGGAGGTCTCCCATGCAAGTTTTTCCTATGCAGAGGCTGTCAACCTTGACACCACTAATTACGACTCGTTCACTCGGATGTCTAGCTCTCTGACACCCGTATCTCTTCTTAGCATACTTTGAGCTTGCAAAGTCTGTTGCCTCCTTGGTTGTTTATTAGCGACATTCATTAACAACTTTCTTGTGTATTATTCCCACATAACTCCTACCACGAGGACCTGGTATGACAGGAAAAGACCAACTGTACTAGTTTGCTTAAATTGAATTCAATACACTTGTGTGTGCAAATAAGATGATTCATTTTGACCAATCGAATGAATGAAAAACGTGCAAAAGAGAGGTTCGATAGAGAAAAAATGATAAAGTCGGCCCTCTGGATGTCACCCACTCCTGAATGAAATTGTATTATTATGTTGAGGAACTTTGGTGGTTCATGGGGAGTATTTGTATTAGTTCCTTGCAGGAATGCAAAGCGATGATCAAAGTGTTTTATGATGCCTTATAAGCCACCTTCCCTGTGCTCCAACATCAAATTTTTGTGATATGCATTGAAGATTTGACAAAGGAAGGCCTATGGAACGTTAGTAGTCGAGGGCGCATCAAACCTAGATCTATGTCACTAGCGCAATAACAAGCAATGACTTTCGAGTAGCATCGCTATCTCATTAGGTGTGGCGGATGTGGCAAGTTATTAGGATGGCGAGGTTCGTCACCCTTGGAGGCGTACTCTTTCTTTGCAAATATGATGATGGGATTTTATCGATAGAACTGACATTATGGTCTATTCTCCAGTTGGGATGCCCGGCTTAGTCTTCACCCAATAAAGACTTTAAACTAATGGATTACTTCAGTATAGAGGTCGCCCTCTCATTTTCCCACAGAGAATATCGTGTGGGACTCTATGCTTATAATGCCACATTTAACAACACTCCTAGTCGGCTACCCCACACTATTCTTCTGTGTATTTTTATTTACGACTGGAATAGCGTCATCAAGATGCTCTGTGTAAGGCATGGATTTAACTTGGGAATATGGAGGAGATTTCCCCAATGAATCAAAACCATAATGAATTAGAGGAGACTCGCCAATTTATTAGGGGATGTACTCTTTGCGGGCTTCGCTTCTTTGCTTGCCATCACTTAGTCTCGCCCTTTCCACGACAATCCCACTACGTCTCCCCACATTCTTCTTCCCGCACATCTTCCACAAATGGACCACACAAACCTAACTCCCAAATTATCAAAATGGTCACACAGTGATTGAAAAGTGACAAACGATGTCATGTATGTAATCACGCCATATTCAATTTTATTGACGACATATGAGAAACATATAGTGGCACAATAGTGTTAGGAGCTTACGAAGTGTAAAATTCCACATAAAGGTGATGCAAACAAGTAATCTTTACAATTCAATTTTGAGCAATGCTCAGTGAGTGCACCATGAGTGACATCCTTGATTTATATTTCTGTAGTAACATTGGAACACCAAAACCTGCATCTCTCTCTCCTAGCATCATCAGTTGTAATCAATTATCTGAACGGAGCCCATGGATGGCTTGCTCAATTGTCGGATAATGGATAGGTATGGTGTGACTTGAAAGTGGCATTATGCCATATGCAAACCTTCAGATTATGATATTCAAATGACAATTCCTTTAATAAGGGCACGTCAAGCTCTTATGCTCTCGACCTCTTTGAATAGGGATATAAAGGATTTCGAGGGAATTGGGATGTTGACAAGGCACCCTATGGAATGTTGAAGCATAAGAGGGTTATTTGTTAAAGTACACATAATCTGAGAAAACACTCCATTGTTTAAAGGTGCAATACACCTGAGTTGGCTAAGGGTGTTCGATTATGGTCTTAGTGAATAATGAGTGCCTTTAAATTGCAATTAGAATATCATGAGTAATTTTTTATTTTGCGTACTACCAACAAACTAATAATTGATACTTGAATTCAAAGGTAATATTTTAAGAGATTATATTCTTTGTGCAAGATCCTTTACGAACTGGACCTAAGGTAGCGAAGGATAGCATTACAAAAAGGGTATGATGTGGCAAGAAGAAGATATGAGTACGGGGCAGATAACTGAGATACACCCACTTGAGAATTCATTCTAGAAGGAGGGCACTACTACACGAGTGATGGATGATCACCAGAAGGGAATCAACTCACATGTAGATACATACCAAGGGGAAATGAAATCCAGGGCTGAAGGGGAAGGAAAACTCAAAAGCTAGGTGTTACAACCAAGAAGGAGAAATCTAAAAGGCACGATTGTGTTAGGGGAGGTTGTGTTAATCAAGACTCATCTAGGTGACCGACACATGAGTGATCACCATAGCCTACATATGGTAACCTGCCAGATGGGATAAAGTTAGAAGATGTTGTGGTGTAAGGGCCTGCATATGAAATGCGCCCATGGAGACCTGAGGCTATTAAAATAAATAATCTGCTTATTTATAAATGAATGCTAGGGGGGAGTTGTTTTTCCCTTTCACTAAATGATGATGATTGTTAGGAGTTGTCCATCAAAATCAGGAGCAACACACCCGCTTCTCAAAGACACTAATTTGTAACAAAGGATGCAACAAACACATCAAACAGAGGGCATCCTTTAGTAGTTTCAACTACAACAGGGAAGGCAGTCACAAGAGACAATACTGCTATAGTACCTAAAAGAAAAAATAGGCTACAAGACAAAATAGGGAAAAGGACAAAATAACTTATTTTAAATTGTGAAATATTTGGGGTAGGTGAAACACTAACTTGTATTGAATCTAGGCCACACATTGTAATCAAATCCTAGCCATTCATTTGGGCTTTGGAAAACTATAATAAGGGGCTTGCTCCTCATTTGTAAGTGTTGGTCAATTGGTGTAAAAGGTATTTTGCAACAATAGAGATAAACATTGCATGATTTGGGTGTTTCTTTTGAGTTTGTTCAATATGCATGCATAATTCAACTTCTATGTTAGATTTAGTTGATAGTTTCTTGAATGACTTTAATGGTGAATGTTGTTATAGTATTGGATGCACTTCTAGCTCATGCTTTTTGTGATTTGTTGATGATGAATCACTTTGCAAAGCTAGTATGAGCTAACTTATTTTCTACAACTTAGGTCAATTGTATGTTCATGAGGTGAATGCACAATCTGAAAATCTGTAGACCTTAGAAGATTGCACTAGTTTTGTGTAGTTGTAGGCTCTCTTGGTCAAGTAAAACTTAGTTCATGGGAGTCTATCTACTGTAGCATCCTCCATGATTATTGTTCATTCATAGCTTAGACTTAGATTAACTTCTCTCAACCCTTTCCTCTTTTGTTATTTCTTTTAACTCCTTGTTAGTTTAGGATTCCAAGCACCATCACAATGTTAAACTTGGTGAAAGAGGTGAGTTTTAGCTTGTTGTTTTGAATGGACAACCATTGTTCATTCATTTCCAGCAATTTGAAACTCCATTTGGAGACCCAACTTCCCATGCTTTGTAAACCATAAAGGCCACCCTGTGATTACCAACAAATCACATTAACCAACTAAATTATTCCAAGCATTGTCATGACCTGACACTTGAGAGACCTTGGGGTAGTAATCTAGAACTTGTTTGCATATTTCTACCTTTCAAGAAAGGTAGCATTCTTGTGTTTTTCCTATTTTGAGAAGGTGAAAAAAAACCAATCAACAGGGGCCATAATAGTAGACGAAGAACCACCCTTCTCCTTCTCATTCCACTTAGGTTCATCATCAACACTGGTGTCTGAACCAGAAAAGAGTGAATCCACACTGATAGCTTTCTCCTTTCCTTTAACCGACTTGGTAGGAGTATGGGCTCTCACATGCTCCATTTTGAGTAGTATGAGGCCCTCATGAAGAATAGGAGCCCTTCCATTCTTCAGATGAGCATAGACTGACACTTCCAATGAAGATGGAAGAAAGAAAGGAAATGAAACATGAAGCCCATGTCTGAAATGGTTCAACGGGGTGAAATGGTGACCTATAATGGCAGTATACCTACTGTCTAGTGTCACATACGACATAATGACCTTCGCTACATCAACCCAAATTTGTTTCAAAGAAGTCCATTCATAACCCCATGAGGGCATTTTTACCAACTTCTTTCATTCATTATCTTTAAAAAATTGGTCCATGGCATCATCATTACTCTTTCTTTCCTTGAATTTTTTTTGACCATCCATAGGTAGCCTAGTGATGGAGGTAATAAATTCCTCATTAATCACAAAATCAATCCCCTTAACTTGTAACCTTCTATCATGCTAGTAGCAAACAAATTTTGTAGAAGCCTTAAGATCATGGCCATGGAGCCTTTCTAGAAAGGGTGTGAAATGCTCGTGTTCTAAAATTCTCCATATCTTGGGATTATTTCTCCATCTTTCATAGGAAAAGGTTAGATTCTACTTTGAGCACCCCCCATATCCATAATCACCATACACTAAAACCCCAAAAGAGAAACAAATAACAAAATAAAAGCAGACGAAACACCACCCAGAAAGCATGCGCTAATAAAACATGCAATAATAGTAAGAATAACCCAAATTATGAGCTCAACCATCGCCATCACTTTGTAATAAATGTTTGGAATCCTCAGGAAGGAGGGAGTACTCCTCCCATGCCTTAAAATCATGAAGTCTGTCAACCTCCTTAGCAAAGAAATCTACTAGGGAGTTTCCCTCCCTATAAACATGAGTGACATGAGATTCTTTAAAAGATTTTAGCATCATTTTAGAATCCTCCATCAGCTGATTAATCATCCAACTTGGTGTTTGAATGCCAAGTAGGGAGTTAACAATATTGAGGGAATCTCCCTCAACCCAAAGCTTGGAGTATCTCTTGTACAACACATACTTAATACTAATAAACACAACTTCTGCCTTCGCACAGTGATAAAAAAAAATGTTTTGATTAGAGGTAAAAAAATGGGTTTTAAAGGAGCCCAAAACCCTTTACAAAAAGGAACAGCTGAAGCAAAAAGGAAACAACATTAAAAAACCATCATCCCAAAGAAAACAAACCACCAGCCAAAAAACAACACACACCACTACATATTGTTCAGAATTTCAATAGCTTCCATCTCACTAGCAGCAAGCTTCCGTCCCTTAACCCCAGTATTAGAAACCTCCATACCCGAGGCCCCAGCCTAATTTTTTAGTCTATTTCTAGTCCTAACCTCAGGCCCATCAATTTTTACCTCACAACTCAAAACAAAACCTTTAGCAGCAACATAATCCTCCCCAGTCAGCTTACCCTCAGCAGCCATAACATCAATAGACAAAATTTCCTTTCTCTTATTAGGGGAGAAAGCCATCATAGAGTCCGACCTAGTCAAGACCTTAGGAGCTTCTCCACTCTTCATAACCACATTCCAAATTTTGTCAATTTTCTCTTCAAGGGATAACATTCTTGCCTCCATAGTCTGTTTCAGATTGATGGTTTCCTCCGCCACAGTATTAGCAACAGTATTGAGACCATCCATTAAATTATCAATTTGGCTTTGGATTGAAGGGTCCTCAGCCTTGCAAGAAATGCTTCTAATACAAACATTAGTCCTATTGATCTCATGAAAGAACCATTTAAATTTTTTAAAAAGCACATTGGCACTGTCATGAGCTGAACCCAACACATCAAAAAGATCCTCCCTATCAAAGTTTTTAGTGCGATTTCGCACAACATCCTCTTCAAAAGAACTCTCATGGACCTTATCCTCAGAAGCATCCTTCCCTTTACCAGCAGTGACAGGAAACTTCATCCTACAAATGGAATTGGCAATTTTCTCTACAATAGCCATCCTCTTCTGAATCCTCTCAGCATCCACTTTCTTAGCTCTCATAGCTTGTTCACCACCCACAGCTCTAACCTTCTTCTTGGCAACCCAATGACATCGCTCAGAACATCCTCACCATGGAAGCCACCAGCCATAAAGAAAGGGGCATTCTTCTCCAGATGTTGACTAGTATTCAAAACCCTTCTCTTCTGACTTCCCTCCTTAGGATCCTGCACAAGTCTAGACATAGGGGGAGGAGAAGAAGCTTCCCCATAAAGATCATTTTTGTCTTTTTCCCCTTAGAAGGAATAGTCATCTCCACATCATCATTGCAGGTCGTATAACCTGCTTCCTCATCCAATTTCCTTTTCCCAGATTTACCCTGAACAGGGGATATGGGGCCCTCCTCCAAAGAGGCATACGAGTCAAGGACATAATCAACATCATCATCCCTATCCAACTCATAATATTTATTTAACATAAGCCTCCTCTTCCTCGGTTTCTTAGAAGCCCTTTCCTCACCTGACTTGGTTTCATAACCCTCCCTAGCTTTAGCCTTCAGAGTAACCAAATTTTTCTGGACATCATGAGCTTTAGCATGTTCATATATCAAAAGAATCAACCCCGCATGCATGACAAGGTTTTTGGGATTCTTCCTATGCTCTTTAATCCCACGGTCCATCGACACCAGCAAATAATAGGGAAATGACACCCATTTTTTGTGCCTAAAATGGTTAAGCAACGAAAAATGGTAATTTTTAATGGCCATGTACCTTCCTTCCAGGGTTACATACTTCATGATTTCTTCGACAACATCCCACCAGAGAGCCTTCAAGGAATTCCTCAGATACCCACCACTCTTCGTAGGCTTCAAGTCATCACTCTCATTTTTCTTAAAGAAAAGAGACATCGCGGCCAGTGACTCTTTCTTATCCTTGTACACCTTCATACCCTTAATTTCAAGGCCAGTAATCTGGGCTATGAACTCCTCATCCACCGCAATTTCCCTGCCACCCAAGTCTAGGGTTCTCCCTTTCCACCCTTTCTCAACCAATTCAGTAACCTAAGTATTATTGCCATGTAGTTTCTCCATGAAGGGAGTTAGGCCACCCTTTTCTAAAATCGCCCACACTTCCTTTCTCTACTTAGCAGTATCACAGGATTTGAGCTTAGTATGATTTCTGTCCCCACCCATGACGATGGAAAATAGAGACCAAGCACTCAACATGAAACTCAGAAGGAAGCAGTAGACACCACTCAAAACTGAATAATCCAACAAAAGACTCTAGAAGCTTATGCAGCTAACACCCACAGTCTGTGTGAAGGCAACCATAGGACATACATACCATAATGAATTCAAAATTTGTGCCATATGACAACCTTTCCTCAAAATCATAACCATACCCTCCTTCCTAATGATATGCCACCACGTGAGTAAGGACGTGCACGCCTTGAAGAGTAAATTAACTTTCATTTATAACAATAGCCATGGCCTCATAAGGTATGGGCTCATTTAAATCCCAAACCTTACTATCTCTAACACCAAAGTTAGCGAAGAAATCAACTAACTTATTTCCCTCTCTCAAAATATGGGAAATATAAATATTATCAAAGGATTTAATAATTTTAATGGAATTCTTGATCAAGGCCTCAATTGTCCAAGATGGAGGAGATAAATTATTCAAATTATTAATAATGTTTAGAAAATCACCTTCCAACCAAATCTTCCTATACCCTCTTCTCTAAGCTAGAACAAGACTATGATAGGCAGCCACTGCCTCTGCAAAGTGGTTTGTTTGGGTTCCCAAAGGGAGTGCCATAGCAAAGACGACCCTACCATTAGAATTTCTAATCACTCCCCCACATCTAACAGGTCCCGGATTAACTTTAGCAACACCATCAAATTTGATCTTAACCCAGCCATCTGGTGACACCTTCCAAGCTACACCCTCTCTTGAAGATTTCCCTTTAGAGACCGGGAAAGACATATCACAGGGCAACTTCCACTTTTGAGCAGTTGAAATATCATAGGAGCAGAGATTAATCTTCTGACGAGCATGGAAGGAGATCCCAGAAAGAAAATTCTCCTTAATACCAGTACAAATCTTATGGGCCACAGATAAAGCAAGAAGAGCTGAGTTTATGAAGATTCTGTTGTTACGTTCCAACCACACCCCACAAGTCAAATGAGGCAAAGAGAGGGACCACAAAATCTGTAAGGCCGAATTAGTTGAGGGGCACACCCATTGGAACCATAAATCTTTAATAGAACTAGGAAACACCCATCTAAGATTCCAAAGCGAAAGAAAATGATTCTAGATCACACCAACATATCTGCACCCAAACAACAAATGACAAGTATTTTTCACTTCCTCTTCACAAAGAAAGCATCTGTTAGGCATAACAAAACCTTTTTTTATCAGATTGTCAATAGTAAGAATTTTATTTTGATAGAATAGACAAAAGAAAATATTGATTTTAGGAATCAGTCTAGAGGACCAAACAAAAGCCCAAAATGGAGGCGGGCCCGTAAAAGAATCATTCAAAGAAAAAGCCGAAGCAACAAAAAAGTTACCCTCAGAAGATGGCTTCCAAACAAACCTATCAAGAGATGGACTAACAGGAATGTGAACACAAGATATAGCCTTATAAATAATTTCAAGACCAGGATCCAACTCATACAATTTCCTCCAACACCCTCCATCAATATAATTAGCAACAAATCTGCCAACCAAACCAAGGTCCATAAAGGGATGAGCCCAAGGCTGATCCTTAAGAGGTCCATTACCAATCCAATTATCATCCCAGAATAAAATACTCCTCCCATTCCCCAAATTCTAGGAGAGACCCTTAGCAACAAGCCTACGAGCCTTTAGCATAGAGTTCCACAACACAGAGCCATTTGGGGGATTAAAATCATTAGAAATCACATCTCTGATCCCATCAGCACCATGTAAGTATTTACTCCAAGTGATTTTTTCCCACTCACTTTTAGCTAACAAAAGATTCCACAACTGTTTCCCCAATAGGGCAATGTTAAATGGTTTGATTTTGTGAATACCCAGCCCCCTAGCCTTCTTTAGCCGACAGACATCATCCCAAGACACCAAATGATTTCTTTTTTTTATCTTCAACCCCCGTCCATAAGAAGTTTTTCTGAATGCCTTCCAAGATATCCACAAATTTCTTCAGCATATGAAATAGACTAAGAGAATAAACCAAAATATTTTGTGAGGTAGATTTAATCAGTTGAACTTTACCTGCTTGGCTCAATAAGGCCCCTTTCCACCTAGCCAACTTGGAATTAAATTTTTCAATCAGCCCCCTCCACAAAGAATCAGGAGCCTTAGAACATAAGGGGAGTCCCAGGTAAGAGGCAGGCAATTCACCAATTTGACACTGCAGGATTCTAGCAATCCTGATCTGTCTTTGAATCAGAGTGTTGAAGAAGAAAATAACACTCTTTTGTAAGCTAAATTTCTACCTAGACGCAACCTCATATATATGTAAAATCTGTTTAATAGCCTTAGCTTCCTTTATAGACGCCTGCCCAAGCAACAAAGAATCATCCACAAATTGTTGATGAGAGAAAACAAGATTAGCAAAAGAGGGGGCTAACCCAGACACAAGTCCAGAATTAACAAATCTTTGGACAAGGCGACCCAAAGACTCCATCATAATGATAAACAGAAAAGGAGAAATAGGATCCCCTTTCCGTAGACCTTTGGAGCAATCAAAAAGAGAAGAAGGAGACCCATTGATGAGCACAAAGAACCGAGGGGTTGAAATAAGTTGAAACACCAAAGCCACAAACTTCTCCCCAAAACAAAAGGAGAGAATAATCTTAGACAAAAAACCCCAATCCACCCTATCATAAGCTTTGAGTAAGTCAAGTTTAAGGATAAAACTAGCTTGCTTACTAATAGAAAGAGAATGAATATTCTCATGCACAGAGAGAATGGAATCCAAAATTTTCCTACCAGCCACAAAAATGTTCTGTTGAGGGGATATGATAAGGGGAAAAATATTTTGCAACCTCAATGCCAACACCTTGAAGAGAATCTTATAGATAGAGTTGCACAAATTGATAGGCCGAAATTCCTCAAAAGAAGCAGCACCAATATTTTTGGGAATCAAAACAATGAAAGAGGAGTTGATTTCCTTTAAAAGGGAACCTGATCTAAAAAACTCCTTAGTAGTTGCCACCACATCTTTCACAATAATTTCCCAGAAGGACTGAAAAAGGAACATAGGGAAACCATCAGGCCCCAGAGCCTTATTACCTTCAAAGGAGAACACAACTCCCCAAACTTCCTCAGCCGAAGGAATACAAACTAACTGCCTATTAGTTTCACCATCCACCAACTGGGGTATATCCCTTAGAATATCCTCTTAACAAGCCCTATCAAGTGCACCCTCCACAAAAAGCAACTGAGAGAAGTAAGAAGCCACAACAATCTGGAGATCAACATCCTTTTCTAGAGCTTGATTGTTATAATTAATCAAATTAATTCGGTTCGAAGCTCTATGTTTCAGTGTAGAAATATGAAAAAACTTAGAGTTTCTATCACCACTCTGCAGCCACATAATCCTTGAACGCTGCTTCCAAAATTCCTCCTCCTTTGCAATAATATTATGCAATTTGGAAAGCAAGACATTTTCCTTAAGAATCAAATCTTGATTATACCCAGACAATTGAATAACTTGCTAAACTATTTGAAGCTCCTTAGGCACCCCATCTTTCTCCTGAAAAATATGGCCAAAGAAGTACAATTCCATTTTTTAACATTAAGCTTAACATTAGCCAATTTTTTCACCACTCTATACATAGCCGACCCATCCACATCAATACTCCACCAATCCTTCACCAAACTACCCAAATCAAGATGGCACAACCACATTTTCTTAAACCAAAAAGGAAAATTCTTCTTACCACCCAACAAATCCACAAACAGAGCCAAAGGGAAGTGATCTGACCCCAATCTGGTCAAAGCTGAAAGAGAGCAAGAATAGTGGACTAACCACTCAGGGTTTAAAAGGGCACGATCCAGCTTGACCTAGATAAGGGAATCACCCACATGCCTATTCGACCAAGTAAAGGAAGCCCCTTTCAGATCAAGACCAAGAAGAGTCGAATCATTTATGAACTGTATAAGGTTAGATCTACTATCATCCACATTTTGCGATCCTCCCATCTTATCAACATCATACAAAGGAGTATTAAAGTCACCAATAACCAACCAATTAACAATATTATGACAAACTTTAAAAGAGGCAAGGTTCACCCAAAGCCTTTTTCTAGCACTTTTATAATTAGGAGCATAACTATTAGACAGAGTCCAGTAAAACTTATCATTCAGATGGAAGAAAGAAGTAGCCAAATGATTACAGTCATTGAAAACCTCTACACCTCTAATAACCCGAAGATTCCAAAAAGTGACAATCCCACCAGAGGCACCCATTGCCTTAGAGCGATGCATACCACCATCTTTAAATAGCTTCAATTTCAATCTAGAAAGTTTATCAACACCCATTTTCATTTTTTGAATTAAAACAATATCAGGACGATGATCTCTTACCAGATTAACCAGGAGATCATGTTTATGAGGGTGATTCAGACCCCTCATGTTCCAGGAAATAATCTTCATGTAATTTTATGGGAAATTCTCTTAGAGCACATATCCAGCAGAGTTCTCTGCGTACCATCAACAATATCCATCTGACTCTCTTTATCCCTAGTGACATTAGTTGGGGGCCTACCTCTACCACGTGGCTCAGACCCACAATCTGATCTCTGCCTGTTTCTTGTCACGGCACCCGATGAAGGAGAATGCTTCTTCCTATTGTGGCCACGTACCATGAAAAAAGGCGGGTTATCCACATCCTATGACTCCTCAAACTCCTTCACATCAGGTTTCATCTCAAATCCCTCATCTTTCAACACCACATTTTGAGGAATCCTTCCCCCAAGAGGAGAACCATATTCAACCAACATAGAAGAAAGACTATGAGGAATCCCTTCCCCATGGGGGGAACCAAATTCAAGAACCACAAAAGAATTATTTTCCTCTAAAAGTACAGAACTATCCATATTGGGCACCTTTTCAACTTAAAGCTCCTGATTCACCTCCCCTTGAGTTGGTTGACAATCAACCACCTTCTCTAACTCATTCAGAGATTTATCTTGACTGGCTTCCAAGGGAGTTTCACCTCCTCACTCCATCTCCGTAGCTTGAGGTATTTTAGAGTCCACCTCGTGAGCTTGAGGTTTCTCTTTTTCTCTCCACTATTTTGTCATTTGCTTAGGAACTTTGAGAGGACATTTCTTTGCCCAATGGCCAACTTTTTTACAATGGAAACAGGCAAAGGAGTTCGATTCAAATTCAACCATCTGCTCCCACACTCCAAGTTTAGAGTTAATCTTCACCATGGAAGGAAAATGAACAGATTTCTCCACATTTACACAAAATCTGGCATAAACCAACCACTTCCTTGACGTTGTCATTTGGTCGATTGACAACAAACAACCAAAAGTGCTAGCAATCCCCTTAAACACCTCCTCATCCTAGAATTCCAATGGGAGGCCAAGCAATCTGACCCAAACCAGAGCAGTAGAGAATGAACACGAGTTCGGATTAAAACTCGTTTTCCATTTCTTCAGCATCAAGGATGACTTTCCAAGGAACCATGAACCCTCGTCAACACCATCACCATATCATCTTCACAGGTAAAGGAAAAAAAGAAGAACCCTTTGGCCATAGCAGCCACATCTATTTGTCCTTTAGGTTTCCAATAAGTCAAAGTAAACTTACGCACCAACTCAATATGAGGTCGAGGACCAACAAATTTACCTAGTAGAACCATGTCCATATTAGTCACTCTTTTGTCAACAATGCAATCCAGGATAGTAACAGAGTACTCCCCCATCTTTTTATTAGCAACAAAAGGCACTGGAGGTGAAGCACTTTTTCCTCGAGGATTAGCCCCAAACAGATTAGACCAATTGATAGAAGATCTCAACAAGAGAAAATTTTGGCTTTATCAAGCCTAAGGCCCTCCGCAAAAGGAGTCTCATCACACCCATCTGAGGACAAGGAATTCCCTGACTTTTCTGAGCCATGTACCACATTTTCAGAGCCAGGCACTGGGGAATGCATTGGACACACATTCTTCGAAGCCCCTTTTCCATTAGAAAAAACATTAGCCACAAAAGGGGACCCACTTAGTTTACTTGTAGCAAGGGCCCCACCTGACATCACCTTGTCATCAACACCCCATTTGCCATTATCGCCTGAAGCAACATCCTAATCTCCCACCTTTTCAGAATTTGAAAAATTGCCACCACCATCACCACCACCCGGGGAATATATGTTACCAAATGTATTGAACTTATATTAATTCTTTGGGTGGTATTAAGGAGGCTCATCAAGAGCTTCTAGGATTTTGGCTAGTAGGCTTTGTAATTCCCATTCAGGGAGGGATATCTTGGCTTGGGGTTTTGATCTAAAGGGAAAAAAATTATGTTGTCGAGTAGGCTATTTGGAGTTGGATAGATAGGTTTATGGGAGAGTTGGTGTACCTTGGTGGAAACAAGTTTGGAACAAATTTTCTTGGCCCAAATATAATTCTTCTTATGGTTGGTGGTTTAAAATCGTTGCCTTACCTAGGACAATTTGTGGAAGAAAGGTTTTCAGGCCCCTTCTATCTGTGTCCTTTGCAAGAGTTGTGAGGAGGATTTCCCTCACTTGTTCTTCCAATATCCTTTTGCTCAAGGATTTGGAACCTCTAGTGGGGAGCTTGGAAACATGCTTGCATTCATGCCACTTCTTTGGTGGAGCTTTGGGATAGTATGGGTTGTTCTCCTGCTCATACCTCTTTCCTTAAGATTGCTTGGAGTGTTGACCCCACTTTTATTATCTAGAATTTGTGGTTGGAAAGGAATCAAAGGATTTTTTAGGGTATGCAAATGGTGACAATTAAGTTATGGCAAAAGATTCTTGGTTGACTTTAGGAGACTATTTCTGTAAAATGTGACTTGTTTGAGACTGTAATTTGTAGTGATATTGATATAATAAGGAACTTGAAGTTGGAGGTTGGTGGGATGGGTTACCCTTTTGGTTATAAGCCTTTCCATACCCCCCCTCGCCTAGTGGGTTCATGAAGGTGAATACTGATAGTTCCTCTAGGGGGAACCCTAGACATGCGAGGATTGGTGGCATTGGCAAAGATAGTGGAGGTGGTATGGTGTTTATCTTTTCTATGTATAAAGGGAAACAAACCAATAATCTTATGGAGGCCCTTGTTATTCTTCATGCATTGGAAAGAGGGTGCTCCCTTGGTTGGAGACAGATTATTTGTGAATCTAATTCATAGATTGTTGTGGATATATTAAATGAACAGAGGCCAGAAGGAGCTAGTTGGCAACTAGTTGTGGTGGTTAGGCAGGTTTTGAGCTTATATAGTTCTTTGGAGATGATTTATTTTCATCATATTACTAGGGAGTGGAACAGAGTAGCCGATTGCATGGCCAAGCAGGCTTTAGGATATGAGGAGGGATGGGGTGTTAAGGATTGGGGCATTTTTCCCCTTGATTATAGGGGGACTTTAAGGTGACCTTGGAGGACAGGAATATGTAATGGACTCTTTTTGGGGCTCCCTTGGGGGACCCTAGGTGTTTCTTAGTTTTTTTATGTACTTGATTTTCTAATAAATTTTTACCCATTTTTTATTTTTAGAAAAAAACTATTTTAATTCTATTATGTGATTGGTTTATTTTAACAACTAAAAGAACATCAATTCCATGAATACATCAAGAAAATCAAATAAATAGGAGAAGGATTTTGTGCTATAGTCAAATTAAATAGGAGAAAGATTTTGTGAATGGTGCATAATTGACTAAACATACTATACATATCAATTATTTAATATTATAACTATTTAGGAATAGTGTTATTAGTTCCTACCAAAGGTAGGAATACTAATGCAATTAGTTGCCAACAAATGAACCAATGAGATGATAAAATTAAAATAGTTTGACCAATTTTTCTAATGTATATTTTTTTCAATTTTTTTTAAATACTTTAAATTAATTTATCTATCATTCTATTGGACAATAATTGTGAATAATAATATTAGTGCGATGTAAGCTATGGATTCTTTTCACTATTTAATTTTGACTATAAAAAGGTTAATAGTGCAAATGTATTTTTATGTCACTTTCAAACTTTATTTACTATCCTATTTGATATATGACATTATTTTTTATTTAAAAGATTGTGGGCCAATGAATATAAAAAGTTAATCATATTTGAGACAATTTTAATTTATTGAAAAGGTGAAATAGAGAAAATATGAGAGATTATGATTAAAATAATTAATAATAATATAAATAAAATTTATATCTATTGAGTTAAAATATTTTAAAAATTTGCAATAAAAAATAATATTTAATAAAAGACCATGAATAATTATATATTTTGATCTATTTTATATTTATTTGTTTCATAGTTTACTCAAAAAACACAATATATGTAAATTCTAACATCTTTTATCAATTTAAAATTAAATGCATCCATGTTCAAATGTAATTATGAAATTGCATCATATTTAAAGTTTTAATTCTCATGTGGCATTGCCTCCCTTTGACTAGCATTTGCAACATAATTCTAAGTTTTGTTGAATTAGGTTCTTATATTTTAAGTTTTAAACATAATTTAATTTATTTTTTTAAAAATAATTCAACAAATTTTATTTTATTAGTAGTGTTAGCAAATTAATTATTCTACCAACAATATTTTAAATCAACTACCATATTACACGTCTTACTATAGGAATCAGACGTAATGTGTCACTTGTTTAAATGAGTAGTATCAAATAGTGATACACTAGTCAAAATAAATAGAAAAATATTATTTTAATTCTACTAAGTGATTGGTTGGTTTTTAATAACTAAAAAATATCAATTCCATGAATTCATCAAGCAAATCAAATGGTTGGTTGGTTTTTAGTTCCTGCCATAGGTAGGTATATTAATGCATTCATATAGTTTTAATAGTTTGGCAAACATCAACCAATTGGATGCCAGAATTAAATTTTGTTGACTATATTTTCTAATGTTTATATTTATTTCATATTTTTGTTAATATTACAAAACCATTTTCCTTCAATTCTATTGGTCAATAATTGTGTTAAGTGATATTTATATGATGTAAGCAGGAACTCATAATGTATTGTTTTTGGATCCACTCATATAGAAATACTATTTATAAATTTATTTAATTGTCTTGTATGGCATCAAATGAATGTTGTGCAACCTAACTTTGTAGTAAGAACAACAACAAATATACAAGCTTTTTTGGTAAGACATGGCTAAACTTTGGAATAAAAACAATAATAAATGTACAAACTTTTATGGGTAAGACATGGCTAGATTCCTTCAAGAGGTGAAATTTTTTTAAGACAAATGGCTTGAAAATGGGCTAATAATTTCAATTTTGAGGGTACCACATGATGTTACTACTGATTATGTATAGCTAATTGGTGTTGCTTTTTACTGTTTACTTTGACAACGAGCACTATACTCTGCATTATTGCAAATGGGGTTTGTAAACATGATCCTATAAAGATTTTGATTTGATAAGAAATCAGTAACAAGATTTTATGTCAAATTCCCATTTATGGGCTTGTTTTTTTTTCAAAAAAAAATGCTTTTTAAAGACATGGTATCAGTCCAGAAATTGTGAATGGTTGCAAAAAGGCCTATGAGTATTTGTAAAGTGCTTTGGAGTGTTTGAGTAAGGGGAATAAGGGGAATCACTTTTTAATACAGTTGTATTCTATTTCCATACAATTGTTGTTATGTTATTAGCTCTATTTGTTTTAATAGTAGTTGATTGTGGAGTTAGCAGATTGCTTGTTAGATGTTGCAGATTGCTTGTATAAAATCTAGTTTTTTTTTTGTTAAAAAAACGGAAACAAACTTACAGTGCTAAAAATCATTATTTAAGTTTTTTTCATTATTATAAGGTATGAAATCAAATCCTCTAGTTATAAGAAATATCAAAAACAACCAAGTTACAAGAAACTATTGATATATCTATGGTAAGCTATGGAATCTTTTCACTATTTAATTTTGACTATAAAAAAGTTAATAGTGCAAATATATTTTCATGTCACTTTCAAATTTTATTTATTGTTCTATTTGATAAATGACATTATTTTTTATTTAAAAGATTGTGGGCCAATGAATATAAAAATTTAATCATATTTAAGACAATTTTGATATATTGAAAAGGTGAAATAGAGAAAATATGAGAGATTATGATTAAAATAATTAATAATAATATAAATAAAATTTATATCTAATAATTTAAAATATTTTAAAAATTAATAATAAAAATAATACTTAATAAAAGATCATGAATAGTTATATATTTTGATCTAATTTAAATTTATTTGTTTCATAGTTTACTCAAAAAACACTATATATGTAAATTCTAACATCTTTTATCAATTTAAAATTAAATGCATTCATGTTCAAATGTAATTATGAAATTACATCGTATTTAGAACTTTAATTCTCATTTGACATTGCCTCTCTTTGATTAGCATTTGCAACATAATTCTAAATTTTGATCAATTAAGTTCTATTTTAAGTTTTAAACATTGTTTAAAAGTTTTTTTAAAAGTAATTCAACAAATTTCATTTTATTAGTAGTGTTAGCAAATTAATTATTCTACCAATAATATTTTAAATCAACTGCCATATTACACATCTTACTGTCAGACGCAATAAATCACTTGTTTAAATGAGTAGTATCAAATAATGATACACTAGTCAAAATAAATAGAAAAATATTATTTTAATTCTACTATGTGATTGGTTGTTTTTTAATAACTAAAAAATATCAATTCCATGAATTCATCAAGTAAATCAAATGGTTGGTTGGTTTTTAGTCCCTGTCGTAGGCAGGTATACTAATGCATTCATCTAGTTTTAATAGCTTGGCAAGCATCAACCAATTGGATGCAAGAATTAAATCTTTTTGACTATGTTTTCTAATGTTTATATTTATTTCATATTTTTGTTAATATTACAAAACCATCTTCCTTCAATTCTATTGGTTAACAATTGTGTACAGTGATATTTGTATGATGTAAGCAGAAACTCATAATGTATTATTTTTGGGTCCATTCATATAGAAATACTATTTTTAAATAGTTAATTACTTTGTATGGCATCAAACGAATGTTGTGTAACCTAACTTTGCAATAAAATGGGCCAATAATTTGAATTTTGAGGGTACCACATGGTGTTACGGCTGATTATGTATAGCTAACTGGTGTTGCTTTTTACTGTTTACTTTAACTATGGGCACCGATACTCTACATTATTGCAAATGGGGTCTGCAAACATGATCCTATAAAGATTTTGATTTGATAAGAAAAACAATAACAAGCTTTTATGTCAAATTCTCATTTATGGGCATTGTTAGTTTCCCAAAAATAAATGCTTTTTAAAGACATAGTATTAGTCCAAAAATTGTGAATGGTTGCAAAAGGGCCTGTAAGTATTTGTAAAGTTCTTTGGAGTGTTCGAGTAAGGGGTGTGTGTGTGAAATATAGGATCAATTTAAATAAAAATCAAACACATATTAATAAGACATTGAATCAGAAAAGCTGAAAAAGAAACAGAAATATGCAAACCGTTACTGCAGCTTCCCAAAATCATCTTATCTTCCTCTAACTTCAACGTTTTGTTGGTTTTCAGTGGCTCTCAGATCAGCAGATCAAGCTCAACAAAAGGACAGCTAAAGAATGAGATATAAAGATGCACACTATGCTAAATGCAAAAGCTATGCTAGAATGCAAGTATGGCTATGATTCTAAAAATGATGTGAATGCATAAGCTGATTGCATGAACGTATGTATGTGTAGTTGTGCGAAGGTGAGTGTGTGCGTGTGAATGTGGATGATTAACCAAGGCTTGGATTTGCACGGGTTTTTATAGAGTTTTCGAACGAATTCGATTGGCTGATTCGATCGATGGTCTGGATTAAGCTTGTTCGAACGGACGGTAGCAGATTTTTGAAAGTGGAAGAGAAGATGGAAGGTTTCCCTTTTCTTTCAATTTCTGTCATTGAGATTCGAAGGGAAATTTCTGTTTCGAAGCACGAGTCAAGAATTTGGAAGGGTGAGTTGAGAGTGAGTTAAAATTAAATAAATTAAATTTATTTAATTTGGAAGTGGAGACGAAAATGGAAACTCATATAATTAAATAAATCATATGAAATTAGGGTGAGATGGAAAATATTAAATTAAACATTTAATATTTAATTTGAGAATGAAAAAAAATTCTATTATTTAAATATTCAAAATATTTAAACTTTAGAACAATATGATAATTAAATATAAATAAATTATAAAAATTTATTTACTTTAATCAAGCGAAAAGTGGAAGGTGGGATGAAGAGAATATTCTATTATTTAAATATTCAAAATATTTAAACTTTAGAATAATATGATAATTAAATATAAATAAATTATGAAAATTTATTTAATTTAATTAAGAGGAATGTGGAAATGTCAATAATTAAATAAAATTATTTATTTAATTAAGGTAGAAGAATTTGGAAGATGAACGATATAAATAAATAATTAAATTTATTTATATGTAGATGACATCAAGAAAATTAATTAAATAAATCATATTTAATTAATTAACAAGCTTAATCATGACCATTTTTAAATGTATACAAGGGGAATAAGGGGAATCACTTTTTAATACAGGTGCATTCTATTTAATAGTAGTTGATTGTGGAGTTAGCAAATTGCTTGTTAGATGTTGCAGATTGCTTGTACAAGATCTCTTTTTTTTTTTGTTAAAAAAATTGGAACAAACTTACAGTGCTAAAAATCATTGTTTAAGTTTTTTTTGTTATTATAAGGTATGAAAACAAATCCTCTAGTTATAAGGCATATCAAAAACAACCAAGTTATAGGAAACTATTGATATCTCTATGGTAAGCTATGGAATCTTTTCACTATTTAATTTTAACTATAAAAAAGTAAGTAGTGCAAATGTATTTTCATGTCACTTTCAAATTTTATTTATTGTCCTATTTGATAAATGACATTATTTTTTATTTAAAAGATTGTGGGTCAATGAATATAAAAAGTTAATCATATTTGAGACAGTTTTAATTTATTGAAAAGGTGAAATAAAGAAAATATGTGAGATTATGATTAAAATAATATAAAGAAAATTTATATCTATTAATTTAAAATATTTTAAAAATTAACAATAAAAAATAATATTTAATAAAAGATCATGAATAATTACATATTTTGATCTATTTTATATTTATTTGTTTCATAGTTTACTCAAAAAACACACACTATATATGTAAATTCTAACATCTTTTATCAATTTAAAATTAAATGCATTCACGTTCAAATGTAATTATGAAATTACATCGTATTTAGAACTTTAATTCTCATTTGGCATTGCCTCTCTTTGGTTAGCATTTGCAACATAATTCTAAGTTTTGTTAAATTAGGTTCTTCTATTTTACTAGTAGTGTTAGCAAATTAATTATTCTACCAACAATATTTTAAATCAACTACCATATTACACATCTTACTCAGGAATCAGACACAATGCGTCGCTTGTTTAAGTGAGTAGTATCAAATAGTTATGCATTAGTCAAAATAAATAGAAACATATTATTTTAATTCCACTATGTGATTAGTCGGTTTTTAATAACTAAATATCAATTCCATGAATTCATCAAGCAAATCAAATAACTCCACTTTTTACTATGATATAGTCAAACTAAATAGGAAAAAGATTTTATGAATAGTGCATAATTGACTAAACATACTATACATATCAATTATTTAATATTACAACTATTTAGGAATAGCGTTATTTAATTGAGTAGTATCAAATAGTGATATGTTAGTCAAAATAAGCATGCAAAAATATTATTTTAATTCTATTATGTGATTGGTTAGTTTTTAACAACTAAAAAAATTATCAATTCCTTGAATATGTAAACCACTTTTTACAATGCTATAGTCAAATTAAATAGGAGAAAGATTATATGAATAGTGCATAATTAACTAAACATACTATACATATCAATTATTTAATATTATAACTATTTAGGAATGGTGTTATTTAAATGAGTAGTATCAAATAGTGATACACTAGTCAAAATAAATAGAAAAATATTATTTTAATTCTACTATGTGATTGGTTGACCTTTTTAACAACTAAGAAAATATCAATTCCATGAAGACATCAAGCAAATCAAATAACTCTACTTTTTACTATGTTATAGTCAAATTAAATAGGACAAAGATTCTATGAATAGTGCATAATTGACTAAATATACTATACATATCAATTATTTAATATTCCAACTATTTAAGAATATTATTATTAGTTCCTACTGGTGGTAGGTATACTTATGCTTTCAGCAAGTTATATTATGATGGCAAAAAACAACCAATAGAAATAAAGAATTAAACTATGTAGACAATATTTTGTAAAGTTTTTTATTTATGTCATATTTATTAAATATTTTATAAACAAATTTCTCCAATTATATTGGCCAATGGATTTATATAGTGATATTAGAATGATGTAAGCAATATTTATATTCTATGGTTTTCTGTCCATTTCAAATTCAAACACTATTTTTGAATAGTATATTCTTTTGTTTGGAAATGAAATAATTCCTACACAACCTATATTTGGAATAAAAACAATGAAAAAAATACAACTTGTTTTTGGCCACATATGACTATACTTGTCCATATGCCTATATTATTATTGGTTCAAGATATTGTTGTTGAGGAGAATTAAAAGACATATGACATGGAAATCAACCAATAATTTAAATTTTTAGGGTCCCGCATTTTGTTACAGCATGCCCATTTGGAAAAGTTGGTGTTGTTTTGAACTGTTGGCTTTGACTATGGAGGTTGGACACTGCATTATTGCATCAGATGGTCAGCAATATGATCCTAAAATGATTCCATTTCGATAAGAAAATCTAATAAGAATATTTTATGTTAAATCTTCATTTATTGGCATTGTTTGTTCAAAAAAGGCTCTATAAATACATGTTATTAGTTGCAAATTCTGAATTTGTTGCAAAAAGGACTGAGAATTCATAAAGTCGTTTTGAGTGTTTGGTTAAGGGAATATGCTGACCAATCTTCAAAAGAGGTGCATTTTGCTTCCTTTGATTTGTTTTAATGTTTTGTGATTTATTTAATCTAAGAATAATGTTTGATTGTGGAATTTAGCAGTTTGTTTTTTAGATGTTGCAAACTGTTTTTTAAATGTTTTTATCCCTACAAAATCCAACATTTTTTTGTTTTTGTAGATGTCTAAATTTGGCCACTTAATTTATCCAAATTTATCCCCTTTAATTAACATCCTTAAGTTCTTCTAATCCCTAAGGTATATAGTTAAATAATTAAATACCTTCCTCTTTCATCAAATGAATTAAATAAATATCACATTTATTTAATTCCTCCTCATGTCACATCCTCCATCTTTTTTTACCTAATTTTAATCCTTCTTCTAATCCCATCATTAGGATGTGCACATGCCTAATCCTTGATTAGGATGTGTCATATCCTCCAACTTTTGCAAGTTGGCCTCTAATCTCTCTTAGCCACCTAACCATCCTCTAATCCTTCACTAACTAGCCTAATCAACCTCTCAAGGAATTTTTAATTCCTTTTATCCTTCCAAGGAATATTAAATTCCTTTTCTCTTCCCCATGTGATCTTTGACTTGTCACATCAAGTCACATGTGAGATCTACCCCTCTTCTAATCTTCATTAATTAATCTAATCAAGTACTTGCACAATCCTAATCACTTAATTAAGTCAACCCTATTAAATGCTTTTCTTTTTTGACAAGGCATCTCCCTTCCCTATGTGAATTTTTAATTCACCTTTTAATCCCCCAATGCATTTAAGGAATTTTAAATTCCTTTCCCTCTTCCCCATAAGGATATTTGAGGAATTTTTAATTCCTCACATGTCCTCTCACCCACATGGGGACAAGTACCTCCTTTATGAGGAGATCTTGTCCAATCCCAAGGTACTTTGTACCCCCTCCATGTCATGTCCTCCTTCCACCTCATGTCCACTTCACCTTTTTAGGGCTATCTCACATGCCACATGTCAAGATGTGAGGGCTTGTGAGTTCTCAACTCACCTTGGCCCTACATCTTGATATTTGGTGGCTCAATCTTGACTATCCATTTCCCCTAGATTTCCAAAAATCCTATAAATACCCCCTCTTTTCTCTCATTTTGAGGGGATCTTTATGCTAGCCAAATTCTTGCAGTTTTGTTTTTCATCTTATACTTAGCCATTTTCATGTTTTTATCCACTTGCACTCATCTTCACATTCTCATCTGGCTTTCATCTTGCTATCCAAGGAGTATACACATCAAAGATCGAAGGGCCAACCAAAGGATAGACTCAACGCAAGGTATAAGGTTCCATTTCGTTGCTTTGTCTTGCATTGTTTCCAACTTAGGCTAATATTGAGGTGTAGGTTGTTTTAGTTGTTTATTTGCACTCTTTTACTTGTTGCTTGGTTTCTAACGCTCACAGTCAACCTATCACATTGTTGTTGCATCATCTTCTTCAACTCCCCTTGCATCACCTCATCCATTTCGAGAGCCCACCCATGTTCTCTTGAACCCGCATGTCCTCTCGAGGGGGCATCCTTCATCCCTAACTTTCATCTTTTCCCCCATCATCTTCCTTCTTAGTCACCTTTTTGAATGACTAGGGCATCTTTTCCAATCTAACCATCTTCTTCTAGGTTCTATGTTTTAATATTCTTTGAAATGATGCTACTTCGTAACACTATCTCAAAGAGGGGCAAAATGTAGATGTCTAAATTTGGACAATTAATTTATCCAAATTCATCCCCTTTCATCTTATTTTCGTTAATTAAGTAATACTACTATTATTTAATTAATATCTTTAATTCTGCCAAATCCCTAAGGTATTTAATCAATAATACCTTATATTTTTAATCCTCCTTCCATCAATTGAATTAAATAAATATTCCATTTATTTAATTCCCTTCATGTCACATCCTCCATCATTTTTATCTTATCCTAATCCTTCTTCTAATCCCATCATTAGGATGTGCACATGCCTAATCCTTGATTAGGAGGTGTCACATCCTCCAACTTTTGCAAGTTGGCCTCTAATCTCTCTTAGCCACCTAACCTCCTCTAATCCTTCACTAACTAGCCTAATCAACCTCTCAAGGAATTTTTAATTCCTTTTATCCTTCCAAGGAATATTAAATTCTTTTTTCTCTTCCCCATGTCCTTTATGACATGTGTCCTTGATCAACCTTATTAAAGGCTTTCTCCTTTTGGACAAGGCATCTCCCTTCCCCATGTGAATTTTTAATTCACCTTTTAATCCCAAGGCACCTAAAATTTTTTAATTCTCCTTCTCCCCACATGTCCTCTATTCATTCTTTATTCTTCTCTCATCCCCATGAGAATATTTGAGAATTTTAATTCCTCACATGTCCTCTCACCCACATGGGGACAAGGACCTCCTTTATGAGGAGATCTTGTCCAATCCCAAGGTACTTTGTACCCCTCTCCATGTCATGTCCTTCTCCTTCCACCTCATGTCCACTTCACCTTTTAGGGCTATCTCACATGCCACATGTCAAGATGTGAGGGCTTGTGAGTTCTCAATTCACCTTAGCCCTATATCTTGATATTTGGTGGCTCAATCTTGACCGTCCATTTCCCCTTAGATTTCCCAAAAATCCTATAAATACCCCCTCTTTTCTCCCATTTTGGGGAGATCATTTTGCTAGCCAAACTCTGGAAATTTTGTTTCTCAACTCTTACTTAGCCATTTTCTTGTGTTCATCCACTTGCACTCATCTTCACAACTCCATTTTGCTTGCATCCACTTGCCATCCAAGGAGCATACACATCCAAGATCGAAGGGCCAACCAAAGGATCGACTCAACGCAAGGTATAAGGTTCCATTTCGTTGCTTTGTCTTGCATTGTTTCCAACTTAGGCTAATCTTGAGGTGTAGGTTGTTTTAGTTATTTATTTGCACTCTTTTATTTGCTGCTCATTTTCTAACGCTCACATTCGACCTATCACAGTTTTTAGAAAACTGAAATCTACGATCAGAGAATATGGAAACACACAGAAGGCACAAATGCAACATCTAGGCTAAATTAAGTTGGAAACAATGAATATTAAAGACTTTGTTATGTCCAAAGATCGTAACAATACAAACTTTTATTTACTAAAAGAAAAAGGGCATTTTTCATCAGTAACAAAATGATTAAGCCAACAGATTGAGGTGGCCAAAACTTTGAGTGGCCTTAACTAGTTTTTTGTTTCTTTATGTTTTTGTTTGGTGTTTTTCTTTTGTCTGTTGTTTTGCTGGTGGGTGCCACTAGTTGTTGATTATCTCATGATACTTTGGCACCCGTGGTGATTGGTTTTTTGGCTATTGGGTTGTTGTTGGTAGACTTTTGTTTATTTTTTGGAGCAACATTTTGTATTAATGTAAAGGGTTTTGGGTCCCTTCAAAACCTATTTTTCCCTATTAATCAAAACAAAATGATTAAGCCAAACTCATTGGCCTCAGCCAACATCCTTCCAGTCCATGCCACAATTTAAGCTTTGGGACCAACTATTAAGATATATATGATGAAAATAATATACAAAAGAAATAACATTAGAAATGGTCAGAGATTGTGTAAAGACAAAGAAGGGAAAAAAATTAGAATCAGATTGTTGTTGGCTACTGACATCTAATTTCTTTTTTGTTGCAGCGTGGCCATTGCTTAAAGTTGCATAATAAACTCTTCTATATGATCCTTCCCCTATCAGAGACTTTGGCCCAAAGTTATCTGTTGCTTCCTTCAATTCTTCAAAGGACAGAGTAGGCGCCTCAATGGGATTTTTTTTTTGTTGAGCATCATTCTTGGTTGATTCAGATACCTTAGACTCTCCTTGGTTTCCTACAAAATGAAAAAGTTAGTAGTTATTCCATACTAATAGATCTCAATTCTTATGAACTCAACACGTCATGCTCAGTTCTAATTCCATTGTGGTGGTTTCTCATTGACAGCATGCCCTAATCTATGTGAATATCTAGTGACAAATTAATTAATGTCTTTTGGAATTTAGTCATTCTCCTCAAAATTGTTGTTTGAATTTCCAAAAACCAAAACCTATTCACTTTCATACATTTATTTATAGAGAATCAAGTTTATCAAAATCATCTAACTACTATGGATCTACATTCAGATTGATCCTATGTACATGTTTATCAACTTGCACACAATATGGCACACATGTAACAAACATAAAATTCCCAAAAAAACAATTAGAAGAAAAACTAACTTGTCTAATAACACATGAAAGTTGCATTAGCTTACTAGCATCTAGAACAAAAAAGGAGTAGTCAGCCAATTTCGGTAGCCCTCTCTACATTGGTGAGCGAGGAAGATGTGCCTTACCAAGCCACAATTGTTCACACTGCATACAGTAGAAGGAGAATTTTTAATAATCATTATCCACAAATGAAAAATACAAAAGACTTATCCCAACATTCAAAAGGATCTCTCCATGTACTAAGTGCAGATATCTATAACATTACGTGTCATCTCTATAAATAGAAAAAACATCAACAAAACACTCTTATCTCGTGTTCCCAAGGATGCCTTTTGTGAAAATTAAAAAGAATTGTTATAAAATAGCATACTCATTTAGGAAAAAAATATATATATATAGTATACCCCAGTGCAAAGGAAATTTTGTACAGATATTAAAAAGTGTCTCTGATATTGGAACCATCTCGTGGAGAATTTAACATTTGGAAGGAAATGAATGTATTTTGGGAAAATGTATGCTTAGAGATTTCAAGATTCAATAATTCAAAAAGCTACAGACAAATCACAATAAGTGATAATTAGAGAATCAACATTCAAACCACATTTTCTAGTCCAAAAACATATGATGAAAACGAAATAAAACACCCAGAAAATAGGCTTCTACAAAGCAAGTTCAAGCAAAACCTTGAAATGTGGCGTAATAAGCCTCCCGTTATAGTAGTTGTCTCCGAGTTTAGAAACACCTGTTGTCTCATGGATAGGACATGTAATTCCAAAATTTGTCATTAAGTTGACTATGTGTTGATTGTATAAATGCAGGCAAAGCATGAGCTCCACATGCCAATTGATACACGGTCAAATTGTCAAAATGTGTTTTTGCATGCCAACTTGGAATTTTAAGTTATTAACAATAGAAAAACATCAACAAACAATATCAATATTATAATTAGATTCCACAAAGTTTGATATATCACTAAACAAATTCATGTTGCTTAATAGGAGATGTTATGGAATAGTAACAGTCTTTACAACATAGAAATTATCAACCACCTATACATGTTAAGCACTCTTTCTTTCTATTCTTAAGTGGAGTATATTTTAACTATAAATTTACATATTTTAAATATCAAATGACTTGGATCTATTATAGCTAGATCTAAGTGTCTAGATCTCATTGCCCTTTTCACTTTTGTTTGTATTGTATTTTTTTGGTTGAATTCTATGCAACTCACAAAGCCACGAATTTGACCATAACATTATATAGGCTATTGTTCTCAAAATTCCAATGCATGCTCATACGTGATAAGGTTTTATTTAAAGAATAATAAAACCTAAAATTATGAGGATATTTTTATAGGCCTTGAAGCAAACATGCATATGGGCACGTGTAAGTGGGAACTCAACCTAATCTGCCAACTATTGGAAATCATGCAATATTATTATCTATATGCAATATATTAAAATTCAATACAACATTGACCATAGTTGTGAGTCATTGCATGTATTCCAAAAGAATTTTCTTGGCCAACAAAATAACTTGTTGGGTTGAAAAAATAAATAAATAAAAATGCTATTCTGTCCATTATGGGGAGTGCCAGATTTTGTATCTGATGCTTTTGAATGGGTAAAAAATGACAACATATGGGTATTCTAGTTTGAACAAAAATGTAGCGAATTATTCTATACTACAACTTACCAAAAGACCAATTATTGTCCTCCTCTAATAGTTCAATAACTAAGCCCTTAGAGCCGTGACTTAGAGATTAGACATCTACACTAAGAAGTTATCTTACTCATCATGAAGGTGCATTTCATTGTCAATCCAAGGACATAAACTTGAAATGGGTCAGCACTGTATGTGCACTAGGACTCCATTGTAGTCATCCTTAAACTAGAAAAGAAACAGTACCAAAAATAAAATGCTAGAAAGAAACTAACATAAGCACTGAACATGAATCGACAACTATATTGAGCATCAACAATTGAATTGGAAATAGATGACAGAAATAGAAATCTCAGCAAACATACAAGAAACTACTATGTCTGCCTTGGCTGCAAGAACAGTCACAGAACAAAGTTCCAATGGTTGCAGGAATAGACAACTGCTAAAACTGAAACTAATTACTTAACAGAAAAATAACTATTAAACTAAATGGATGGAATTCTCACCAAGTGGGCCCCCTTGAGTGGGTCTTCCTTAAGCTAACTCAAATGTAGCAAATCAAAATATCATTTTATTCCTTAAAAACATGATTACAACATATCAACAATATGACTGTATTACTTAAACTGAAAAAATGCAAGTACAATCTCAAAACATTCAACCTTGTGAAAAGGGGCATCTGACCATTATTTATAGAGGGAAAGGCTTCTAATTAACCCTAACTAACTAGGAAGTCAACTCCAACATAATAGGAGGATTCCATTTATTGAAAACATGGAAAAGAGAGGGAGGAAGTTATGCATGCCCCATATTTGGTCAAAGCAAACTTGCCTCAATGAGGATCCAACACGACACACTTCCTAGATTTGCTCAACTAACAAACATGATCATTTAAAAGGTAGTTACAATCTTCCATTCAAGCTAGGAATTTCACTCCATTGGAAGTTTCCCTCCATTGAGAGTTTTCACCCCTTTGACCTCTTAATGACCATCTTTTTTACTTCCTTAGAAATTGAGCAGCTAGCAGGAACTTCTTCCACTTTGTAAGCTTCATTTATATTGCATCTTGATGTGAACCTACATAATGACATTAGCACACACAAAACAATTGCATATCCATAATTACCTTAAATAACATTCATTCAAGCACATGTAAAATTAACATAGATAATCCACATAGCATATTAATATAATCAAAAGTCACAAGGATAAGTTCATGCCCAAGGTTCATAAATCTAGGGAAATAACATGGAGAATGTCAATAACTAGGTGCCAAAGTCCATAGTATCAATAAAAAATATATGATAAATCCTATCAAAATTGAGCCATTAATTGGACTCATCATCTCCCTGTAACCTAATGATCTATTGGTCCTCCAATAGAGGGAGCTCTATTCCTTTGCCTGGTCAAAGCTCTGAAGTCACCAACTACCAACTATCCTAGATCAGTCTCTACAGTATCTGAATTGGGATCCCAGTAGAACCCCTACTTCTTTTCCAATCCATTCCACCTTGGCCTTTCTGTAGCTATGTCATATACTAATAATATCTATAATCTGGTACTGGACACAACAGAGTAGGTGGCTGAAATGTCAATGGAAGCCAATACTGTTGCCTCATCCTTCCAATCTATATGTACCTATTAGTTCATTTACCTGTTGCAAAATAATTTTGCAAGGAATGGGGTTCAGCCTGTTTCAACTGATTTTTCAAACTATTCCATCTTTGTGATAGGTACCCCGATACTATTTTCCCTGTAGTAGCAACTACCTACTTATATTCCTAGTCTGCTTCTTCCCTAATAGGCATGATCCTATTTTTGTAGCTTGGGCGATAAAGAATTTTGTGCCATGTATAGTAAATGTCTGAAGGGTTACTGGATTTATCTTTGAGAGGCAAGGGGGTATGGAGTTCTCTTTCCTTGTAAGTTCTAAACTACTACCCCTAGCTAATTTCATTCTGAATCCATGACATGAATGCCCACAAATGGACATCTCCAATGTATAGTAATGGGTTCTAGTCATGATCATTAGGCACAACATAATTATGCAAGTACAACTCACACAACATATTTTTAACTTCAAGAGGAGAAGATTGGTAGGCTTGGAAAAAATCATATGGAGTTTCAATAGAAGGGCTTCAACCTGAAATAACCCTTGGCAACTTGAAGGAAAGATGTCGCTCCTTCCAATACAGTGCATATACTCTTGGAGGAGTTCTGCATGCCATCATCTGAGGTACTAAAGCTACCACATTATCTACCCTATCCTTCAATGCAACAATCTCTACATTCTTTCCCTTAATTTCTGCATTTTTTTTACTTATTCTTGTATCTTGCGTCTTTCCTTTTTCCACTCCTCTTTCCTTTGCATTTCACTCCATAAGTTCAAGGCTACAAGATTCCATGAAAAAGTGGTAGGTTTATGTTTTCCTACCAAGATTTTTCCTCACACTGGTTCATGTTGTTCAAATAGCACCAATTGCAATGGTTCTTTTTGTTCATATTGCTTTGGTTGCAGTGGTTCTTGATTTTCAACCTGCTCTGCTAATCTTATGTTTTCTTGTTCCTCAAAAATGTTTTTCACCTCAACATTTACCTGCCCCTTAGGAGCTTTTTTCTCCTTCCTAGGTGTTCTTCTAAGTCTAGGGCTTCTCTTTGGAGGCATATCATTAGCTGGCTCAATTGGTTTTGATTTTTTTCAAGGGATTTTATGTTTCTTAGTTGTTGCAAGAAGACTAGTGTCATTAGCGTTTCATTTCATAGGGCTTGGTTTCACTTTTTCTGGCATTTGCTTCTTGGAATTCCTTTTTCTAATTTATGCCTCTCATTTGTGCTTCCTCTTTTCTAATGGAATCCGTAGTACAAGGAGTTTTAGGAAGAATATTGATATTAGGGTCTAAGGATGAACTTTCTTCTTTTGAATACTCTAATTCAGAGGAGCCAATTTCTATTGTTGATTCGGTTATAGGAGGGTTTGTGCTAGGGTTTGTGCCATAGGTTGAAGCTCCATGAGTGGTTTTAGAAATCCTCTCACCCCTACTAACCCTATGAGCTTGAGGCTGACATCTATGACACAAATTTTCTAATCTGAATTGATCAATGTTCATAAATTCTTCCCATGACATACCAGACACTTCTTGTAATGATTTTTCTACTAACAATTTTATCAAACAGTGATGGGAGACAAAATTGTCCCTACCTTTTTGCGTTTCAACTCCCATGGTTGCAAGGAGGTTGTATAGCACATTGGGCACATTCATCCTTCTACCATGTCTCATATGGTTTAGGAGCTTAAAATGCACATAATGGAGGTATGACTAGCAACCCTCCCAAGTAATATACTTGATAATGTAGACAACAACTTGTTTCCACTTTTTTGGAAAAGAAGTTCTCCTTGTTCCTTGCTTATCTACAACAAGCGGAGGATCACTAGGTTCAGTAAATTCTACCCTAACTGACCTCACATCCTTGAAAGTAGGGTATGGCTCTCCTTCAATAGGCAAACCCATTACTTCAACAATTCTCTCATCAGTGGCTATCACTTCTAGCCCTTTTACTATTGCCTTACTATCAGAAAGTGTTTGTGCAAATTCTAGAGCAATGTCCTCATTGAAGCTGTATAATTTCATAAAGTAGTCCAACCATCCACAATTCCTCAATTCAGCCAGAGAGAGTGCATCCTGCAGTATCACCGAATGAACTGTAGGTTCATTCCTAATCAACTGGCCTCCCATTGTTTCTACCCATAATCAAGAAAACACTTATGCAAAATTTTCTTTCCTGTAATCCTTCTCTGAAATCCCAATTTCTTTTGCTTTCTGCAATTCTTCTTCAGTACTAACACCAATGTCATGCAACTCTTCAATTTACCCTTTTGGTGATGTTATGACTATGACTAAGGTAGTAAAAAAACAAAAATGAGGGGTGTCACCAAGAAAAATGGTGGCAGTTCAATGTCATATCACACATGTAAGCTATCATTTCAATTATATTATTTCAAATTGGTTCGTTTCAAATTTGTTGACATGTATGACACATGGACATGTGGGTTCACACTCCCCCCAACCCAAATTAGAGCATGTGTCCACACAGGATGGGATTTAATTATAATGTGATAGGGTAGAGTACATATATGTGCTATGTGAAATATCAACATTAATATACATTAATTAAATAAATTCATTTAAGATAATTAAGCTATAACAAGTTGTTATGTACGCACCTAAAAATTTGGAGTGTCATTTGCAAAAAATGTGGAAGGAAGTACGGGTTACTTTAAAAGTATAGTTGAGCAATTAAATGAAGTGGTGATGGAATGAAGTGATGGTGAAGTTATGGAAGAGAGAGAAATGATGGAGATGGATGGGTGGATGGATTTATTGATGGATAAGTTGATTCCCATAAAAGTGGAAATCTTTATTGTGATTGCATGCATACCTTGACTAGTTAGAAGGAGGGACACTAGGTCCGCTTCCTTCAACTGTAGGAAGTTCAGAGGTTTGATGTTGAATAAAGTGTTGCATGAATTCTTGTTTGGAAGTCGGTTTATGATATAACCTAAGATTGTGACTATTGACCAGGAGCTTGAATCTGACAGGGTCAATGGTTGTGAGTTTAACAACACCATTGGAGAAGACTTTTGTAATTTCATACCGTCCCAACAACCTGGTTTGTAGTTTGCCTGCATTATCTTGATACCTAGAATCATAAAGGAGTGCCCAGTCACCTAGCTGGAACTTCTTTTCCTTTATGTATTTTTCATGCCATTTGACTCTTTGGTTTTGCACCATTTCAACATGATGAAGAGCCAAATTTCTCATTTCATCTAAGACATTCAGCTGCATGATTCTATCTTTTTGTGCCTCAGATATGTCTATCCCAAGATCTAGTGCAGTTCTAAGAGTTTTATGCTCAAACTCCATAGGCATCATGGTTATTTTCCCATATAGTAATTCAAAAGGAGTGAAACTAGTGGTTGTCTTCCAAGTGGTTCTATAAGCCCAAATAGCTTCTGGAAACCTATTTTCCCAATCTTTCCTATGAATAGCCACTGTTTTGGTCAAGATAGCCTCTATTTCCCTATTGGTCACCTGAGACTGGCCATTGGCCTGAGGGTGATAGGGTTAGATTTCATATGCCTTACATTATATTCATTGACCAATGTTGTGAAAAGGGTTGATATAAATTGAGCCCCTTGATCAATCATTATCTCCCTAGGAATCCCATAACATGTGAAGATTTTTTCATAGAGGAATTTTGCTTTATTATCTTTGGCATGTTTCATAGCTTTAACCTCAACCCACTTGGTCACATAGTTAGTGCAAACCAAGATGTAGGATTTTCCATTTGATGGTGGATCAATTGGACCTACAAAATCAAGTCCCCATTTATCAAATGGTGTGATGACTACCTGGGGGTATAGATGAATCTCATTAGATTTAGTTGGTCGGCCCATCCTCTGACATCTATCACACTTTCTAGTATACTTTCCTGCATCCTTATGAAATGTGGGCCAGTAGTACCCTGTATTAAGAATTTTGATTGTTTTCCTCTTAGCTGCAAAGTGCCCTCCACATGGTTCATTGTGACATGTATGTAGTATATCATATGTTTCATCCTCTCTTACACATCACCTCATTACATGATCTAGTCCAATGCAGAGTAAACATCCTACAATCCATGAAAAAAGAAAAGTTTTCTCAATAAGCACCCTTCTCTCTTTTGGAGAGAAATGAGGGGGAACTCTCCCTGTAACCAGATAATTGGCTATATCTACATACAAAGGTGTGTGCACATTGATGGAAAAGAAATTTTCATCAGGGAAGGAGTTATCAATGACTTGAGTGTCCTCTAATGTAGTCAATCTAGAGAGAAAGTCTGCCACAACATTTGCCTTTCCCAGTTTGTCGACAATGGTGATATCAAATTCCTACATCAACAACAACCACCTAGCTAGCCTTCCTGAAATAAAGGTTTTATTCATGAGGTATCTTATGGTTGCATGGTCTGTATGGACAAAGATTTGATATCCTGTTATATAATGCATGAAATTGTTAAGGGCATAGATGACTGCTAACATCTCCTTCTCTGTCACTTTGTAGTTAAACTCAACTCCTTATAGGTTCTTACTAACAAAGTAGATTGCATTCTCAATTTCTCCCTCTTTTTGACCCAAGACAACCCATATAGCATAATCATATGCATATGTGTGAATATGGAAAGGGAGTTCCCAATTAGGGATTTTGAGTATAGGAGCATGGGTTAAGGCTTCTTTTAAGTTAGAGAATGCTTTGTCACAATCCTCTGTCCACTGGAACTCAACATCTTTAGTTAGAAGATTGTACAGTGGTGCTACCATCTTACTAAAATCTTGGACGAAGCACCTATAGTATCCTGCATGTCCCAGGAAACTTCTAACATCTTGTTGCTTGGCAGGAATAGGAAGATTGGTAATCACCTCAATCTTGGTTGGGTCCACTTGAATTCCTTTTTGAGAGATATAATGGCCAAGGACTACTCCTTCCTACATCATCATGAAGCATTTCTCACTATTCAAAGACAAATTATGGTCTTCACATCTCTACAAAAAAAATCTTATATTTTCTAATGCTTCTGCAAAATCAACACCATAGGTAGTAAAATCATCCATGTAGATCTCCATACAATCATGTGAGATATCTAAAAATATACTAATAAGTGCTCTTTAAAAGGTTATAGGTGCATTACATAAACCAAATGGAAGTACTGAGTATGCATAAGTCCCCCAAGGATAGGTAAAGGTTGTCTTCTCTTGATCCTCAAGTGCAATTTGTATATTATTATAACCATTGAATCCATCTAAGAAGGAAAAATATTGCTTACCTGCAATTGAGTCCAATAATTGCTCTATAAAGGGAAGGGGAAAATGATCCTTTTTGGTGGAAAAGTTTAGTTCTCTATAGTCAACACAAACTCTCCATTTACCTCCTTTTTTAGGCACAATTACCAATGGGGACACCCATTGACTGTCTGAGATAGGGTAGATAAATCTTGCATCCAATAATTTATGTAATTCCCCTTTTACAATCTTCTCAATGCAGGATTGATTCTCCTTTGTGGTTGTCTTACTAGTGTGTAGTCATCTTTGATATATATCCTATGAGTATGGAGCTTGGGATCCAATCCTTTCATGTCATGGTAATCCCATGAAAATGCATGTTGATGCAACTTCAAGAGGTTTCTTAGGGACAACTGCTGCTCTTGACTCAACTTGTTAATATTCAGATGTTTCCCTTCTGACACTTGTACTTATGTGGTTAACTCAATCATGATTGTTTCACTAATGCTTGGAATTTTTAGTTCATGTGGTAACAATGTATGAAGCATATATGTTGTTGCAAGAAGTTTAGGTGCAAGAGAAGCTAGCAAAAGTGTCTTCACTGGACCTATAGAACTAGATTCATGAGTAGATGATTTTTCATACACCTCACAATGGTTCTAAATTATATGGAATAATACTTCATCTTCTTCCTATCATCATGATTTTTCCTCGGCCTCTTCTCCAACATGTGGCCATATGGGGTTATCCATATCATGGGATGGTTAAGGAGGAGGGTATAGCACAATCCTTTTAGTGCTTCTACTGTCAAAAATAGTCATATCCCCTTACCAGCATCCAAGGTAAGCATCTTTTGTAGCTAACCACGGCCTACCTAGAATAATGGGATACCCTCCCAATGTGGCTTTAGGGGAAAGGATTATGAAATCTGTTGGATACTCCCAAGAGTCTAGAGTTACAACAAGGTCTTCTACTATATGATCTGCTTTGACAATGGAACTATCGGCAAGCTGCAAGACAGTAAGAGTAGATCTCATATTTGCAACATTTAGTTGTTGCAAGATATCCTTGGTCATCACATTGATTAATGCTCCCAAGTCTATTAGAGCATTCTTTACTTGGATTCCATTTATAATGACTCCTACCACAAGACTACCTGGGTCAATGTATTTAGGAACAATAACTTTCCCAAGCATGATATCTGCCAACTGTCCCACCACATGAACGATAGTGGGATCTTTCTTTTATGGTCTGGAATAAATGTATTTAACACATATGTGTTTCAACTGATCTAGAATATCAAAGGTTGTTTCTTCCTTCTCTTCCTTTTGTTTAACAACTTCTATCCTCTGAGGAAATGGTGGGCCTTGATCATATTGCTAAATTGGTTCAGGATTTTTAGGCACACTTGGCTTAATAGTGACATTTTGATGCTCCTCTTCTTCCATAGGAAGCTCAGTGATGATAAGTGTGGAAGGAGTTGGAAAAGTGGTTCCTAAACATAGATGAATATCACTCACACTCGCAACATATGCAAGAAATTAATTAGGATCTACATAATAGACTAGTTGTTGTTGCGGTTTGTTATTTGGGTTAGGTGTGGGTTGAGTTAGTAACTAAGTAGGTCTAGGTGTGCTAGAATTTGAGCTAGTAGGAGGAAACATCATGGCAGGTTGTTGAGGCTGTGGAGGTGCCTACATGTAACTAGTTGTTTGGTTTGGCCATTGTTGTCCTCTCCTCCATTAGGATGTCTATTGAAAATTTCTTGGAGTGGCTGCCAAATCCCCTAGGATTGCTTCCACTTGGGTGGATAGTTTTGGTAATTGGGTCAAGTGTTTGGAGGGTTGTTCCAAGGTTGAGGTGGATATCCTCCATAGTTGGTGGATATGGGGGTTTCCATTGATTACCAGATGCATAAGAATTGAAATAAGGTCCACTAAAAGATAATGGATCTAGTGGCATACCTTGTCTTGGGGCCCACGGTCTTCTTTGTGCAATGTAGTAGACTTGATCATCATCACCCTAGATTGGCTTGAACTCAGGTGGGACTTGCTTCCTATCAATGTTGGTTACCATTTTGCATTTTCAATCCTTCTTTTGTCTGCAACGAGGACAATATTCTACCAACATTGCCTTTGCCTCCTCATGTTTCTTCTTTGCTTGAAGTGTATCTAGCTGAGTAGCTAGATTGTTTATGATGTCTTGCTCGAAATCTTCCAACAAGTGAGTAATCTCCATCCTTAAAACTCCATTGGTGGAGGATTTACCCATAGAGGATTGGTAACCTCTTCCTTTCTTTAGAGCTGCCCTAAAATAATTTTGACATATCTTCTTAATATCATCCTAGGGAACTTGGGTGGTATCTCCTCCTCCCATCAGGTCCAGAGCATCAATGTAGTTTTCATTGATCCCTCTAAGGAAGAGAAACTTTTGAGATTCTTCATTGAGTGTATGATGTGGATATTTCTGCAGGAAAAACAAGAACCTTGAAAAATAGTCCTCCAAACTCTCATCTTCCTTATTTTGCATCCTAAAGATATCATCTCCCCTCATATCACTACCCCTATAGTATTCCTTATAATTCTCAAGAAACTTTGTTTTCATATCATCCCAAGTCTCTAGAGTATTCCTACCTAAGCTCATAAACCATCTTAATGCAACTTCTTTCAAGGTGGTAGGAAATAATTTAAGCCTATGAGCATTATTAGTATAGTCATAACTTCTGCGGAGGATATCAAACTCAAACAAGACAGTTTCACTGTGACAAGCCTATAGGACTTAGGAAGAACTGAAGCAAGGATTTTCTTGAGATTATCAACTTCATTTTGATGAGTGATAGGAAATGGAAAAGATGGTTGATTAGGTCTATTTAGATTTGCATGAGCCATATCTGCTAAATGAAGTGCCAAAAAAAATGGATTCTCAATCAAATTTTGGGAAGCTTGGTCTTTAGAGAAAGTTTAGAACTGGTCAAATTGGGAGATGCATCAGCAAAAGGATTTTCCAGCTCCTCTTCTTCTTTGTCTCTTGGCAAATTTTGAAATTCAACTAGCTAGTTATCAGGATTAGGGTCATTAGGAAGGAATCTCCCATGAGCATCTCTTCTCCTACCTCTATGCATACAGTAGTAACTCAATATCAACCAACTCACACAAAGAATTGGTGAAAGAATAGTAAATCATTACTCTTTTCAAATGAAGGGTATGCTAAGAATAAAATTTAGAGATACTACAACAAGAAAGAAACTATAAATGACTACAAAGAACTTCCTAGTTTGACACCATCCCCGACAACGATGCCAAAAATGTTGGCCTCCTCTAATGGTTCAATAACTAAGCCCTTAGAGTTGTGATTTAGAGATTAGACATCTACACTAAGCAGTTATCTTACTCATCATGAAGGTGCATTTCATTGTCAACCCAGGGATGTAAACTTGAAATGTGTCAACACTGTATGTGCACTAGGACTCCACTGTAGTCATCCTTAAACTAGAAAAAAAAACTATTTTAAAAATAAAATGCTAGAAAAAAATTAACATAAGCACTAAGCATGAATCAACAAATATATTGAGCATCAAAAATTGAATTGGAAATAGATGACAGAAATAGAAATCAAAGCAAACAAATAAGAAACTACTATGTCTGCCTTGGTTGCAGGAATAGTCACGGAACAGAGTTCCAATGGTTGTAGGAATAAACAACTGTTGAAACCGAAACTAATTACTAAACAAAAAATAACTATTAAACTAAATGGATGGAATTCTCACTGAGTGGCCCCCCTTGAGTGAGTCTTCCTTAAGCTAACTCAAATGGAGCAAATCAAAATATCATTTTATTCCTTAAAAACATGATTACAACATATCAGCAATATGACTATATTACTTAAACTAAAAATGTAAGTACAATATTAGAACATCCAACCTTGTGAAAAGGGGCATATGACCATTATTTATAGAGCGAAAAGATTCTAATTAACCCTAACTAACTAGGCAGTTGACTCCAACATAATAGGAGGATGCCATTTATTAAAAACATGGAAAAGAGAGGGAGGAAGTTATGCATGCCCCAGATTTGGTCAAAGCAAACTTACCTCAACAAGGATCCAACACGACACACTTCCTATATTTTCTCAACTAACAAACATGATCATTTAAAAGGTAGTTACAATCTTCCATTTGAGCTAGGAATTTCTCTCCATTGGAAGTTTCCCTCCATTAAGAGTTTTGCCTCCTTTGACCTCTTAATGACCATCTTTTTGACTTCCTTAGGAACTGACTTGCTAGCAGGAACTTCTTCCACTTTGCAAGCTTTATTTATATTTGCATCTTGATGTGAACCTACATGACATTAGCACACATAAAACAGTTGCATATCCATAATAGGTATTTCCCAAAACCCTATTGAGGTGGGGTATTTTGGTTTTTCTAGTTCTTTTGAGAACTAGGTTTTTGGTGGTGTTTTACACCATTTTGGTTCTTCCTTGTTTCTTTCTTATTGAGGTAGGGAGGCGGGGATTAATGTCTGGTCTTGAAGGGTGCTTTGGCAGCCCTTTTTATTTTAGCTTAGTGTTGAGCAGTTATGTTGCTATGGAGTGGATGTTGCAGGTTGCGTTTGGTGCCTGGTAGATTCAGGTTGTTTTTTCTAAGATGTTTTGGGATTAAGGCCCTTGTGTTCCTGGTTGTAAAGGATTTTCAATCCCTTCAAAGCTGATTTCTTGCAGTTTGGCTTGTCTTGTATATCTTAGGATAGGTTGTTGATTTTCTATGTTACTATCTTACTGCAGCTTTCATTTGTTTGTTTGGGGTTTCAAGTCCCCTCAAAACCTATTTGTAGGGTGTTTTTGGTCCCCGTAAAACCTGTTAATCTCTAATAAAAAAATTCATTCAACCACATGTAAAATTAAGGTAGATAATCCACAACATATTAATATCTTCAAAATTCACAAGGATAAGTTCACGCCCAAGGTTCATAAATCTAGGGAAATAACATGGAGAATGTCAATAACCAAGTGTCAAAGTCTATAGTATCAACAACAAATATATGATAAACCCTATCAAAATTGAGCCATTAATTGGACTCATCGCCAATCACATATCACAACCTATGATCACATATGCTATGTGTTCTTTTATTCATGTCTCGTTGTCCAAATTAAAAATGTTCTAATACCAAACGATTGAATAACCATACCTTCTTCATCATTGTCATATATTTTTATATATAAAATTCAACAATAACTTGTCCTAACATTTTGAGAATATGATGGAAATATTTTAAGCATCTAGAAAACATCAAAGCATAACAAACTAGAAACGTAATCACATAAACTGATGCCCTAATTTGAATATCAAGCTTCAACAACTGATAATACCTATTGACAAATGATGCGTATGAAATGATTATCAATACAACAACAAAATTTTCTAATTCTAAAGGTCACCCAAAAAGATGGCCCACAGTCATATATTACATCATTTTTGAAGGCCATGAAATGAACTTGACGAATATGTGAAGTCCATGGCCTATATTAATAGTATCTAAGTGATGGTAGTGGTTGTAATTATTATTAATTTGTAGTTTAGATTAATTTCATTTTATTTCAAGATGTAGAAAGAGCACTTTGGATATATTTGTATTCATTTTTGTAAAATGTTTAGATCATTTCAAAATTCCTCTTTCTAACTCATAATTTCATATTATTACCATTTGGAGTTTAAGTTGCTAAAAATAATAGCTATATTTTCTTACTACATATAATTTTTTTCACAAACTCATATTAAAGGTGATAGATTGAAGATAGATTATAGTTCTACTTCTAGGAAATCTAAGATAGATAAAAAAACACTAAAGCATACTCTTGAAGATATAGCCAAATCTTGTGACATATATTTGGTGCAATAAAGCAATATATGCTATATTCATCATAATATATGAATAGTGAAAACCCAATATTAGAAGCCTAATTACACACAAATGAAGCATACAATATTTAGAACTTTAATTTAAAAAAATCAGCATATTCATAGTACTGCATAGGATATAGTTAGGTGTGTCTAATACAACATTTGAGGAAAGCAATAAAAATATCCATTTATGACAAATACATGATGTCCAATTAGCAAAATAGTGGAAATAACATTTACATAGTATAGGAAAAAAGCTTGTAGTATTTTTTTGAGCGTGTAGGATTGGAGAGGTTTATTTTTGGAAAAATCATTTTTTGTGTTAAATTTTGTTTCATTATACTTTTGAAATTGGTAGTATATGCAACATGGTTTAATACTAAAAATGCTTTAGCTGAAATAAAAGTTGTCCAATGTAAGTATTTGTATCATAAACATGATAATGCATATTTCAAGAGTGCAAAGTAGAATCCATTAAATATTAAAAAAATAGTATTTGAGTCATCAGTTGTTATGACAAAGCAAAACCTAAAAATTGTTATTTGCAGTATCAAATATTGATGGTATTTGTATGCAAATTTATTAATAATTTTCCTGCTACATGTTGCACCAAAGTTGTCTTGTGCATCAAAACCTTTTCAAGACCTTGCATAACATTATCATCCTTTTCAAATACAACACAAAATTAATTTGCATAATCTTCCTCTTGAAGAACAATGCTAAATGCATTTCAAATCAATGTTCACCAAACTTTGGCTAACTCCACTTTTATCTCATTCAATGCAAATGAGAAAAGTAGAGTTAGCAAAGGTGTGGTGATAATTGATCAAAATGCATTGAAAGTTGATTCAAGAGGAAGATTATACAAATTCCTATGTACTCTAATTGAAATGTATAGTAAGTTAGGGAAGTTTAAGAAAAAGTTGGATGGACAACATAATTTTGGTGCAATGTGTCACAAGGAAATTATATTGTTAAACTATTCAAAATATGTCATAAGAAGCCAAAGTTTTGTGTGTTCTCTTTGATTGTCTATGTATAATTGAAGCACTTGGCTTGACCAAATGAACATTAATCTGAGGCCAACACCCAATTAGCACTACGAAACACATAAACCTATAGACAATGAAATCAATTCTTAATGTTTTTAGTAACTAGAATGCATCTTGCTTAACTCCCTTAAGCACTAACATTAAATAATAGAAGGTTGTATATGAATACAAAGAAAAGATAACAAATATTCAAAAGGACTATGATTAGAATGAATGTCTTGACTTAGGGACTCTACACCTTAGCAACCATGTAGGTATTACCCAAACTCTACATGGTAAAAAATACAAGATGATAAATGCCAGTGATGGAAAAATACAAGAAACATTTATTTTGTTTCAACATTAACTACAACAAAGTGTCTCTTATTGTTATAACTAAAATTGAAGTAGGAACAATATCTACTATTTCATTTCCTATAATTTGTGCAAATGACATTATGTGTGAGTAACTAGAAAGCATCTTGTTGTAACTCGCTTAAGCAGTATATGTGTGGTCAAACAACTCTTGAATAGCCAAATAAGCTCACACTAACCAATATGGTATCAAATGTTGGTAGGCTAGCCCTAATCTTTTACTAATTGGACTCATTAAGCCTTTATCATTGTACTTATTTATTATCAAAGGCATTTTCCCATGAAATTTTAATGTCAACACAGTTCAAAACTTTGGTTTTTCCTACGACTGTAATGGGCATGGTCAACTTAAGTAGAGTATATTGACGAGAGCCAACACCCAATTAGTACTACCAAACACAACTCTATGAAGTGGATGGTGATGATACAATGAATGTCATACATACGCATTTCAAAATATGAAAGACTTGATGATTAACATTGTTGTGCAATTTTTGCACACACGCCCCACTGGAGGCAGGGACCCTATTTTTTTTTCTTTTGCATCTCTGCATCTTGGCTTGGTCAAATTTTTGGTTTTTCTCTTCTTGGGAGGTTATTTTGGGATTAATTCAAGACTGGGTTTGATGAAGGCAATATTTTGAGGCTTTGGGGAAAATTCACCTTTCTTGGATTTTGAAAATGGGGATTTTGAAGTGAATTTTTAGCATCATATGTAAATCTTTTTTGCACCCATGGATAGAGGACAAAAAATTAGGCAGGGTTTCTTTTTTAATTTTTTGAAAATTCCTTTTAGAAAAAAAGTCATGAAGTTTAGGGGATTTTGACCTTGCTTGGAATTCGGGATTTCCACCCCTATGCAGAAATCCCTAATTTTCGTCAGCCTCTTGGATTTCCATAACCTATCTTATATTTTGAAAATGGGGATTTTGAAGTGAATTTTCAGCATCATATGTAAATATTTTTTGCACCCATTGAAAGAGGACGAAAAATTAGGTAGGGTTGCTTTTTGAATTTTTTGAAAATTCCTTCTAGAAAAAAAGTTATGAAGTTTAGGGGATTTTGACCTTGCTTGGAATTTGGGATTTCCACCCCTATGCAGAAATCCCCGATTTCCATCAATCTCTCGGATTTCCATAATTGTTGCACTTTGGAGATTTTAGCATCTTGTGGAATTCCCTCACCCTAGGAAATCTCTGAAATTTCCATCGCACTGTCGTTTTCCCTAGAATGCATGCAAATGAGAAGGTTGTGTTATCATCGCTAATTTCTGTCCCTGGTGGAAATCCCCTAATTTCCTTTTGAGCTTGATTTCCGCAAAGGGGTGGAAATCCTGAAATTTTCCAAAAATAAAATTATTTTTCCAAAAAAATGTTTTTCCCAAAATGGAAATTTTTCCTAAATGGAAAATTTCCAAAAATAGAATTTTTTTCTTGCAATTTTAAAATGTTCCCAAAAATGAAATTCTTGAGATGGAAAGTTTTTTTAAAAGGCCAAAATTGTATTTAAGTTTAATTTGGATTGGATTTTTAACATGTGAGCTACTAATGATGATATCAATTTTTCAGGATTAAATAAATCAAAAAGGGGACTTGCATATGGATTCGTGCCAAGAGAGAAATTCTGGAAGAGTTCAACTCAAATATTAAAAGTGGGGCTTGCATAAGAATTCATGCACAAACTGTCTACAGTTGGAAGGAATTTCTTAAAGACATGTGAAGCTAGTTTCATCATCCAATCAGAATTCTCATTAATGTCAAGCTGGCAGAATATTATTTTCTCATTGTTCCATGATGTAATTCTTTTTATGCAATTGGATGATGATGTATCTGGATGCTAAAACCCTAATGTAACTACTTGATGCTTCTAGAAGTGTAATTTATGCCATTGGATTGGTTTAATCCTGGCCATTGAAATTATAATGTAAAATCTATAAAAGGCTAGTGCCTTCTCATTTGTAAAGGGTTAGACTAGGGTTAGAAGAGCTGATTAGAAAATGTAGAAGCCAGAATTGGCTAAGTTAGAAGTTAGATTCTACAAGATAGTAGTTGTAGGAGAGGAGAGAGACTGGAAATTGTTATGTAATGTTGGAGAAATTAATGTAATTGGATTGTTGATTTGACAAGTTTTGTGTTACACTTTGACAGTTTATGGTTTCTTGTTCTCAATTCTTAGATGTTAGATGGTAGATTTCAGTTCTTTTGCAATGATGGTGAAATGTTAATGATGTTGATTGATCTTTGGTCCATACTTTTAGCAATTTGTTGATTGTAATTTGCTATGTAAAGTTAGTATGGGTCTCATATTGTGCTAAGTTCAATTGTGGATGCTTGTTTACATTATGCCAATTATTGGGTATGTGGATGAATATTCATAGTCTGAAAATCTTCAGTTTCCTTAGAAGACTGCACCATTTCTGCAAAGTTGTGGGCTTGTCCTTGATCAAGCAAAGATTGGTTTTATTGGAGATCTGTCCATTTGCAGCTTTTATCATTGTTGTGATTGATCTTAGGAGTTAGTTTAGAATAGAATCTCTCTCTCAACCCTTTCTCTTTTGTTATTTCCTTTATATATGGGTTAGTTTTAGAATTAAAGGCATAACCATATTGTTGCATTTGATGAAAGTATGCTTCCAACATTGTTCATTTGTAAGGCCCCGTGTGATTACCAACATTTTCACATATTATTTGAGGTGTTTTTGCATTGTCAAGACTTGACATTAGAGACCTTGGGGTTATCTCTTGAGGCTTGCTGATAGAGATTTACCTTTCAAGAGAGTTAGGATACTTGTATTATGTTTGAGTTGTGCAAAAAAACACCATTAACAAGCACCAATGTGCTGACTTGAGAGCTTTGTACCTTAGCGACTATCCAAGTATTGCCCAAAATTTGTGCAATGAAAAATACAAGATGAGAAGTATCGGTGATGTAACAATACAAAAACCATTTGTTATATTTGAAATAGAGAATATATGGTTGCAGAACAGTATATCCAACTTAGCTAAAGCACTTTAGGTGCTTTAACTATTTTTTGTTGTCCTTTATGGCTAGACAAGCTCGAAGTAACTAGTATGGCATCAAATGTTGGTAGGCTAAGCTTCATATATTACTAACTGGACTTGTCTAGCCTTTATCATTGTAATTAATTATTATCAAAGACATTTTCTCATGCATGTTTAAATTGGTTGTCTTTTATAGCTCAAAGACATCAAGACAACACAATGAGCAATTTATGCACAAGGAATATAATTGTTGACAATGGCTATGATAAGATGATGTTAATGGGACTTGCTATACTTATAACACAAATGTTGATCCTATTTGCATTGCTCGTCTTTGTAAAAAAAATCTCATTTTGTAATATTGGCCATGGCAAGTGTATTTCTCATATTCTACCTATTTGGCATTTAACTGTTTCCTTGAAAATAATGATAGTCATTAATGTAGTAATAGGAACACACTAATTTGAAAATGAATCACAGTAATTAACTAGCAATATGAAGACGATAAAGATTCATATAAATAAGTTGTGAATATATTATATTGTGTTTTATTTTGTGTTGCCTACATTTTCCTAGCTTTCTCTAATGTTATTTATGTTTATACAAATTTAGAAATCCAATAATGTGAGAGGGAACAATGTTTTGACAAAGTGTCAATTGTGTATTAGAAAAGTAAGAGAAGCAATGAAGAATAGATACAAAGGTGTCATAAAATGGTCGATTTGTTATGGTTCAAAAATCTATAACCTCGATTTGAAGAGACAACAATGACTCAGAATATTTCACACAACAAAAGAAGCATCACATGCTTTTGACAAAGCTATGATAACAATTAGAGGGGAAAATGTAATTACAAATTTTGTGTACACCCATTCTAAACCATGTAGCTTGTTGTCCAAGAAACCCGTTGTTGAATTATGTCATCTAGAATCTAGATTACAAAAAAATAAGAAATAAAAAAAATTGGCCAAACAATTTGCATCTCACCAATGCAAAGATAAAATACAACAAAGTGAATACCAATGCTTTAGTTCTGATGAGTCTGAACAATTTGCACAAGATAAGTCGTATAGAGGTGTTAGATAATTTCCAAGTGGTCGATATGGTGCAAAATTTTGGAATAATAAATTAAAAAAATGACAATGGCTGGGAAGTTTTCATTCCGCCGAGGAAGTTGCCTATGCTTATGATATGGATGCAATATCCATAAAAGGCAATAAGGCAATCACAAATTTAGACCATACCACCAAGTTCTTGCAACAAACTTTGTCTAATAATAGCCGTAAAGAAAAAATACAAGAAAGTGAAGATTTATGCTTGAGTTATGATGAGTCTGAACAATCTGCAAAAGAAATGTCATATAGAGGTGTTAGACAACGTCCATGGGGTCGTTATGTTGCAGAAATTTGGAATAAGAAATTAAAAAAATGACAGTGGCTAGGAAGTTTTGATACAACTGAAGAAGTTGTCTATGCTTATGACATGGTTGCAATAACCATAAAAGGCAATATGGCAATCACAAATTTCAACCATAGTAATTTGAAGCTAGGAGAGTTGCCACAATCCACCAATTCCTTGTAATAGACTTTTTCTGATAATAGCTCAACCAATTTAAGAATAGAAAATTTAGGACCAGATGTTGTGAGTCATAACAACCTTTCACACATGAACATGGTTGATGATATACAATGTTCTACAAAGATGATGGATAAGAAGCAATGTGTACTTGGACTTGATTCCAACAATTTGGAAATTCTTATCTCTAATCCAAAACATATTAGTGTCATTTGTAGTAGCAATATTGACACTAGAATACCTTTTCAAGAGTATACACTTGATAATTCTCCTACGAATTTTGGTATGCAGTGTTCAAGTACATTTGAATTGTTCAATTTTGAAACCTTTTTTCAAAATACTACTAGTAGCAATTTTGTTACTTCATCTTTACCTCCATGGTTTGAACCCAATCTTAGCTTTGTTGATAGCCCTATTCTAGTTAGTAGTACCAGCTATGATACAATTTCAATGATGAATATTAAACAATCAACATTGCCGAATAAAACTGAAAGCCAATATATTTGCCTATTCTTGGAATATCCTCTATTTGCAATTGTCAATCTTGACGTAAACAAGGAAAACAATATCAATTCTGATATTAGTAATTCATATTTGGTTGTTAGTGCATCTACATCTACAACCAAAATTTGATATTGTTACTTAGGAAATTAGAATTCCTTCAAAGAATATTGTACGCTTTCTTGATGGAGCATTATAAATTATGTTAAAGGAAAATGCCATTTTTCAACATTGTGTATGGGTGATCCCACAATACTGGTTTACGATTTTTGGCCAAACTGGACACTAAACTGTTTTTTTCTAACTAAATCTTCACTTTCGGGCACCTATAGCGGCTAAACCGTGAGGAATTTGAAGATGATGCAAACTAGTGATTTGTGAAATTTTGTCTATAGATTCTAAATATACATATTTTTTAAAATTTTGGAATTAGATTGCACTTCTTTTTCCATCTCCTCATAAACTAGTTTTTATTAGTAAACACCATTTTTAAGGAGTGATGCTCACCATATGCAACATAACATTTTTTCTGTGAAGGATAAAATTCTAATTTTTTTGAATTTAGATCTGTAATTATGATATCTAACCAGTTCATTTGGTTTCATAGTGTTGTATTGATTTTTTTCCTTAATAAAGTTTTGAAGTCAAACCAATTATAATTTAGACATAGGTGGATCGTATATAACATAACTTTTTTTGTATGTGTCGAAATTCAAATTTTTTTTTACTAGATCAAGGACATGAATACCTAGCTTGAACATATTTTTTAGAATTTTATTTTGATAATCTGCTATTTTTCCATGTATGCAAAACAAAGAGCTTGATTTTCGGTGAAAAACCTATGTTTAATCAAACTTAGAAAACAAATACATAATAAAACCAAAACATATTAAAATTATATTTGATGGATAGCTTGTTCTGAGGACTACCATCATCAAGTTGGGTTTGTGAATTCTCCTCCACTTTCATCCTCAACTCGAGCTTTGAAGGGAAAAATTCTGTAGAAATTTGGTGCCAGAGGGGGAGAAGGGGGGAAGAGGGGGGTTTGAATGAACCTAGGTTCGAGTGAACCCCCCTTGGAGGTTTGCTCGAACCTGGGTTCATTCAAACCCAGGTTCAAGCGAACCCCCTCTTTTCCATTGTCTTCATCATTAAAAAATTCAAAAAAAGTGAGTCCCTTCATTTAATTGGTTCACTCGAACCAAGGTCCATTCGAACACCCCAGTTCGTGCGAACCCCTCAAAAGCAAAAATAAAAAATCATAGAAGTATTTTTGCAATTTCCCTTCCTCACTGGAATTGTAAACCAGTTTTGTGGGTTTACCCATATTGTTGTTACAAAGTCTTCTTTCAATGCTCCTTGCATGCAACAATATGTAGAGCATATATTTGTGCAATTATGATAAAACATTTTTTTACAAATATATGTATTGAAGAAAACTATTGCATTTCATAAGAATATATTTAATTGATTTATGATAGAATTGTTTCTATTGTTGTAATTATTATTAATTTGATATTTATCATTTATTATTGTTTGAACTGTCTGAATTATTTTAAACTTCATATTTATCATCTCTTATTTTTGCAATTTTCATGTGTCATCCTCTCATCTTTGCATCCTATCAAAATAAGCAAGATGATAGTGAATAAACATATCTACATACCACAACAAAAATGGGAGGTGCCAATTCTAGCCCCAATTGATTCTGATGTATTGGTACACATTTTTTTTGTGGATTGTCTACGTGTTGAGCAAGCTATCAAATTCATATTAGGTGATGACTTGCTTAAAGGTGGAATTAGAGTGGTGTACTACTCAGGAATAGTTTCATGCTTTCTATCAAATTGCATGGACTTAGTCCACAATGTAGACTTCCTACATAAGATAGCATATGCATATATTAAAGATTATCTACTTCCACCAAATATTTATAGTGAAGTTGTCGCTAGTTATGATGAAACCATTGGTGATGGTCTTTTGGCGGGTTTATTCCCTTATGACATGTTAAAGAATGTGAAGCAACTTCTTGTGTTTACAATGCTATACAAATGGGTTTGAACAATAATTATGAGCTCCTATTCATGCATTCAATGCATGCACATTCTGCCCACTTGGGCCGACATCTGTCAAGAAGGATATTTGATGTCATTAGAGCATTGATATACCTATACAAGCATGTTCCTCCTTGAGCCCCTAACACATCTCCAGTATCCACATCCACTTTAGATACAGTTTCTTCTGAAAAAGTTGTCAAAGTTTCTTCTCCATAGGGAAGCTCTATGTAATTTGCATATTTTGCTATATTTTTTGTTTCTGATATCAACTATATAATTCTAAGCATTTTATCATTCTCATTAATTTTATCTATAGTTTTTTATGTTTCTTTATTCTTGTAAATGTACATATCTCATCATCTTGAGTGGTTGACATTGTTAGGACAATAATTTTCAAGTTGATATGTTTTTTTGCTATGAATGCATTTTGCTATATCTCATTTATCATTTTTTTAAAACATTCATGGCTAGTTATGTATAAATTTCCATTCCTATACAAATCCAAGTTACATAAATAGATGTAATTACAATAATCAAATTTAGTATGTCATTTATGCAACCTACCAAAGCAAAAGTACAAAATTATGCCTACTTGATATCTAAATTTGGAGTGATCATGACCCAATTTAAATAAAGTTTGAAACAAATGGCAAATTCAATTCCGATTAATATCTTTTAAAAATATTTTAAACAAAAAAAAAATGTAAATCAAACAAAACCACTTTTAATCAATTTACATTTGCTCTAAACATACGTAGAACCAACAGTACAAATAGTATTTTCTCAAATTATGATTGATAATTGTATAAAAAACAAACATTAATAGTATCTACAAAAATCAATCACAATGACTTATTACATTATAAACTAAAAATACTTATGCTTTCATAAATCAATGTTATAGATACAAATATGAATATTAGAATCACATGAATTTGTTTTCTCGTAATGACAATGCATCATAATTTATATGGCCTACATTTGCTTGTCCATAAACTATATCTTGAACTGTGAAACAAATTTTGAATGACCATTTTAACATTTTCAATCTTTCTTGTAGCAAACAATGGATTCCAGCAAGAGAACAAAAACAAGCCAAAAAACATACAACAAATATCAAAAAGGTGAAAAGCATTGTCTAAGTTCAATTATAGTATCCAAATTAGTCTTGAAAACAATAAATTCAATTCCTATCATCATTGCAGATCTAAAATCAAGAAGAAAAATACAATATCAACTGAAGAACTTCACTCCCACAAGGGAGGAAATATATTTGAAGGAGATGTCATTGTCATCTATAAAACCAGTCTAGATAAAAAAAAAAAAAAAAGTTCTTCCTGCAGATTTAACTAATGAGAAAGGTGAAATGACAATTACTATTAATATAATTGGTGTCCTTGAAAAACAACATGAAGCAAAAATAGTTTATGGGACAGCTATATGCATTACAAATTTCCAAATTGCACCAAAGACAAACTATGACAGTGGTGATTGCAACTGCATCTTGATTATAACAAACACAAGCACAATCGAAGTCATACCACACATGCATGATGATTACAAATTCATACCAACTAGAATAATTAGACAACTTCTTACAAATGAAGAAAACTATGCAATTGGATCTGTAGGGGCACTTGCGGTTGACACTAAGATAACTTTCCAATTTTTTGTCGAAATAAAAGATGGACATTCCGAATTGGACAAAGCATAGGTATAAATATTCTTCTAATTTTTTAATTGTTTGCAATTTACAACAATTACTACTTACCATATTTTTTAACTAAAGATAAATGTTCAAATAAACACATACATCCACAATATAGGTATAGATACATGAGAGTTTGGAACATCACTTCTCTTCAATGGAAGAACAAATTTGTCTCAAAGAATATCCAATAATGCTATTTAGAAACATTGCAAAGAGATGGGAATCAAAATACAACATTCTACAGACAACTCAATCAACATACATTGAATAACAAGAGGGCCTTCGAGTATCTAAATAATTTGTTGCATTCAATATTTGAGGTAAGTATGGCCTTTGATTATGTGAACAATTTGTTGTATTCAACATTTAAGGTAAGTAAATTTGCTCCTATGTAATTATACACTATTAGAAAATGATGGAAAAAATAATAGTATACATCTTTGTTATACTTTGTAGATTCATGGAACCATGAAAATAGCTAATGCATTTTCAAATCCATTCCATGCTTTCTGTCCAAGCTGCAACTATAAATTTGATACATATGGAGAAATACAAGAACAAACTACTTACTACATTAAATGCAAACAACAAGTTGCATATATCTACTCTCACTACCTGAAAGTGACCTTGACAACTGACAAAAAGAAAACAACAGAGTGTTCCATGGACAAATCTGATATTCAGCTCTTGCTTCCTTATTTACTGAATATTTCCTATGAAGAATATGTTGACGCCAAAAATTGATGAGGTAACAGTGTCTTATGGGAAACTCAGTTTAAGGGGAACCTTTTGCGCTAAACTGAGTGACCTCTGAATTTTAAAGAAGTCGGCTTCTTCTATAATGGGTTTTGAAAAGGGAAAAGGAAGCAAATATAATAAAACAAAATCTAACCTAAGGCGATGCGCCAAGATCTACTGATGGGCATGATAAATCATAGATTTAGGGGCCTGAATGGTGTTGTTGCGTTCCTAAACGTCAGAAAACTTAAGATTATAGCATAAACAATTCATTTATTGACATAAAATAATGTTGCATACATTCTCACTACTAAGAAGAGTCATTAGACATGATTTAGATAAACAAACTTGTATCCAACATATATAGAAGTTCTTCAATTGAAATGTTAAGACAGTATAAAGCACAGTTTACAATTTAATCAAAGCATGAAAAACAGAAAGGCCGAACAATTGGCACAGTCTGAAAGTTTGCAATTTAAATAAAACAGTAATAGAGGTCTGGCATCTTTTGCTAAAACCAAGGTGTTTTTCCAAAAAAATTCTGACCATTTCTCAATAATAGAAAGAGTATAAATAGCAAGGAAAAACCTCCCACCACTTCGAAGAATAGCAACAGAAAAGATCTTGCAATCCTTTGCAATGATGTCTGAATCAGAAGATTCCCAAGACCGTTACAACAGCATCGAGCCGGAACACAGTATCCAGTCGCCCTAGATATAGGTGCATCCCTTGCAATGATGGTGGTGGTCCCAGCAAGGCTCGAGCAGACAAATGTCATCCATTGTCGTGAATTATTATGACCAATAGTAACCAATAACGTTAATTAGTTCACCCGCATAACAAATTAGCATTTAGGCACGTGGCAGCTTTTTGCTGCCTGCATGAAACCTTCTCCCATTGTTGTCAAGGATTTGCGAAAATGCAACACGCGTCAAATGGGTTGAGATCCTTATCGCAACGAAGGGAACACTCCATCAACTGAGCGCGAAAGACGCGTGGTAGCATTTCATTTCCCATGACACTTATTTCCTTACTGCTTTGAACGATTTGTGAACGGTTGCCACCTCACAAAATGTGAGGCCCACCAACACCTTTTAAGAATGAAATGCTTCGCAAAAGCATTTCATAACCTGACGAGGCCTTGATGAAGCAAGCAACAAAAACAGTTCATAGGCGCGACACGTGGGAGCCCAACGAAGCTTCCCAAGAACCAAAAGGAAAGCCGATACCTGAAGCTGTGAAGAGTCGCTGCGTAAAGTGGCAGATCAAAAATTTGATAGAAAGCCGAGTAAACTCGGCGGTGCATAGATCGGGGCACACATAATACAAAAATCAACCCGAAGGGAGTTGCTCAAATATTTATTTTAACAGCTTTTGGTGACTATCAGGGGTGTTTCGACAAAAGAACGGAGAACCCAAAATTTCTCTGGTTTTGCATACCAGAGCCTTATCCATAGGGCTAGTGGAGTCAGAGATTGGAAAGGGCCAAATGCAAAGGAAACCATTTAGCTTCAGAAGGCTTCATTATGTTGCGCAAATTATCCTGTGCTCCACGTAAATCAATAGCTTCTTTGTGAGGCAACACATCGGGTAAACCAGCCCCTGCTTGTATATGAAATAACAATTGTGAGAGTGGATGAATGACTGCCTCAATGTCGGCTGTCGTTGGGGAATGGCCGAACTCTTTGAAAACCTCTAGGTCATTTTCCTTCTCCTCAATAATTTTTGTAATCTGTGCGGTCGTGGCAATAGAGCCATCCTCGAGGAATGGGGATGGAAGCCCCATCTTGCCTAACTCGGATAAACTTCCCCATATGCCATCTAGTGTCTTATTTAGAAAAGTTGTGGCTACCTTAGTGCGCTGAAAAGCCGAGTGGCAATGAATGAATTTGTTTTTTGTGTGGGCAGCAGCATCCTGATCCTTAATACTCGCTCCAACAAGGATTTCATCAGAGACAGTGTATAGCTTGTTGAGCAAGTCTTTCACCTCAGGAACCTTCTCAAGGATGAATCGTGGGAACTGCTCAATTGTATCATGGGCCTCCCGATTGAGCCTTGATGCCTTGTCGAAAAATCGGAGGGTAGGCTGCAGTGTTAGGCAAAAGGTTTTGATTTTCTCCTAGTGATAAATGTATAATTTCCTAACCAGCGAAATGTATCAAGTTGTGCAGGGGAAGGCAACAGAGAGGCCTTAAGCGAAGTAATCTTCGCGTCTCTTGAAATAAGGGCCTCAACTAATTCTGCCTTTTTTCTTTTCTCGGACGCCAGCTGCTCCACATAGTTGCTCATTTTTTTATTCCAATTATGCTCGGCTCAGGAATTATTTGCTGATTGCTTCTCTAGAGAATCCTTTGTCTCTTAGAGCTCTTCCTCTAGTTGAGCTTTTAGGCCTTTAAATTTGGTCTCTTTCTCTTGTATTCTTTTCTCATATTGAGCCTGTTGGCGTTCTAACTCTTCACCCTTTTGTGTCATCCCCTGACTATGCTCAAGGCAGAGGCACTCAAGCTCTTCATCTTTTAGCTGTAGGTTTCATCGCGCTTCCTGGTTCTTGCTTTGTAGCTCTTTTATTATGCCTGGGTTAGCAACCTGGGTCTTTGCAATTTCATCTCGGAGCTTGTTCCTTTCATCCTCTGCTACCAGTGCCCTTTCAGTCATGTGGGTGATATCTGCCTCTAAGGATTTCTCCTTCTTTTCTAGAAAACTCACCCTTTCCCTGGCTGCCTTGAGCTGCTCATCTTTCTTCTTTAGCTGGCAACCGGTTTTGAGGAAGTCGGAAGTGACTACTCATTGCGTTTCCTCCATGATTTCAACCTTATCCTGTGGTTGGGCTACCTTCATGTCAAGTCCGACTGTATATATTTCATAGTCTTCTGGTTGCATTTCTCCCTGAGGCTTGCTTACCCTTGGATACATGGTTGTGAACTTCAATTCTTGTTGGGCCTCCTCATACAGAGCTTGTACTCTTGGCTCGGTAGAAGCACTGTCATCCTTCGCCTTGCGTTTCCTCATTCTATTCGCGTGTGCCTCCTTTCCGCAATCTATCTATGCTATGAATTCGGCTGGTGATGAAACTAACCCACCTGCGAAAGGAGCACTAGAAGGCAGGGCATAGGGGTAGGTAACCTTCATAGGTGCAGGCATTTGCTTCTTCTGGAGAGTGACTATTTGCGAAGAGAAGTGCGGTACGTTCCATAGTTTGGTTTGAGAACTAATAGTAGGGCTAGGCATTAGTAGCGGTTGAATCAGGGAATTAGCTGTAAGGCTCATTGGTCAGAAAAGGGGAGTTGCTAACGAGGTGTCAGCTTATTACAATGGAAGAGGATTTGTAAGCATAGCAGAAAAAGAATGGGCACCGACAGTGGGAACGTCTTCCACAAGCGAGGTAAGGAGAGTCTGAGGGGCAGCGACAAGCATGAGCATACTCAAAGGAGTAATTATAAGCGGGTGGACCTACAAAAATTGGGCGAATCCAACCGAATAAGTTGGACCAAAAGCATAAGGTAGAGGGCTCAGACCTATGGCGGGAGTCGCCAATGAGGCAGGGGCAGATACGAAGGAATGAGATGCAAGAGAAGAAGGAGCGAAATATACTTGTTGACTAGTCGATGGTGGTTCCAGAATCATCAGCGACTCCTCTTTAGCCTCAGGTACCTAGCCAGCAGTGGGTCCTCCTCCGGCGTGTTCTTATGAACCCTCCCCGATAATATTCTGTGTACGCTGTCATTTCGCAGGCGAAGCCTCCCTAGCTTTGACAATCATCTCTTTTTCCTGAAGTGATAGCCTGGCTGGTTTAGCAGCCCAAGTGCGTGTATGTGAGCCCCTTGATATATTAAACCATACATTCGTGGCCACATAGGCGGGTTGCCCGGAGACCTTTTTTTGCACAGAGGAAGCCGATGTCGTCGCTTCCTCTTCCTGTTCCTCAGATTCCTCCCCCTCTTCGCTCTTATTAACACTAAAGCTTAGGCTGGGATGGCCTTCATTCCACCACCTCTCAAATTCCTGGTCATCCTTTAGTTGATTGCAAGAAGTATCTAATTGTGCAATTTCCTTCTAGAAAGCCTTTATTTTCTCCTTGCTCCATTCTTCATCCTTCTTTAACTTGTACATGCCACGCTCCATAGGGACATTATCCCAGGCCACAACCACAAGAAAGTAGAATTTGTGCCATGGGCCCCTAGTGTCTGGCGTAGGGATTTGTGCCAATTCAACAAAATTCTCATTTTTGTCCGTTTGCGGGTTACGCCGCTTCTCCCAGTAAGGTTGGTAAACATGGGTAACTCTCATATGTGGCTCTGGCAAGTTGTCAAAAGGGTTGTATTCTCACTTATCATTTACCAGTACCAACCCTAGATGTGCCAGCTTGTCCTCTAACAACTGGTCTGATTGTTTCTTCAGTAGAGTTATCGATTTGAAGTTCTTTAGACAAGTGAAGAATCCCTTCTTCTTAACCTTTTCGCTACTACAGAAAGTGAAATCAATGATACACCTGTCAGAACATTTTCAGCGTGAGCACTCTATCCGTGACGTAGGCTGGGAGTAGGAAATGTTTATCAGTAAAGCCCTACATTCAGAGGATTGTAAAATCCTTGCCCAAGAACCAGTCACAAGCAGGGGTGAAACTCTGCATAAATCCGGTCTGCTCCTTATCGAGCTGGATAACATCACCCTCTCTGATCAAATCATTCAAAATCAAAGCTATGAAATAATCTGCAAACACATAATAATCGTATGATGCGGAAATGAATGGCATCCATACGGACACTGACTTTCTTTTATTTTGCTCATCAAAAATTGATAGCGAAAAAAATCGGGCGAAGAAATCCAGGTTCTAATGCAGAAACATGTGGACCAAGAAGGAAACAAACCTAAACTTTTTCTCCACCTGATAATCCTCTATTTTCTATTTCATTTCTTCAATTATAAACTCATCAAAATCATACCAAAAGAGTTTATGTTGCTTGCGAAACTGCATTGCTGGTCCCAGTTGAAAGACTTCTATCTCCTCATTGGAGTCTCGGCCGCATACGAAGGCTAGCATGGACATGGCATCCTGGAAATCATCGTGGAGTGCGCCATGCGACAACAGAATACTTGGCATTTTAGTGGCTAAGATGCCCTCCTTACCAGTTTCCTCTACCAAGAACTCTGAGCTAGTTTTCATCTTCTTCCATATTTTTTCTCCTTTGCTCGGGCGAAAAGGCTCGATATTATCCTTTCTCCTACTTGGGTCCGGGATACATAACATGTGTCAGATGGCCTCTGCAGAGATATGCACTCTTAAGTTATGGCCTTTAATGAAGTGGGTATCAGAATTATAACAGTGGATAGCAGCATCAACAATCTCTGGGCAATAGTGCACCAGTGGGACCATGTATTGAGGGAGACCACTGTACCAAACTCTCTGTGTCGTAGATTGGTCTACCTTTGGTGTTGATAACCTTGCACAAGCTGCTTCTCTGAGGCACTTAGGGTTTTTTGTGAGCTTTGGGTCGTAGATATTGTCCCATTCTTCCTCAACTTTGTTCTAGTTTCTCCATTTCTTGGGTCTATTCAACTCTTCTGTGTGGGCTCTCCTTGTCCTTCGGGGTATACCAGGCGTAGCGTATGCCACATCCTCATAGACATATACCTCTACTGAAAAACGAATAGCTATGAATAGCTCCTAGCTAATTTCCTCCTGCATTGGCTGAGTTGAAGATTCTGACATTTTCCTTCTCTGAAGATTCCTGCAAGTTCCTGGTTGATTGCGACTATGCTTAGCTCTAGATAGATAGACATAAAACAACTCTGCACTTATCTTGGCGTTTGTAAAAAGACTTTGAAATATTAACCCTTTTCATGCAATAATAGTAACCTTTCCCCAAGGTGGTAGGCGAAAGTGAGCCATTTGCATTTAATTCGGCATGTACCGTTAATCTTGAAAATTGTGCAAAATGAACTAATTGCTATTTTGAGGCGGCCGGAGTTCATTATTACATTTGGGTGATCGTGTGATACGCCCTGATCTCTTTGGAACTTGAGCCGGCAATTGGCTTGCCAACCTTGTGTTAGCATGCGCTGACAATTAATATCTCAGCCGGAATGATTACGCCAAGCAAACGATCACGACCTGAAAAGATATGAATATCACCTTGGGTTTTGGAATGCGCTTGAGAGATGACACAATAGCCTATGGCCATACGTCTCACTGCCAACAAGCGCCAACCTTTTTAAAGCTAATTAATCAGCTTTATTTAATTAAGCACACATCGAGCCGTGCTATCACATATGTAACTGGCCCGAAAATGTGAGCAAACACAGGCTCGCCTTTCGAGATAGCAACTAGCATAACATCACATTTTTTGAGGCGGATTAGCATGAGTCTTGTCAATTTTCCTATAAATAGGCCAGTAAGTATTGAACAATTTATACTTAGCTTTTGAGAAGTGATAAGCCAGTAGCAGAGCCTTAAGCAAGTCTTTTCATAGGTTAGGTGGTAAACAAATTTGGCATTAGCTTAGAAGCCTAGGGATAGTGTCAGAGCAATGGATACCCTAGTTCGCCTGACCTCGTATAAGTCAAAGACGACATTCCTAAGGGAGATTTCAACTAGGAGACTGAAAAGCATGATGAAGAACAAACATTCTCTAGTTTTGGTAGCCATAAAGTGGGGTTTAGGCAAAGATTGCATAGAATATGAGGATAAGAATCGGGTGAATACCAACGTATGCTCCCACTTTGTAGCGTCCATGCTAGACATTTGCGTTCCCCGGCCACTTATTTTGAAGCTGGTTAAAGAAATCTTCTCGAAAAAATACCTGAATGGTCTCGATGAGGTCGTTGCGCACGCTGCCTATGGGGTAGGTCTGCTGTCAGCCAACGACCTGCGTCGCTTTATTGAGGAAGAAGCCATTGTCGTTTGGCTGTCATTCCTCAGCGGATTCTGCCTATAGACCCGTGATCAGCACCAACAGAGGGTTACTCAGGCCCTACACTTCCTGTTTCGTAGCTATAACGTGATACCTTTCTACGACGTAGACTAGTATACTGACTTTAGGAACCTGGTGTTCCCCTTGCCAATGGCGGTTGTGCCAAATGATGCTACCAGTGCTACCGAGGAACCCGTGGACGAGGAAGAAGTGGACGCTACAGTGAATGCATCAATTACCGCCAGCCATGTCTTCGGATAAACAACCCCTTTGCCTGTTGCTCAAAATGTACCACCCTACCTGCTCCTAGCTATATATAAGCTTGAAGAAGGCTATTATATATAATAGCTCAATATACCTGTAGATTTTGAAATACAGCTTCCCAACCATTTTTGTAATGAAAAGAACATATATAAATAGATATACATCGTTTTAAAGAAAATTCATGCTCTTTCCTTTTATTCTTTATTTAATTTTTCTGGGTTTGCAACTTTCATATGCTATCTCTCCACACATGGGTGTATTTTATGTAAAGCAACTCTGGTGTTTCACCCACCAATAATAATGAGTTAATTCCGTAGAACAACAACTAATTTAGAAAAAGATCGGCCAAAGAAACAGAAACAAAAATAAAAGCGATATTTACATATGTACAAAGTAGAGCTTAACACCTAATAAAACAACTTAAGATGAATCCCATTGATCGGGATTCCTAACGGTTCCTGTTCCATATTCTCCAGCTCAAAAGCATTATTTTCTTTGCACCAAATCATTTTAAAGGGACCCTCCCATAGGCTGCCAAACTTACCGTGCTGACTTGGCTTTGCGGCCCTACTATCATACTTTAGCACTAAGTCTCCACATTTTAGACCCTGGTCGGAAGCCTTCTTGTCAAACCATCGTTTGACCACTTGTTGACGGCTTGTCATTGCTATTAGGGAATTCTCTCTTTTTTCTTGTACTTCCAACAATTCGACGAGCTGAACCTCCATGGCTTCATTTTGTTCTATCTCAATAGATCTCAATAATTGTATTGCCAGAATCTCCATGGAGATAGGTAACAGTGCTTCTTTCCTATATACCAACTCATAAGGCAAAGTCTTAAGGACTTGCTTAGGAGTTATGCGGTTCTCCCAGAGTGTTGTTCGGAGGTTTTTATGCCATTCCCTCTGGTGTTCTGAGCCAATCCTTTTAAGAAGTCAGACTAAACTTTTGTTCGTCGACTCTGCTAGACCATTTCCCTGTGGGTAATAATTTAATGATGTTTTAAGGAATATGTCATTCTTTAACACAAAGTGACATACCTTTGCACCTAGGAATGCTCTGGCATTATCCGAAATGATAGTTTTCAGAGGGCCGAATCTTGTCACCAGTTCCTCGAGGAAATCTACAATCTTTGTCTCTGTTGCGCCTTTAAGGGGAACAACCTCCGTCCACCTGGTGAAGTAATCCATAGTGGTTAGAATCCACTTGTGTCTGGCACTAGAGACCAAGTTTATCATTCCAATGAATTCCAGGCCCCATTGTGCAAATGGTTCATCTTCCACTATAGGTCTGAGGGGCATTGCGGAATTCTTCCTTCTGTCGGCAAAAAACTGGCATTTTTTACAAACTCTCACCAAAGAGTGGGAGTCACTGAAAAGTGTAGGCCAATAATAGCCAACACGCATGATTTTAATTGCGGTGGTTTTGGCGGAGAAATGCCCACCTGCAGCGCTATTGTGGAATGCGTCGAGGATCCTCTTCGCTTGCTCCGAAGTAACGCATCGCAGGAGAACACCATTGAAATTCCTTTTGAAAAGGACTCCTTCTATCAGCGTATATCCACAATTTTGAAGCCAGTAATACCTTCTTTTTTTGGGATGAGAGGCCTAGCAGATACTTTCTGGTTTGCATGAAGCTCATTCTATTAGTCATCCAATCAACTTTCGATATCGATTCATTTATCAAGACGAGCTCTGGTTGTCCCTCCTCGGCAGGTACCTCTTCGTTTTGTGCCATATACTCACACAATCCTCTTCCTTTAATAGTCTTAGTAGGCTTGACTTCGATGTCATATTCAAGGATCTTGGTGATCCAATTAGCCCTTTTTTCTGTGATCTCCCTTTCCATGATGTATTCATGCACACTGGAATGTGTGACATACACCAGAACTTTGTTAGAGGAAATTAGATGGCAGAATTTTTTAAGTCCCTTTACTATTGCAAAGGCCTGTCTTTCAACAAAGTTATAATTCACCTCATATTCCTTTAGGGTCCGGGAATAGAACACCACTGGATGTTCCCCCTTTTCTCTGTTATCCTTTTAGGTTAGAACAATAGCGATACTGGACTTGCTACTAAAAGTATACATTATAAAATATTTGGATTGATCCGGATTAACTAGCACCAAGGCTGTGGAAATCACTTCCTTGACCCTTTCAAAAGCCTCCCGAGCTTCCGTTGTCCACTTGAATGCTTGATCTTTCTTCAGCATCACGGTGATTGCCCTAATCATTCCCGCAAAACCAGAAATAAGCTTGCTGATGAAATTTACTTTGCCCAAGAAAGACTGGACACCTTTCTTATTTACCGGAAGGGGAAGATCTTTGATAGCCTTTACTCATTCGGGGTCAATTGAAACACCTTCTCTAGACACAACATGCCCCAATAGCTTACCCTGTGGCACTCCGAATACACATTTCTTTGGATTCGGGGAAACCCCGAACTCCTGGCACTTTTGAAAAACTAATTCCAAATGATAAAAATGATCATCTTTAGATTTAGAGAACATAGTAAGGTCATCCAAATATATTAGAATAAACTTATTGATCAGTTCGCTGAATGCGATGTCCATCGCCCGCTGAAAAGTTGCCCCTGCATTGGATAAACCAAAAGGCATTTTAGCATGTGCAAATGTTCCCCACTTCATGGTGAATGTAGTCTTATCCTGATCCTCTTCTTTAACATGAATCTGATTATAGCCAGAGAAAACATCCAACAGAGAGAACATTTATGATCCTGCCATAGTTTGTAGAATAGACTCCATAGAGGGCAATGGATAGTGGTCCTTCAAAGATGCTTTGTTCAGGTCTCGGAAGTCCACACATAAGCGGATATCCCCATTCTTCTTTCGGACTGGGACCAAATTCGATACCCAAGTACTATGTTTAATTGGGAAGACAATGCATGACTCAATGAGCTTGGTTAGCTCCTGTGCCATTAGGGCCTCAATTTTAGGGTTAACTAGCCTATGTTTCTGACATACTGGTTTCGCACCTTCTGTTAGCTCAATAGTGTGTTGAATGATGCCAGGATCATAACCCTTCAGGTCATCGTAAGACCAAGCCACTACTCCATATTTTTCGCAGAAATTGATAAGCCTTTCCTTATCATGGTGTGGGACATTTTTTCCGACTCGGATATTCCTACCATCGGAGACCCGAAGGTCCTCATAGTCACTTTTGTTTGCCATGAACTTCCGCTTATCATTTTTGGCATCATTATAATCAAAAATTTTTTTGAGAGTAACCAATCCTTTTAGAAGTTTATTAGATTTGAGCTGCATAATTTGTCCTTCATAAGCCTCGACGATCTTTGGTTGAAGCTGATCGGTGAACTCCCCTGAGTGTTGGAAAAAAATGAAGCGATATGTTCATTGCTTTCAAAGACTTGCCAACTCTGATCATTGTTGGGGATTGCTAGTCGGACTAATACTCGTACTGAATGTTCATTCTGAAGCAAGTCGAAGATAGGATCAAATTGAGCACCAATCACAGCCATGCGATCTGCATCGCTATTCTACCTTCGGGGAATGGTCTAGATGTTGAAAGCTTTGAAACCCTCAATCAGGTCCCAGACTCGGTGCTGATAGGATCTCATGCAGACATTCTTTGCTACAGAAATTCCTCAAACCTGATTAACTACCAGTTCAGAATCTTTGAACATAGTCAATTGCTTAATGCCCATTCGTTCTGCAAGGCTTAGGCCTTGGACTAACCCTTCATATTTAGCCTCATTGTTTGAACAGGCGAAGTGAAAGCAGAAAGAGCTCAACAATTTTTCATTCTATGGGGATATTAAATAGACCCTTGCTCTAGCACCTACTTTGCTACTTGCTCCATCAAAGTACAATGTCCATAGTTCATTTGCTTGGTTACCGTCGGACTCTTTGGTGACCTTCGAAAGCACCTGGTCTTCGTCATAAATTACATATGTGCCCAGTCCTGTAGCATGATAATTTCTGAAAGGGTCATTGTTTATGTTCACTCAACAGAGCATCTTCTTTATCATTCTGATCTTTTCTCACCTTCTCCTCTTCTAGCAAATCAACACCATACATTTCTTGCTTGGTGATAGAGGTATGCACCACTTCAAAATTAATCAAGGCCTCATCCGCCACATGTTTAGAATGTAGAACCTCCAATTCTATCTTCATTTTTGCACCATGTTTGGTCCTAAGTATCAGATGTGACCAATCCAAGGACAGGTATCCACCCACCTTTGAAGTAAATTCTTGGGATAGACATAGACCAAACATAGGAGGAACATTTATGATCACTGTGTCTTGCGGGACTGTGATACTAGGGCACGCAAATAGAGTTAACATAAGCGCTTTGATGACACCTACGGTCTCAACTTTGTTTCCATCAAGCTGCATAACCCCTTTTTTCATAGGTTCATAGATGAGTCCCAAAGCTTCGGCTATCTGTTTAGGCATAGCCGTTGTACTAGCGCCAGAATCAATCATAGCATTGTGTAATAGCTTCTTTCCTACAATAAGAGTCAAGAAGAAGGGTTGAGGTTTCAACCTACCTCTATCTTCGGTAGGGGATTCCTTTGAATTGTTTGTAAGCACCTTTGCTGGCGGTATGTGACAACCGACCTCTGCACTGGCTAAAGGCTCTATTGATACTGGGTTTATCTCTTCTTGAAGCACCTTCTGTAATATAGTCTTTTGTTCTGGGATAGCTAGAATGTCCCATAAAGACACATTAGTGGATGATTTCTTCAATTGATCTACCACATTAAAAGGTGGAAAACTCAGAGATTTCTGCTTTTTGGTTCTTGCTATAATAATCTCCTTCCGTGGTTGAGAAGGTGAAGGGACGGTCGAACCGCTGAGAATTTGATTGGACACGCATTTGTGTTGCGGGCTGTACGGATGTGAAACAACAAGCTCACTGGTGAATCTCCTCTTTGAGCGTGTGTTATAGTCAGATTGCACCTACGGTGTTTCGAATATGAATGCATCATTGGCAAACACCATTTCTTCTTCCTCCATCCAGGAGAAGAGCGCATGATCAGGAGCAATATCGGACTCTTGTTCTAAAGACATTCCTTGCATTTGCGCGGTAAGGACTACACTCTCCATTGGCAAGGCATATACGTAACCTCCATTTTCCGTTGTAGTGTCTTGACTACATTGCTCTGCCACTTTCTGTTGTAAGTTGCCACACAGACAATTTTGGGGCATATGCGCATCGCTGCAGGGGAAACACCATGGATTGATGTCATCAATAAGGTTGTTCTGCCATGTAGTTAGTTCCCTACTCGAGCTTGAAGATGCACTCGTTAGCAGAGAAAGCATTGGCACCATTTGGTTTGTACTCGACATTGGTGGATTAGTGTGAGGCGCACCCTGATATTAATTTTGCTGATAAGTAGACTGCTCGCCTTGATAGTTTTGATATGCCGGCTGCGGAGGATTGCTTGGTTCCACTTGAAAGTTGTTATGTCATTTTCCATGGTTCGCAACATCTCCTTGAGGTCGCTTATCTCATCCTTGGAAGAACTTGATGTAGAAGCCAAGTTTTCAGGAGTGGCCGCATATGAGTACATTGGCTGGGTAATTGCTGGCGCACTAGTCGATGTGACCTCTAGTGCAAAGATTGATATTTCAGGAAACATCAGCATAATAGGTCAAGGAGGCAATTTTCCGCAATCTATCAAATGATTCTCAACTTTGATAGTGGTACCATAAGCATTTGGTAGAGTGGCTCCTCCCAAAGACTTGATCATCATAGAAATGTCGGGATTGATAGACTTCAGATAAAATATAAATGCCAACTCGGGAGTCAGGCGAATAGTAACAGGGATTCTTTGCCAATTTGCATGAAATTGGGCATTGAAGTCTGTCAGAGCCTCCTAGGGGGCTCGTTTTATGATGGATAGCTGATAATATAATGAAGAACGATCTCTGTCGTTTGAGAACCTTTCATAGAATGGATCTTCGAGCTCATCCTAGGTGCAAATTGAATTAAGAGTTAGCGTTTGGTACCAATCGAGAGCCTTGCCTTTGAAAGACGCAGCAAGGAGCCTCAGGGCTACATTCTGTGCAGTAATACCATGTACCAGACAAACGTCCGCCACATCCTGCAAATGTTTTGTTGGCATTTTTGAGTTATCTCCAACAAATTTGGGAATAGCTTTCATGGCCGAAACCGGGATAGCGCCCCAAACAACGGGCGCTACCGAGGCTACCAGGCGACTTCCAACATCCCATGCTACGTAGTTTTTGTTGGCAGCTGACAACATGGTGAGAAGAAAATGTGGTGGGAATGGAACGGTTACCAGCTGATTTGCGACCTGGACTGTCCCTAGCGAAGGTACTAGTAAACCTGGGTTATCTGCAGTCTGGAATCTAGTTACAAGTCGATGGCTCATACACCCCTCTACAACGCAATTTCATTAAGTTCGGGTCCCACCCGGCGTGCCAGAAAAAGAACAAATTGTTGACGCCAAAAATTGATGAGGTAACAGTGTCTTATGGGAAACTCAGTTTAAGGGGGACCTTTTACGCTAAACTGAGTGACTTCTAGATTTTAAAGAAGTCAGCTTCTTCTATAATGGGTTTTGGAAAGGGAAAAGGAAGCGGATATAATAAAGCAAAGTCTAACCTAAGGCGATGCACCAAGATCTGCTGATGGGCATGATAAATCATAGATTTAGGGGCCTAAATGGTGTTGTTGCGTTCCAAAACGTCAGAAAACTTAAGATTATAGCATGGAAAATTTATTTATTGACATAAAATAATGTTGCATACATTCTCACTACTAAGAAGAGTCATTAGACATGATTTAGATAAACAAACTTGTATCCAACATATATGGAAGTTCTTCAATTGAAATGTTAAGACAATATAAAGCACAGTTTACAGTTTAATCAAAGCATGAAAAATAGAAAGGTCGAACAATTGACACAGTCTGAAAGTTTGCAATTTAAATAAAACAGTAATAGAGGCCTAACATCTTTTGCTAAAACCAACGTGTTTTTCCAAAATTTTCAAACCATCTCTCAATAACAGAGAGAGTATAATTAGCAGGGAAAAACCTCCCACCACTTTGGAGAATATCAATAGAAAATATCTCACAATCCTTTGCAATGATGCCTGAATCAAAAGATTCCCAAGGCCGTTACAACAGCATCGAGCTGAAACACAGTATCCAGTCGCCCTAGGTACAAGTGCATCCCTTGCAATGATGGTGGTGGTCCCAGCAAGGCTTGAGCAGACAAATTTCATCCATTGCCGTGAATGATTATGACCAGTAGCAACCAATAACGTTAATTAGTTCACTTGGCCCATCACCCGCATAATAGATCAACATTTAGGCACGTGGCAGCTTTTCGCTGCCCGCATGAAACCTTCTCCCATTATTGTCAAGGATTTGTGAAAATGCAACACGCGTCAAATGGGTTGAGATCCTTATCGCAAAGGAGGGAATGCTCCATCAACCGGGCGTGAAAGATGCGTAGCAGCATTTCGCTGCCCGCGACACTTATTTCCTTACTGCTTTGAAAGATTTGTGAACGGTTGCCACCTCGCAGAATGTGGGGCCCGCCAACACCTTTTAAGAATGAAATGCTTCGCGGAAGCATTTCGCAGCCTAACGAGGCCTTAATGAAGCAAGCAACAAAAATAGCCCGTAGCCGCGACACGTGGGAGCCCAGCGGAGCTTCCCAAGAATCGAAAGGAAAGTCGATACCTAAAGCTACGAAGAGTCGTTGCATAAAGTGGCAAATCAAAAATTTGATAGAAAGCCGAGTAAACTCGGTGGTGCATAGGTCGGCGCACACATAATGCAAAAATCAACCCGAAGGGAGCTGCTCAAATATTTATTTTAACAAAATACATTGATGATAAATCATCAAATATTTCATCCTAAGAGACTTTAAAAAAAAAAACATTTCAAATTGAATTAAAATAACCTTATAACTAGTGCACATTGTATTGAAGACTGATCTATAGATCCTATGGCTAGGTACGCTTATATTTCATGACATCTTAGTTTCATTTAAATGTTCAATTTCTACACTACATTATCCATTCAAAGATTATCACATAAAACAAAAACACTATCCTCAAAACCACCTTCAAACATTTTTTGGCAAGAAGGAATGTTCAAAAGCATGTGGTTTTTCATCTTCAACAAGGATAATCAGAGACACATCTTGAACAAGGACAATAATAATGCAATATTTCAATATGTTATAGCATTTTCATTTCAAAATAATGACTACAACAAACAATTATATAATTATCTATTACCATTGATAATGTATTGACCAAAGTGGTCTAGAAAGACACAAATGTATATTGTTTACTTTTCTATGCATCTATACTCATATTAAATGCAATGATTACAACTATTTTAAGCAATTCTTAAACAAACAAGTTACAAATTCTACCGGCAGGAACCAAACGTAATGCGTCTCTTGTTTAAACTAGTAGTATCAAATAGTGATATGTTAGTAAAATGAATTTAAAAATATATTTTAATTTTATTATGTGTTTTTACAAATAAAAAATATCAATTCCATGAATACACCAAGCAAATCAAATAACTCAACTTTTTACTATGTTATAGTCAAATTAAATAGGAGAAATATTCTATGAATAGTGCATAATTGACTAAGCATACTATACATATCAATTATTTAATCTTACAACTATTTAAGAATAGTGTTATTTAAATGAGTAATATCAAATAGTGATACATTAGTCGAAATGAATAGAAAAATATCCTTAATAGTAACTAGCTTACCTCATATCGATATTATTGTACATTACTATGATCCAATAGAATAAAGAAAAAGTAGTTTTTCTATATTGAAATAAATTTAAAAATATATACATTATAAAAAATAGCCAACCTATTTTAATTATTTTCTCCTATTGGTTCATTTTGATAATTTAATAAAACTCGAAGAATGCATTAGTATACCCACCTCTAGCAAGAACTAATATGAGAGATGAGAAATAAAACAAAAAATAAAAATTGTGGTTTTTCATCAACTTGGTAGGAAGGTTGCAAGAGAGAAATAATTATGAAACTTCTCTTCCTACAAATAGAGATAGACATCATTAAAGATTAAACAACCCGTACATATGAGGAGAGGGGGGTACATGAAGAAAACAAGGGACACCATTAATACAACATTGTTTCCTTGTTCGTGGAAGACACATGATTGATTAGAAATATGGAAAAATAATGTTCGAACCTCTATAAATACCTTATGACCATGCAGTCAAAAGGTTAAGTTTGGGAAACCTTGGGGAGAACAAGTGTAGGAGAAGGATGAATAAGTGAGAACAAGGGTTTTAGTGTAGTGAAATAAATAAATAGACATGAAGGGCCAAGTCAGGTGCTAAGAAAAGTTGACCATTCGATCGGATGCCCCTTTTACAAGCCTCTAAGTTAGGTTCTTTTTAATTTATCTACAAACAATATTTATTTAGTTTACAAACCTACCTGCAACTCTATGGAAGGTTTTATTTTCTCAATCTTTGTTTGAAATGCTTAATGTTCCAATAATTTGGTTTGTTAAGAGACCCTAGTAGTTGTGGGTGAATAACTAGAAAAGGGAATAAATAAGGATAAATTCCTTCTCATGTATTAAAATAGTTTTATTGTGGAATACAATACAAAAATTGGAATAAAAACATGTATTTTCCTTATAATGAAGTAAGGTTATTGTGTTGTGTATGATTCTTTCCCTACCATCCACTAGTCATGAAATGAAAGGCTAGTTGAGAGCTTATTGACCTATTATATTAGGCTTACTACTTATAGTGAATGGATAAAAAGATTGTTCTATGACAATTTCATTGCCTTCTTCCTTAAAAGGTAATCATAAGCACACAAAGAAGAACATATATTCTATCCAGAGATTCAATCACGTAATTCAATCCATAGAAACAACCTATCTCAATCAAGGATGACTTCCCAATTATTCCAATAAGTCAAGACTATGACCAAAGGCACTTACCTGTTTCATGGACTAACCCAACTCAAGTAGACCAAATTGGAATGTGAGTGTGTGATAGCTCAATATTGGATTATTAATGGTTATTGAACCAAAACCTTCTCCTGAGTGATACTTCCCCTCCCTTCTAGAGGTGCGAACCTATACCTACATCCAACTCAATACATGTTACATAGGTAGTTAAATGTTCACATGAAATCCACTTGCATCATAAAACATTAGAATATTTGCATTGCAATACATATTCTTTCATTATACAACATAAATATAAACATAATTACTTCTTCAAAGCAATAACATCTTAATACCTATTTTAGTATTTCATTCATTTATCAAACATATTGAAATCATGATTTACATTCATCATCCTATTTACCTGTGAAGGTAAAAGTAACTTAGTAATAATAAGATGGGGTGTAACATACTTTCCCTTTGTGAATCATCGTCCTTGATGATTTAAAATACTTTAATGTATCGATAAAGTCAAATTAGGGCTTTACTTTCCATTTTCCAAATTAGTTCCCATCTAACCTTCCATCATATTACGACCCTTTGCAATCTTGTCCTTCCTCGACCTTGCACTGAGTGATTTGTGCTAACATAAGAGGAGAACTTATGTGCTTCACGCATATTTTCCTTAAAAGCTATAATTCATAATCATAATAAATCACTTATACTTTGTAAGCACAATAGTGACCATATCCTGTATGACACATATACCCTAGTGACTGGAAACACGTTCTCATTGGCTAATGAATTTATCCTTAGTGTAACCAAAATAGATAAGGAATGTCAATGTATTGTATACTACACGTGGGTCCTATCCTTTCTTTTGGTGTTTACACCATCAAACAACTTAGAAGCTGAGACCAACCATCACTAAGACAACCATCTACCTTAAGCATAATTATATTGCTTCAACAAGTTTTCCTTGATCCTTCTATCTATTATTCCATTTACAATAATATTTTTGGTTTGAGGTTAATCCTAGTCCCTAGCTTCTCCCAAATTTTAGGAATTCAACCCCACTTTCGTAATTGGATCAAATTATAATGCTAGAAGATTATTGTAATATAAGTATCCCACAAATCCTCCAAGATTTTATTTATTCATTTTGCCTAACTGGCTAACTTAAAGTAATAAATTGAGCATTCATTCAACTGAATTCTCATGACATGGTCATGGCTTACACAAAACCTAATATCATTTGTGTGTCCCATTCTAAGATAACCTTCTCAAGAACATTAAGCAATTGCTTTTCACAATATGATGTTTAGGACTGACATCCTATAAATCAAAATTTCCCAACCAAAATTGGTTATCTTGGTGAGTCTATCCACCATAAAATTATGTCAGTTCTATTGACATTGAAAGATCAATCTATTCTCGTGATTTACCACTTCCCCTTTGGAATTCCATGGAAGTATACTGGCCTTGCCATTGACAACATCCTATCATCATCCTCTGGCATTCTATATATCAACTTGCTACATACCTAGCAACATTATACTCTATCCCCTTCCAGATCATAGTGGTTCCTCGTTCGACAAATTTTGTCATTCCCTTATATACCTGAATATGTCATTAATTTACCTCATTCATTCTTTCATCTCCCAAAATTTTGGGTACATAGGTTCCTTCTTTGGTTCACAATAGTCCATTCCAATTAAGTGAAACCTTCTTTTATGGACTTATGTCATATTCTATTCTTGAAATATAATATTTAAATATTGATGATGGAGCTAAATTCCTTCCTCTTAGGACATCCAGACCCTGGATTTCTTTCGTCCTTTAATCATTCCCAAGTTGTAATATGATTTTCAGCTCAATTTATTTCTTCCAATGAGCATCTATATTAGTTTGAATAATAGTTATCATTTGATCATGCTAACTTGATATTATCTTTTAAAAGATATCAACAATTTTTACATACTTAACTTCCAAGCACATACATTCCTTGTTAACTCGAGGTTAGAAATATATAATTATTCCCTTTCTGATTCCATGGGTGATAATTTTTCCTTCCATGATTTGGCATACTGCCTATCCTTTTCTAAGGAATCATTTTTGGCAAGAGACACTGCACATGTCATTTGGTGTTGTCATTGATGGAAAACCTAGTCAGTGATTCGATCCGCACATCAGCACTTGATTATGGCGGGAGTCAAATTGAAGTTTTGTGACTAACTATCAAAGTGATAAAAAAGCATTCGACAAAATTGTGTTCATCGATTCATATGCAACTATCTGTTATCTTTTTGAGTTGTGGATCTCAGGGAAGGTTGTTTGGTGTATGTATTATGTTATCTTTGAATCTTAGAGCCTCGTATCAATTTTTGTGTAAGTTAGAAGAATCGATTCATTAATTTTTTGTTTAATAGTGTGAGAAGGCCGACTTGGTGAATGTAGCGTGTTGCGGATATTCGAGGAGTAATTGTTTAAGTGTTTTTGTGTTCAAGGATGTTGATTTGGGTCCTCACTATGTTATGGCCAACTTTGGTTGGTGCACATTGAAAATTATTTGTGGATTGAGCTGACAGTTTGTAAATATTTTATGTTTTGTTGAAGCCGACATGTAGAGATTAAATCTTTAGTTGCAGATATATATAAACGATCATTTAATTTTGAGGCATGTACGAAGTGTGTTGATGTGTGTTGCTGATCTGATTAGGATCTAGACTAATTACATTTGAATGCTTAATGTTTACACATCATGAAAATCCAAATTACATAAACAAAATTAACACATTAACATGTGAATTAAGCAGAAATACAATTCATGCATACCTTATTGAAATTATGCATTAAAAACTGAAGGTGAAAAGAATGAAATTGAGAAGGAACAAGAGAGAGAGAGAGAGTGCAAACGATTTGATAATGGAGTTCATCACAAACGTCACTACATCTCTGGGTCTGCTCCAATAGAGTGAGACCGATTCAATTAATCTCCAAAAACAGAATTACAATTGCACCAAGAGCACTTTGGCAGCATGACAATACTCCGACTTACAAAAAGGCTCAAAATAATCTCCTTAGAAAAATCTCCCTATTCCTCTGATTCAAAACTTCACCACCTGGACTTGAAAATTCTGAGTACCCAAAACTCACTCCTAAACTCCCCTTTTATACATCAAATTTACTCAAATTGGCCTTTAACCAATTGATTTTACAATATTCCCCCTATCTCCCATTTTTATATTTTCAAATCACTAAATCCACCTTACATAGTAAACATTTTAACAAATCCTCCCTTACTTACATATAATTTTCAATAATCTCCATTATTAACATATTAGGATTATATTAATCCTTTACAAGTATTTTTAACCCTTCATATTACCTCAATTTTGGGCTTTGTTTTTTTCCATTTAAAGGGGTTTAGTTTTATTGTTTTAATTTAAGGGAGTTTGTTTTAAGATTATGGCTATCGGACATAATAATTACACAAAACCAACTGATGCCATACAATATTTCAAACGCGTTTGATGGCTTATCAGTGGCTATATATTTTTAGTAAGCCAGCGGTCAGGGGTTCAACATTGGCCGCTAGCTTTTAATAGCCAATTCCCGATCATTATATAACAAAAGAAACCATCTGCAGTTACTAAGTTGAGAATATCTTGTGGCCGACAGGCGGAGATTAGTGCTTGTAGTTGGGAGGTTAGGGGTTCAAATCACCCTAATTTTTTTTATAGAAACAAACCAAAAAAATTGCCCACGAAGGAATGCAAGGCCACGTGTCGCACTAGGAGGGTGCCACGTGGTGACATCTAACTGGCCACTAACTCAGATGTGTTCGCTGATTGGGACGATGACTGTACACTGACAATGCCGATGATTTGTCGTAAGGATGGACACGTGTCAACATCTCATTGGTCCATTCAAATGACTCAAATGCCACGTGTCATGCCTAGCTTGTCCACGTCATATTCCGTACAGTACGGACTGACATGTCAGCATGATGACATCATCCATTGTACCACCAAGTCAACTGAACTTTGACTGCCAATATCTTGAGCATACTTCGTCAAATTTTGATGAAACGAACGTTGTCAGAATCATCTCAACGAGATCTTTGCTTTGATGCCACCTCTATTGGTTTCTGAGACAATCATTTTTTTTGCTTCCTGGATGACCCTTGATGGCAGGTTGACCCAAGGTTTGACTGGTCGTAACTTGTGCAAATGGACTCCTTTTCGCTCCATTCAAGTTGCGTTGGAATCAGGAGATTGAGCTCTTTCTGATGGTGCAGATTCTAGAGAGATATGATAAACTTCAAATTTCACTGAAAAATATCCATCAGATCAGTTGCGAAAGTTAGAAGGATTGAAGAGCGATTATGAACAATTTCATTTGTGCATGAAAGGATTTGTGATCCAAATTAAAGCATACATAGCAGAAGAGAAGAATCAGACAGAAGGTCAAGAATACAATTGATGAGCTTAACCGGAACTGTAATCAGGCATTAGTAGATGCTATTCTTTTAGTTCAAATATTCTGGATGTAATCCAATTTCTTTTGTAAGACAGTGAGTCTTCTTTTGTATCTGAGTAGTGAGCTCTAGGTAGTGTGCCTGAATGCATGTGCATTCCTTTTGTAAACACTTATATTTGAGTATACTCATATTATGGATTGACCTCCACCATGGTTTTTCCCCTAACAGGGTTTCCACATAAAAAAATCCTTGTGTTATGGTGTTGTGGTTGATTGCTTTGTGTTCTTTCATCTTACTTTTGGTTCTATGTTGTAAGTGGTTTAAAGATTAGGTTAATAAAGTTAAATTTTGTAGAACACTGATTCACCCCCCTTCTCAGTGTTCCTTGATTCCAACATCAATGATATTAATAATTGATCTTCCAACTCAATTGCATATAGCGTTGTGTTGAAAATATCTTTCTCATTGGTCATAAGCCTCGACCTTTCCACTACCTTTCACTAGTAGTTCCAATAACTTGTCTTTTATCCTTTCCAGCCTTCTTGTGGTTATTGAGGACAAGACTTCGATTGCATCATGACTTACGAAGAAGTCAAAAGTTCTTCCAATTTTAGAGTACATTAGTGAAATTCATCGTATGGGGTAATTTATCCAAGTCTATCTACTCTCCTTCTTCCCCCCTTAGTGTTTCCATGATATTAGATCATCCTAATAGTTGAGCTCATAATGTAATCATCCATTCTCTTCAAATTGGTTGAATTGATTTAACATTATTTGTTGTTGTCTCATCATAGTTGAATGGTTGTTATCTACCTTACTTACCTTTAGTAGGTACACCTTGTACATACCTTTTTGTTTCCAAAACTAGTTCATCATCACCTTCTAATCTCTTAGATTCAATATTTGAATCCCTAGTAATGAGATCTAATGAATAATCAACAAATTTACAAGGTAAGAGGTGCTCTAGTTTTTCATTCCAATTCTTTTCTCCATGTATATCTATGGCATTTTGACCATATTCAATTCCTCATTGCAACATCTTCAAATGATCACTTAAAGATCTAACATAAATTTACTTTCGTTGTCAAGTTTGTAAGTTCAATTTATCCTTCAAACAAACTATGCTTTTAACCGAACCTTTGTTAGATTTAATCCGATTCACTTTTTAGTTCCCAAATAACAATCATCTTTCCAAGTGATTTTGTCCCATTTCTTGGTAACTTTATTTTCTCATAACTTTAGACATTCTTGGGTTGTTTGTGTTCTTTTCCCCTTTTCAATTGGAATCTCCAAATTGACTTTACCTATTCCAGTTGGTGGAATCATGTTAGCTTTTAATTCTCTGTAGATTGCTTCTTTTCTTTGATCAAACCGGTTTCTAACCTACATTCAAAGGTATCAATTTTCTCTCTTGACTCCAATTATCATTGCAATATTTTAACCTTGCATCGAATCAGGTTTGCCAAGGGTTTATCCAATCTCCTGGATACCTCTCAAGCTGGTTTTGATTCACAAAATGTTGACTTTCTACTTTAGCTAAGTTTCCAATTTATGCTTATCATTTAGTTCTATTCCAATAAAGAATACACATATTCTTACTAAATCTAATATCCAAGACTCTTTACAACTACAGGTTGCTATCAATAAGGGAAATCTCTTCAATTATTTCTATCCCTCTGAGTTGTTTAAACAATTTTGTAGGATGAAGGTACCCATTGGTAAACCCCCATAACCCTCCTACTAAACCCGGTTGCATATTCTACAATTCAAGGTGTATCATATTGAGTTGTTGGTTTAGGAGTTTTCAATTCCAGGGATGATTCTTTCCAAGTCCCAAATGCAAACAAGTTTTCAAGAAATATAAACTTCCCTTTTTGTTTCCCATTTGTTCTTTTCCTCTTGCCATCTTGGCATAAGAAAATTTCAGCCATTATCTTCCAATAAGGTTTATGCATCACTTGCATAATGAACTCATAGGTTCTAGAGTTGAACCTGGTAGCTCTGATACCATGTGTAACATGCCCATTGTTCTACTCCAAAAAAATTCCAATGTTTTAACCTCAAGTGAAATTATCCATGATATCATCACATAGCTAAAAAAAATCTCTTTAAAACAAAGATATCATGCACATTTGAAATAAACATTATTCCAAACTTCCATTCAATTACATTGTGATGTGGCAATAATTCATCTTTCTCATTTCATTCAGCAAAATGTTACAATATTTCCAAAGAAATGATTTCATAATCTAGATACAAAATACATTTTCCATTTTTCAAAGAAATAGATACAAGATACATACCTAGCTCATCTGAGCTCCACTAGCACTAGAAATACAAATGATCTAGGAAATCCCCTTTCAAATCTTGGCTTTCCGAATGAGAGGAGAAGCATCACTCAAGTGTTTTTCTGCCATCCACGGACTAACTACGGTCCCCCACACATCTACCACATATGGTAAGATTTCCCTACCCTTTGACGAAGAGTTTGGTTCATAAACCTCAAAATAATAGCCAACCCTGAGTTGGTGTTGTGTTCCACATAACTAGAACTTTACCATTCAACTCATTTATGTTCTACATGTATGACAATCTCAGACTAGCATGGAAAAAAGGTAACACAATGAATTGATAGTGTGACTAGTGGCAAATTACCACTTTGGCCAAAGTATTCATCACCTAGTACTTCGAGTGGATGTCACATGCTCAACTACCATTCTAGCTCAATTTTTTAAGATCAATTATATTCTATGCATAGGCAATTCCCTCCATTGGATAATCTACAACCCCAGGACAACCTATAAACACTAAGTTCACTAAGACTCCTCTAATAAGTAAAACATGTGATTCATGACCTTCTAATTCAAATCTAGCAAGTTATCTATATAGAATTCATTCTATTAAAGTACTTAATACTTTATATATAAGGTATTCCCTTCATTGGGTTATCCTAATCTCTAGGATTAACCAGTGAAATCCTCATGGTTCTAACTTACGAATATCTTCATAAAAAATAACTTTATAATCTAAAGTATAGCTACATAAGCTTCATTTTATACTCGTTATTAAATGACTCCAATCAGGAATATATAACATCAATAAAAGATTCAAAAGTATATCCTTGTCAATAAATGACCTTAGTCCAAAGGTATGACTTCAACAATAAATGGCCTCAATCAAAAAAAAAATCATATCAATAAAAGGTTATTCAAAAGTAGTTTCACGTCAATAAAATGACTTCATGTCAAGAGTATATAACAACCAACCTAATTAGGCAATCCCACCTATGGCTCCAATCAAATAGTAATTCACAATTTCAAGTGATCAACTTAATCACATAGGTTAACCTCATCCTTAGTTTTCCCTATTATGTAGGTTATTCGCATGCTATGTGCTTAAAACAAAGATCAAATAATCAACCCAACCAGGTAGGTTATTCTTGTGTTTCTAGCTCAATGTCGAAACCTGCTTTGTGATCCCCACATAGAATGTTATCCCACAATCCCAAGAATTCCTAGTAGAGAAGCTTCTCGTGCCTTGTCAATATGTGAGAGGATGAAAGATGAGCACATTTTGGCAATTCTCAATCTAGGGTTTCAATCAATAATCAAGTAAATCAATGATCTAATGATCATTCTAGCATAGACTAAAAATAAGGTTCACATGATGTCACATCCTATCAACGACGACACATTATTCATACCATTACTATTGTCATGATGCTAGTCTTGTTTTTTCCAAGGTTTTTCCTAGCTTTACAAGCTAAGAAATTCAAGTTATTCCCAAGACATTGTTATGTTTTATGCTTCACATTTTACTCTTCGTACATATGGTATATACTAACTATGTAAATTCTAAATAAAAACACATCATATGAAAACCCATTTAGGGTATATAAAATCTCATTAACCTAATAGATAGGTTCCATCAAAGCAAGTAATATCCAAGAACATTCAAGCATCATAGAAACTTTCCAAAGTCAAACAGAGCATAAGGGAGTAAGATACAACTTGCCTATAAATACAAAACTCCAAATTGATCTAGCTAGTTTCCAATCCTAGCCTCCTCAATAGCTCATAGCTTGGTGTCAAATCACTTCCACTCTTCCCAAAGACCCTCACAAAATATTTCACTAAAACTCTTGCAAATATCTCTAAAACTCTCTCACAAAACTTAGAAGAATCGAGTAACTCTCATAAAATAACAGTGGTATGCAGATATTCATCCCTTAGAGGTAAAGAATGCCTCTATTTATACACAAAAATCAGCATCTACAGGCTATAATCAAGGTAGATGAATCGACACTTTTTAGCTTGCATGTTTCGACTTAGCTTGGTAAATAAAAGGTGGTAGAATTCAAACTTAATACTCAACAAAACAAAATAGTAGGTCCCATCATTCAAAGGTAGCAAGAATGCGTTTTAGATATTCAAGGTAAATAATCAAACAGGTCGACTCTATTCATGCTAGCTTCTACTTGACATATTCTCCATTTTACTTTGGTTTCCATCATCGAACATAGCTTACAAAATAGACTTCTAATACAATGAAAATATTCATAATTTGACACCACATAAACCTCTTGCATGCTTTTGGTGTTTGCAGATTTATGACTAAGTCAAAGCTTTTAAATGCATTTCAATTAGCTTTCAATACTCTTAACTATGTCTTATACACTACATATGTTGGGTTTTATTACCATTTACTTTGGCATCTTATTAGCATATTTTCTATGCTACGCCATCGACATGCCTATATATACATTATTTCTAAGCACTACACATAATCATGTTTTGTTGATTTAATTATACATCTATGTGTTGGCTTTAAGTCTTTATTGACTTAGCATGTGTCCAACTTAAAATATTCTTTCAAGCGCTATCTATATGCGTTGGTCCAAAGACATCAACGCTGGCTTAAATGCACTTTCATTTAATATCTATGCACTATGATAATAATAATAAGTGCTATAAACAATATATTATAATATATATAATAAATATATATTATATGTATATACACATATATATATATATATAATGCATGTATATACATATATATATGAATAACATTACTATATATATACCTATTTACAAGTTATAAAATGCATCATTCGATTTATTCGAATGCATATTCCTTATTATCATAATTCACAAGTTGATAATGCATGTGTACACACACACACATATATACGTAATAATATGCTCGTATGGACGCCTCTATTTTCGTCAATACATACACACATATTAATATATATATTTATATACCCATATATCATATATATCATTGCCTTGATACTTAAACTCATAAAAATATGTTAAAATAGTCATACATATATACAAATATTAATATATATGTATATATGTTTACATTAACATAACAACATACATATACATTTAGTTATGGAGAGTGGGAAGAGCGGTGGGAGTGGGGGTTTGAATTCTTTGAAGGGTGAGGGAGTTGATGAGTCTAAACTAGATGATGCTGACACATATGGTTGGCTATTGGTTTTTGATTTCTTTGGTAGGTGGTTGGGTTCACTTTGTTGTTGGGTTGTGACTGATTGCATGGATGGTTTGCTTCCTCGTGTTTTGTTGGTTGCTTCTACTACTTCTAGGTTGCAGGATAGCCTTGTTGGTGTGTGCTTTGGGCCCCTTGTGAGGGTTTTGTCAGTGGGTTGGTCTATCTTTAGCTCTGACTGACGTGTTGGGGCAGATGGTGTGCTTCTTGTTCTGGCCTTCTCCCTGACTCTTCTCTGCTTTGTTTCCCTTTGCCCTATTAGGCTTTCTTTGTTACTTGGTGTGGCTCATTGGATTTTGGGTTTTAGCTACTTTATCTTTGCCAGGCCTTTGTGTTTTTTGTGTTGCTAGGTTGTAGTTGGTTGCTTAGGTGGGGTTGTTGTTTGGCTTCCTCACATTTTGTTGGCTACTTGTGATGTTTTTGGTTTGCGAGTTTTCCTTGTTGGTGGGTTCTTTGGGCCCCTTGTGGGGTTTTAGTTAGTGGATTGATCTATCTTTAACTCTGACCAGTGTGTTGGGGTGGATGGTGTGCTTCTTGTTTTGGCCATAACACTGATTTGTCTCTGCATTGTTCCCACTTTCCCCCTAGGCTCTCTCTACTTCATGACGTTAATGGCAGGCTATGGGGTTTCTATGGCTGGCTGTTGGGTTCTCGGTGGTGTTGGGTGGTGGATGGTTGCATTGGTGTTGCTAGATTTCTTGCTTGTGTTCTACTGACTGCTTGGGCTGGTTTTAGGTTGCTTGAATTCCTTGTTATTGGTTGGCTCCCTCACATTTTGTTGGTTGTTTATAGTGCATTTGGGCTTAGTTTGGTTGAGCTCCTTCATTTTTTTTCTCAAAGCTTAAAAGTTTCTTCTCTCTTGGTTGTTGGTTGAGTTTCTTATGTTGGTTGGGCTGCTGACGGTGTGGTGGTGTGAGGAGGGTTTCTTCTTTATGATGAAGTCCTACTTTTTTCTTGGCTTGGTGGTGTTGGACTTTGTTGTCCAAATTGGTGCTTGTTTGTTGTTGGTTGGGACATGCTTATTATTTTTTCCTTGGTCCTAGTTGTGTAAGCTTGATGTGGAGGTTTCTATTGCTACCTTCATGTATTAGATTTTGTTTGCATCTCTTTTTGTGCTCCACCTTTTATTCCTCTTGCAGGTTTTTCCAAAGGATGGTACAACTAATGGCTCTACTGTTGTGTTGGCTCTCTCCTTGGATCCTATGGAGGTGGATTCATCTCTTATTGAGGTGGAGTTAGGAGGTGAAGGTTTCTTGTTTCCTTAGTGGTTGATCCTTTTGAGGTGGACACTTCTCCTATGGAGGTGGAGGTTGAGGGTGCTGGATATTTCAGGCGGAAGTGGAATAGTTGGTCATGAAACCCTCTCCAATAGAGGGGATCTCTCTCCTATTGAGGTGGGGATTGAGTTGGTATCCTGGTTTGAAAGGTGGTCTATGTACTCTTTCTAGCCTTATTGCTCCTTTATTGAGGTAGGGAGTAGGGCTGGTTTGGTGGTTTTGGAAGGGAGCTCTTGCTGCCCTCTCTATTTTGGCTTAGTGTTGTTTTCATTGAGCTCTACAGTCTGGGTGGTACAGGCTGACGGTTTCTTGGTTGTTTCAGGCAGTTCTCATGCCTTGATAGGGTTTTAAGTCCCTCTCTTTTCTTTGGTTAAAGGTTCCAGTTAAAACCTTGTTGTAAAGGGTTTAAGGTCCCTTCAAAACCTTTGTGTAGCTTGTGTTGTCCTATTTTTTTCTTTTTTTTGTTGTTGTCGTTGGGCTGTTGATGGTCTATGATTTATCTTTTAGTAGCTTTCTTTGCTCGGATAGGGTTTTAGGTCCCTTCAAAACTTGTTTGTAATGGGTTTTAGGGCCCCATCAAAACCTATTTTTCCCTAATAAAAAACATACATATACATTAATATATGTATATATGTATATATTTATATATAACATTATTTTATCATCCATGCTTGAGTACATATACTCATATATTCATCAATTGTATATACATATACTTCATTGATTAGCACACAAAGAAGAACATATATTCTATCCAGAGATTCAATCACATAATTCAATCCATAGAAACAACCTATCTCAATCAAGGACGACTTCACAATTATTCTAATAAGTCAAGACTATGAATAAAGGCACTTACCCCTTTTATGGACTAGCTCAACTCAAGTAGACCAAATTGGAATGTGAGTGTGTGTGATAACTCAGTATTGGCTTATTAAGGGTTATCGGACCAAAACCTTCTTTTGAGTGATGCTTCCCCTCCCTTCTGGAGGTGTGAACCTATACCTACATCCAACTCAATACATTGCATGGGTAGTTAAACGTTCACATGAAATCCACTTGCATCATAAAACATTAGAATATTCACATTGAAATAAATATTATTTCATTATACTACATCAATATAAACATAATTACTTCTTCAAAGCAATAACATCTTAATACTTATTTTAGTATTTCATTCATTCATCAAACATACTAAAATCATGATTTACATTCATCATCCTATTTACCCGTTAAGGTAAAAGTAACTTAGTAACAATAAGACGGTGTGTAACATAAGAAATACAATTGTTGACACTGACTTTGATGAGATGATGTTAATGGGATTTTCCATACTCATAACAAAAACGTTGATACTCATTGTATTGCTCATCTTAGTAAAAAAACTTCTCATTTTTAATGTTGACCATGGGTAGTGTATTTCTCATGTGTTACTTGTTTGACATTTGACTATTCTCTAAGAATCACAGTCATCCTAGAAGTATTATGAATACTTTACTTTGAACATTATGAAATTTTAAACAAATAAATTTTTAACATATTGTATTGTAATTTATTTTTAATGTTTGCTACTTTTTTGTGGTTTTTCTTTATGGTATTTATCTTGATTTTCATTAGTAATTCTTTCTCGTGGAATATGAATCATCAATTTGTAATTGAAATTGATAGAAAATTAGCAATGGAGTAATGTCAAAGGGAAAAATGTTTTAAAAAAGTCTCAATTGTGGTCTAGAAAAGTAAACAAATCAATGGAGAACAAATACAGAGGTGTTATAAAATGATAATCAGGTTGTTATGCCTCAAAAGTAAGAAACTCCAAGTTGAAGAAGCAACAATGGCTTGGAACCTTTGACACAGTAGAAGAAGCAACATATACTTATGATAAAGCTACTATAACAATTAGAGGAAAAAATGCATTTACAAATTTTGTCTACATCAATTCTACACCATGTAGCCTCTTGTCCAATAAACATGTTGAATTATCTCATCTAGAATCTAGATTACAAAAAAAAGAACAAATTGCTCAAGAAATCTTTATTTCATCAATACAAATATATGATTCAAGTAAGCCACTGACCTATGCTTGAGTTATAATAAGTTTGAATAGTCTACAAAAGATAGGTCATATAGACCTGTGTTAGAAAACATGCATGGGGTTGCTGTGTTACAAAAAAATTGAATTCTAAATTGAAGAAACAATAATGGTTGGGAAGTTTTGATACAATAGAAGAAGCTACTTTTGCTTATGATATGGTTCCAATATCTATAAAATGAAATATGACAATCACAAATTTCATCTATACCAATTCAAAGCTAGAATATTTGCCACAATCCACCAAGTTGTTGCAACATACTTTTTCTGATAATAGCTCAAGCAATTTAAGAATACAAAATTTAGGATCAAGTTCTATGAGTCATAATACTTTTTCTCATAAGGACATGGTTCATGACATACAATGTTTTCCAAATATGATGGACAAGAATCATAACCCACTTGAACTTGATTCCAACAATTTAGAAACCCTCATCTCTCATCCAAAAGATATTAGTGTCATTTGTAGTAGCAATATTAACACTACAATGCCTTTGTACTATAGCTTGCATGGTTCTTCTTCAAATTTTGGTATGTCTCCTTCAACTACATTTGAATTGTTCAAATTTGAAACCTTTTGTAAGAAAGCTACTGGTAACAATTTTGTTACTTCATCTTCATCTCCATGGTTCCAAACCTCTCTTAGCTCTACTAATAACCTTGTTCTTGTTAATAGCACCAATAGTAATACAATTTCAATGATTGATTCTAAAAATTAATTTTACCTAATGAAATTGAAAGCCAATATACTTGTCCATTTTAGGAAGATCCTCTCTTTGCATCTAACAATGTTGTCAACATAAATAAGGAAAACAATATCAATTATGATATTAGTAATACATATCTAGCTATTACTACTTCTACATCTACTACTAAAATTGTTACATTTTATTTGACTATTGATGACGTATATAACTCAATGTATACACCTTATCAATCTATGCACATTTATAATCAATAACAATGCATTTGTATACATCTACATTGGATGACAAGTTTATTCTTCAATATATTTTATAACAAACAAATACAAAGATAGTTGATATTACTACTTGGGAAATTTGAAGTCCTCCAAAGAAAATTATATGTTTTGTTCATAAAGAAATGTAAATTACATTGAAGAAAAATATCATTTCAAAACATTGCATCTTGTTGTTACAAACTACCCCTTCAATACTCATAGCTTGGGACAATATCTAAAGCATATATTTGTGTAATTATGATATAATTATTTTATTACAAATATATGCATTCAAGAAAACTATTGCAATTGATAACAATATATTTAATTGTTTTGTTGACCTAACTATTGCTAATTTCATATTTATCATCTCTTATTTTTCCAATTTTCATATTTCACCCTTTCATCTTTGCATCCTATCAAAATAAGCAAGATGACAATGAATAGGTGTATCCACATACCATTAAAAAAATGGGAAGTGCCAATTCCAAGTCCAATTGATTCCAACATATTGGGACACATTTTTTCTGTGTACTACCCACATGTATGTTGTGGAGGCCTTCAAATTCATATTAGGTGAATATTTTCTTAAGGGTGGTAATAAAGTGGTGTACTACTCAGTGTAGTTTTGTGCTTTCTATGAAATTGCATGGACTTGGTTTGCAATTCACACTTCCTAGATAAGTTAGCATATGCATATATTAAAGATTATCTACTTCCACCAAATGTTTACAATGAAGTTGTTGTTGATTATGATGAAACAATTGGTGATGCTCATTTTAGGAGTTTATTCCCCCATGACATGTTAAAAGAACGTGGGGAAGCTTCCTGTGTTTATAATGCTATACAAATGGGTTTGACTAATAATTGTGAACTTATATTCATACATGCTTTGCATGCACATGTTGCCCACTCGGGTCAAAATCTATCAACTAGGATCTTAGAGGACTTCAGAAGATTGATATACCTATCTTGGCATGTTCCTCCTCGAGCCTTTTCCACATCTCCAACATCCACATCCACTTTGGATCCAATTTATTCTAAGGAAGTTGTCAATGTTTCTACTTCTTGTTGGGAATAGGATGCCATTTAATTGCATTCCTAAACATTATTTCATGTATCTCCTAAGTCCTTGGAAAGTGTTTCCCAACACTAGGATTAGAAAGAGATTAAATTTGAATGAAATGAACATGTTAATTGACATTTGTAATTAATTATAAATGATGAGAACATGTGGGGACGCCCATGAAGATCTCCTACAAAATAGGAGCACATGGGGAACCCACATGGAAGGTGGAACTTGATGGAACCCTCAAAAAAGTTTTTTCTCGTTCCATTTTAAACCCTTATTGCATTTTATATATGGTTATTATTCTGAGGGTTTGAGTTTATATGAATTACTCACAGGGTTCTTTTTGGTCATCATTTCCCTCTTACCTCTTTCCAATCATCCTTTCTAAAGTTTCATATCATTCATCTAGTAATTGGTCTTTCTAAGCCTAGGTTTGGGCCTTATATTTTATAAGGATTTGGTGAAGGATTATTTTAAAAATCTCAAGCCTATTATTCTCATGTTGTCTTAGGGAGTCCCCTTCCTTAAGAACAACTAATGCGCATGTGTTAAAAAAGTTCCCACTTATGTCTCGATGGCCTTCATAGCCATATCGCTCATCATTGATTTATTCATTGGTTTACACCTTGAATTGGCGATGAGAAATGGATTAACATTGTCCCTTGGATATTGCTCATCGCTAATGGCTTTTGAGCCTTCAACATTGTCCCTTGGATATTTCTCATCGCTAATGGCTTTTGAGCCTTCAACATTGTAATAGCAATAAGCGATGCTTCTATTTTTATGTTCTTATCACTCATCACGAATGGCCATAAAAAAGATGAACTTGTAATAGTGATGAGAGATATCATGTGATTTCCTGTATATCGCTTGATCATGAATATGTTTTGAATATAAAGTTACACAAATTAGCGATATGTGATGAATATTAAAAGTTTTAAACCTTCTCGTCGCTAATTACTTGCAAAACATATGAGGAGAATTAGCGATGAACAAAGGCCTTATGTAATAGTTTCATCGCTCATCGCTGATTTGTTTTTGAACTTGAGTTCTAAATTAGTGATAAGCGATGGACATCCTCTAAAGGGTTTTATCTCTCGCTAATGTGATATGATCATATGGGCGATGTATTTTGTGATGTTTTTTTTATGCAGGATTGTACGTGTCCAAATGCAGTGCTGACACAACACCTCCCGTCATAGATAGAGTCTTAAGAGCAAGATTTGAATTAGTGATGAACGACAGAAGGATGAATGTGACCAACAGTCAAGCCACAAAACCAAGGGCTAAAGACCATTGCTAGAATGTCTGCATCATTGATAGAGTGGGGTAAAGACAAAATAGATCAGCGACAAGCAATGGTCACTACATGGAATGGGCTACATGGAAAAATCCTAAGAATTTCACATAAAGCAAAAGGAAAGCATCAAGAAGACTGAGGAACCATTGATGAAGTTTTAAAATAGGATAATCCAATGGACTGAGAATCACCACATAAATGCTTTCATCAAAATTTAGGATTAGCGATGAAGTAATGAAGTGTATAAAGAAAGTTTCCCTCTAAAGAAAAACTAGTCTTGTGTACTTCGCCGATATTAATGAAAACACAAGATTAGGTTGGCGATACATGCTGATTGACAGATTGAACACTTGATCTGGCATCACTGTTTTCTATGATCAAGTTGCTAAGGACATAAAAAACCAAGGCTCATATCACCGTGGATGAAGTTTTAAATGCTTTAAAAGCAATGGCTTAGATTCAATCTTGAGATGTAAGTTATCAACTAGCTCGCACAAGGAAATTTTGAGTCATTAATCTTGCATGCTCCAAATTGCCTATTTAATGTAGATTACTTGAGTTATCTTCCATGTCATGATTCATCTTGTAATGAATGAGGGCCAAAGGATAATAAAGAGGTGTGTACGAATTGAATTCTCTTGAGAAGTGTGTAGACATTCTAAGCAAGTAGGTCTATCATGATGATTCGAGAGTCTGAGGGGTTGAGTTTGTTTGAGCCTAAGGGAGGTCTTGAGGATAAAAGAGGAATACATGGAGCTCTTGATACACCAAAAGGAAGTGTAGGATTTAGAAAATTCAAGGAGTATAGTACCAAGGAAAATTACCATCCAAAGGAGTAGATAGTTTCAGAAGAATTAGTCAAACACAGAGAGAGGAGGATGGTGAAACATAAAGAGAAGGCATGGGTGGAGAGGGAGCATTGTAAGGCCTATCCAAAGAAATGCAATTCTTCATGTGGTGTTTCTAATAACCCTTCAAATAGTGAGGGTGACACTGAATCAGAGGGTGAGTATTATCCCCTCTCCTTGGTACTATCAAGGAATCCTAACAAAGAGGTGGTGACAGTTTTTCTAGTCCCACCACGAGCAAAACATGGGCGAATATCCTCTGAGGTTGATGAGTCAGAGTGATGATTGTTCCCTAATTTTGTTTTTAGTGATACCATGCCCTTTTTATTAGGATTGTCTTATTCAACACTCATGTGATTTCTTATTTCATGTGTTGAGGTGGAATATTTTTGGGTCGGTATGTAGGTGAAGTGCCAGACTAGCTAACCTTAGTGGTGCGTATGTTGTATCTGAATGATGTACAAGTTTATGTTGGAGCTACTATTGGAGAATCTTCTTTGGTTAACAAGGATGAGGATTCAACACGATTACAACAAACTCTACCATTTGAAGAGCTGGTGTGTCTTCATTCAAGGAATGTGGAATGCAGTCTTTTACTCTTCTATTTTCCTCAAATGATTGCATGTAACAAAATAGGAATATCTTGAATTTTGGTACAAATGAAATGAAATGTAAATGTAATTAATCCTGATGCTTGTTGCTCCCTTATACTATAAAAGGGATTTCAGGGCTTATTTACAGAGGTTAGATTCTAAATTTTTAAGAGGGTTTTAGGAAAAAGCTAAGTTTAGAAAGGGCACTTAAGATAGAATTCAAAGTAGGCCAGTAGTTTGTCTTCGATAAGAAGTCATGTATGTAACGATCTTAAATGAGTTTTATAGAAATTACTGATATCAAAACAAATATCAGTCAAGAAGTTGATACTCTCCTATGTATGTTCATTTCAAAGTCATGAATGAGAAATACTAATGGTGTTATCATTCGTCTTCAAATATTGCATTTGAATGTATTACTCTGTTTTCAACTTTGATTCAAGGAATTAATTAAAATGCTTAAATAGGGTTATAAACTTTGTAATGAATGGCTTAGGATTACTAAGAAGTGGATGTTTCTTGCATAGTGAGTTTTTGTAAATGCAAAGCAATACGAAAATAGTATGTTTCTCCCTTAAATGAGTAATTTGTAAATTACTAATCCTCTTGTGTATTTGACTTTGTTGCCCCAATTGATTAGACACTGGTCATTTTGTTAGGAAATCTTGCATAAAATGAACTAGTAGTGTTCCTAGCCCTAGAATTGTGAGAAGACAATACTCAAAACAAAAAATCTCTCCAAGGGTAGTAGAAGTAGAAGTAATTTCAATTCCTAGCAAATAGCTAATCCTTCATCTAAAAATCTACCAAATCTTCAGTGAAATTGATTTCATCTGCCATAAGAGGAATTAATTTGTGTATAAATGTGTTACTAATCGGTTATATTACACGAAAACTCAATTGGGATTACCCTCCTAGGTTTCACAAAGCTTGAAGTGAAGGAGTATGGACTTTAAAATCCTATGCTCATTGTGTTGGCCACTAACCTAACAATTCTTCATCATTAGGGTTGGCTACCTCTTAGAGGATTGTTCAGTTTTGCTGGAAAAATCACCAACAAAACTCACCTTGAGTTAAGTTAATTGTTTGGAGTAAAAGATAACACTTCAGTAATGCATGGAAAGATCCTAAAAGTTAGGGATTGATGTTTACATGCATGGAGTTCAATTCAGTTCAGATTATTTAGTTTAGTTTAGTTTAGTTCAGATCAATTCAGTATCAGTTCAGTTCAATTCAATTCAATTCAGTTCAATTATGGTTCAATTATCTTCAGTTGCATGTAGTTATTTTTAGTTGAATGCTAGTTGACTTCAGTTGACTTGGAATGCATGACTAATGACTTGAGTTGCATGACATATAACAAGTGACACATTCAGTTAAGTGGGGATGATCAATCATGCATGGTATTTGCATGAATGGTGGAGAGCTATGTTTTAGTTAATAGAGATTGACTTGGACCCACCTTGGGCGCCCAAGTAGGCATCTTGGAGTTGACACTTTTGCATGATAAGATATTTTATAAGGCTGAGTTAAGTGGGCCAATTCTTGGGCACCAACTTTGAGGATAAACTTAGAAGATATCTTCAGAATCAACATTGAGTTAGCACTTCATTTTTGGACGCCCAAATGGATGAAGGACATGTTTTGACATTGTTCTTCATGGTAGAACTCTACTTGCAAGAAATAGGCATGGGTTTTGTGAGATAAGCATTGTGCTTTGTAATTGTAAACTCTGTGGAGTTTATAAGGCTCATTATTGTCTATATATTGCAGCAAGTTGAAGAGAATTAATCAAATTTTATTGCAGGTTGTGAAGAAGAATTGTTGAAGGCAAAAGAAGCATCTCAAGCAAGGATTTGAATTATTGTAATCTTATTCTAAGATTAAATAATATATTGATTCTTGGTGGAGTTTTTTCTTGAAAGGGTTTCTCCACAGTATATGTTGTGTAACTTCTTTCCTCTAGTCTTATTCTTCTACAATCATTTGTCTACTTCTATAAATGGTAAAACGAATCTAAACAAATAATCATCAACAAAGAAATTGTAACAAAGAACACTTAATTAGATCTATAGTATAATAGTTTTACAAGTTTTAAAGCTACATAATTACCTCCATTTTCAACATTTGGTATCAAAGTTGAGGTTGGATAGAGTTTGGGACGCTTTTCTCTTAAAATTTTGAAGTTTTTTTGGTTGTGGCAGGAGCTTTTACTATTGTGTTATTGCTGATTTTGGAAAATAAGTTTGTTACAATGAGTTTTAATTCTTGTTTAGATATTGAAAGATACAATGGATCTAATTATGAGATGTGAAAACAAAAAATGGAGGATCTCCCTGAAGAGAGAGATCAGTGGTTAGCTATTGGTAATGAGACAAAGTCACCTACAATGATGTCAGATGAGGATTGGGCTAAGCTTGATAAGAAAGCAAGAGGGACCATAAGATTATGTCTTGCTAATGTTGTTCTCTTTTCAGAAGAAACTACTGCATATAAGCTATGGAAGAGAATAGGTGATATTTATCAAACTAAAAGTCTTACTAATAAGTTGTATCTGAAAAGACAATTGTATTCTTTAAAGATGAAAGATGGCGATTCTATTGCAAATCATTTAAATGCTTTTAATTTGATTCTAAGTCAGTTAGCATTTGTAGATGTAAAGCTAGAAGATGAAGATAAATGCATATTGTTACTTTGTTCTTTACCAGAATCTTGGGAAAATCTAATTGTTGCTATTAGTGGTAGTGGTGCAGATCTGAAGATGGACAATATAATTCCTACTCTCCTATCAAAGGAGATGAGGAGGAATTCTAAAACAAAAATCCAAGATGCCTTGTTTTTAAAAGGTAGTCCTGAGAAAAAGGAACCTAAGGGAGACAAGGAAGGGAAGGGTAAGTAAGAAGGACAAAGTAAGGTAAAGTGTTGGAACTATGGTAAATTGGGACATGTGAAGAAGGATTGTAAGAATAAGAAAAATATTTTTGATTCTTCTACAAAGGAATCCTCGGATGACGATAATCATGCTTTGATCATTTCATGTAAAAATGTTAGTGATGACTCTTTGCTTGATGTTAAAGAGTGATCTTCATGAGGAGGATGGTAGTCATGATGCCATGCGTAACTTATACCATGGTTTGGTGGGAGTTGTTGGCAGTGATGTGGATGCATCATTTGTAAGGTTATCTTCATGTGATTGGGGATATGGTTTTTTCTTGGTTTAGAGTGGTTGCTATTATGTCATGGTTTAATCTTGATATGCATTTAGAGTTTGGTATGGTACTTGTTCTCTTGAGACTAGGATGTATATATGGTATGGTGCATGTGATCTCCTAGTAGGAGATGGTTAGATCATGTTGTCATGTTTATGTTTCTGATTCATGATTGGAGCTTTGACATTGATCTTGTGTAGTTCTCTTAAGTATTGGGTAAATTAATCATTTTCTTGATTACTTCATGATAGTGCTATGTTGCATTTGGATTTTGGCATGGATTGGTTGGTTACAGGTCCTCATGGATACTTGGAGAAATAGGTGAGGCTTGAGTTCTCTTATGGTAAGAGATATATGTTGGAATGGTTACTTGTAAGAAAAGCTTTTTTCAATAGTAAAGATTGAGAAGCCTACACCTTGGTTGGATGTGAGTTCAACACACTTGACGGTTTCACATGCCTCCAAAGAGGTAGTTTGGATACAAAGACTTGGGAAAGGTATTGGTTTTAATTGTAAGTAAGTTAAACTTGAATGTGATAGTCAGAGTGTTATGTGTTTAGCCAAAAAAATCCTATGTATCATGCTCGTACTAAGCATGTTGATGTTCAATATCACTTTGTGCGAGAAATGGTTGAGAGTTGGAAGGTATTAATTGAGAAAGTTGACACTTTAATTAATGTTGCAGATTATCTTATGAAACCAGTTCCTATAGATAAGTTCTCTTGGTTTTGAGTATTAATCATTTGCTTGGAGCTTCATGATTATGCAGGTTGCATTTGAAGTTGGCATGGATTGATTAGTTGGTGTAGGAAGGCCATTGGCCTTGAGTCCTATACTTGATTTATAATAATGATTCCTTGTGTAGAATAATTGCAATGTATAATGTCAAGTGGGAGAATGTTGGGAATACGATGCCATTTAATTGCAATCCTAAACATTATTTCATGTATCTCCTAAGTCCTTGGAAAGTGTTTCCCAACACTAGGATTACAAAGAGATTAAATTTGAATGAAATGAACATGTTAATTGACATTTGTCTAAATGATAGGAACATGTGGGGACGCCCATGAAGATCTCCTACAAAATAGGAGCACATGGGGCACCCACATGGGAGATGGAACTCACCTTGAGTTAAGTTAATTGTTTGGAGTAAAAGGTAACACTTCATTAATGCATGTAAAGATCCTAGAAATTAGGGATTGATGTTTACATGCATGGAGTTCAGTTCAATTCAATTCAGATTAGTTTAGTTCAGTTATGGTTCAGTTATCTTCAATTGCATGTAGTTATTTTTAGTCAAATGCTAGTTGACTTCAGTTGACTTGGAATGCATGACTAATGACTTGAGTTGCATGATAGATAACAGGTGACACATTCAATTAAGTGGGGATGATTAATCATGCATGGTATTTGCATGAATGGTGGAGAGATATGTTTCAGTTAACAAAGATTGACTTGGACCTACCTTGGGTGGCCAAGTTGGCATCTTGGAGTTGACACTTTGCATGATAAGATATTTTATAAGGCTGAGTCAAGTGGGCCCATTCTTGGGCGCCAACTTTGAGGATAACCTTAGAAGATATTTTTGAAATCAATGTTGAGTTGGCACTTTAGTTGTGGACACCCAAATGGATGAAGGACTTGTTTTGAAATTGTTCTTCACAGTAGAACTCTACTTGCAAGGAATAGGCTTGGGTTTTATGAGATAAGCATTGTGCTTTGTAATTATAAACTCTTTGGACTTTACAAGGCTCATTATTTTCTATATGTTGCAGCAAGTTGAAGAGAGTTAATTAGATTTTATTGCAAGTTGTGAAGAAGAATCATTGAAGGCAAAAGAAGCATCTCAAGCAAGGATTGGAATTATTGTAACCTTATTCTAAGATTAAATAATACATTGATTCTTGGTGGAGTTTTTCCTGAAAGGGCTTCTCCACGGTATATGTTGTGTGACTTCTTTCTTTTGGTCTTATTCTTCTACAATCTTTTGTCTACTAAAAATGGTAAAATGAATCTAAACAGATAATCGTCCACAAATAAATTGTAACAAATAACACTTAATTAGATCTACAATATAATAGTTTTACAAGTTTTAAAGCTACATAATTACCTCCATTTTCAACACTTCTCATGGTAGCTCTTTCTAATTTGCATTTTAGCTATACTTTTTGTTTGTTCTATTCAATTTTATAATTCTAAGCATTTTATCCTTTTGAGTACTTTTAGCTATACTTTTTTTTGTGCTCTTTGATTTGTAATTGTAAACATTTTATCATATTGATTACTTGACTTTGTCACAACAACAATGATTTGTGATTTACTATGTTTTCTACTATGAATGCATTTTGCTACATGTGATGTATCACTTTTATAAAAATCCCATGGATAATTATGTAAAACTTTCTATTGCATTACAAATCATAATTTATATAAATAAATATGATAAAAAATGTTTCTAATGACATTAAAATGTAAGTTATATTTTGGAGTTGAGTAGAAAAAATTACAATAATTCAATGTATTGGTTCGAATCTGGTTATTTGCATACCATAGTCATGTTTTAAAAATTAGACCAATGAACTACATAATCAGATTTAGTTGAAGTAATCAAGTTAGTATGCCATTCATGCAACCTATGAAAGAAAATATACAAAACGATGATTACTTGATCTCTATATAATAATGTGCTTGCATAGTTTTATATATGAACTCTCAATTACATCTAAGATATTTAATGTCAAATCATTCCTCAGATTCATGCATGTAAATTATGGATTTCCAAATTCATGTACAAAGTTAATTCAAATATATTTATTTAAAATGAAAAGTATTATTAAAAATATTGCTCACGCATATTGATCGCTACCATCATTGCAATACAATAATGACCAAGAATATAATAATTTTGATCAAAAACATTATTGGTGATTGAAGATTTGATACTCTTAAAATGCTTAAGATTACACAACAAAAATTATGAACTTGGTTTCATTGTAGTTGATAAATATTTGAAATATCTTTATCTTACTTGTTGACAAAATAGGCTACTTAGTATGTGGTTGATACAATTTATTAATGAAGATGTGAAAAATGATGATTATTTGATTTTTAGAAACCAATGCCCTTTACATAGTTTTGCCTATGGATACTTCATTAGATTGAAGAAACTTGATATCAGTTCACCTCTCAGACTTATACGTACATATTACACAGTGCCAACTTTATATAATGTCAAGTCAAATATGGCAATAAAAAATGACATTCTAATAATATTGATTATGTAGTCTTACAATCACCCACATCACAACATGATAATGACAAAGAGTAAAATATTTTTATCAAAAAATAATTAATAACAAAATATTTGACAATATAAAAAGTCTTAAAATTATACAATGAAGAGTAGGAACTTTGATTTCATTACACATGACAAATATTAGATATAGACATAATCTCAATATGTGATAACAATTTTTTATGTGACAATTGTTTTTGATAAGGAAAAATAGGTTTTGAAGGGACCTCGAAACCCTTTACAAAGGCGAAAAGATGCAAGAAAGACTAGGCCTAGAGAGCCCACGACCCAAAACAACCAAAATGCTGACAACAAAAATTAACAAAGAAACCTTCCAACAACCCAAAAGCAAAACATCAGCAACAAGGTTGATCAAGCAAAAGGGACAACACAACTACAACATCTTTTCCAGAACATTAACCGAGGCCAAATTTTCCTCAATGACCCCCTCATGCATCTCCACAACCTCCTTGAGCTCATCAAACAAAATGGTAGCCCACTTCTTGGTCTTACTCCTTGTTCTCAAACACGGGCCAACATCTACATCCTTTCCCACACCTGAAGCAAGATCCTCATTCTTCTCCACCAATTTTGAGAAATTCACATCCTACATTTCTTTCCCAATATCACCTAGCTCCAGGGGTTTACCAATCCATTTCAAGGCTTTCTCATTTAAAATAAAGATTCCCTTAGCAATCAACTTCAAGGAATTATTGCTAATATTCACCACAGTCTTCAAATCATCCAACAAGTTGCTAATTATGTCCTCTATGTTAACAAATCTCTCCTCAAAAGTCTTATGAACCACCAATTCCAAAGAGGAAATCCTCTCCTCATGATTAATACCAAGGCGATTAGCATCCACAACAAGTTTATCAAGCATAACATTCATGGTTTTGACCTTACCTTTAATTGCCCATTCCTTCTGATTACTATGGACTTGTGCCACACAATTCTTTACCTAGACATTGAGCTCCTTAACTTCTGAGAAAAACCATTTAACCAGAGAAAGCAAGTTACGTGTTCCATCTTCAGCCATCCTACAAAACATGCCCATATTGACCTCATCCCAATTAATAGGATGCTCAACTTTTGAATCAACATTTTGAATAGGGTCTTCTCGACACTCCTCATTATCCTCCTTTTCATCCTCAATAGGGGAATCCTCCACTTCAACCACTTCAACTTTAACCCGATACTTATTTGGCATATTTTCCAAGTCTGCCAAGACTTCCAGCTGCTCTACCTTCACAACCCTCTCTTTAACCTGCATTGTCTAAAAGGAGAGTCAAGAGGAACTTGGTTAGGGTCAACCCCCTTAGAACACTGAAAACCCTCAATCCCTTATACATTAATCACCATTGGCTGCACAAACCCAGGGAGGTTTTTACCAACGCCAAGACTATCCTCCACAACAGGGGAGCTTGCCATAACACCCACTTTACCAGGGCCCTGAGAAGGTTTTTCACTAGTCGTAGGGGAGCTCTCCACAACACCCACCTTACCAGGGCTTGGAGAAGGTTTCTCACCTGAAAAATGGTCCACGACATTCAACATCTCCACCTTCCTCTTGATAGAAGACTTATCTTTCCTGGGGCACTTATTCTTCCCCTTTGCACTCTTCTTCCCAGATGGCACCACAACTTCCTTCAACTCAATATCCATTTCATATCCCTTTGACCAAGATTCAGACCCTTCCTCAGACTCACCACCCTTAGCCAACATCTCTTCAAAATTTGAATCCTCATCCTCAAAATTCCCTTCCCATTCCACTGCAGAATCACCAGTCTCATAGCCAGAATTTTTAACACCCTTTTTGCAGGCCAGGGTCTTAGTAGAAACTGGGATTAACTTCATCTTTATGTGAAAAAACATGAGATTCATAAGGCCTTCATGGAGAATGAACTTCTTAGGGTTCTTCATATGATCCTCAATACTATTCTCCATAGATAGCAAAAGATAAAAAGGAAACAAAACCAACACCTTATGATGGAAATGATTCAGAAGCATAAAGTGATAGCTATAAACAACATAAAACCTACACTCCAAGGTGAAGTAATGCATAATTTCCATAACAAGATCCCTCCAAAGCGGTTTGAGAGACTTGCAGGCATACCCACCACTCCCAACTTCCTTGAGCTTCTTCTTCTCATCAAATTTAAAGAAATTTGCAAAGGCTTTCTTAGTCGCACCTTTGTCTTTGTGGAATTTCCTCCTAATGGAAGGAAGCCCAGTTACCTCTGCCACAAAATCCTCATCATTATTGAACTCCACGCCTTTGTAATGCATAATCCTACTACTCCACCCTTTAACAAAGACCTCCATCACTTTCGGGTTTAGGCCTTGGAGCTTTAGAAATTATGGGGTAACTATTATGCCTTGCATAACCACCCCCATTTTGAGCTGGAACAAAATGGGCCCCCCTTTCTCTTTCTAGTTTCTTTTTGCTTTTGGTTACTTGCTTTCCTCTTGGTGGTTCTTCTATTTTCTGCCTAGGTTTTTCCTTTGTTATGTCTGATTTAAATCTTGATTTTTTCTCAACTTGAATTGTTTTCCTTCTTGCCAAGTATTCAATGAAATAATCATAAGCAGTAGGATAGTTTATTTTAATATATTTCATATGCTTTGGGGACTAATGGAAGCATTTGTTTTGCAGGATTAAATCCTATGCATGATGATATTTGCTAGGGGAGCTCAGTTGGAAGGCATCCCTCAATCCAGTTGGTCCTAAAAAATCAGTTAAAGCAAAAGTTGGCAAGACCCCAGAGATGTCACAGCGAGTGAAATTCATGTGCAGTCAACTATCCGCAAGACATCAATAAAGGTCATGGCGACTAGGAGCTTCCCTTTGGCATGAAATTCTCATTCGGAGAAAGGTCTCAGTGAGATCTAAATGTTTCACCGATCAACAACAGAGAGAGTACATACCGACGGGAGATTTTAACTTCGAGGTGAAGTCTCGGCGACTTCACGAAGTCTCACCGACTAGCAAGGACCGGGGTAACACTTCGGCAAGAGTTATATTTTTGGTGGAGGGTCTCCCTGAGTATTTTGTGTCTCGCCGATCGGTTCATAAGTGAATGCCTCAGCCAAACAATCAACATTCGACATGTGGTCTTGGCGAAGTCTTTTGGTCTTGCCGATTGACAGTGAAAATTACCCATCGCGGAGAGATTTGTTCGTCGGTATGAAGTCTCAGCGAGTCCGCAATGTCTTACCGACCACCAACAAAGTAACATCAAAGGCTCGTGTGCATCGAGGTAACGTCTCACCGAGCGCCTTCGGTCACATCGACATAGTGCGAGGGGATTCTATCAGTATGTCTTCGGGGAGAGAATCAGTGTGTCTCGCCGACATGAAGGAGCCCTCACCAAAAGATTCTAAGTTTGGCATAACATCTTGCCAAAAGGAGAAAGTCTTGGTGATAGGGGTCTGGTGTCGGCAGGAAGTCTTGCCGATCAAGCAGGCTCTCCCCAAACTCAAAGGAACTATTGGCAAAGTAGGGAGGCTTCGGTATAGGGTCTCAGCAAAAGGAGAGGGTCCCACCGATAAGGTATGCCTTCGAGGAGACTGGATGTATTCAGCATGGTGTCTGAGCGACTCAAAAATGTCTCACCGAAGTAAATGAGCCCGGCGAGAGTAAAGAGAATTCGGGGAAAGGTCTCCTCGACCACAAGAAGTCCTGCCGATATGAAATGAGCTCGCCGAAGGATCTAGGGCTCAGGGTAATCTTTTTCCAACCCGATGGTGTCTCAGCGAAAGTGAAGGGCAAGGATCAATATGATGTCTCACCGACCAGGCGGGCTCTTGCCGAAAGAAAGCCAAGCTCGGGGAGAACATAAAGGGGCGCCAGGAGGTCTCACCGACCTGGAAGGGTCTTACCGATGTAGAATGGGTTTGCTAAATGAAGAAGTACTTCAGGTAACCTCTTGCCGATGTGCTTAGGCCTTGCCAATGGTGATGGATTTCCCAGTAAGGGAGGCATCGGTATGACCAAGAGGAACTCGCCGGGAACTCTGGCCAACAGTATAAGGTCTCACTGAAAGAAATTTGAGCTCAGAAGAAGCTCCCCGAAGGACTAAGGAGACCACCATGACCTCACACCGATAACGATTATCTCGACGACCTTGATGTGTATCTATATAACTTTTGTAGCTCACTAAAGGGTCTCATCGACTAGTTCGTGCTATGCCGATAACTGTTAGAAGACAAAATCACATCGGGGAGACACGATAAGTGTCTCACCGACATGCGATTTAAGGAAGACTGCTTTTGACTGCTCGGGAATATGGCGTGGCATGTGATCATCCAATCAGAAGGAGCTAAGGTGGGCCATTGACCGATTGACCATCCCTATGGAAAAGACTAACAAAATGCAAGCAAGATGGATTCCTTCTGAGAACAGATGACGATGGATCAGCTAGGGTGATGGTGTTCATATCTACAAGGAGGCCCGATGGTGCTTTCAAAGGACGGTCAACATATAGAGAATTCCAAAAATAGAAAGGAAGTCGAATGGAAGAAGAAATTGTGACTCATAGGGACAGTTGTAGTGACTACTGGCAAGGAGGTAGATCAGTATTGATGGAGATATTATGAGCATTCAAGGCTACCCTAATAGAGTTCGAAGGTGGACACGAAGACAAAAGAGTTAATGCTACAGCTGCCAAAAAGATATAAAAAGGCTTCTCCTGAGGATAGAAATCCTTCATCGGCATGGACAGCAGGGCTTCACATTGAATGCAGCTTTGACCCTCCTCAGAAAGATCTGAGAGCCGACCTTCCTACAACGAAGCAGATATTTTGTAATCCCTAATATAGAGGTACAATGCATTCTTTTGGTACATTCTGTATATATATGGAATTCTTGCCTCTTTGTAAAGGTTAGAACTTCTAGGTTAGAATTGAGAACTTTTAAGAGACAGTTAGAAAAGTGGTAGATAGAGAACTTCTCAGTCAGTTAGCAGAAGGAGATAGATTTGCATCTTGATTCTTAGTAATGAGAGCTTCTTTTGTCTTCTTGTCTAGTAGTAAGATTCAATATTGGCTGTAATGTATTTTCCAAGTTTTCTTAGTGTAGTAGGAAACAATCTGGGATCGCATATTCTCTATACACTGGTGATTGTGCCAGCTTTGTAAACATTGCTTATTTGTTTCACTAATAGTAGAAGCAATCATAGTTTAATCTACTTCATATTGTGTTCCTGAATGATATTTGTTTTAAGTTAATCATCTGATTTGAGAATCTTTCAAGGATTGAAGTCTTATTTTTATGTTTTGCTGATTTGTCTAAATGGTAACTTAAAATCTGTTATTTGAATTAGCACTGTGAATGAAAGGGGCTATGTGTCAATCACAAGTTTACTTTGTTCTGCAGTTTTAGTTAACAAACTCCTTGAAAGGTAGCAAGTCTAGTTAAGTTAGAAGAATTGTCATTCTTTTATGTTCCAAAGCTCTGACCTATCTTTTGTTGTTTCTTTAAAAACCCCAGTTAAATTAGGTTTTATTTCATGCTTGATCTTAGAACAATCCAAAAGCCCAACACCAACAGGCCCCTTGAACATTACTGTTACATTGACCAACTGAGTAACATCAGCATAGTTGAGAACCAACTATAAGACCTTGGGAGCTAAGATATCCATGTGATCATCTTTCTCTTTCAGGAGAAACAGAGTAGCAATATTTTGTTTGCATGTTGTTGTGCCAAAAGGACCGTCAACAGAGACTAGCGCTAGAGGGAGGGGCCTAGAAGGGAAAATTGGATAAAGTTTAGTCTTTCTCATCAGAGAAGCCCCATAGAGTTCTTCGATCAGCTGAAAATCCCTCACCATTGATAGAACTCAAGACTCCAACAAGACACAAGGTTCGCAAAATTGGGGCCACCATCATACCACCCTTATTAGCTCTGCTCACTCCACGAGGATTTTCACCAATACCCTAGTGGATACCTATTAATCTATCACCACATCCATCTCAGTTGTCATCACAGCTGGTTCAACCCATACAACAGCTGGCTCAACCACCACCACCGCTACTAATGGCATTCTTTCAGAATAATCCCTCTCCATTGGGGACTATCCCTGGAGGTTTTCACGATATGCCCAAGAACCCTGAGAAATTCTGCCCTAATTATATTCATGGTGAGTCAAGGAGTGTTGAAGAGCACATACAAACTTTCAAGGATGCTTGTACTAGAGCTTAGATAGCTCACCATGATGTAGTCTTTAGGTTATTTCCTTACTCCTTAGGGGACATGGCATACAATTGGTACCTTAATCTTTCTCAAGGCTCCATTCTGACCTAGACACATTTGGAAAATTCTTTCATCAACCAATTCAGGGTTTATGTGGACCCAACTCTTTTATATCATCAATTTGCTACCATCAGGAAGGAACTAGGTGAATCCTTGCCTTTATTCAATACCAGATTCCAACGAATGTATAGGAGATTGCAAGATCCCTATCTAGTCACTAAGAATAGTGCCATCCAAGCTTACTTTAGAGTTATAGATCCCTTGCTTGGCTTGTTCTTGCAAAGGACTTATCAACTAGCTGATATTGATTCTCTATCCAATGTCTATCATCTAGCTATTAAGCTGCAGCAACAAATCAGTTCTCAACAAGGAGGCCTAGGAGGACGTTTCCCTTCAATAGGATATCAAATGCATAGCCCAACTCCTCTATTCAATACTGTCCTTGCAATGTCTCCCTCCCATTATGGGCCTATATCTGAATTACAAACTCAACCTCTTGTCCCATTCTTTGCTACTAGAACTCCTGAGTTCTTTCAATAATCACAGCTTCCTCGAAGTTCCCATGGTCATCAGAACCAAATTGGAACACCAAATCATGGTGGTCAGCCACCTACTGCTAAGAATGTGGAGAGTGAGAAGACAGTCCAACTTACAAATGAGGTAGAAACCTTGAAGAAAACGTTGTCCCAAGTCACCAATGACATGGCTCAGCTTTGATTGAACCCCTCCCAAAACAATCAGGGTAGCTATCAGAATCATAACAATTACAACGAAAGGGATTGTCAAGGCCAAAACTCCTCTAATCAAGGGTACCAAAACCAAAACAGAGGGTATAACCAAAGGCCAAATAACAACAAACAATGGAATACATGGCCCAATAATGGGGGAGTTTTTCATAACTATCAAGCAAATGAGGAAAGAACACATACTGCAAACATGGCCAACCTCAACTTCATGACCAACTGGTGCAGGTTGCATGATAATGCGACCCATTATGAGGTAAACTGCCCTCAAATGGAGAAAGTCGTTAAGATGGCACACGAAGAAGCCCACACATTCCAGGGGAATTCAAACAAAGGAGGTGACTCGCTGGATACTGCACTGGGTTATGACATCTTTGAAGAAGAGCCCTCATTCCCAATGCAAAGTGAGAATGAACCAGAGGAAGATTCATATGATGCCCAAGCCTTTCAGTCAAAAGGACACTTCCTTAGAAATTAGAATAAGGGTCCATTCACTACATCAGCACCCCCTGATCACATGGTGCCTCCAAATCAAGGTGCTGATAATAATCCTCCTCCACCAAAAGGCCCGCTTGACTTCCATAATAAGGGTAATTCCTCTGCCATTTCCAAAAGTAATTCAAGTTATAATATAGAATTTGATGTTGTTTATGAGATGCAGAAACAAAAAACTTCTTTGTCATTCTTTGACATCTTAAAGTGGTGCCCTGCTCAAAGGGAGATAATGCTAAAGGCTTTAGAACAAGCTGACAAAACAAAAGGAAAAAGTAAGGTTGCACTTGCTGTAGATATGAATGCGGCCTTGTACAAAAATAAGGTAGGTACCCCACCGTTTCTCTTAAGTTTAAGAATTTGTGGGAAGAATCTACATAACTATTTGTTGGATTCAGGGGCTTCAGCCAATGTCATGCCATATTCTATATGTAAGAAATTGGGGTTGGACCCTGTCCAAACTAACAAGAAGGTCATCCAACTTGACAAAACAAAAGTTAACATAGTTGGGGAATTAAGAAACATACATGTGCTAGTAGGATCAGACCCTAGGATCCTAACCAACATAGATATTCAAGTGGCAGACATTCCTAAGACCTATGGTATGCTGCTGAGCAGAGATTTGATGAAAAATCTAGGGGGATATCTTTCCCTTAACTTTTCACATATGTGGCTATCATGGAAAGGGATTCCTAATCAGATTAGGATTGAAAGTGAGTCTCACCTCAAGCATATCATCACAGAATATGATTTCCCCAATGAGGTAGCTTACTTTGAAACCGAGATAGGGGTTTACAAAAGAGAAGAAATCTTGACCTTCTCGGTTCTTGACTCTAAAGGGCTGCCAATACCAAAGTGTCTTGACTTTGTGATTAATGAAAATCAGCAGGCCTTGATCAGGAAGTTACAGCAAGATCAGCTGGTCTTGGGAGAAGACATTGATTTGCAAAGTCTCCTACTCCCTAATTGGTGTAGGGTACATTACCAAAATGACTCTAAATTGACTTGTCAACCCTGCATTAACATTTTAAATCATATTGCCCAAGCTGAGAAAGCTAGCTCAAGTAACCCTGAGATCCTTGCAGATTGCTTCTCATTTGAAGCTAAAGAAGCAACCATGCTAACCAGGGATAGGATACCTTCAATTGAGGTTCCTTCTCAAATTGAACCCACCCCAAATACACTTCCAAATCATTATGTTTTTGAGGAGCAACCCCAAGATGCAAGCGAATGTCCAGAGGATAACTGTGGGTCACATAATACATCTATGCAGGAATTGGAAATTATACCAAAGGAACTGGTCGAATACCCGTCCCTTATACCTAATGTAAAAGATCAAGGAGTCCCACCCCTGGCTCATTCTACTCAAGCACCCATAACAACTTCAAAATAATCAACTCCAACCCACGATCAACTGTGGACCCTCACATTTGATGGATCCAAATCTAAGACAGGAAGTGGTGTTGGGATTGAACTAATCAGCCCGAAAGGGAAAACCTTCTTTGCTTCTTACAGGTTGCAATTTGGATGCACAAACAACGTAGCAGAGTATGAAGCTCTAGCACGGGGATTGATGTTTTCACATAAAAAGGTCACTGCCTTGATGGTCAAAGGAGATTCATAAATTGTTATCAAGCAAGTACGTAGCTAGTACACCTGTCACAATAAAAGGCTGGCAGCATATAGAAACAAGGTATGGAATCTAATCGAAAACTTTGATGCCTTTGGGATTAGCTTAATCCCCAGGGAAGACAGTCAGATAGTTGATTCATTGGCTGTTGCTGCAAGCACCCTAGAACCTATGCAAGGCTCCAAGCTCAAGAAATTCTCAGTGGAATTAATTTCCACCCCTGCAGTTCCTAACAACATCACAAACTTTCAAGTCTTTGATGATGATCGGCATATTCTGGCTTTCTTGGCAAGCTTAGATGTTTTTGAGGGGCAAATTATTGATGAGTTCAACATAGATCAAGGGGATTGGAACCCTGAGGATTGTGATATAGGAGGAGTTTTTAACTTAAAAAATAACAACATTCCCAAGGGAATGGTGGCCTTGGAAAGAATTTTTGACTCAGATCCAAGGGCTTGAGAGAAGATATCAGTTGAAGATAAAGGAGGTGAATATGAAATAGTTAACTTAGCTGATTATGGTCCTGAAAGGAATGTCTACATAGGGAAACCCTGCCCTAAAGCAATTATAAAAGACATATTAGCAACACTTAAGAAAGATATTTCTACAATTGCTTGGGGATATGAAGACTTAAAGACATTTGATGCTACTATAATGACTCATACTATTCCCCTGAAGCCTGAAGTTAAGCCATTTCGACAAAAATAGTGCCCTATCAACGCTTTGATTGAGCCATTGATCCTTAAGGAAGTCTAGAAGTTGCTCTTTGCAAGGATAATCTTCCCTGTGCACCATTCAACCTAGGTGGCTAACTTAGTCCTAGTTTTTAAGAAGAACAAGGAGATCAGGCTGTGTGTTGACTTTATAAATCTCAATAGAGCCTCAGAAAAGGATAACTACCCGCTTCCTTCTTTGGATGAAGTCTTGCAAACTGTCAACATATCTCAAATGATATCATTCTTGGATGGTTACTTTGGATATAATCAGGTAATGGTCGATGGTGAAGACAAAATGAAGACAACCTTCACTACAAAGTGGGGAACATTCACGTATAGGAGGATGCCATTCGGTCTGATAAATGTTGGAGCAACTTTCCAGCGCACCATGGACATGGAATTTAAGGATCTGATTGGAAAGTGCATCATCGTCTACATGGACGACCTCACAGTGTTCTCCAAGGACCGACTGAATCATGCGGCAGACTTAGCCAAAGTTCTTGAGAGGTGCATTCGATATGGCGTCTCATTGAATCCAAAAAAGCGCGTGTTCGGGGTTTCTAAAGGGAAGCTGTTGGGACACATAATTTTTGAAAGAGGAATATCAATCGACCCAGATTGAGTCGAATCCATTTTGAAGATCACCCAGCCAGGAAGCAAGAAAGAAATGAGGTCTTTCTTTAGGAAAATCAACTTTGTGAGAAATTTCATCACGTGCTTTGCTGAAATCGTGAAACCATTGAATGAGATGATGAAGAAAGATGCCAAGATAGAGTGGACTAAGGAAGCAAAGGCCACGTTCTCACAAGTCAAGCGATCCATCTCAAAAGCACCCGTGCTCACCAACCCTAACTATCTCAGACCGTTTTACATCTACTCTTTTGCCTCTGAGCATTCATGTGCGGGTGTTTTAACTCAACGAAAAGGGGAGGCAGAGGAGAGGCCAATTGCATTCACGAGCTCTCCATTCAAAAAAATGAAAATCAAATATCCACCTCTGGAGAAGCAAGCTTTCACGCCAGTTCGGGCTGTCAAGAAGTTTCGACATTACATCCTACGGAGCCAAGTCATCGTAGTAGTTTTTGACGCGGCTGTGAAGTCCCTACTCATGCAAAGCGAGCTGGGAGAAAGGAGAGGCAAATGGATAGCCATCCTGCAAGAATTCGACTTGGAGATACACCCTATGAAGCTATTCAGGGGCACGGGTTTATCCAAGTCCATGGCGAACGCTGGCAACAACATCATCTGTCAGCAATACACGACCTAGATTTTCTCTAATGACCCATGGTATGTTGATACCATTTTCTTTATGCTCAATAATCGTTGTTCGGAAGGAATGAATGCGACTCAAAGGAGAGCCTTGAGGCTGAAGAGTTCTCATTATATGCTCAAAGGGGGGTTACTATACAAGAAGAGTTACGAAGGAGTATACCTGAGATACCTTGATCATCAAGAGGCTAGACATGTGATCTCTGAGTTTCATGGGAAACATGGCACAGGTCATGGGTCTACAGATTCTTTGGCACATCAGATCCTCAGATCTGGTTATTATTGGCCCTATGTATTCAAAGATGCCCATCAGCATGTGAGGACATATCACACCTGTCAGATTTTTGCATCAAAGGAATGCCATGCAGCTATACCATTGCAACCTGTCTATGAGATAAGGCCATTTTCCCAGTGGGCACTAGATTTTATCAGAGTGATTAACTTGAATTCTTCTGCAGGGCACAAGTTTATCTTAACTACTACTAACTACTGCACGAGGTGGATAGAGGCTATACCCTGCAAGAACAACACCACAGAGGTAGTGATCAAGTTCCTCACTGAGTGCATCACTACAAGGTTTGGGGTACCCTTCACTCTAGTATGTGACAATGGCTCTACCTTTTCTTCTACTGAGTTTATTTACTGGGCATACGATCACAAAATTGTTTTGAAGTATTCTTCAAATTATTACCCACAAAACAATGGAGATGCAGAGTCAACTAATAAGAATCTCTTAGGGGTAATTAAGAAAATGTTAGAGCATAACCCTAGAGACTGGCATACCCAGCTGAGATTCGCATTATGGGTGGATAGGACTAGGATTAAGGCTACCTTAAACACCTCACCATTCAAGTTGGTATATGTCCAAGAGCTTGTCTTTCCTTCTGCAAATACCTATCCTTGAGTTCATGCAAAAATTATACTCTAGTGACAATAGGATAGAAATCAGATTAGCTGCTCTGTTGAAATTAGAGGAAGAGAGAGATGCCACCCTACAACAATTCTTTAGGCACCGGGCTGTTGTCAAACGTAGGTTTGACAAAATAGCCAAAATCAAAGGTTTTAGGATATTTGACCTTGTATTGTTATGGGATAAAGCATGTGAAAAGAAGGGGAGTCACCAGAAATTTGACAAACTCTGGTTAGGTCCCTATCAAATTGTTGAGATCCTGGGGGGAAAAGCTTTTCGATTGAGTAGCTTAACTGGGGAACTTGTTCCATTGCCTATTAATGGGCAATTTCTCAAGCACTATTTTGAGTCATAAAGCTTGTTAATTTCTGTTTTGCATGTAAATAATTTTTTTGTCTCCTGTTTGTAAATAATTTGTATTTTTGTAAATACTTTCTGTGTTTCTGCTTGTAAGTAATTTGTTGCTCTTGGTGTAAGTAATTCGTTCTTTGTTTGAAAATAGTTTTCTGGTTGTTTGTTTGTCTTTCCTTTTGTCTTTCTATTTCCCTAGTTCTGTGGTTTTTGTTTTTGTTTTGATCTTCGGGGTAGATCTGTCCCTTCCATCTAAAACTATGGGTTGTTATCTAAAGTATACTTTGGTCATTAGGAGAGAAGTGGTTTAGGTATTTTCAAGCTTTTTGATTGGGTGATTTTGTCCTAAACTCTTTGTTTCATGCTTGTTGTCAATAAGAGTTGTGAGAGTTTTGAAGACAAGGTGCAAAGTAAGTAACCTTCATTAGCTCCTCTGAATCTTTCACAAATCATTAAGAACATCTCCTCTTGTAAGGGTATATCTGTCCTAAGACTATGGTGTTGCAAGATTTGAGTGAAAAATATGATTCCCAAGTGTTGTCTTGAGGTCCATAGTAGTTTTCAACCTAGATAAGATGTTAAACATCTGACATATTGAAAAGAACTAAATGAAATATCTGAAACTCTATGAGAAAACAAAAAAAAAGAGAGAAAAAGAAAAAAAGAAAAATTACCTAAAGAGAAAAGGATTCAATATGAATGGGTGATTCCAATATCTCTACCGGGGCTATGGACGCCTAACTGGCAGTAGAGCAATGCTGTGAGGAAACTAGAGGTATCTCCATCGGGGCTAAAGACGCTTGACTAGTAGCGGAGCAATGCCCAGGATATCAATGCATGAAAGCTAAAAGGAATCAACTCATGTAGCTCAAATCTTGCACATTGTTGTTTGAAAGATAGGGAAAACTTTATGAAAGGATGATACACTATCAAGCACACACATAGATTCAAGGCTAGTTACTGTTGGCTTACATTTGAGATTCTAGCTCAACCTTGCTTGTTAAAACTGACCCAACTGGAGTTGTGCCGGTCATGAACCAGGAGTTCTGGGTAGCTAAAGCCTTTAGCTTCTTGAAAATGGTTAAGCCATTTTCCAAGCCGAGTTGCCATTTTTTATGCCTTGCATAACCACCCCCATTTTGAGCTGGAACAAAATGGGCCCCCCTTTCTCTTTCTGGTTTCTTTTTGCTTTTGGTTATTTGCTTTCCTCTTGGTGGTTCTTTTGTTTTTTTCCTGGGTTTTTCTTTTATTCTGTTTGATTTAAATCTTGATTCTGTCTCAACTTGAATTGGTTTCCTTCTTGCCAAGTATTCAATGAAATAATCATAAGCAGTAGGATAGTTTATTTTAATATATTTCATATGCTTTGGGGACTAATGGAAGCATTTGTTTTATAGGATTAAATCCTATGCATGATGATATTTGCTAGGGGAGCTCAGTTGGAAGGCATCCCTCAATCCAATTGGTCCTAAAAAATCAGTTAAGGCAAAATTCGGCAAGACCCCAGAGATGTCACAACAAGCAAAATTCATGTGCAGTCAACTATCGACAAGACATCAATCGAGGTCACGGTGACTAGGAGCTTCCCTTTGGCATGAAATTCTCATTCGGAGAAAGGTCTTGGCGAGATCTAAATGTTTCACCGATCAACAATAGAGAGAGTACATACTGTCGGGAGATTTTAACTTCGGGGTGAAGTCTCGGCGACTTCACGAAGTCTCACCGACTAGCAAGGACCGGGGTAACACTTCGGCAAGAGTTATCTTTTCGGTGGAGGGTCTCCCTGAGTATTTTGTGTCTCACTGATCAGTTCATAAGTGAATGCCTTGGCCAAACAATCAACATTCGACATGTGGTCTTGGCGAAGTCTTTTGGTCTTGTCGATTGACAGTGAAAATTACCCATCGCGGAGAGATTTGTTCGTCGGTATGAAGTCTCAGCGAGTCCGCAATGTCTTACCGACCACCAACAAAGTAACATCAAAGGCTCATGTGCATCGAGGTAACATCTCATCGAGCATCTCCGGTCACATCAACATAGTGCGAGGGGATTCTATTAGTATGTCTTCGGGGAGAGAATCAGTGTGTCTCGCCGACATGAAGGAGCCCTCGCCAAAAGATTCTAAGTTTGGCATAACATCTTGCCAAAAGGAGAAAGTCTCGGTGACGGGGGTCTGGTGTCGGCAGGAAGTCTTGCCGATCAAGCAGGCTCTCCCCGAACTCAAAGGAACTATTGGCAAAGTAGGGAGGCTTCGATATAGGGTCTCAGCAAAAGGAGAGGGTCCCACCGATAAGGTATGCCTTCGAGGAGACTGGATGTATTCGGCGTGGTGTTTGAGCAACTCAAAAATGTCTCGCCGAAGTAAATGAGCCCGGCGAGAGTAAAGAGAATTCGGGGAAAGGTCTCCCTGACCACAAGAAGTCATGCCAATATGAAATGAGCTCGCCGAAGGAACTAGGGCTTGGGGTAATCTCTTGCCGACCCGATGGCGTCTCAACAAAAGCGAAGGGCAGGGCTCGGTATGATGTCTCGCCGACTAGGCGGGCTCTTGCCGAAAGAAAGCCGAGCTCGGGGAGAACAAAAAGGGGCACCAAGAGGTCTCACCGTCCCAGAAGGGTCTTACCAATGCAGAATGGGTTCGCCAAATGAAGGACTTCGGGTAACCTCTTGCTGATGGCGATGGATTTCCGAGTAAGGGAGGCATCGGTATGAACAAGAGGAACTCGCTGGGAACTCTGGTTGACAATATAAGGTCTCACCGAAAGAAATTTGAGCTCGAAAGAAGCTCTCCAAAGGACTAAGGAGACCACCATGACCTCACACCGATAACGATTGTCTCGGTGACCTCGGTGTGTATCGATATAACTTTTGTAGCTCGCTGAAGGGTCTCATTGACTGGTCTGCGCTATGCTGATAACTGTTAGAAGACAAAATCACATCGGGGAGACACGATAAGTGTCTCACCAACATGCGATTTAAGGAAGACCACTCTTGACTGCTCAAGAATCTGGCATGGCATTTGATCATCCAATCAGAAGGAGCTAAGGTGGGCCATTGACCATCCCCGTGGAAAAGACTAATAGAATGCAAGAAAGATGGATTCCTTCTGAGAACAGATGACGATGGATTGGCTCAGGTGATGGTGTTCAGATTTGCAAGGAGGCCCGATGGTGCTTTCGGAGGACAGTCAACGTATAAAGAAGTCCAAAACAGAAAGGAAGTCGAAGGGAAGAAGAAACTGTGACTCATAGGGACAGCTGTAGTGACTACTGGCAAGGAGGTAGATCAGTATTGATGGAGATATTCTGAGCAGTCAAGGCTACCCCAACAAAGTTCAAAGGTGGACACAAAGACAAAAGAGTTAATGCTGCAGCTGCCAAAAAGATATAAAAAGGCTTCTTCTGAGGATAGAAATCCTTCATCAGCATGGACAGTAGGGCTTCACATTGAATGCAACTTTGACCCTCCTCAGAAAGATCTGAGAGCCGACATTCCTACAACGAAGTAGATATTTTGTAATCCCTAATAAAGGGGGACAACACATTCTTTTGGTACATTCTGTATATATATGGCATTCTTGCCTCTTTGTAAAGGTTAGAACTTCTAGGTTAGAATTGAGAACTTTTAAGCGACAGTTAGAAAAGTGGTAGATAGAGAACTTCTTAGTCAGTTAGTAGGAGATAGAGTTGCATCTTGATTCTTAGTAATGAGAGCTTCTTTTGTCTTCTTGTCTAGTAGTAAGATTCAGTATTGGCTGTAATGTATTTTCCAAGTTCTCTTAGTGTAGTTGGAAACAATCTGGGATCACAGATTCTCTGTACATCGATGATTGTGCCAGCTTTGTAAACATTGCTTATCTTTTTCACTAATAGTAGAAGCAATCCGAGTTTAATCTACTTCATATTGTGTTCCTGAATGATATTTGTTTTAAGTTAATCATCTAATTTGAGAATCTTTCAAGGATTGAAGTCTTATTTTTATGTTTTGCTGATTTGTCTAAATGGTAACTTAAAATTTGTTATTTGAATTAGCATTATGAATGAAAGGGGTTGTGTGTCAATCACAAGTTTACTTTGTTCTGTAGTTTTAGTTAACAAACTCCTTGAAAGGTAGCAAGTCTGGTTAAGTTAGAAGAATCATCATTCTTTTCTGTTCCAAAGCTATGACCTATCTTTTGTTGTTTCTTTAAAAACCCCAGTTAAATTAGGTTTTATTTCATGCTTGATCTTAAAACAATCCAAAAGCCCAACACCAGCAGGCCCCTTGAACATTACTGTTACATTGACTAACTGAGTAACATCAGCACAGTTGAGAACCAACTATAAAGACCTTGGGAGCTAAGATATCCATGTGATCATCTTTCTCTTTCAGGAGAAACAGAGTAGCAATATTTTGTTTGCATGTTGCTATGCCAAAAGGACCGTCAACAGTAACCCCACCCTTTTCCAGATGCTCCCACACAGTTTCATTACTCTGGAACTCCTCACAAGAGCTCGACTCCACTCTGCAACAAGCTCCACCCATGGCAGCATGTAGCAAATAAGAAACTAACAACACCTTAATTTTCTACAAAGATAAAATTAGGCAGACTAACCACACAAAAATACAAATAAGACCCACAAAGCATGTGAGCTTGCCATACCAAGTACTACCAAACCTACGCAACCAGGCCATGATATCTCAAAAATCTAAATGGCAATTATGAGAAGAGCAGGGCCAAGACTCAATGTGCATAAACCAACTCAAAATAATAACAAAGAGCCTTTCCCTCATCTCAACCACCTTAATAACATCACACCTGATCATTATTGGAAATGATTTTAAGGTTAAGTGGTAAGGATTCAAATTCATCCCAATTATTTTGAGCCACCACTCCCAAATTAGCTAACCCATCAGCCAACAAGTTAACTTCCCTAAACACATGCGTGATTCTTATCTCATCAAAAGAATTACTAACAAAAAGTGAATCATTAATGAGATGGGCAATAGACCATGAAGGAAACTTCAACAAAAGACACTTTATAATATTAAGCGAGTCCCCTTCAAGCCAAAGTTTGGAGACCCCTAAATTCTTTGTCAACACAAGGCCATGATAGGTTGCAACAATTTTATGTGACAATTGTTATGTAGTACCAAGAACAATAATATTGAATATGGCCATAAAATATATATTTTTTATCATCATATCTTAAAATTAAAATAAACATTAGTGTAGACACGAAAAATGTACCGATTGATCCTATACACCTAATCCTGATTTACCAACACCAGTTCATCCCGAATCATCCGCTTTGCTAGTCATTTAATTAAATAATCTTTATTTGATTAAATTCATCACATTTCATCCCTTAATTAAATAAATCAAATTTATCTAATTAAGTCATCATCCCCTGTTAATTAAATAAATCATTTTATTTAATTAATCTTGTCATCCCTCTTTTAATTAAATAATTCATTTTATTTAATTAATCTCTAAAGTCATTCTATTAAATTAAATAAATTTATCTTTATTTGATTTAATCTAAAACCATCCTCTTTATTAAATAAATCAAAATCTTATTTAATTAAGTGTAAATTTATTTTCTTCTCATTTTGATTTAAATTAATCCAAAAGTCTAAGTCAAAATGGTCAAATCAACTAATCTCCCTTTAAATTAATTAAATCTTGATTAATACTAATCTTAATCCATCCAATCCTCTAGATTTTACAACTTGCTCATGAAAATAATTTCATTTGATTTATTAAAATCTCTAATTACTTTCAAAAAGGCATCAAAAAGGGAATATTCTCAAAGTTTGAAAAATCCCTCCAAAAGGGTTTGTACATCTAACAAGGCATTTAAATTTCTTACATGTCCTTTTCTTGAGCCAAGTGGCATTTAATTCATCTTTCACCTCCCTCCAACATATCACTTCTCCAATTTTCAAAATCCACCTAATGGCATTTATGTACACATTCATCAAAATGTGCTCCACCTCTATCCACTAACATGTTAACAAGTGGCATTTTGCCATTTGTTGATGTTTTATCCCACATTCATCCCATTTTGCATTCCTCCATCATTCTCCATTATAAATAGAGGTCTTCTCTATTTGTTTGATCATCCACAATCCATGTAAAATCACTATGCTCATTTGAATCCACCATTATCATTAATATCATCCATATTGCATCAAAGTTTTCATAGAGTTTCATCAATCATAGCAAGGTTATTGTCATTCTTCATCAAGGATCAATCAATCATTATCAAACTTATCAAGGAATTGGGAAAGGGCTTCTTTCCGCATCAAAGAAGCACCAATTCCCCCATGGGATGCTGGTTTGAGCATTAGAATGGGATTTAATTAGCTTTCATTTGATTACTTTGCTTTATTTTCCATGTTCTTGTGTTTGAATGAATCTCATGTGGAATGTTAGTTTAGATTTGTTTATGGACTAATGTTTGATTGTTTGTTCACGTTGGAGAAGGTTTATACCAAGCATTCACAATTAGTAGATATTTATACTACTTTTTGCATAACATAAGTAAAAATGTATAAGTCAATAAGATTCATATGCTACAATTTTAATTCTATAAAAGTAACAATGACATTTTTGTATTGTAGAACCTCAAGCAAGAAGAAGACAAATACAAAAAAATATTATTGTAGAGGTTAAATACAAGTACAAATTCAATATTAATTTTGTTTACTTCATATATATAATAGGTACATTACACCTCTTTTCGTGTACTACACAATTCTTAGCTTTTGCACAAAAATGAAGAGAAGAATAGAATATAAACAAACAAAATAAAAATAAATAATAGATGTAAAAAATATAGATTACCATTGAATTACTCTCAAGTATATAATATTGATAGTGCACTTATAATTGAAGGACTATTTAGAATTAATATGTTTAAATACAATGTAGGAGATTGTCTTTTTGATTCATTAGAATTTCTACTTAATAATTGTTACAAAATTATGTAATGGAACAATTGATTACTTTTTAAATTGCCTTTCAGAAGGAAACCTAGAAGAAATTTGGTCATATAAATATGAGTTAGATCCATATACATTACATCAATTGCATGAACTACAAAATGTTGAAACTTATTTTCATAGAATATAAAAATAAGCTATGCCAACTACAAATAATGAAGAAATTGGGTTATGGAGAGACATATTTTGTATTAAGTGGCTATCCAAATGGCTAGGTATACAAATAAAAGTTTGGTCACTCACAATGGCAAATAAATATTTACATTTTAATGAATCATCTAATGCAAAATCATTCTTTATCCTTTTCCACAATACAAATCCTCTTCACGGACACTTTGAACCACTTCTACCATATAAAATGCATTCAACAAATAGCTATTCAAATTCAACGCTTCATCAAATTAAACAATTGATTAGAAATACTAATGAACATAAGATAAACTCATCCACTCAAATTAAAAATATTCAGGATTATAAATTCACATCATTATGAAAAATCAAGAAACAAATATGTACAAAAAATATAACAATTTCTAAAAAATTTAACAAATACAATTCAACATCGCTAATAGAATTATTCAAAAAACAAGTTGAGGATACACCTAGATATGTATGTTCAATTTTTCAAATGTTGAATTTCACAAAAGACATAACAACTTTGAAAGAGAAAGAAATACACATGTATTACACATTGTCAACAAATAAACATATTCATCAACAAACTATATTTGTTATAAATGCAAAGCATCATTGAAACAATCTAAATTACCTAAATATGCAACACTAGAGTATATTCAAACAAATAATCTATTGCAATATATAGTAATGCTTATACAATTAGAAGAACAACTAGTTTCACTCAAAATTGCATTTGCGTAAATATGACAACTAGGATATAAAAAATCTCAAATAGGGTTGACTGGCTCTATTATAAATGTACCAATTAACATCTAGATATTATACAAAGAGCATTACCACATTCTAATAATGAAACACAAACAATTGCTATTGCTCTTAAAAGACAACTACAGTACAAAAATGCATACTAAATAGGAATGGTATACACAACTATGATTATGAAATCTTTGAAAAAATTATGCAAGAAAAAAATATATAAAATGGAAAATGTTCAAATAAACAAAGATTGGATACCAATTCTTCAATTGAATAATGCAAATGACACAACTAATGAAGGTAGTAAAAGTGAAACTGGTGTTGAAAGCGATATAGAAAATGAAATACCATGTGAAACATTGATACATGGTTTCATTGAATCTAAATGCATACATGAAATGCAAGACAAGATTATAGAAATTGCACCAATAGAAGGAAATAATCCCATTGAAATATTTAAAGATAAATATGCTGAAGAAATGAATTTTCCTAAATTGTTCTTTGGCAACCCACGCGATGAAGACATCACAAAAAGATATCCATACCAAAAAAAATATAAAATAGGAATTACAACATTCAAATGTAAAATTTTCTTACCATAAAAAAAAATATATTCTTCAAGACCATTGAAATTCTAATAGAACAAGCCTTATCCACATTATGGGTAAGACTATGTTAAGGGCAACTAAAAGGTAGAAAGCTAGTAGCAAAAGATGTAAAGCAAAAACCTAATTAAGAAAATATTCTTAAATCTAACATTGGCTATGTTGATTTCAAAAGAATAAGAATATCTCCAAACTATTCACATCAATTAAAAAAAAATCTATTTGCAAAGATACGACAACTTGGAACACCTGTTAGAATTGTGAAACAAGCACAAAACCACGAGCCACAGGATCAAACACAAACAAATACACCTTCCACACAAGAGATCTACAAACAAATGTATGCAATTAACTTCAACAAGAAAAAGCTACAGTAGAGAGAAAAATTTCAAGAAGAAATGAAAGCTACAAATATTCTCTCGTTAATAATTACAATGAGATCAATCCTTATAAAAGGAGATCAAGAAACCCTAAAAGAGAAACCCTAGTGTGCACATTTAATAATGAATAAATAATTAATTATTAATGTGCCTAAGTTTAGCTTAAGTAACTAAAGTGATAAGTGACTTAATTAATTAACCAATATGATTAAATTAATTAAGTAAAACAACTTATTACTCTAACACCGCCCCTTAAGATGAACTTAGGAAGTAGCTAAAACACTAAGAAAAAGATGCATGAAAGCAAAGATGGGTCCCGACAAACAAGGCCAAGTAAGGTACCCATGTACAAACAGAAGATCTCTATAAAGCAGAGAAATAGAGAAAACCTCATGGAAAAAAAAACTCTACTCCAAGAAGAGATCAAAGACGATTGAAGGACTGAAAAGCCTCCAAATCAAGGAAATGTCCTGAAAAAGAAGAACATGTAGAACATCACAGAAGCATGAAGAAGCTGCAAACTCTGTCAAAAGATGACTGCTACGGTGCCAAAGAACCTCCTTTGAAGATAGGATGATCAGAATCAAGAAGACAACAATTTGCATGAGTGCCCCCAACGACACTACTCGAATCAAATGGCAAACAAAGGCAAACAACTGGAATGAAGATACAAATGGCACAAGTACCAATAGTCTGAAAAACACTGATCAACTGAGAATAGAAGATTCCTTCCAATGCGGAACCAAGGAAGCATTAGCACCAATAGTAGAAACCCCCCCATAATGCTAAAAAGGGAGAGGCGTGACAGGTACACTGAAACTGAATGCCAGAAAGTAGTGCATGAAGAGGAACCAAGAGCATCTGAAGGTGCAAACACGAAAGTACAAGCTGATAGAAAGGATGTGAAACCAAAAGTCACATACACATGAGAAAGGTATGAAGTCAAACAAAGGCAAACAACAACCCCCATGGCACTTTATATCATAGTGCGAGTACAATAAGGCACAAAGTGATGTGCAAGAAACCCAATACTACACATATAATGCTGAGGCACTTTATCTTAGTGCATTTACAAAAGAGAAATACATGCAATGTGAGCCCATAATGTCTACAATGTCCAAATAGGACAACATGCTGAAAATACAATTCTCTTACCAAAAATGAGGAAACTGGTAGCACCATGATGAAGTACACGAAAAAACATGCACTTTAAAAAAAAACGACACCCAAAAATGTGTCCGGATATAGAAGATATGGCATGTCAAAGTCTCCAAAACGAGAACTGAATAGCTACAGCATTGATAAAATAGAATTCTGAAAAAAACTAGAAGTCAAAACTAGAAAATACCTATGCCACTGCGAAGAGCACGAAATTCCACCCCATTTCAAAAAAAATTGCACGCAAAAAGACCATTGTATGGCTGAGATATGGCCTCTGGAAGTTGAGGTGCAAAACTGAAAAGCCCAACGGAGAGGGGTTGAGAAGAGCAAAAAGTGATCTCTGCTAAATTTAGCAAAACTACCTCCAAATGTGAAGGTCCGCTAGATTTAGTGTGCAGGAAAAAAAACTCCTCCAATTACAGTGCATTATTTTGCATTAAAAAGCAAAAATACCAGGGCTTATTACAACAAAAATATTTTTTTATATAAAAAAACAATAAAAAAATTTACAATATAATAATTTTTTTTAGGCCGGCGGCCTATGTACTGCCGGTGGCAGTACTGTCAGACCGCCGGTATCAGAGCGTGGATTTAGTGAACCCCTTCTCGATTTATGAGGTTTTCTTCTTCAACAAGGGTTGCATGCTTCAGATTTGAATCCCCGTTGCTTTCTTTGCAAATTTTGAAGGAGGAAGTTTTTTAGAAGCATTTTGGTGTGAATCAGACCTCTCCATTGAATCCAGAGCTGTCGAAATAGTCAAGATCGACCTTTGTTTCGTCAAAATTGGCTTCCATTTGTTAGATCTGTGAGGGTTTGAAGAAAGGGCTTTTTTGCAAGATCCAGGGGGTGCTCGATTTTTCAGAGCATTTTCAGCCCAAACGGACCTTGCCATTGCGTTCGCAGCAGTCCAAAACCCTAAAATCGACTGTTCATTCGTCCATTTTAGACAAAGTTGATCTGAGAGGCAAAAATTTTTACCAGGGAAGCCGTACGGCCTCCCCAGCATGCGGATCGAGAAAATTTTCAAAGCCTGGTATTTTTTTAATTATTTTTCAGACTTTTTTTGTTAGAAAAAAAAATTCTTTTGTAAAGTTATGTTTTGATTTTTAAAAATAAAAACCAAAAACAAAAAAAAGGATTTTTGAAAAAGCCTTTTGGGAGTACGCGGTACCCGCAGTGCGTGCAGCCTATGTGTACGATATCCATGACATACTGCCGCCGATACATTGTAATCTACCGCATGGGTTGCCACCTTGGCAGGGGACAACCCCCATGCAGGCCTCTACAATTTTTTTTTTACAAAAAATTAACATATGTAATTTTTTTATTGTTTTTTTTATAAAAAACAATTTTATGTAAAATAAGCTCTGATACCATGTTAGAATTGAAAAACAAGCACAAAACCACGAGCCACAGGATCAAACACAAACAAATACACTTTCCACACAAGAGATCTACAAACAAATGTGTGCAATTAACTTCAACAAGAAAAAGCTACAGTAGAGAGAAAACTTTCAAGAAGAAATGAAAGCTACAAATATTCTCTCGTTAATAATTACAATGAGATCAATCCTTATGAAAGGAGATCAAGAAACCCTAAAAGGGAAACCCTAGTGTGTACACTTAATAATTAATAAATAAATAATTATTAATGTGCCTAAGTTTAGCTTAAGTAACTAAAGTGATAAGTGACTTAATTAATTAACCAATATGATTAAATTAATTAAGTAAAACAACTTATTACTCTAACACCACCTACTTTTTTTTTATTACATTTATAAGTGTTGAACACTATTGGGAACCATTGACAAAAATAATTGAAGAGTAACATCATGCATATAAAAAAAAAACAAATCAACAACAATACAACACTACAAATGAAGATGAAAAATTTCATTTGATAAGAAAAGATCTTATCACATGTGCATGCTATTATAGGCATCAAACTAATGCAATGAAGAAATTGATGTTAACAAACAATTCCTTTTTTGGAACCATTTCAGATTATTTCTCTGTAACTAAATTTCAAAATTATGGAAATGAAAATGATCATTTCCTCTTGTGGATTAGAGAAGCACCAATTTTTGACAAAGATAGTAATGCAACTATTGAACAATTTGTAGAGAACTACATTACTTGTAACACTGAACATCTACATCCTAGTATAGCTATCATACACAAACACCGCCACACAAAAAATATAGAAAGTCAAAAAATAAACTTATCAATATAATTTTCCACTCCTGCCAATGAAAAAACTACAATTCTTTAACCATCTAAAAATAATGAAGAAAATACAATTTTGAGATCAACAAATGTACTCTCCACTTTACAAAAGCAAACTATGACAATTCATTCTCATTTCAAATGTTCCTCGAAGAAATGAATATTAATGAAGATGAATACATAATTGCCATCAAATCTACAATCCGTAGGCCTACAATATTTTTGAAGAGGAAACCATCAGACATATGGAATAATAGCTTTGCTATAACATTGCCAAAAATATGGAAAGCAAATACAGATGCACAATTTTTTTTGAATGTATATGTTGCAGCAATGTATTATGGCTCTTATATGACAAAAGTAGACAATTCAATAACAAATGCATTCAAAAGAATTCATAAAGATCACAAGAAAAATAGTATTGATGCTATAAAAATGGTAAGTAACCCTGGTAATGCATTACTCAATTTTCAACAAATGTCTTCACAACAAGCAACTCACATTGCTCTATCACTTCTATTAAACTCTAGCTCGAGAAAATGTGTATTCATTGATATAAGAATTGAAGACGATCGAAAAATTGTCTTAAAACCAACGAAACAATCGAACAAAGAACCAGATGAATAAAAAAATCTTAATAGATTACTATCTTTCAATATTTGTCTTGTAGATTTTGCTTTAGAACATAGAAAAGATGGTAAAAAAATACGAAGTAAAGGTGAAGCAAATGTTATATGTTTTGTAAACTTCAACAAACATATTGACTTATAAAACCATTGTAGAGAACAATTACTATTCTATGTGTCATTTACAATTAGTGAAAAAACACTTATAAATGGTTTCAAAACATGGCATAGTGCTTATTTATATCATGAAAATACTATTAGATCAAATCAAAATAAACACAACTACAAGGTCAACCACATTTGGGGTGACATTAATAAAGCTATTGATGAAATCAATATAGAAAATAATCACATTCAAAATCAAATCTTTTTTAAAAATCATACATCGCATAAAGAATAATATAACATACAACTAGATACTGAAACAATAAAACTCAACAAACCAAACAAAATATCTCAAAATATTTTTGAAATTGCAAAACATCCTCAAATTATTAACAATATTGAATACTATAAATTGAGAGGAATGTTAAATAGATAATAACACACAATTGTAAAAGACATTGCGATGAAAAAATTAGAAAAACAACAAAACACCATTACCCTTGTTCTTAATAGGAGGAGCTAGGCATTTACTGCAAAAGCCATATATCAAACCCTTATTTGCATATACAACACATCTATTGATAATGATCTAGACAAACCAAAAGGCCTAATGCTTGCTTATACATGAAAAGCAACATACAACATAGGTGGAATCACAATACACTTAGCATTACACATACCATTTAACAATTCAAAATCATCCCATTGACTTCTGTAACAATGGATGCAATGCCAAAGCATTATCAACAACTCTGTGTACTCTTGATAGATGAAATTTCTCTAGTAAGTGCATTTCTACGTTACATTGATAAACAATTACAAAATATAATGCAAACCCCTACTATCTATTTTGGAAATATTGATACCATTTTTTATGGCGATCTTTAACAAGTACAACCTATACAAGATTCTCTAGTATTTGAGAATTCCCTAACATTAAATGAATTAATGTCATATAAATTTTGGAAACAAAATATAAAATACTATGCATTGCAATCAACTATGCGACAAAAAGATGAAAAATTTGTTACAATACTCAATAATACTCAATAAAATTTGAATTGGATCACAAACAATTGAATACTTAGAGTATTTAAATCAAAATTATTTGTGATCATCACCCATGGACCCAAGATCCCTTTCCTCTTCTATAGAAGAAAAGGTGTCAACACACACACTCAAAACATGCTATCAATCACACCTGGAGAACTAATTATATTGAATGTAATTGTTGAATATGATAAAAATTGTAATGCAATGCCATTCTATGACCATACAATAAATATACCATCTCAAATACTCTTAAAACCTAATATGCTAGTTGAAATGTATGCTGGTAATTACGACACAAAAGATGGAGTAGTCAATGGATCAGATGGAACATGAAAGTATACATGAAATATAGTAACTTTGATATTGTTTGGATCAAATTTAATGATCCACGAATTGGACATTGACAAGCTAAAAGATTAACACAATGCTATAGCAATTGTATTGACAAAAACTGGACACCCATACTTTACATTGCAAAACCTATTAAAACACTATACGATCTAAAGAAATTGACTATTAGAAAATAATTTCCAATAAAAATAGCATATTCTCGTACAATTCATAGATCTCAAAGGTTTACAATGCAAGGATTAACATTTGATCCTTTAGGCATAAACAAACATGGATTAGTATATACAACACTTTCACACATAATAACAATTGACACATTGTTTTTTGTTAAAACCTCTTACACAAAACCATTTCAAAGTAAAAAAAAGTGCTTATCGAAATGTCACACCTACAATCAACAACAAATTGGCAATTTGAAAATGAACAACTATAGAACATTAGCAATACACATTTACTATTAACCACATTCAATACTTGTAACCTAGTTCTACATATAGAAGACATACTTAATGACCATGATATATTGTCATATGATATTATCTGTTCACAAGAAACACATATGCAACTATCTAAACTTAATAATCAATTCCAAAATTTTAATCATTTCTCAACATATCACATACATGGTGTAACAACTTTCACTATAAATAATCTATTAATTTAAAAAACATGCAACATAAAACAAAAAATGTAGAAGCTACAACAATAACAATAACTTTGACAAGTGATGAAATCAACATATGTATTCTATATGCTAGACCTAATACACCACTAACATAAATTATATCAATCACAAATGAAGTATTCTCCTATGTAAATCTACCATTGACCTTATATCTTTTAGGCAATTTCAACATCGACATGTCTATAAATAATAGCAAAAAACAATCACTCTTAAACCATGTGCAAAATTATAGTATACATTTACTATTATATAAATTAAACGCCTCTCCAAACCACTAATTGACCATATTTGGTGTAAAGTAAACACACAAACATATTGTGCTTACAAATCAAAAGCATATTGGAGTGATCATGATCCAATTTGTATAATGTTTCAAATAATTAATAAAATTATATCTAAATAATAACTATAAAAATGTTCTATAGGAAAAAAATATGTAAATCAAATAGAAACACTTTTAACCAAATAATATTTCTTCTAAACATAATTATAGTAAAGATTATAAATACCATTTTACAAGCTATTATTGATAATGTATTAAAACCTAATTATAATAGAATCTACCAAAATCAACGGCAATATCTTATTAGATTGAAAAGTAATTCTACTTATGCTTTTGAAAATCAAAGTTATATACAAATTTGAATATTTGAATGACATGAAATTGCTTTCTTCATAATGACAATGCATCCTCATTTATATTTCATAGTCCTATGTTTCATGATCCATTAATTATATCTTAAACATTAATATAATTCTTGAATAAGCATATTAACATTTTGAATCTTTCTTGTAGCAAACAATGAAATCTAGTAAAAGAATGGAAACAAACCAAAATGGTGTACAACAAATATCCAAAAGGTAAATAACATTATTTATGTTCAATTATACTTATCCAAATTAGTCTTCAAAACTATAAATTCATTTCTTATCATCATTGTAGATCAAAAGTACAAAAAAAATACAATATCAATTGAAGAATTCAATTCCCACAAAGCTAGAAATATATTTGAAGGAGATGTCATTGTCATTTATAAAACTAGTTTGGATAAAGCAAACAAATCAAGAGATGTACGTTGTGCAGATTTAACTGATGAGAAAACTGAGATGACAATTATTATTAATTTAACTGGTGACCTTGTGGATCAACATGAAGCAAAAATAGTTCCACAAACAACTATTTGCATTACAAATTTTCAAATTGCATCTAGAATTGACTATGATTGTGGTGATTTCAGTTGCATATTGATTTTGACAAACTCAAGCACAATGGAAACCATACCACACATGTAGGAAGATAACAAACTCATACCAAGCACCACCATCCTATAAATTTTTCCAAGTAAAGATAATTTTGCAACTGGATCTATACAAGCACTTGTGGTTAGCACTAAGACAACCTTCCAATATCTTACTGACATGAAAGGACATTTTGAATTTGACAAAGCACAGGTGAAACTTTGTTTTTAATTCTTTACTTCATTACAATTTTAAACCTTTATTTCCTAACACATTTCTTCAATAAACAAAAATGTTCTTATAAAGACCATGTCCACTATATAGGTACAAATACATCCAATTTGGCACATCACTTCTCTATAATGGAGGAACAAGTTCGTCTTAATGAATACCCAATAATGCTATTTAGGAACATTGTAAAGTGACATGTGATGCAAAAGACAACATTCTTTGTACATGTCAATCAACATACATTGGAAAATTGAATAATGAGAGGACCTTGGATCATTTGAACAATTTGCTACATTCAATATTTGAGGTAAGTAGATTTGCACTATTGAGATTTTATACTATTAAAAATATGCTCAAACATTAGAATAATGTATATCTTTATTATATCTTGCAGATTCATGGAACCATAAAAATAGCTAATCCATTTTCAAATCCACTTCATGCTTTTTGTCCAATCCGCAAATATAAATTTGATGCATATGGAGCACTTCAAGACCAAATTGCTTATTGTATTAAATACAATCAACAAGTTGCATATATTTACTCTCACTACCTTAAAGTAGTTTTGACATTTGACAATAAGAAAACAATAGATTGTTTCATGGACAAATCTATTATTCATCTCTTGCTTCCTCAGTTACAAAACATTATCTATGAAGAATACATTGATGATAAATCAATAGTTGTTTTCATCCTACGAGATTTTTGCACAAAAGGACAATTCACATTGAATCAAAACAACCTCATAATCAGTGCAAGATGTATTCAAGAATGATCAACATATCCTATGGTCAGGTATGATTATACTTCACTACTAATTAGCTTAATTAAATTTTTGTTTTTCTATACTACATTATCATTTCAAACATGATCACAAATAACATACCTCATAATCAATTATTCTCCATTTAAAGATGGCTACCACTTAAAGCTAGTTACATATTAAACAAAAACAAGTCCTCAAAGCCACCTTCATACATTTTTTGTAGGAAGCAATGAGTTGCACATATCCAATACAAAAAGAAAATTGCAGTTGAAAAGATCTTTGTTCTTTTCAAAAGTACCTGACTTCTCATCTTCAACAAGTAGAATCAATGTGATCTTCAACAAGCATAATGAATATGCAATATTTGTTAATGTTATAGTATTTTCATCTCAAAATAATGATTATAAATTTCAATTATATAATTATCTATAACACTTGTAATGTATTGACCGAAGTGATTTATAAATAAACATTTTGTATAATATTAATTACAATTATATGCCTTTATACTTATATCTAATTATTATTAGGTCAATATCATTACTATTTTTTTTTTTTTAAAACAAACATGTACATATTTCATAGGGTTTAGGGACATCTCATTGAAAATAGAGTTGAATGTAGCTATAAGAGGAATGAGAGCTAATTGGTTGCTGCTGCCAACGACTAGTAATTTTGTTGTGAACAAAACCCTGTACACAGACTTATTGTAATTCCAAAGACAGCTCTACATCGTTTAGATTATTTTGCCAGATAGCATAATTCCTAAGGCAGTTGCATGCAGGATTGTATAAGTTTTGAAACAAAGTCGAACATAAATGAAGGCACCCATTCGGAAAATCGGATCAGCACTGCTGAAACCCACAATTTTTAGCACTTCTTCACGTTCTTTTGCAGCAAAAGCAAAGAAGGGTGGTGGCAAAGGAGGTGGCGCGGCAGCCCCTGCAGCACCCACAATCAGCAAAGAAGTTAAAGCAACCACAGTGTATGGAGCCAACATTCTCAAAGATGGCGTTGATCCTCCTATCAAGCCCGACAGTGAATACCCAGATTGGCTATGGCATCTTCTGGATAAGCAGCCTCCTCTTAGCGAGCTTCAGCGAAAAGACCCAAGTACCATGACATTGGTAGAGCTTCAGAGATTTGTTAAGCTGGATAACAGAAGGAGGATCAAGGAGAATAATGCACTGAAGTCTAAGCATTGAAGACGCTTTTCTTTCAGGTAGTTTTCTTTCAAAGAGTGTTGCTGGTGTTGGGATTCTTCTAATGGAGTTAGATTTTTCAATGATTGGTTCGGGCTATGGAATTTGTATGTCCTTTGAAAATAGGTTGGAGCTATGGAATTAATTTTCAGAAAATGGGTTTAGGGTTTCGAAATTGGGGATACGCTTTTGAAAATGATTGATGCTATTGTAGTTAGGGTTTTTAAAATGAGTTAGCGTTCTGGAATTGGTATCACTGGGAACGAGTCGGACTAATGAATAAATGGGGTTGTGTTTTTTGGAAAGTGTTTTGGCTTTTCGCAGAATGGGTTGGGGTTTTTGCAGAATGTGAAGGGATTTTGATAAATAAGGATAGTTTTTTTGAATCTGGGTGGGAGTTCTCTAAAATGAGGTGGGCTTTGAAAACTGACTCAGGGTTTTTCTATTTCTGATATCTTGTTATATACAATCTATTTGTTAATGAGGATTGTTTATATGGGTGGGGAGTTTTGAGTTTCAGATGCTGTTCCTGTTGATGTAGTGTTTCATTTATAAATTATAGTAGCAATGTTTGTCAAATTTTTTTTTCTGTCATATGGGATGTAAAGAAATATATGAAAACAAGGCCTGCGGGCTGGGTCTAGCAGTAAAGCTCTGGGACTTTACCAATGCCGACCCATGTTCGAGTGTCTGGTTTCCCAATAGTGGCCCACCTTCCTAGCCAAAAAATAAAATAAAATAAAATAAAAAGGTACGGAATTGGGGCAGTGTTTGCCAATCTGGATTGTTTTATTTTTATATGTATTTATTTTAACATACATATTTTTATAGAATACCTTGATGTAGGCAGAACTATATAAAGAGAATACCGAATCCACACAGGACTAGGTAAAGATAATTCTTATCTCAACGCGCACAAAACTATATAAACAGAATATCTCAATGGATAAAAACTGTGCTTATATAGAATTTTTTATGCAGTATCAACGCAAATCAGAGGGATTCTTTTCAAGAAGTGAGGTAACTATGGTTTAGAGCAGATGGTCATACAGGGAAGGCATGTATATGCCTCAGAACATTTGAAACATGTTTTCTAGATAGATCTTTTGAATGCCTAAATGAGATACCAAGCAAGAGCAGGATGCAAACATAAGTGTCTTCTAAAGGATATCTTAACATTTATGGCTCCAACATAAGATATTCACAAATGGATATTTGTTTTTCAACTGACATATCTGAACTAAGCCTATATCAAGAAAACATTTGGATCTTTAACCCTGGAGAGTTACATGAGACCAGGAGTAAATATTGAGGAATTTCATACAATCAGAAAGCATTCTATCATATAACGGGGCCTTTCCTTTTTGTAGCGATGTTATTGTAATCTTGACAATTGATTTGTTCAATGCTATGTTCCACCAAGTTTCTAGGGTGGGGATGGCAGGGGTTGAAGATCGTGTTTCCAATTAAACTTTTCCAAGAGGCTATTTTTCAGGGGACAACAATTAAAATTAGGAAAAAAAAAGGAAATTTCAAATATTTATATGATAAGGCATTCACTAGATTCATTATATCATTAGTAACTTAAAGAATTCATGTATCATTGAGTTACAACAATTTTCCATGCTTATTTGCCAATAGTCAAAGTTGTTAGCACAAATGGGGGATATAATGGACAACTAGGTCCCATCTTAGGACCAACAACCCAATGCCAATGGACTATACCATCTTTATCATGAACCAATGCCAGATGCTAACAAGTACTCATAAGTCACAACATTTTGACTTAACACAATGATGGATTTGTTGGTGTGAATGGGGTATATTATCTAACTGGTTTCCCTCTTATGTATTTTCACACTTGTCTACTTAATATTGCTTAGGGCATTCATTTTTATGTCTCAAGTCATATGGTTAAGACATAGGTCATAATCTTATGTTGTCCTATATCACACACTTGCCTATATATACAAGGGTTTCTCAATGTAATCTAATGAATCATGTTTTGTATTGCATATTTGCATCCATTAATAGAATAGAATTATCCTCTCATTTTGGGTCTCTTTTATGCTTTCATTGAAGCTCCATGATCTTTGGTGGCTATCTCCATAGCCAAATCTTGCATTGTATTAGATGATTCTATACCAACTCTTAAATGCAATCAAAACTTGTGGGATTGTTTCTTAACCTTTTTGAGAGATCTAGGTTGCAAATCTTGGTTGCTCTTGAATAAGTTGAGTATGCTCTTCTTTTGCATTGAATGATGGCCTAGAGAATTAGAAATTTTTAATAAAAATACCAGATTTGCAAGGTTCCTTGTTGTGGCTTTGTATTGTAGGTGCATTTTTAGAGCTTGATGGAGCAAATTTGACCACACTATTGAATCTAGATCATTTGAGAAAGACAATTTTTTCTTTTGTTGTGTACAAATTAGATAGAAAAGGTTAGATCTACAAGGGTTTGTGTTTGGAAGGTACATTCCAGATCTGACAGGTATTTAATCTTAGAGCATTTTGGGTCAAATTTGACTTTGCAATCATGTTCAAAAGGCCTAAGAACTTACAGAATGATTGTCATTTTGTCCATATTGGACAATTTTGCCCACCTTGGCCATATGGATTATACAATAAACAATATTCTTTGCATAGTGGTATCTTTTGTAGAATATTTTGCTTGAATAGGTGGGCGCCAACATGGTCATTGGTTCATTTTGTTCAACGGATAATTCTATAGGTTGTTTTAAGATTTATTTCTACGATTTTTTAATCCTTGGGTTGTAGGGTATTGTGGCAAGTATTGTAGGGTACCTTGTACTTGCAAAAGGCACTTGCGGGTGCCACATGGAGTGGGCCTCATTGACTCGACCATTGTAGATCCACAACAATGGTAGTTCTTTTGTTGGAATGGAATATTCCCATATGAAACAACCATCTCACCTTCAAAACCACTTTTGGTAAACATGAAATTTTCAACTTTATGATGATGAATGAAGCATGCACCAATAGTTTTGAGGGTTAGACAAAATAATTTGTCCATTTTGGTATATTTTGTTAGTTTGGCATTGGATGACGTTATGGTTACGTTAGCATAATTCTTCCCCAAACTACCCCTTCACCATTTGCATTTTGGTTTTAGTAGTCAAACTTTATAGGCTTTGTTTTGGGTTATATTGTTGATTTTTTTGATCAATTGTTTTTGATCTAGGCTATTTTTTAGAGAGCTTTGTAATGGTGGAGATGGTTTTTGATTTTGGTGTATGAATTTTTAAAAAATTGTAGATTCTCATAATAATGTTGAGCAATTCTAATTTGGGAATTTCTAGAGCTTTATTTGGGATCATATTGTAACATTTTTTGGTGCAATTTTTTAAAAGTGCATAATTTTTTGTGTACTTCTCATTGGTGTAGTTTGATCTATTCCATTATGTATGAAAATTGTATTTTTAGCTTTGTGGCCTAATTTGGTATCTATAATGTATTGAGATCAAGACCTCTTTGTTGATTGGGCAATCAACAACTATAATCACATTAAGTACAAAGTGCCAAGATCCTAATCTATTAGAGGTGTCTCATGGTTATGTGATTTCGAGAGGGTAATCTTGTGAATTTGCTTTTGCTTTTGTTGGATTCATGATTGAGTAATCTTGGGAGAGCTAATCATCTCTCTCTCTCTCTCTCTCTCCCCACTTTTCATTTGAGTATGCCTTGTAATCCTTCCAAATCATGTAGGTCAAATGTGGTTATCGTGGGAAGAAAAATCATAATGAAAATGATTGTTTTTGAAGAATATCAATGAAATGAAGCAACTTCTTTAGGATAATCACATTAGCTAGGTTCTACTCCAACATTTGTAGAGACCTCCAATGTTCATACTTAGACAACTTGTGTGGACACATGATCTAGGGACGAGCAATGTAGAGATTATAGGCAAGAAGATCTCATCTCTATCATCTCTTGCTTCCTCCAATTCTTATGTTGCTTCAAATGTAGCTTCCAATGATTAAGTGCAACAAGACATATGTTGTCTTCCAAATATAAGTAGTTGGGGTGAATACTTGATAGAATTATTAGATTTGTTTTGTGAGTCCCATTTTGTATATTTGGAGGACACTGAGGACATTCATCTAATCTTTGATGTTAGCTTGTATGGAGTTGCATCATCTTCTTTGATTGTAATGAAGGTTCATTTAGACTCTCTTGTTCTCTCTCCATCTATTCGTTTATTACAGTTTGGCATTGGTTTGGAGATCCTTGAGTTGCATTTGAAGAATTCACCTTTGTCTTTGGAGTATGTTCTACATTTGTTTACACAAGATTTTAGATTGTCACTTTCTTTTGTTTGGCCTAGGACTCTTGATTTTATTGTGGCACTTTTCAGAACCAACATGGTGACACACAAGTAATTTCTAGAGACACACATTATGTGCTTCCTTCCCTCATAGTCCTTTTAGGAATAGGAAGATATCTTGCATACATCTTTGGCTTTGTTTCTTTCCAAAGGGAGGAATGTTGTTTAGCAATAATGGACCATCTTTAACATTGTTTGTTGAGCATTTACCATTAGTATAGGAGATCACACATTGAAGGGGGGCTGCATGGTCTCTCTTCTTCTCTATTATGGGGAGGGGGGAGAGAGGGCTTTTTCCTCTTATGAGGTTTTATCTTTCTCATAATTTAGACAACATCTTTCATGTGTTTTCTCTCTTTTGTAGAGGGTTTTTTTCCTTCAAGGTTTTCTCCTTTTCTCCATTTGTGAATTCTTTTGTACATGGGTACCTCATCAAGACTTATAGCTGGGACCTATCTTTGCATATTTTCTCATTCTCCTTAAGTTGCACTTGGGGGGGGCGTGTTGGTGTGAATGGGTTATAGTACGTAACTAGTTTCCCTCTTAGGTCCTTTGCACACTTGTCTACTTAAGTTTACTTAGGGCATTCACTTTTTATGTCCCAAGTCATAAGATTAAGACACATCATAATCCTATGTTGTTTTATGTCTCACTCTTGCCTATACATACAAGGGTTTTTCATTGTAATATAATGAATCATGTAATTATATATTATATTTGCATCTTTTGATGGAACAGAATTATTCTATCATTTTGGGTTGCTCTTGTGTTTTCATTGGAGCTCCTTGATCACAGTTGATTGTCTCAATAGCCAAACCTTGCATGGTATTAGGGGATTTTATACCAATTCTTATAGGATTGAATCACAAGGGCTTGTGACTCGGCTAGCAACACTTGCCTTTGGGTGCTTCTGAAGTAGCCAATGACCATGACAAATTTAGATAGGATCCAACATAGCTAGTTTGAGCAGGTTAGCCACAAATGAATGACATCTCAATTGAAATTTCAATAGCACAATCTCCTAAAAAAAAATTAGTCACATTCATATCAAGTAATTAAAAGTAACATGTACACCGTTCGTCCCCACAGTCCACTTATAGACAACAACACATCAATCAACAATTAGTCAAAAATCAAAGCCAACAGTTTGTCAATAGTCAAGAGCCAACTTCCCATTTACTTATGCATCTCATAAGACCTTGCACCTACATGAAACCTTACTATAATCAAAACTGCAACAAAGCATTCTCATTTTCTTAGAGACCAACAACTATCATAGCCAAACAGTGAACAAGAATGTAATGCCCCTTTTTAATTCCTTTAATTTTAGGCCCTAGCACACAGAATATCAACTTGCACAATTGATTATCAATAAAAATTCCTGAATTTTAACTTGTTGATTTAATAGTTACTGTCAAGTTTAAATTTATTTAAATTGCCTTGGATACTCAGAAATCTGCCGAGACTTATATCAGGTATTATTTTTTGTACTATTGTCAATTTTCTTCAAGTCTGCAGCAGTTTAATGCCCTTGGTAAATAATTTCTTAATCTGCCTGACTCAGGGGTTTCTGCCCACAAACTCAGCAAGGAAAATAAAAGGGTTTTCGTCCTTTAATTCTGCTATGAGTGGTTTTGTCTTCAGGTTAAATGAACCGCAGTTCTATGCTCCAAAGGAGTAATAATCAGATAATAAAAGATGTATTTTTCATACAGTGTCTACTTCTCCTTGTTTGGTGTCTTTTTCCTTCAATAGTCATGATTCTTCACATGCCCCTTGATCTTTTGATAAAATTAAACTTTAATTTTATATTTTTTAAGTATTTTATTTTTTATATTTATATTTATTATTATTATTACAATCCGATTTTAAAAAGGGGAGATTACAAAGAAGCATTTATTCATTGCCTAGTTCCATGGCTTTTGCCCCTTGATCTTTTGATAAAATTAAACTTTAATTTTATATTTTATGATTATATTATATTGAATATTTTATTTTTTATATTTATATTTCTTATTAATACATCCCATTTTGAAAAGGGGAGATTACAAAGAAGCATTTATTCATTGCCTAGTTCCATGGCTCATCCAAGAACATCAAAGTGCAAACCCTAAGTTCATCCATCCAATGGTATAGACCTAAGTCACCATATTCGGCCGAATATCATCTTGAAATTCGAAATTCGTCGAATTTCAAAGAAAAAATTGAAATTCGTTCATATTCGAATAAATTCGTACGGTAAAAAAAATTTGCGTTAAAATATCTCAAAATATTAGCAAAAATTCTTGAAATTCGTCGAGGGCACTGAGATTTTATTAAATATTACTTAAAAACGTTTTTTTAAGGTTTTTTTTCCGCATTGTTTGCAGGAAGTGTCTTCTTTCTCTGTTTATCCCGCGTGGGCATTTGCAGGGCTCGGCAAAGCATTTACGAGTGTTGACGTGAGGCACTAAGCGGACGCATTCACTCATCCATCAGCAGTCGACCATGAGCGGGTCATCCAGATTCAACCGGCTGGAGCTGGAGCAAGTCTCAGGGACCAGGGACCGGTGGGTTTGAGGGATTCGACACTGGCGGCTACTTCAGGCCTTCGATTTCTTCTTTTTAATCTGTTCTTAATATCATTTCCTTTGTTATGTTTTTATATTTTTTTAATATTATTTATTTATGTTATGTTTTCATATTTTTTAATATTATTTTATATGGACTATTATTTTTATTTATGTTGATTTGTTATATAATTTTGTTTTTTTATTCATACTGTTGAAATTTTAAGTTTTAAAATAAATAAATTAAACTTTTATTATAATATATTTATTATTTAATATATAATTTTATTTATTTATTATTTATATATTAATAATATTTAAAATTTAAAGTATATTTTTAAACATATTTATTATTTATTTTGTTTTGTGTTTAGTTTTATTAATATATTTAAACATATTAGTATATTAATATATTTCTTTTATTTATTTTAAGTTTATTATTTATATTTTTAAAAAATCAAAATTATATAAGGCGAATTTCATTCGAATTTTTAACTTTTCGAATTTTCTTCTTGTCGAATTTCATCCGAATTTCAATGTTGCCGAATTCGAATTCGAATTCGAACCTGGTGACTTAGGTATAGACAGTCTATAGGAGAAGGAATGTGCATTGATAAAGACTTAACCCAATATTCTCTCCGTAACCCCAACGATGTGCAAACATAGCTAAATCCTCACTTTCAGCTTCTTGTCTTGACAAGATTGGCAGTGAAGATGTTGACAAGGAGAATCTAGTTCGATAGAGAATAGGATGACATGGAACAAATATGCCAGAGATCAATATTAACAAAGAACTATGTATTACAGATGCAAGTTTAATAGGGGAACAGGTATGGCAGTCATACAAGTTGATTGAGAGCCAAATATATTAGAGGAACTAGTCAACCCAGAAGCCCTAAAGCATTAAGTATTTTGTGTTTTTTATTTTAAATTGAGTTTTTAAAACCCTAGCAATAGATATCCCCAGGACAGTTAGCCACCAGGCACTTCATAGAAATATTGATGTCTGAGGTATGTTTCCTTCTTTTCGGTGAATTGGAGAAGGCTTGAGGATGGGGTCTGAAAATGCAGGGGATGCATCCCCAAGGTACATAGGTTACAATGGGCATAATACTGAAGTACTTATTCCAAGGGAAATTTAAAATTTGATGGACATTTTTTACAAGTACTTAAGTTGAAGGGACTTTTGAATTTGATGGACATTTTTTACAAGTTCTTAAGTTGAAGGGACTTTTGAAAACTGTAGTCTTATGACAAATTTGAATTGATGACGCAGTACTTTCATTTCATCTGATGTTGTGATGGTGTCTTCTGCACTTTTAAAAGTCCTCTTTAAGTTCTTAATATGCCAAAACGAAGAAAATATCTTTAATTAATTTTTATTTCTATTTAGGTTTATCATTTAAAGATGTTGAAAGTAACACCGTTGTGATTGTAGTGAGCTATTTAATAGAACATTCAAAACAGTGGTCCCTTTAAAAGCATGTACCAAGCATTAATGGCATTGAATGGTGCATCGCTATGGGTTAGGTAGGTAGGCTCTATTATAATTCCTATAGGCACACCACTGGTTGGTGTTCCTGCTAAATGCAATCAATTCTGAATTCAATATAATACATTTAACTGGCCTTTCTTTGACTTGATTTGAATTCTCCTCAGGTACATTTTGCTTCATTCTTAGATATGGATCATAATGCACTAGGAAAGGCACCTAGTAATAAATACAGGTGCCATTGAGGAGAACTAATATCTAATATATATTGTAAAGCTTCGAGCAGAAAACTGCTGTAGCCTGATCACTAGGCATACCTGAATTATTGAAGGGAATGCAAAACCAAACATATGGAAACCATTCAGGCTTCCCGGGGGTTGCGAAGAAGGAAGATTCTGTTTGCCAAGACTACACCGTTTTCTGATTTTTTGTTTTAACTTCTCTTGCACAAGTTCCCAGCACTTATCAACTGTAATGTGTGTGAAAACTTCTGGTGGGCATCCTTCTACCATAGTCTGCAAGGTCAACATAAACATGCTGTTGTCAACTAATAGAAGTGCATAACATGACAAACCAAAGTGGATGACATCTCAAAGAATTTGAAAACTCATCGAGATGTTAAAACTAGCAATAGTCTTGTAATGGTTTCAACTATTTGGAATTCCAGGAATCTAAATAACAAATGACAGTTTAACTGACGTGGAATGCCCTCAATAGAAACTAAAATCTGTTAAATTTAAGAATCATTCAGGACTTTAAGGTTTTGATGCTCAATGGCTGAGACAAGGAGGCAGTATTCTGAACTACAAATTTTTTTATGCATAATTTAAAAGTACAAATTCTAAACACAGATTAGAAAGTAAAGGTGAAACATTTTTGAAAGTAAAGTATGTACAATAATTGAATTTTAATCAAATACCGAAGCATGTAGATTAAGCATAACTGCTGAAAGCGATACGTTAATATTCTTCATTTAGATTGCTATTACAAACTAGATCTTTAAATTTGGTCTCTCACTTATACATGGATCATGGAAACATGGGCGGACAGCAAATTTTGCATTGAAAACTTCATATGTTGAATTCATCCTTACCCAAACATTCCATTTCATTTAGAGGAAGAGGAACTCACCTGTATCTTTAAGAGAAAGTTGTCCCAATAAGGGTCAAAGTTGGGAAAGGTGGAGTATTTTGTATTAATTTAATTTGTTTTTTTTTTAAATGATATTTTGGGAGTATTTTTTATATTTTTTAATTTTTACTGTTAAATATTATAAGATAGAATATAGTTTATTTTTTTAATTTGAATATAGTATTGTTATAAAGTTGGGAAAGTGGAGTATTTTGTATTAATTTAATTTGTTTTTTTTTTTTAAATGATATTTTGTGAGTATTTTTTATATTTTTAATTTTTACTGTTAAATATTATAAAATAGAATGTAGTTTATTTTTTTAATTTGAATATAGTATTGTTATATATATATCATAGTTGCCAGTAGATCAGTATTGGTATTCATACCGATATGGGAAATGGGCACTGATATTGTTATGTCATTTTTTGAATAAATAAGAGATGTGTATTGGGAGACGACAATTTTTAATATAATTTGCTAAAGTAAAAAATAATGTTGTAACTCTAAACTCAATTTAAGTTCAAATCACTCCAGATATACACCCTCCTATATACGCCCTCCTGTAGAATATAAAATTTGAATAAAAATTTAAATTTAAAGTTATTAAATTTTAAAGTTTTAAACTGTAAAAATAGTTTTTTAAAGTTCTATTCATATTGGAAATTTAAACTGTGGTCTGACTCTACGGACTATAATCAATAATGTTTTATTTTTAATGTTAAAAATTTGAAACATAAAAACAAACTAGAGACACCGGAGACAATAAAAATACAGATTTTGTAGGAGGCAAAACACAGAAATGAGAGAGGAATGATAAAGTTGGGAGGCATACTCAGAAAATCATGGAAACACAGAGAACTTACCTGAAATCTATAGGTTGCGGCAATTATTTGCAAACCTTTAAACATGTCATTCTGTCTACTGCTAGATGAATTTCTGCTACTCTTGTGTATTTGTTGTGAATGGAACAACAACAACTATTATGTTTAAAACATTTTTTTAGGTTTTTTTTCTTCTGTTTTTGAACTATTAGTTTTTTTTTTTTTTTCAGGGAGATGCATGTGATTTAGGTTTTTTCTAAATGGAGACATGGGTGGGATGTCTCCTGTGACTGGAGATGTGTTCGGTATAGGAAACACATTTTGGACTTGAAGACAGGTCTGTTAGTGTTAGCAGCTTCGGGCGTCACTTCCAGCCACGACTTGAAGAAACAAAAATTGAATAATAGCCTTCAGCTATTCAATTTATATGATGCCGATTTGCTAAGTGAAGAGGCGCTTCACTTCATTTAATTATTGTTCTTATCTTGGCCGACCTTCCTTGATATTCATTTCATTTTATTTGTAATATATTTCTATTATTGGCCGACCTTGTTCTTGAAGAGGTGCGACCTCTCCCACACATTGTATATATACAAGTTCATTTCCATCCATTTGAACAAGCAAGTTCGATTCATTCATTCCTTCACAAGTGCGAATTTTATCAAGAGCAGATCGAAGGTTCTCTAAGAGCAGAATTGATATCAAGGAAGAGCAGATTATAATCTGTCATTGCATCTAGAGTTGGTGCTGTTGATTGGCCTTGAATTCAGCCTCATTGTAAAAGACTTTGTTGATTCTTATATAATATATAAGTGATATATTGTTGCTGGGTTTTTCTCCCTCAAGTGGAGGGTTTTCCCAGGGTATATGCTGTGTTTATGTGTTTGAATTTGAATTAAAATCTGAGTTTTATATCTGCTGATCATAAAACTAACATGGTATCAGAGCGGGTTAGGTGGAATATCTGATCAGATTTGTCTAAGCAATTCATATGAATTTTGAATAATTCTAAGCCTCTAAGTCAGCCATGACTTTTCACAATTTTGTTTGCTGAGCATAAAGGCATCTTATCGCTTTTTAGGGACCTCCATTAGTAGTTGTGACTGAAGGAAAATCAAGTGATGTAAGTTAAAGGCGATTGGGGTACTCAACATTATTTGGAGGTAGTTGCGACATTTCACAGACCTAGGGGATCATCCTGAATACAATATTTGATGGCGTCCGATAGCTCGTGCTATGCAATGCGGCTCTAATGTCATATTGTGTGACTAAGTATGGGCGAGGTATGTGTCTGTGACTTCTCACGTATATCCCGACCTCCCTCCAATGTATCTCCTGTGTGCTTGTGCCTGAATGGATCCATCATCGCTCGAACTCTGGTCAACCCACGGGAATACACAGACTCAGAGAGGGAATTGTTCAACTCATCATCACACGAGTAGCGATGTCATCAGAAGACCCGAAGCTTACCTCTCATGGGTAGAGAGAAGTCGTCACATAGAACGGGCACCTCAACCATTTTTAGACACCGCTTGAACAATCTGGAATCGACATCATCTGGACAAGCCGAGCATATATGTCTCGGGATTTAGGTACGAACAATTGAGCAGTGACATCTAAGTCACTGATTCTTGTCTGTGCTTTGTTCCAAGTCTTCACCTTTGTTCAAGTTTCCTTGAGAGATCGGGCTTGGCGCATCCTTGTGGCTGTGACATCTAGAGTAATCATAATTTGCTAGGCCAATTGTTGAGTTTACATTGAACTAAACTCTTCATTGTATTGAGTGGATCATCAATAATCAGTTGTGCCACCTATGGTGTCTGTTTGATGTTGTATTCACTTGATTGCATTTTTGATATTACACATCTCAAATATTTGACTGTGTGCGTTATGTTTTTGAGCTAGACACATTGCAATGTGTATTGGGATCTTGGTTCTCATTGGCACGACCAAAGGTCTTCATTCCTACACATCACCTCTCCCACGGTCGCATCCAGTCTCTCTATACCAACCGCAGGTGTTCGACTAGTGAGCCTCACGCAAGGACAGTCCAAATGTGGACGCAAGTTGTCGCTTGAGCCATAGCAAGTTCAGTCATTCACTATCATGTTCCAGTTGTGGTACAGATGATGGTTGTCGGGTTGAGTAAAATGGCTAAAACCAAATCAATTAAGAGATAAGTATTTCATGTTTTTTAATATGTCTTGTGAGCTAGAAGTTATTCTAATTCTGAGCTAAGATGAGCCTTTGAGAGGAGAAACAATTTTCTGTGCAATGTGAAGTTTGTGGTGTACCAACAAAAAGAGATAAGTATTTTTTGTTTGTACGCTCAAAATCATTTTCTTCTGGGCTGAATTTCAATGTGCTAAGTTGTGTAGATCTGACATTGTTTATTTGGATCGTGTGTAGTAAAGATCATGTTTTCTCTTGAATAGTGATAACTGGGATGAGATCCTTTGGAGTCACCATTCATTCATTGTGAGTTGTTTCATGCTAGGTGTGAAGATTTCTAAGTGTGACTTAGAAATGAAAGGAGAACTGCAATTTCGATTGTGATTTGTTGGTCACATCGATACTATTCTCTATGTGCATGGACTGCGATGGTGCCTTGAGAGGCTTGGTCCTATATTGAATATGCTAGCTGCATAATGTATCTAAGAAATCTGTATTGAGCACATTGTCTTTTGTTGTGCTGCACTTCTGAGAGTAGTAAAGATAAGTCCTATTATTTATTTAATTTGATCTTTTGATATTTGCTGCATACTTCTCTTGTAGGTTGATTTTTATATATAAACTATTATTATTTCTTTAAAATGCAGGACGGATCGAGGAGCAGCAAGAGGGTAATGAGAGATTGCACAAAGAGGAAGAGCTTCACGCATCTTGTGAGGAAGTCATGCTGACCGAAGAAATGATCAAGCTTGGAGTCTTAGCTTGCAGCCATAAGATTGAGTTGGTGGCTGGAGACATCTCTCGAAGACGAAGAACCTATTCAGGGTGTCATTGAGATCAATTACTTTGAAGAGGGAGTTAAAATTTGAGGATTCAAGGCTCAAGTTGAGAGCATCACCGGGAAAAGGATTGAGGTCTTGAGATCTATCAATGATGGGATTTCACTTCCGGAGGGTTTCTTTGCAATCTTTGAGGTAGGGATCAAGAGGGAGTTCTGTGATTCACTAAGATGAAGTGAAGGTTGCAGTATTCCAAGGTCGATGCTAAAGTCCTTGGAAGACCTCTTCAGTTGCTAAGAACAAAATTGCACAAGATAATCAATCTGGATTTGACATTGGTAGCTCCGCAAACCTATTTAGAATAGAGTGATTTGAGATGAGGTCAAGGAGGACAATCCTAAACTCTCTACAGTATCAGAGGTGTGCGTTGGAAAACATTTCTCTAAGGCAAGCGTTGCAGGCAATCTTGGACGAAGAGGTCAAAAGGTTGAAGATTCAAAGGGAGTCTACTGAACCTGAAGAAGACGGTGATCTAGTTGAGCCTCTGAAACCATCTGATGGTGAAGCATTGATCTTGGTTCTTTATTTCTTACTGGAGAAGAGCACCTCATTATCAAATGCAAGGAGTTAGCTTATGAATTTGAAATGAAGGATCTTGGGTACATGCGTTACTTCCTTGGTTTAGAAGTATGGTAGAGGCCTAATGAGATCATTTTGAGTCAAGGGAAGTACACAATAGACATCCTGAAGAGATTTGGTATGATGGATTGCAAATCCATGTCTACGCCGATGGAGACCAATTCGCAGAAGTTAAAAGAGGCTGCAGCTAGTTCAGATCTGGTGGATCCTACTTTGTACAGGCAGTTGATTGGATCGTTGATGTATCTAGTCAATACTAGACCAGATATTTGCTATGTAGTGAGTGCACTCAGTCAGTTCATGTGTGAACCAAGGCAAATACACCTAGTTGCAGCAAAGCATATCTTGAGATACTTGCGTAGCATGGGTATGGCTTGAGATATTCCTCTGATGTGGACTTGAAGCTGCATGGATATTTTGATTTTGATTGGGCAGGGTGTGTTGCTGATCGGAAGAGCACCTTTGGATGTTGCTTCAGTTTGGGGTTTGCGATGATATCTTGGTGTAGCAGGAAGCAGTCTTTAGTGGCACTAAGCACTGTAGAGGCCGAGAAGCATTGTGGCTTTGAAAGCTCCTTGCAAGATTGTTTGGACAATCATTGGAGCCGATTGTCATTCATTAAAGTTGTGTGAAGCTTTCTGTCAACCCAGTGTTTCATGACAGAACTAAACATGTTGAGATCAAATACCACTATATCAGAGATATGGTATTGAAGAAAGCTATCCAGTTGAAGTACGTCAACATTGATGAGCAGACGGCTGATATTCTCATGAAGCCTCTCTCCAGAGTATGTGGAGAATGAAGCCCTAGTTGAGAGGGAGACTCAGCTTCAGTGCTCTTCTGTGATTTGCTTTAATGCATTTTTCTTTGTGAGAGAAATTTGAGGTGTAAGCTCTTGTTAATGCATTTTCCTATGAGATGGAAGAATTTGAGGTGTAAGCCCTTGTTAATGCATTTTCCTTTGAGACGGAGGAATTTGAGGTGTAAGCCCTTGTTTAATGCATCTTTCTCTGTGAGAGAAATTTGAGGTGAAAGCCCTTGTTTCCACCCTCTGGGAGTAGCCATGGTGGATGTCATGTTGAGTGACTCCATGACAACATCACGTGAGAGAGTCCGTGTGATTTTCTTGTACTTGTGTTTATTCACCCGTTGGGAGTAGCCATGGTGAACGTCATGATGAGATGACGACATCATGTTGAGTGATTCTATGATGGGCACTTGTGCACATATGCTTTGCCATACATGGGAGTAGCCATGATGGTTGATATCATGTTGAGTGATTCCATGATGTGTTTCTTTCCACATATGGGTGTAGCCATTGTGGGTGTCATGTTGAGAGACTCCATGACATTGATCCGCTGGAAGTATTCCTCCCTAGTTGAGAGGGAGTGTTAATGTTAGCAGCTTCGAGTGTCACTTCCAGACACAACTTGAAGAAACAAAAATTGAATAATAGCCTTTAGCTATTCAATTTATATGATGCCAATTTGCTAAGTGAAGAGGCGCTTTACTTCATTTAATTATTGTTCTTATCTTGGCCGACCTTCCTTGATATTCATTTCATTTTATTTGTAATATATTTTTATTATTGGCCAACCTTGTTCTTGAAGAGGTGCGACCTCTCCCACACATTGTATATATTCAAGTTCATTTCCATCCATTTGAACAAGCAAGTTCGATTCATTCATTCCTGCACAAGTGCGAATTTTATCAAGAGCAGATCGAAGGTTCTCTAAGAGCAGAATTGATATCAGGAAGAGCAGATTATAATCTGTCATTGCATCTAGAGTTGGTGCTGTTGATTGGCCTTGAATTCGGCCTCATTGTAAAAGACTTTGTTGATTCTTATATAATATATAAGTGATATATTGTTGCTGGCTTTTTCTCCCTCAAGTGGAGTGTTTTCCTAGGGTATATGCTGTGTTTATGTGTTTAAATTTGAATTTGAATATGAGTTTTATATCTGTTCATAAAAGTAACAACATCTATATATACTAAGTTAGTGGTTCGCCCCTTGGGGCCCTCGAGTCTCAATCCAGTCCAACCCGGGTCTGAGGTTTGGGTTCGGTCCTTTGCGGGTTCAAATAAGGTCTGGCCCTGCCGAACCCGGGCAGACTTGTGAAGAATTTATGCTCCTCATGCGCCCAGTTAGTGAATTTGCAATGTTTTTACTTATAATTTTTTTTTTCTTTGACATAAAAATACTAAATAAAGCCCCTCAACCCTAATTAATGAGTGATAAAAACACATAATAGGCAAAAGCAAACTCTTTTGTCATATTGTGAATGAAAAACAATTTTTTTTCTCCATTGCTGAATTTATTTTCTTGCTTGCCATCGCATGGATAGAGTTGAAGATTGATCATTGAATGCTCGAAGCTGGTTGTTGTGCTATTTGTATGCATATGCAAGTGTTCATTTGTTGCCAAGAAGATCATAGAGAAAAATCTCTTCAAAAGAGGTAGGTTTTTTGAAGTTTTTGGTTTTTTCTTTTTCTTTTCCTACATTGTTTTGTTTACAAATGAACTCTCTTGTTTTGTTTTGAAGTTTTTGGTTTGTTTTCATTCTTCTAGGTATCTATGACACATGCTTAATTTTTTAAAATGAATTAGCCAATAAGTTATATATATTTATATATTGATTTTTTTGTTTTTGAATGTGTTTTTTATTGAACTTGTTGCCTTAGGTATTACAATGGCAACCGTTCTAACTCCACAAGCCAATATTGCTTCAAAACTAAGTCATCGGTATGTAGCTAGGCGGCCTCTAGTACGATACGGGTACAAATATGTTACGAGGTACGATACAAAACGTCAAGGAAACAAAAACCAGATTGTGGAAACATGCAAGAAACAAAAGGCAGTCTGTGGGTACAAAAATTCGTACCCGGTTCGAACCTAGACTGAATTTCTTCGTTCCAATGCCCAAGCCACGCTTTTTCCAATGTTTTTGACAATTTTTTATTATTTTTTTGACTTTTTGTTGACTTCTAAACAATTAAATATTCTTTCTAATTGTAATCTTTTCCTTCAAACACATCAAATAGGTAAAAACATATTCATTTAACAATTTGTGAATGAAAAACAAGTTTTTTTCCCTCCATTGCTGAACTTTCTCTCTTGATTGCACAAGCTTGAATAGACTTGAAGGCTGATCGTTGATTGTTGTGCTATTCCTAAGCACTTGCAAGTGTCTGTTCGTTGCCAAGAAGATCGTAGAGCAAGATTTCTTCAAAAGAGGTAGATTTTTTTGAAGTTTTTTGTATTTGTTTTTTACAACAAATGAACTATTTTGTTTTGTTTTGTTTTCATTCATCTAAGTGTCTATAACACATGTTCAATTTTTTCAGTTTTTTGAAATTAATTAAGTCTTTTAGTTTTAATACCAAAATTATTTCAATGTGTTGTGCCTTAAGTATTACAATGGCAACCACTTCTAACTCCTCAAGCTCACACCAATATTGTTTCAAAATAGACAAAACCTCTCCCCTTTGGAAATATGTAGAAATTTGTAGCCATTGCCATGTTCAATATACAAGCTCATACAGTCGAGTGAAAGGGCACTTGTGTAGGATCCCTGAACTAGGCATCAAAGCTTGTCCAAGTAAAGATGGCAAAGGCCTTCTAGATCATATAGTGTTGGGATATATTGTTGCGCAAGAAAAAGCAAAACAAAAAGCAACCAATCTTAAAACAAGCCATCATTTGAAGAAAGGATCTTGATTGATGAAGCCCCCTACACCACCTTCTCATTTTCCACCTATAGATAGCCATCCATTTATGTCCATCCCTCAAGAGCAAACCGTGCCCTCTTCAAATAAAAGATCTAAGGGACCGTTGGAAGCTTCATTTCAGAATGAGGCAAGAGAGATTGCTGATCAAGGCATAGCAAGATGTGTTTATGCCAATGGATTGGCATTCAACATTGTTCGTTCACCATATTGGCAAAAAATGGTGGAGTCTATTAATGAGGCTCCAAAGGGGTATAAGGGCCCAAGTTTTGAGAAGGTGCATAGCACCTTATTGGAGAAAGAGGTGAAACATGTAGCAGACTCTTTGAAGCTCATAAGGGATTCGTGGATCGAAACAGGGGTGACCATCATTTCTGATGGATGGAAAGATGCAAAAAATTGCCCATTGATCAATGTTATTGCTATGTCCCCTAAAGGGGCAATGTTTTTGTGAGCAGGGGATTTTGAAGGATAGGTGAAGGATGGTCCATTTATTGCTAACATCCTTTGTCAAGCTATTGAAGAAGTGGGCCATCAAAATGTTGTGCAAGTTGTAACTGACAATGCCAAAAATTGTAGGGCTATTGGGTTATTGATTGAGAAGTATCCACACATTTTTTGGACACCTTGTGCTGTCCACTCCTTCAATCTAGTGCTACAAAAAATTGGAACCAAAATTGAGTGGATCAAACAGGTTATGCTGAGGCCGAAGACATCCAAATGTTTGTCACAAACCACCATATGACAAACATTTGGATGTCTTCGACCTCAGCATACACCTATTTGATCCACTTAATTTTGGTTCCAATTTTTTGTAGCCCTAGATTGAGGGAGCAGACAACACAAGGTGTCCAAAAAATGTGTGGATACTTCTCCTCAATCAACCCAGCCCTACAATTTTTGGCATTGTTAGTTACAACTTGCACAACATTTTGATGGCCCACTTCTTCAATAGCTTGACAAAGGATGTTAGCAATAAATGGACCATCCTTCACCTGTCCTTCACAATCCACTGCTCTCAAAAACATTGCCCCTTTAGGGGACATAGCAATAACATTGATCAATGGGCGATTTTTTGCATCTTTCCATCAGAAACGATGGTCACCCCTGTTTTGATCCACGAATCCCTTATGAGCTTCAAAGAGTCTGCTACATGTTTCACCTCTTTCCCCAATAAGGTGCTATGCACCTTCTCAAAACTTGGGCCCTTATACCCCTTTGGAGCCTCATTAATAGACTTCACCATTTTTTGCCAATATGGTGAACGAACAACGTTGAATACCAATCCATTGGCATAGACACATCTTGCTATGTCTTGATCGGCAATCTCTCTTGCCTCATTCTGAAATGAAGCTTCCAACAGTCCCTTAGATCTTTTATTTGAAGAGGGCACGGTTTGCTCTTGAGGGATGGACATAAATGGATGGCTATCTGTGGGTGGAAAATGAGAAGGTAGTGTAGGGGGCTTCATCAATCGAGATCCTTTCTTCAAAGGATGGCTTGTTTTAAGATTGGTTGCTTTTTTTTTCTGCTTTTTCTTGCTCAACAATATATCCCAACACTATATGATCTGGAAGGCTTTTGCCATCCTCACTTGGACAAGCTTTGATGCCTAGTTCAGGGGTCCCACACAAGTGCCCTTTCACTCGACTGTATGAGCTCGTATATTGAACATGGCAATGGCTACAAATCCAAACATATACTCCACCACCTGGAACTTGTTGAACCATTTCTACATATTTCCAAAGGGGAGAGGTTTTGTTTATTTTGAAATGATATTGGTGTGAGCCTGAGGAGTTAGAAGCGGTTGCCATTGTAATACCTAAGGCACAACACATTGAAATAATTTTGGTATTGAAACTAAAAGACTTAATTAATTTCAAAAAACTGAAAAAATTGAACATGTGTTATAGACACTTAGAAGAATGAAAACAAAACAAAACAATTTATTTGTTGTAAAAAAAATGTAAAAAAGAAATAAAAAAACTTCAAAAAAACCTACCTCTTTTGAAGAAATCTTGCTTATGATCTTCGCAACGAACAGACTCTTGCAAGTGTTTAGGAATAGCACAAAAATCAACTTTGAACAATCAACGATCAACCTTCAAGTCTATTCAAACTCGTGCAAGCAAGAGAGAAAGTTCAGCAATGGAGGCAAAAAAACTTGTTTTTCAATTGTTAAATGAATATGTTTTTACCTATTTGATGTGTTTGGAGGCAAAGATTAGGGTTAGAAATAATATTTAATTGTTTAGAAGTCAACAAAAAGTCAAAAAAATAAGAAAAAATTGTCAAAATTGTTGGACAAAGCATGACCCGAGTGTTGGAACGAAGAAATTCAGTCCGGGTTCGAACTGGGTATGAATTTTCATACCCACAAATTGCCTTTTGTTTCCTAGGCGTTTCCATAGTTTGGTTTTCGTTTCTTAGATGTTTTTGTACTGTACCTGTATCATACCCCGTACCAGATTTGTACCCGTATCGTACCAGAGGCCTCCTAGCTATGTACCGGTAACTTAGTTATTACCATCAAATTTAATTTGTTCAACTTTCATGTCAAGTCTATTGTTTTGTATTAAGGATTCTAGAATGTATATGTCAATAAGATAAATGCCTTATCATTGTTATGATGTTATCAATGTTATCATATGAATATTTGAAATTTCCCTATTTTTTATAGTTGTTCCCTTTGCCGTCCCCTGCCGTCCCCAAAAATGGCCTAAAATATGTCCCCAAAACACGTCCCCCCGTCCTGATGTCCCTCCATCCCGGAAACTTGGTGGAACATAGATTTAAATTGCTTAACATAAACAAAAGCTGCCAGCAATTAAAATTGCTTAATCAGTGATTTTGCTTAAGTTCAGCAAGGTACTGCTTTTCCTAATAAGCAAAATGATTCTCAACTTCCTGAAAGACTAAGGCTGTAAAAGCAGAGTGCTGCAACTAGTGCTTTCTGAGGGGTTAATACCTTTAGGAATGAAACATGAAGATGCAGTAGAGTTTCCTTCTTGGCCTCACACGGCTTAATACATCACTGTCTGGAGTTATCAGCTGTTAAAAAGATTCTTAAGTGACAACATGTAAAAGCATGTTTACCAGAGACTTCACAGTGGGGATGAGGACGTTGCTCCCATCCCTGTATCCACATCTTCTGGTTACTATAGATATAGAATATGATTGCAACCCTATTTCATTTTTAATGTCCTAGTGACTATTGGCAAAAGAAAATGTAATCCTTGGGTATAGTAAACAGTTTCCAGAAAAAGTATAGGCTTTGAGAAACTATCAAAGCTTTTTTATATTCTAGCATGTAAGAAAATTTTAAGCTTGGGTTATGCAAAGGGGGTTTTCAACTTTTGCAGATTGGGAGGAGGTTGATTTGATAGCTTGTGCAAGAGAGCTTTGTATCCTTCATCATTTTTATATTGCTCTGTTTGGCTTGTCTAAGAGAGCTTTGTATCCTCCATCTACTATACATTGCTCTTATTCAGAGTTGGAATATTAGACAGACTTCTTTGATTTACTAGGATTCTCCAGCAGTTCTCTATTAGAATTTGGATTAGGTGCTTATGCTGCTCTATTAGATAGGGGAGCATTTATGACTTGGCATTCCAGCTGCTTTATTTTGATGTTAGTGGTCCCTAAAATGAAGACCCTCCCTCTCAGAATTGGTCAGCTAGATGGAGCCACAAGGAGAGTGAAACCTTGAGGTTGACAAGTTCCCGAGTGGGGCCTTATTTAAAATTATGTCATCCCATGGTTTCAGAGTTTCTTGAACGTCAAGAGAGATGGTCTGCTATTAAATTTCCAGCAAGCCCAATTGTTCTCAAGATCTCTCTTCCTCTGGATTCAAGATTAAACACTACACAGAGTAGTGATGGGAGGACTGCTTCAATCTTGATTGGGCTGCCATGACTGTTTAATCATCTTGATAACAAATTAATCACTTTCCTTCATAATCTCTAGCAAGGGCCCCCAGCTATCGTATATTAAGTACTTAATTGATAGGCCAAAGTAAAATAAAAGGTGTAGATCTACGACCATTGCACATGTGCTGGCAATTTCTTCTCTTTCAGAGATTTTTCAAACAAAATCAAGTGTTTCCCTGGTTTTTGATGTCCACTTGCTATCATGAATTTGCCTGAAACTTTTTGTCTTGGGACTCTTTTCACGTATGCCTCTTAAGCAATACTATGTAATCAGGAATTTTTTACATCTCTTGTGATGTATCTCTGTGAATTTCAGCTTCTAAGATATAGAGATACATAAAAGAGTTCGATACCTTGAGGAGTTCAGTCAAAATTCATTTCTCATCTGTTAACTAGACTTCTGTTGATACTAGCATAGATTCATTTCATCTTCTTGTAATCAAAGCTATATATATAGCTGGGATCTTAGAAGAAATGAAAGGTATTCTTCTTATCCTACCAAAAGCATTAACACTCAATTTTGATGGTCATGACTTGCCCGTTTGATGCAAAGTTTGAAGAGGATCAAAGATCATGGACAAAATGCTCAGGTCCTCTGAAGTGGGCTTGCGACAGTTATGAGAATTTAGTTTCATTCTGTGGGAGCACTTGCACAAGAAGTTGGTCTAAACGTGCAAAAATTGTCTTTTTTATTTTAGCTTGAAAATTGTCAGATTTCATAGCCTAAGTTTCAAGAGAAGTCATAAAACGAAGAAGCCTGAGTGGCGTGAGATCCGACAAGAAGAGTGGTGAGAGAAAATTTGAAGTGGGAGAATTAGATTTCTTGAGATTGCAGCCTTGCACAGAAAGCATCTCAAGGGTAAGGGGCTGGAAAACCTTAAGACGATATTATAAGGTTCTATCAAAAGCAGGATATGCCTCTAAATCTAAGGCCATGAAAGTCAAACAGCAAAAGGTTAAAATCTTTCGTATTTCTTTGATTTTGTGGACTCTCATTCTAGATTGCTTTTGGCAAGGAAGTTGTGTGTTGTCAGAACGTATCAGAGCAAATGGTGTCATTGGTGGATGGCACATGAGAAGGCCCTGCAGTATTGCAAAAATGTACCATTAGGGTTATGGCAGCTGAAGGAATTCAAAGATAGTCTACTTTGTTAAAGGCATTAATTTTTTATTGTTTACATTTTTTATTGATTGAAGATATTCCTTTATTTGTAAGCAAAATGTAATTCCTCTTTTCATACAAGATATATTGACATTTGTAAATTAATTATTTTTGTGTTTCCTATAAACTAGGTACATTTCAGGGCCAAATCTGATGTTTGGATTTGAAAAGAACAAAGACCTAATGGAGGTTTTGGTAATATTATAGTATTTTATGTCACCTTTCAGACTAAATTGGTATATAGGACCTAACAAAGTGCAAACATATTGGAATTCAGGTTTTGGTAATATTTTAGTATATTATGTCATCTTTCAGATCAAATTGGTGTATAGGGCCTAACAAAGTGCAAAGATACTGCAATTCTCTCCCCCGAAGGGTGATTTCTACAAATTCAACCAAGTTTTGAAGATTTAATTTGAAAAGAATCAGACTAAATTAACATTTTGATAATATTTATTTTTTAATTGGTGTAAGATTCTCATGGTTGATTGAAGATTTTAATGGAATTATTATAATTTTCATGAATTGACTGAGCCGGTTGAGTGTTAATAAGTAGTGAAAATATTTTGTGTTTTTTTGATGATATGGGTAATTGTTTATACTTTTTGTAGATTGTGGACCCTGCTATCAAGTGAAGTTGAAGGTGACCCTTATAGGAGGATCAAGATGGCGAATTGTTCAAACGATTCTAAACAGTTATCTTGAAGCACTAAAATGTAGTGCCATGAAAGACAAGATGTGATTCAGTGTTTTATTAGTCAAGTTGTATTTAATTCACAAAGAATAATGTAGAAAATCAGCAGAATTTTCATAACCAATGATTACTATTTTGTTGATTTTGTACCAATTTCTTTCAATCTAGGATACCATTCTACAACAAAATAACCCCTAAAACTAAAAATTAGAAGTTTTTTAAAAAAATGGTCGTTAAATATAACTTTGTAAAATAAAAGTTATAAGAGCTATATAAACACCATATTATAATACATAAACATAATCCAATTCTCACAAGGAATGCCATTGTTTTGTCTCTATGTGGCATTAGAATCCTTATTGAAGTTAATCCATGTTTTGGACAAGGTAAACAATTATTTTTCTTTATTGATTACTTATGAAGCTAGAGTTAATAATTTCAATGAACAAAAATAGGTTTGTGTAGACTCTTTTGAAAATACAGTCTTATTAGTTAGTGAAGGAGAATTATAAGGGTCGTTAACTTTTAATGGGTTATTTTTCTTTGTTTGTCTAATCGATTATGGACTTCTTTTACAATTTTCTATTGCATAATGTTTTGTTCCTAGACTTGTTCATTGTTTAAGCATGAGTAATAATTTTTTTTTTTCATTTTGATTTGTTCTTAGATTTGGAGTCTTACTGTTGGCTTTATGTTTTTAGGGCAAGGATAAAAGGGCCCATTAATGTTTTGATACGAGTAACCTTTGTTTATGTTTTGCCAATAGCAACCAATTAATGGACACAACTTGGCACACCAAGGTTTAACAAAGGCTATACAATTTGTTTATCTTTATGTATTCTTGGTGTTTGCTCCTCCACAATTAAGCCCACATTGTTGCTTTCTTTGATCGTGTTTTCTTCATATGTTTAGTAGAGAGTATATGGTGGTGCTCTAGTGGCAGTAATGAGAACATAATAGTGGCGGTTTTAGTAGTTGTGGGTATTGTGGTGGCCAATAGGTGTTGAATTGGATGTTTAGCTAGTTGTCATATAGCTATGTTGGAGGTGCCTTGTTTGACAATTTATCTCACTAATCAAGAAGCTTAAAAGAGCTAAATCTAATAAGATATTAAATAGCTTCCTAGCAAACCCATGTTACGATGAAAAATGCAAGGTGACATAGGATGTTAAAGAAAGGGAAATACATTTTTTTGCATGATTTAAAGCATAGTAAAGCATAAATGTGCTTTAAGAATGGTACTTAACTGTATAACAGGTGAAATTTTTCCATCAAAATCAATACTAGAGTGCATAACCCTTGGCCACAAATAGAGCTTTATACCTCTCCAAATTATCATTTATGTCCCCTTTCAATTTGAAGACTCACTTGTTCCCAATAGCTTTTCACCTCTTAGGCAATGGTACAAGCTGCCATGTCTTATTTTTATGAAGAGCTTCCATCTCCTCTTCCATGGCAACTCTACACTTGCTTGCACATTTAGATTCACAAGCTTCTTGATATGAATTGGGTTCACCAGCGTCAGTTAGTAATGCATAAGCAAAATTACAAGTAGGAGGGTACCTTTCAGGGGCTTTGGATACTCTAGTGGATCTCCTTATAAGGGGTAATATATCATCCTATGACATATTTGGTTGTTCACTTTGTTGATTTTCATCTGGTACCTACAAATTATCATAACTTTCCACCTCAACTGGAATAGATTTTGTACTTTGTTGTTTTTTACCTTGTTGCATTGATTTTTCATTAAAATAAACATCTCAGCTAACTATAACCTTGAGCAACAGTATCCCACAATTTGTACCCCTTTGTACCTTTTACATAGCCAAGAAAAATACACTTTGTGGACTTCATGTCCAACTTATTCCTATTCTCTTTAGGAATATGAGCATAAGCATCATAGCCAAATACATGAAGAAAAGAATAATCATCAAGTTTACCTGTCCATACTTCTCCAGGGATTTTATTATCAAGAGTTGTAGTGGGCAATTTATTGATCAAAAAATAGGTTGTAGAAATAGCCTCTACCCAAAATTTCTGCTCTAAACTAGTAATGCTCAACATACATCTGGATTGCTCCATAATTGTATAGTTCATGCATTCAACAACACAATTTCGTTGTGGTGTCCTAACAACCGTTAATTGCCTTGCAATACCAAATTCACTGCAAAACTGGTTAAACTCTCCTGAATAAAATTCTCCTCTGTTATATGTTCTCATACATTTTATAGTCTTACCCTTATGATTCTCTAATAATGCTTTAAACTTCTTAACATAAGAAACCACTTTAGACTTCTTGAGAAGATAAATCCACACCTTACGAGAATAATCATTTATAAATGAAACAAAATATGATGAACCCCCAATAGATGTAGCATGAGCTTCCCAAGTATCTGAGTGAACTAATTCTAACACGTCTCTATTTCTGGTAGTACTTCTAGAAAAACTCAGTCTATTATGTTTTCCAAACCAATAATGTTCACAAAAATTTAAATCTTTACATTTAGCATGTGGGAGAAGATTTCTATTTAGTAGTACCTTGAGACCATGTTCACTCATATGGTTGAGCTGTTGATGTTGAGTTGATACTGAGTTTGTTTCTACATCAGATTCCACTCCAAATTCTCCACTACTAGTTTCCCCAACCAGCTTATAGAAATTGCCTATCTTTTCTCCCTTTAGCACAACCAACACACCCTTTGTTACCTTGAGACAACTATTTTCACCACTAAATTGGTAACCTTATTCATCAAAAACTTAAAGAGACTAACATATTTTTCTTTAATCCTGATACATGTTTGACATGCTAAATGGTCCTTACCATTCCATCAAACATCTTGATTTTTATGTTACCTTCACCAATAGCTTCACAAGGGTTGTCTTTGCATGGAGTCATGTGAAAGGAGGCACTAGAATCAAGAATCCAAACATGAAGTAAAGAGCCTCTCAAGTTAGCAGTACTATTCTTTAAAGTTATAAAAGATTTGATTCATCTTTTTTTTTTTTTTTCCCTTAGCATCATTAAGATGCAAATATAGGTGATAGTGTCTCCTATTACATGGTAGCTTTTGTATGACTAGATTGGTGTCTTTTGATTGCATTGACATCTTTATAGTAACAAGTTTATCTATATAACTTTGCATTGTGGTACATTCCTTTAATTTGTGATATTTAGCAAGTCACTTGAAAGTGAACTGTGTTAGATGAGTTTGTTGCAATGCGATCTTCCCATGTCAAATTTTTGTTGAGTCCATTCCCTTTTGTGTGTTTATGCTTATTTTGATCCATTATTGATAACGATCAAAGACAACTTGAGTGGGTTCCCATGTGCTTGATAAGTGTTAAAAGTTACAAATAATCCAAAAAATCTAAAGCGAGGCATTTTTTTTTTATCATTTTCCATAGGTTTGATAAGTTGTTAGACTTGTTGACTTGTAGGGTTTCCCTTTTGGTCATGCCGTTTCCTTTCCCTACCTTTGCTTCTCTTTCCTTTTCAATGTGTTAGCATGTTATACTTACTCCTATTGGTGTGCCATCTATTGTCATCGATCTTTCAAACTTTCATCTTCTTTCATATCATTTGCTTGAAGTTCGATTTTCTTCTATATTATTGGCTTGCTTGATTTCTCCATTCTTGACACCTCAACCAAAGGCATAAGGTATGAGTTTTCTTTGAACCTCAATAGTTGAAATCCCTTATTTTTTTGTTAGTTTCTTGCCAACTCGCTAGAGCAACCTAGAAAGGCCAAATGTGTGTTGAAAAAAGTCTAGGGACACCAAAAAAGTATTGATAGTTGACAAGGACAATATTTCACCACTTGAAGACTTTTCCATTTGGTTTTGGTATAGTTTCAAGGTAGTTTTCAATGGAGAAAGAAACAAAGGTAAAAATGACACTACCATAGCTACAAAGATATTAATGCAAGCCGCCAAAGTGATAGACATCATATTTTGTGCTCTTTTTAAATGATATTAATGAAAATGGCTTAGATTTTCTATTACTGCACAACAATGACCTTTTTGACTATCCAACTTGATTTGATTTACCACCATGATGGATTTTGTGTTCTAGGTAAGGATTCAAAGAGGAGAAAGAGAAATAAAATCATGCTTGAGTTAATGTGGTTGTTAGGGTTTCATAATCTAATGCATTCACTTCATGTTTTGGTCAATTCATGATGGATTTGCAAACTTGTTTTGGCTTTGCACATTCAAAAATCCCTACAATCATTGTGTGAAGTGACAAATATCAAAATGATGGAGATTTTCGACTTGTTGGAACTACCTTGTAAATTTGGATGATGTTGATTCAAGTGTAGGCATTAATGATGGTGATGAAGATGGTCTAAGTGACCCTTGTAAAACTCTTTTGCCACTTTTTTTAGTTCATTCTAGTTTCTAGGCTTGAAGATCAATATATTTGTAGATTTTCTTATTTTTATGGGTTGGTCATTTTGATTTTCATTATATTAAGTGCATAATAGTCTAGAGTTTTGATTTCTAATAGTGTTTTCACCATTACAACTACTCTTTAAGTTGGAGAGAGGTTGCTACTAAAGCATGTGCTTGTAAACACTTGTCTCCTTAGTTGGTCATTAGTGTTTTAGAGGGTTTTGAGGTGTGTAAGTCCTCACCTTGTAAACTTTCTTCCACCACATTTATTGGTGAAACTAAAATGAATATTTGAGAAATATTATAATATTTTAATCTATTACATTTTATCATATGTAATGGTATTTTATCTATTATGGACGAATACTAATGAATTCAAAGAGGGATTATTAAGTGGAACTATCTAGTTTGCATAATCTCTCTATCGTTCCTTATTGATTTCCACTTTGTAATGATTAGACACTACTCTATTACCCAACAAGGCATTGATCATTGAAGATCTCAACCCTCCATACTCATAAAGAATAGAATGTCTTTTACTAGTTTTTATGATAATAGAAGTAGAAAATATGTATGTTGTCCATGATTTAGTGAGATAATTAGAAATTAATGTTACGTGAGGTCAATTGTCAAATATCTAGTGAATCATGTACAACATGTGTATACCTTGTTATATATAAAATGTACTAAAAGATATCAAATTTATGAACTATTAACTATTGTCATTCAAAATAATATTGTGCAAGGTATAAAATCAACTACAAAAGTTTGGTTGCAACTAATGTTATTTTAACTTAGTAATAATTTTTAGGGGTTAAGAACATAATTGGGTATAGCTACAATTTGATACATTGATCATTCATCTTGAACTAATCTATTAAACTATTTTAGCTTGTAGGAACACCTTCCTAGTTTAAGCTGACCCTGAAGAGCAAGAGAGTTTACTCACTTTCATAGTTATCCTTCAACCATCCTAAATCTATAAATGATCCTATCTTTACATCCTTGATGACAAACCCTTGGTCTTGAAGGTGAATACAAGCTCTAAGATTTTGGACCTAATATTTTGCACTATTATTGGGGAAAATTTAATTGAATTTGTATTCTGCAAACTTGTAACTCAGAAAGAAAACTTGTAGCCAAGTCTAGTGTGTTGTTGTGCCTTAAAGGTGCAAAAAATTATTAGGGAAATAATTCTTGCTTAGTGCTTTGAATTTTTAGCTAGTAGGATTTTTTCGTCTCTTCTTAAGTGAAGTGTGGTGACTATTTCAATCCAGCCTAGATATCAATAAATAAAAAAAAAATTAAGATGGATAGAAGAAGGTAGCCTTGGTAACAACAAAAATAAGATGTAGTTTCAACTAGAGCACAAGAGCATCCATGGGAAGTTGAAAGTTATTGTAAGTTATTCAAACTTTCCTATCAATTTCAAAAGTAGGAACTTTAGGTAGAGATAATTCGTGTGTCAATTCTAAAGAACAATACTTGAACACTTCTAAAAATTTAGTTAATAATATAATAAGAGAATATAGAAATATACATTGGTATGATTATGAAACAAAAAGAGAAGATATGCTTTTTGGGAGAAGAAATGTGCGTAAACTTGATGAATATTTTCAAAGTTATGGCATGCAATATCAAGTCTTGTAACATATTTTGACGGCCACAATTCCCCTTCTCTTAATGTAGCATATAACTATAAAGTTAAATAGGAGTACCTAATATGCTTTCTTAAAGAAGAGGCGTTGGAGCTTTTGATAGTAATTTAATCCCACAAGACTTGTATTCGAGGTTATGATATGGTTATGGGTAGAAGGAATGCAAATAAAATTATTGATGTGTATATGCAATATTTTCACACTAGGAATCATTAAATTATTAACCGATGTTACCCTTTTCCTAGCATATCATATGAAGATGAAATTGAAAAATGTTGAACATACCTAGAGATATTGTAAAAAAGATATATTTTGAGCATATCATGGTCTCCTAATGAGTAAAAAGGAAGAGTTCCCTTATGATGATTATAAGGAAAATTCTAATGACAAGGGTGCTTAGGTACAAATAGATGATATAACTATTGGTTGAAGAGATTAGGATAAACTTTATTATATGTAGAATGCTAATATGAGACATCAAGAGGTAAAAATACATGATACTGGAAAGTATCGTCTTCCTCCTAAGATGTCATATAAAGAATAAGTTGAGTATGAAGAATAAGGTGTTATTTCACTTTAACATAAACAAATTATTGTAGATTTACAATAGTAGAAGGCTCAACTTGCTACCTTTGTTCAAATCCAAATGCTCTTAGTGAGTACAAAGAAAGATCTTCCTTATGAGGAAGATTTTTTCTAAATACTATGCAGATGAAGATGATCAATATGATGCATCAAGATTTGAATTCATGGAAAGAGAAGATGAGCACAATGAATATGATGTAACTGATCCAAAATTTCATGATGAGGATAGTGTTGATCCACTTTAGTATGAGTTGCTCTCTCATTACACGCAACATTGAGGGAATTCATGCAACTATCTCAATAGTACAAGAAGTCATGTGAAAACAAAACAACTCATATGTGTTTAATAGTGGTGCAAGTAAGAAATGAATATCAGCTGAAAGATGCACACCTTGCATTGAGTAATGACAGTTGCTAGATCAAGTAAATTTCTCATACTAGCAATAAATTTTATGTAACATACAAAATAGGCACACCACTAGAAGATGATTTTGTATATGCAGGTGGATTGAGGTGGGTATTGGTGTACCTTATAAAAGTGATGTTGATATAACAATAATATAGGCACCTACCTATAGTTGGATAGGTCATCCATTGGTGACTACAATGATACAATGTTTGACGATTCCTAGTCTTGAAATGAAATGAGTGACCTTACTATTTGTAAGAACCAAGTGGGCAAATATGAAGATGTGTCTACCGATGAATAGTCAAATGGATCAACTCTTGAAGCTAATTTTATGGAGTTTGCATATGTTGGTGATGTAAAATATGAACAAGTGACTTATTTCTTGTTTAATTCTCTACCCCCTTTTGTCCCTATCATTGATAATGTTAGCTTGAATAAGAATGAAGTTATGGCTGCACTTAATGATGAACTTAACAATTTTTTAGTGGATTATAAGAAGGCTGAAAGCTCTTGTAGACCAAGTAAGGATTCTATGGTCTTGTTGTCACTTTGTGACCCCTTGTATTTTCCCACTGATGATAACCGATCTGAGAGATTATTGTGGGTTCATCTTTGTGAATTGTGTTTTTGGTTGTGGTTTCCCTTCCTTGCGCTTAGTCAAATACCTACATTGAAAATATCGAAATTGGCTAAATGTGAGGGTTTTTTTAATATTTCATCTTGTAAGGAACCAAAATGGGTATCCCTAGTCCATATTTGAAGAAAATTGGGTTAAAATTTGCTGTTAAGCACTTGTAGGTTTTTGGTCTCCTACCAATTTTTATAGAAATATGATACTAAACTAGTCCAATGTTTTCAACCGGTTCCAAAGTGCAATTCAATAGTGGATCAAGGTTCTACAAGGATAAAACAAGGAAGGTCGAAATGACTAAGTTTGGGAGCTGGAAGTTTAGATGCAAGTGAATAGTTAGCAAGGTTTTAGTGATGTCATATCAATGTCATTGTAGTATCAAGTGTGGGTGGCTCTAAGTGAATTGAAGATGTGCGTGCAATAAGGCACAAGTTCACTAGGGCCTCAAACCTCCACGAAAAGACTAAATCAAGCAAAGGATGGATTTTTGGAAAGGAGTAAGTGAACTAAATCAAAGGCCACAAGGTGTAGTTTAGTAGTAGTCCTAATCCCACGTGGACCCAATGGAGGTAGAAATCTGCAAGTGCCATTTTTTTTAAAAAAAGACGAGCAAGTAGTTCCAAGTGAATTGGTTCAAAGGCCATAAGATGCAAACCAATGCCAACCCAAGTCTCACATGGACCTGATGGAGGTTTCGATCCTAACATGACCCAATGAAGGTCTCGTTTAAACATGTTCAAATGCCACCTAATATTTTTCTTGGGCTTGATGCCAATCAAGTTCTTGTATGGGCTTGATGGAGGCTAATACCCCATAAGAGGGGGTTTCAAAGAAATTTGAGGGAATATGGGACATGTTGTAGAGATTTTTGTGATGTCCTAACATATCCTAAAGTAGATCTAGTTCTCGATAAGATTATAGGCCCCAACATAAGAAGGTGCCAACTTGGAACCAACTCCAAAAGGTGAAGCAACAGGGTTTTCTTTGGTTCTCAGAACCATCAAAACCTCCAATGGTTCCAACTTCTAAGTCTTGACAACTAAGTAGATGAAGTGTAGGACAACCCAACCAAAAATGTATATCAAGGCAAGATAAAAGGTAAAAAAGGTGCATAATAAAGAACAAAGTGTTTGTTAGAGATTTTGGTGGTTCCCAAAACCATCAGAACTTCCAATGGTTTTGATTCTCACCTCTTTATCTTATGAAGGGTAAAATGGTGAAGGTGATGAAAGCTACAAAAGTGTAGAAGTTGAGGCGAAGGCCTATGGGGGAACTAAAGGTGTATAGAAGGAAAGATCTTGATGGAGCCTAACCATTTTCCATATCCTGAACAAGCCAATTCTTTTGCTAGGTCTTGATCAAGCCAATTCCTCACATGTCTCAATGATGACCATTTCCCCGCAAAGTCACATATCTTGATGGAGGGCAAGTCTTTGCAAGGGTCAAAATACAAAGGATGACTCCAAGAAACACCACTAATACTGCAAAAACTCATGTAACTAATCAATCTTGATCCATGAAGGCTTCAAAAAGGTTTTAAACTCAATTTCTATAGATTCCGAGGGGAAAAGGGCACCCATGCTATATTTATTGAATTGTAGACCCCTTTTTGATGGAAGGCCATCCCTGATCTTGATTTTTTGGTAAATTTTGTGGGAGTTTTTGCACTTCTCATATTCATCAATAGAGAAGTATGGTAGGGTTATGGAGAATTCCATCTATTCCTGTACACTAGATTTCTTTTGGGTACCCAATTTTGTATCTTATTGGTGGGGTCGTGGGTAGGGTTTCTTCCTTTGCTATGTGCTCCATCTTTCTCTTGCACCCTTGAGATGGATAAAAGACACTTTTGATTGTAAGGAATTATTCCCTTGTTTCTTTGGCTGACATACATGCAAAATTTGCATCTCAGCAACTATAAATGACCTCCATTCCTCTATGTTAAATGGAAATTTCCATTTTTTTACCTTTTCTCACTTTTTGCACTATGTGTAGACTTTTACCTTTGTGTATGGATGATTATTTATCATTTCCTAGAATTTGTGTGTTGTGTTAACAGATTTGTAGAATAACTATATATTGACTTTTTCCCTCTTGGTGTATACCAAATCTTAATCTCCATACAAGTCTTTAGAAGCCGGTATAACAAAGAGCCATGTAAGTTCCTTTTGGCAATTTGATTAATTCATTGTGCTCTAGTGACCAGGAAGAAACACATTTTAATTTAGGCGCATTACCACCCTTTCAATTTCTTGCATTTCTCTCTTTTGTTTTCCCTTTGCAAGTGAATACACTAGATTAGTCTAGAGTTATTTAGTGCTAGGTTGGATTGACACTACTACATCTAGGTTAAAAAGGATCCAACCTTATTTGGAGGTTTCATCTCATATGCAAGGTCCTGTATCTTAAGATCAATCCCATGTTTCACTAGAATATTGAACAACAGGTTCACTTTCAAGTGATAATAGTCGTTTTCTTGCTTCGTGGGACCCCTCAACTCTGAGTTAAGAGTTAGTGCTGAGAAAGTGGTGCTTTTGTCAACACATTATTGCATTGAAAAGATATTCGACAAGTACATAGAAGCTCTACAAGTTCTGGTTGTAAATTAGTCCTAAAGTTTCATGTCTAGATCTCCTATAAGGAGAACCAAAATTGAGATATCTTTACCTCCAAGAGCCCACTCAACGCCCCCTTTTGGTAGATTTCCAAAATCAAGAATAAAATTTCAATCACCCTTGATTCTTATGGCTACTCGTAGGAATCAAGCTTTTGTCACTTTTAATGGGGAAGCCCATTAAATCTTGCCCAACATGATGATATTCCTATAACACCTCTAAAAAATACTCCTTTCTTTACTAAAGAAGACACAACTACTCCCATTAAGCATATAAAAGACATTGTAAATATTTGTGCATTGTATCATGTTACCCAAGGAAATATCACTATTAGATTGGTCGATGCCTCATTTAAGGGAAAAATATTACAATGGTATAGAAGTTTTAGGTTGAATTCTACTAGCACATGGGATCAACGAGATCAACTAGGAGAAGCTTTGTGCAGACAATTTGAAGATAAATTAGATCACTTGTACTTGGTAGAGCAATTGATAGCTATCAAAAGAGCACCATATGAACACATGTTTGATTTTAATTTCAGATTTTAAAAATTATGGGATAGGAATTTGCAATTGGTAAGGCATACTCCTAAATATTATTTTCTATATTATCTAATGGCATTAAATAGTGATATTTCGGTGATGATTCAATCTATGGGCAGAGGAACACTTCCTGATGCCTTTGTAATAGCTATCAAGGTTGAGAATAACCTCATACAAGCTAGAAAATTGCATCGAGACCTCCTATTCCTATACTTTTCTATAGATGTATTCACCCTTTCCATCTCCAATACCTACAATAACACCTATACCAATGCCAATCAATCAACCACGAAGTCAAGACAAGGCTACCTCAAGCCAATCCAATGAATTGCAAGAGGTAAAGAGCCTTCTTCAAACCTTTGAAAATTAGTTATTAGATCTTAAAAGGCAACAAGCTTAGAATTATAGGCCTTATCAATGCCTTATTGTAGAGGAGGGGGATTGGCTACTCCGAAACCCTAGGTCATGGGAGGGTCCAAAGCAACAGGCTGCCCTGATCTACCTCAAGCTTTGCTAAGTGATTGGGAAGGTTTAAGGTTCTAAGAGATGAAAAGGAAGAGCAATCTAGTTGCTACTATCCATTTGCTAACCTAAATATTTTAGAGACTCAAGAGAGCTAGTTTTTTAGGTTCAGAACATGACTCAGACTACTTACTACCAGAGGACTACAACGTGGGACTCAAACTCCAACATGATGCAATGGGGTCTTAGGGATGCGCCGGCGTCCACACGGACATAAAGTGCAAAGTACAGTCTAAAACACGAGAAAAACTATTGACAACCTAAATAGCAGAGTTTTATGCTATGATAGAAACACAAAGATACAAAAGAAATAGTACAACAAGAAGAATACTACTATAACAAAAAACTAGAATTAATGAAAAAGGGGTGATTAAAGCAGACCTTTGAACCTATAAGTGAGGTCTTCACTAGCTTCACTTGACGAATAACCTACACACACAAGAACAAGAAAATGTTGGGGTTGTTTATAGAGGATTGCCTTAGTTAGTTCCCCACTTTGGTATTTCCACCTCCACGGACAGCCAGATAGCAACGATTGTATATAAAGATGATAAAGAGAGTATAGAAATGGAAATACCAAGCAATACACAAACAATAATATGTTGCAATGCCAATAAGATGATGCTGAAGCAAATGAAAATGGAGGATATCACCTTCTCAACCATGTGCTCTCAAGGAAAATGGAGGAAGAAGCAAGCTTGCAAGATCTCCAAAGCCAACACTATCACAATAATGGAGAGGAGGAGCCAAGAATGTAGCAACTTGTAGCTTTAATGGTGATGGTGATGCTTGAAAGTGCTGAGAATGAAGAAGAAAGCAACTGTGTAGAGTGAATTCGATCAAGAAGTTGCCAAGAAGGAAGAATGAATGGAAGAATAGGCAATTTTAAGGAAAAGGAGGTAAAAATCCCATTTGAATTCGGTCAAGGGAGCAATGAACATTACGCTTCACTTCCAATGGAGGAGTGTAATGCCTCTATAGATTCTAGAGGTAGGAATCCTGTCAAGATGAAAGCGTCCCATGTGGATGTCTGCACGTCGTGCTAGCATCCTCGACATAAATTCCCCCACCGATACTCAAATGAGTTTCCAAATGGACATGGAAAGGTGGTGTGTGTATGGATTGCATCATCAGATTTAATTCTCTAAGGTAGGGGTAATGTAAATGTGGAATTTCGTAGGGGTGCAAATTCATGCCATTACATTTTTCCCTCACTTTAGCGAGCATATGTGTTAGTGAATGTGAGGTAAAGTAGAGAAAAGTTGAAAAGCATATACCTTGTTTGTTATTTTTTAGAACCAAACTTAATCTTATTGTTTACCTATGAATCTGCCAAAATCCAATGATAAGTAAAGGCAAGGATTGGCCAACAAATAATTAAAGATTCTCAGGCCCTTACTTCTACACTTTGGGCTTTGTGAAACTCAGGAGGGTAATCCTAGCAATATTCACATAATATTCTTGTGCCATTTGTATTTATAACATTGCAACATACAAAGATAATTCTCATATAGAGGCTCAACTAGTAGAACATATCAAAGAAGTTGGCCGCTTCTTAACAATAGTTCACATTTAGAGCACGAGAATGGTAAAAGCTTATATCTTTGTAACCCATTTTAGAGAATTTGATTTAATGAATGGTTAGCCAGTGAATTAATCAACACAATGCAATATGATTACCCTACTCAAACCGGTGCTTCATCCTTGGAACAGAGTCAAAACTAATACCCACATAATTTGACAACAATGTTTACACATGACATTATTTAAAGCTTTGAGAATACTGCATTATAGTATTTCAACATTATATCTCAACCATTACTTCTTACTAGCATCCTAGCACCTAATTTAATATAAAACTATAGTTGTATTCAAGCATTTACATCAACTCTTTGAATTAATAAGAATAAAACCATACACCCATTGGAAATCAATAGAGACAAATAAGATAACCCTTGATTATATTATTCATAGTTTATAAAACCAGTACATAGGAAAGAAAATGGTGTCGAACTTGCACTATTCTATTTTATTTATGCCAATATTACTATCAGAGCTTCATATACATATTAGCAAACTCGAACCTAAGACTTAACACTAAAATGTTCAGTATCCCTTACAATTTTCTATGTATTCAATAACCCTTGTAACCGGCCTTGAAATCCCATTTATAGAGATATGGGAGCACCAAGAATCAGGTTGAAATTACAATTACAATTACATTTGCATTTGACAGTTAATTTCTCTTTAATTTTAGAGATTTCCCAAACAGTTACATTTAATCATTGCAAAATAGGGGGGAAAACAAAGACAAAAATCCATGAAGTACGTTGAAGAAGACCAATGAACCCTCCAAAGGCATTGTTTGCTCTTGCAGTAGCTCCAAAATTCTTTGTTCACGTCAATTAAAAAAGATTCTCCATCAGTGCCCAAGGCAAAAACATACATATTAACCGAAAAAAGGCATATTTTCCATCGAAGTACCAGTGTCCAACACCTCTCCTTCACACTAGCCAAAAGAGTTTCCACGTGAACATCAAAGACAAAAAACCATATACTTGCTAAAGAGGACAAGTCTGCTGTAGTGGCCATGGTGTCATCAAAAACAAAAACAAAACCGAGGCGCTACTTTGATTCATCAACATCAGAGTATGCCTGCCCGCTTTGCATTCTTGTTGAAATTGGAGAAGCTACTACTCCTCCCTCATCAGAATCCTCATGTGGCACCAGAGTGAGCAGGTAATGGTCATACTTTGGGTCAGTATCTCCTTCATCACTCGAAGGGTTGTCTGAAACCTCTATGGGAGAGTTATGCCTCCCCATATAAGCCTTGTGGTACTTATTTTTCTTCTTTACTTCCCTCACAGGTTTAACTGATTCTTTCTTTCTAAACTTGACCAATACTTTTGAAACAACCTTGCTCCTCAAATTATAGGCGCTCTTGACACCACTCTTCTTAGTTTTACCACGACACTCCTCCTGCCCTTTGGTGTTGCGATAGCTCCTGGTATGCCAAGTTCAGTTTAAGGTGCATCATCTTGGGACTCAAGTAGACTAAGTCTCCTAGATCTCCTAACTGGTTGGGACGAACCACCTGGTTTACTCATTTTCATAGAGAACAGAGTAGGAACAAGGAGACTCTTAATTCCAGGCATACTTTTCACTAGTTTGTTCTTAAAAAGATTTTTGCAAAATAAAACACTCAAACCCTTGTAATTCTTATCAGCTTAAAAGGAGATTGCATATTACAAAACCCTCACCACCCCAGGACTTTAGAGCTGACAAACTAACTTATACCTAATTGAAACAAGCAAGCATGAGTACCTACTTACCTGGGAAAAAGCTACCTCAATATCTCTGTAACTTCTTACGCCATCTTCTTCACGAACTCAAACTTAATTTCTTAGCTTTTGATTGCAAACTGTGAAGAAAAATATGGTTGTCGATCCTCATTATATTGAGCAACTCGAGCATGCTTACCATTAATGCTCGAGGAAGGCTTGTGCGAGCAAGCTGACAATCAGTTATTTGATTTTTGAACCTCATTCGTTGATCACATGTTGAGATAAATCAACTGATAATTACAATCAAGGTAATTAATTATGAAAAAGCTTACTGCTTGCACTTGATGCCTTTGTCTAATCAGAAAATCCCAAGTGGATATACATCCACTCTGCTTGCACACTTAATCACCCATTTAGCATTAAAGAAAAGCATATCATGTCCAATTTTCCTGCTTGCTCGTGGGAATTAATCCACTTGCAACTCGTCTCAATAGGACGATGGGGAGCGATCATGATTTAATCTCAAACCATCAACCTGTACCGTACCTTATTTTAATGTCACCTTCCCGTGTGTACCATTATCTAACAAAATTGATGGCTGTAATAAAGACCAATCCTCAAATCTTGAACACGTGCTAAAAGAAATTAATTTAAAAATGGCACCATTTTAGCCCATATGTTCTTTCGGCCAAATTTATTAATATTTGGCCCTTACTAATGTCCATCCAACCTTTTAGATTGTTCCACGTGGCCGTCACCCGCTCCCTTGCTGAGAAGCAAAAGGTACAAGTGGGCCCCTCATAGGATGACAGGGAGTGGTTAGGATTGACCCATGTAACCCACCATCAACCGTTGATCCTTGCTCCATAAATTGTTCGTCGTCTCCAAAGCCAGGCGGGTCCCTCCATGAAGCAATAGGTGTCAATCCGCTTGCTAGGCCGTGACATTTCTTTAATATTCAATAAAACACTATGAAACCAAATAAAAGGGTTTGATATCATAACTTTACAAATCTAAATTCAAAAAAATTAGAAATTTATCCTTCATAGAGAAAAATCATGTTGTATACGGTGAGCATCACTCTTTAAAAATGGTGTTTACTGATAAAAACTAGTTTTCGAAGGAGATGGAAAAATAAGTGCAATTTGATTCCAATTTTTTTGAAAAAATAATATTTAGAATCTACAGACAAAATGTCACAAATCACTAGTTTGCATCATCTTCAAATTCCTCATGTTTTAGCCGCTATAGGTGCCCGAAAGTGAATATTTAGTTAGAAAAAATCAATTCAGTGTCCAGTTTGGCCAAAAACTGTAAACCAGTATTGTGGGATCACGCTATGCCATGATTTGAAACCATGCTTTAGTGTGTTTTCATTAATTTTAAATGAAACATAAAGTAATAATTGCTCTCTATAGTGATTTTCCAAGTCAATATATTTATTCAAATCAATAAATCATGTAACATTTGGTTTAGCTTTTGCTTCTATTTTTTTTGCCATTTTTTTATATTTGGTAATGAATTATGTAAGACAAATGTGCATAATTGTCTTAGGTCGTGCACAATAGTAATCTATTAACGAATTGCAAGTTTCATTGTCAAAGTCATCTAGTTCTAAATGTTTAATTATTTCAAGGAATTTAACATAAATATTTAGTCATCATGATCTTGTATCAATGAATATACACTTTATCAAGGTGCAGATTAATGCAAGTGATTAAACAATATGAGCAACTTGTGAAGATATTTGTTCTAAGTTGAGAAATGAATTTCCAAGTACTTATTATCTTCATAGCATTAATATTATTTTGTTCATGACCTTTACAAATTATTTTGAATACATATGTCATTGAATTATCCACTTTTGTCATATAGGAATTGCAATACATTATTATGGCATTTGCACATAAAATAAATTATGCATATATATTTACATTTTATATTTTTGAAAATAATTTTCAAAGTTATTATTCCATATGTGTGATTGCTTTCTTTTTAAAAATATTGTATACCTATGGATTGTATATTTGATGGTAATTATGAATTAATATTTATTCATATTCATTTCTTTTAGAAACATTTGAAAAGAGAATGAATTGTCATAATTTTCTCATTGTAATTTTAGAGAGATCACCCATGAGTGACCTCTACATATATAAGATACTCCCAATCAAATGTGGCATGTAACGCTTCCTTCTTTGAGGATCCCACCCATATGCATGTACTAAAGATTGAGGGAATAAGAAGATGGGAAGAGATCCTAGTCTTGATTATATCAATAGATATATATGTGCATTGATAGTGTTTGTTCAATTGACCCATTCATAAATCACATTGTTGATATTTATAGAGTATATGTTTGAGTAATAAGTGTGGAGAGTGCTTTGATCCCTTTGGTAAAAAAGAGAAGTGGCATTCCAATTGAAGGAATAACATCGCAACTAGGTTTTGTGATGGAGAGTGCTTTAAATAGAGGAGGATGTAGTGGAAAATAAAAGCACAAAGACATTCACATATTAGTAATGAATGTACAAAGCAAGTGACAATTTAGTGGCCTTATTTTTAGAGGTGGCCAAGCCAATTTCCATCATTAACACAACTCATTATATATCACATTTGCATGTACACCATCGTGCACAAGAGTTATTTAAGCCCTTTTAGGCAATTTGATTATACCAAACGTGACCCCAATTCCACTCTAAATATACATTTAATTGACTTTCTTTATATTTTGAGTGAGGAAGGTTAAAAATTCAAATGTTTGGTTAATTAAGTATTCTACATATTCATCACCCTAATTCCTCCTAATCTTCTTAATGATCCCTTGAATTTCCTATCAACGCATCCCTTGTACCTTCTAAATTCAAGTGCTAGATTATGTTGTTTTGTCATGTTAATGGTGTGGCATAATAAACTTCAATAATAAAACACTATTCCTTGAGCAAGGTTTAAATTTGATGATTGTATGATTGCATTTAAAAAATTTGTTGTAAAATTCAATTAATTTTTTTTTTGTTTGATATTAATCAAACTTTTGGGAAGATTGTATTATATGAAAATGAAGATTTTAGACAAACCACCGACAATTATGTAGAAATATAATTAAACATATATCTAATAATGATATACATCTCTTAAATAAAATAAGACTTAATCTTTGAAGAACAATTATTAATGGCACAAAGAATTTACTTGACGGATCAAATTGACTGTCAAATATAGACCTTAATTTCAAACATCAATCAAAAATGAAAAGATGAATTTAAGAAAAAAAAAACCAAAAAAATATTACAATATATACCAAAGATAAATATTCCATTAACACCCAAAAAATAAAGAACGTTGAAAAGAAGAATCTAATTCTAAAAAATAACCTCTAAAGTGATAACAATTATCTCCTAAAAATAATAAAAAATGAAAAGAAAAATTCCTTTAATGTAATAAAAATTGAAAAAACATAACAGATGAACGCCTCACTCTATAATTTATTCATTGATAAAATTAGATATATATACAGACAACTAATGCAACAATCTTCCTATAAAAGTGGTAAACAGTTTGACAGCTAACTATATCTATTTGATAGCAAATTAGGGATGAAAGACAACAATGAACTTAACATAAGATAGTGGACACCTAAGCGTTATTTGATGGCATGCACACTTGTTTATGTTGGAGCAATCATTCTAACACCCCTTCTTAATGCTACAACATTAAACTAACTAAGAACATAAAAGTTAAAACAATAGGAAATACATTATACAAAGCTATTCTTTGAAAACAGTTCAGGGGTTAGAAGACTTCTTCAAGTTGCTCTAAGGTATAGTTGCCTAGCTGTAATCCAAGTTTCCAACATCATTGGACACCGTTCACACATGAAGTGTCTCATCACCCTTGTAAAGGCATCATGCTGAACTTCCAGATTTTGGATCTCCCTTGAACTATTGGACATCAACCTCACATGCATGTCTCATAACCCCAATGAGGTATAGTTTCTCCAATCCACAAGCACCTTAGACTATTGAGCATCTATCTATCCTCTATTGCATCGTTTCTTGTCTTCAAAGTGTTGGCCTCTTCAAAATAAGACAAGTGCCTCATCTTTAATGAAATCATCATCACTGTGATATTGCTATCAGGATTCAACCGTGTCGTTTTACGAGTCAAACTCATTGACCCATGTTTCATGAGTAGTGGTTCACAAGAACCCATCTCTCATGATAATAAATGGTCCACTTAGCACTCATTGCATCTAGGTGATGCTCACAGAGGTAAAGAACTGGGCCTTCCCGGGAGGTCACCCATCCCAGTACTACTCCAACTCAAACACGCTTAACTTTTCTCCAAGGTTAAGCCCACTTAGCTTGCAACCCCATTTGCAAAACCTTCAGCAAGTCAAAATCATCATCACTATCAATATCAGATGGTTCTTCAACAATAACTGACATTCTCTTAGCTTTTATGGCTGAAATAGACTATGCAGCAGCAAACTTCTTTTCAACAGGCTTTCAAAGAATCTGCGTGGTCTTTTCCACACTTCAGCTGCTCTTTGAGTTCTTAGCAAAGCAGATGCAGCAATTATGGCTGCTCAAACTTCAATATTGTAGTCCTCTGTCACCAAATAACAGCAAATATGATATACGAGCAACTCTTGCAGCCTTCTACGTTGCTACTGTTTCTGACACAACATCTTCCCAGTCATATTTGAGATCTACAGCAGCTCTTTGGCTGTGGCTCCTTGATTTGGTGGTGGCTCCCTTTCTATATGTGATCTTTCAATTTACTTGACTTCAGTATGAGCCACAGTGGATGCCTCTATAGCTGACAGCTCTATCGTTGGGCTTCAACCCTGCTTGGATACTGCTTAAGACTCACTCTCACACTCTTCAAACATAGAATACTAAAACAAAGCCGAAACAGAACTGTTCAAACAAGGAAATGAAGGAGCATGTTTTGGAAGTGGCTCTGATACCATAATAAAAATTGAAACAGCAGAACAGCTGAACAACTCACTTCATAATTTATTCATTGATAAAGTTAGATATATTAAAATACAACGAATGCAACAATCTGCCTATAAAATTGGTAAACAATTTGACAGCCAACTGTAGATGTTTGATAGCAAACTGGGGATGAAAGACAGCGAACTGAACTTAATAGAACACCTAAGCATTATTTGATTACATGTACACTTGTTTATGTTGGAGTGATCATTCCACTATAATGTCCATGACAGCATGTGCCTCATATACCTTACTTTTCTTCAACTATAGAGTATGAGCAAATTTAAGACATCAAACTTAAGGGTAGCATTGAGCATATGGTAACCTTGATTAGACTGAAAAAGAGAGGATGCAGTCACCCCAAGAAAAACTTGGAAGATTCCTGTTTATTGATTGCAACTCTTAAATGATACTAGTGTTCTCTCAACTGTTTTGTGAGCCAATTTTGTATGTGGGAACAACAGATGGCGTGCTGCCTTGTAATCTTTTCACCATCAATCTAAAAACTATGCAAGTATTCAGTGGATAATATCTTTTCAAACCATATGAATTACATGATTTCTACTCAATTATTTCTTCCATGTTATGCGAAGCTCAAAGTTCTTCCCAATTGGAAGGGAAAGATTCGAAATCACCAGTTGAAAACCATGACTATCATAATCATCAACATGAGGCGAGGTGTCAGTTTCGACTTGTTTCACCGAGAATGATAGAGTAACACTTGCAGATTTTCCAACCAGAATGGTTTCCATATTTATTTTTCTTTCCTCCTGACCATCGCAATGGAAAGATAAAGTAGGAATTGAGACATTTGCAACAGAAGCAGAAAAAAGTTTCAATCCCAAAACTGTAATACTCTGGAGAATCCATCCCTCTTTAATGGCAAACTCCCCCATTTGGACTAATGACTTGAGCCTAACTTCTTCCACTACAATATTTGCATAAAACTCTACATAACTTGATTTGCCACTCACTATTTCCATTTCTAAATCATCTCCATTATCCAAATATAGCTCTCCAGTTGCTTCCATCCCACCGCCGCCCAGAGCTACTACAAGACTAAATGGGCTTTTTCTGGCTTCTCTTGTTGTCATTCCCATTTCTTGCATGGGCAATATGGTTCCTTCATATACATGAACATTGATAGTATCTAAAGGAGCTTGAAGTTTTACATAGGCACCACTCTCCACTGTTATTGAATCTGAAACGTTGAATAGATTGTACCATGTACCCTTTGGAAAACAAGCATTCACAGTCCTTGCCCCTTCCTTCAAAACAGGGGACACAAGAACTCCTTTCCCCAATAGATATTGTGTGCTGATCCCCAATGTGTTAGTATCGTTAGGGAATGTGAAAAATAGAGGCCTTGCAATTGGAGATCCTTTGGTATGGGCTTCAAAAGACAATATGTATATGTATGGAAGAAGGCGATATCTCAAGCCTAATGCCTTCCTTGCAGACTCTGTGACGAACTTCCATAAGTAGAGTTCTTGCCGAATTGTACCCTTGTCTGAATGATCTTGGGCAAAAGGGTAAAATGAACCTAGATGAATCCACCTATTACAGAGCTCTTCTGTTGTGTCTTGTGAAAAACCACAAATATCAGCACCAACCATGGGTACTCCAAACAATCCAAAACTTAGCATTGTAGGTATGGAGTACCAGAGGTCATCCCATGTTGCAGCATTTGTCTCCTGTCCAATGTGCAGCATGGTTTCCAGATCCAACATAGGTAGAGCGAGTCAATATGAATGGCCTCTTATTTAACACTGATTTCAGAGCCTTGTTGGTCACAATGACCTCTGTGAGCCCATAAATATTATGTGCATTATACTCCAATATATCAATATAGTGAACTGCGCTGGCTGGTATGGTTTTATTACCCAAAGGTCTGTGAATTCCAGAAGCATTGATTTTGTAAGGAGGATCCTCCCAAATGGTGGTATTGCCATTAGTGCAAATCAAACAGCAATCTAGCTGTCCATCTTTTCTTGGGCAATCCCCATCCTTTGGCAAGGAACATGTAGTTCCACTGCACAAGTTTGTACCCTCGTTCATATCAAGCCAAAGGCCATCAAATGGAATCATATTGTGAAACTCAGAGATCTCATTTTTCCAGAAAGAGAGGCTCTTTGGATTAAGAAAATCTGGAAAATGTACTGGACCTGGCCATACTTGTGCAATGTAAGGAGCACCTGATCTTTTAACAAAAATGTCTTCTTGTATTCCTCTCTGAAATGTTTTGTATGTTTCATTTATGCTTATTCCTGCAAAGATTAACCATTAAGCAAATGATATGGTTGTTATTCTCATGTAACTTAGTCACTTCTAAGTTCTGAACATATTTAGGAGCTAAACTATACAAATAATTTTAGTACCACATTGGGTTGATTCATGCTGAAAGACGAGGTTTAGAATTACCTGGATCAATTATGAGAACATATTTCTGCCCATTAGCATGAATTTCTCCAATAAAATCTCTCATTTCTTTCTCAGGGAAATTCACAGGGTCCAGAGTGAAATCCTTTAAACCATCCATATAATCAATGTCTGTCCACATAACTTCAAGAGGTATTTTTGCTTCTGCATATCCAGCGACAACTGATTTAGGGTCTGAAATGTTTTTATATCCATATCTGCATTGGTGAAATCCTGTACAATTGAATCCATATATGTAAATAGAAAGGTTGTACATTAGATGTTGCAACTTCATGGTTCATGCTAAAATTATTTTAGAAGCATAACCTTTTTATCATAACCAAAACATTCCTTTACATTGAATATAAGAGATTCTTTCAGATATTTGGAGCACAACTTTTATTGCAGCCAATGATATCCGGATTAAGGTCAAAGAAAGGCAAAAGTTGTATCCAGCTAAGGAAGTCATGGTTTTATAAAACTGCTTAAATAAGGGACCCTCCAAATTTTGTCGAGTTCTTACTAGTTAGGTATTCTGAGGTTATCAGGAATGCAGAACCATGAACCGATTATCTTTCTAATATAAACCAGAGGTACCGTTTACAGGCAATAGAAGCATTTTCTACATTTTAGAAAAAAATTTGAACTATTTTTTTTAAAGCCAACAAATAGATTCTTATATAGTTTTACCGCAGTTGTAGTTGATTTTGGCTACTAACCCATGGGCAGAACTCATCCTTTCCACTGAGAGCTAGAATGACAATAAAAATATTTCTCCTTGGAAATTTTCATTTCCTTCTATGCGATGTATCTTGGTGCATCCTTGTGGTCCCTTTTTGTGTGATTTCAGAAGCATGGCCCTTCTTTTAACTTGCATTTAGGATGATTATTACAGTCTAATCGTGCCACTTTACAAACTTCTGCTAATATGAAATATTTTGTTCGTACAAAAACTTTATAGAATCTTAAATAAATATATCAATCTTCCCTTGTAATCTTTCCGCAATTTGATGCTACTGGTCCTGCACAGGAAGGACTGAAAAGCACAGAGAGAATAACAATGTGCATACATAACCAGAAGGAAATCAAGGGAGCAGGTAATAGAAAGCTTATAAATCCCAAGGTATCCTCTCAAGAATCTCCAAGTTATGTGCGTAACAGAAGTATACAAATAAAATCAATAGCATAAAAAGATACAAAGATGTAAAACTGTCATGATAGAATTACCCCTCTGTATGTGATTACATCAGAATTAACAAAAACTCAAGCTAGTTTCCATTGCAATTCACCATAGCCTATGCGCAAAAAGAGGAAATGGAAATGAAGAACAAAGCTTTATTCTTATCTAAGGCAGGGCGGACTCTTATTCGTGAAATTTTGTTGAGAGATAAATTGATTGTGATTTCGAGTTGGTGACTCGGTGAGTAGCGGGCTTCAGGCTGACATCTCTCACTTCTTAGGTGGCTGTGGTCTGGAATGGCTTGAAGGGAAGACACTGATCATTTTTACTGTAAGGAAAGATATATTACTCGGATTAGCCACCTTACCTTGTAATTCTTATATGGGCAATTCCAGCTATGGTGTTTTCTCCTTGAGGAAAAAATACTTCTCTTCTCATCTGAATAATTGTACATGCAGATCTGAAACATGGAATTACACTCTTTTTGAGCCAAGCCAACCTAATTCCGTAGGGTAATCTCTCTTACCAGGTATGCAGAGCTGATACTACTGGAACCTGATTGTTTGCACGGTTGGGATGATTCCTCCTGCTATTAGGTTAAATTCTGGGGTCACTAGGATTGTGTTTGGGAAAAATTTCTTAGTAACCAAGCTTTAAGATTGGGTATCAATATTACTGGAACTTAGTGTTTGATTGATGAGCCTCACTAGATCAAAATCACAACTGACTACTGAGAACCAAAAATCATGTACCAACTGTTCTCATGATTAATATGGTTTGTAAAGTGATTCATCCTCACACTCTTTGTTCTATGTATTACATGGTCTAGGATGTGATGAAAACTACTTTTATACTGCACATTCTGCATGCTGGTTCTATGATAAAGAATCATAGCAAAGAAATAAATTTTGATTCTTTGGTGTTGATTTAGATTTACACTCAGAAGAATCCAAGTTAACATCTCTGGAGATGAAACAAAAACATGGAAGAAAAAACTTCTTACCGAAAGACCAGTATGGCATTGGGGCAGGTCTACCCACCAGGCCTGTGTATTGCTGAACAACAGAGAGTGGAGAGGGGCCAGAGAAAAAATAGAAATCCAGAAGTCCCCCAATCACTTTATATGTCAAGTAGTTGCCCGCATACTCGATATCCATCCCATTGCTGTTAAGCAACAATACTCCATGAGCAACACCCCCTGCTCTCACATCCATATAAAATGGGTGAGACCCATGCAAATCCAGATACAAATTCAAACTCAGAATGTCCAGATTCCAGAGAGTATACTGGCTTCCATTCCTGTTAAGCATAAATCCAGGCCTGGTGCTCTCCCCCAATCCATATAGAGAAGCAGTTGAGGGAAGGCCAGTAGATATCTCCAAATACTGGTCTTCAAACACCATGTTTCCAAATAGATAAGCATTTCCTCGACCTTGTGCACTGGAATTGAACAGGACTTCTCCATTGGATCTCCTTCTAACAGCAAATCCAAATGGGCTTTGGGTGTATGAAAATTGCAATTCAGGATCATAAGTATTACTACTATTATCATTAGCACCATGGTGGTTTTCATATCTGGCAACTACTTCTCTGGGGACTTCCCACCTTTGTTTTTCTGCATCGGTGATCTAAACTCTTAAGCATTCATTGGACTCATACCTGGAAAAATTCCACGTCATTCATTAGTGATCACTGTCAGATCAGACACGAACTTCTCTGTTTCTTTTTTTAAAATCTGTTTAGTAAAAAGGATTGGTTATAGCTGCCTGACTTGCAGTTTGAGGTGTTGTCTATCCGGGCCATAAAGCGAATTATTGGAGATGAGCTGTAGTTGGGCTGTTAAGGATTTACCGTCTGGTGCCTCTGTGACTGAAGTCAATGTATAGCCTGATCCAAAAGCCTGACAAGCCAAAGGTAAGAATAAAACTGAGAAGAATGTGGAAAACAGAATTTGGAAATATCCCCACATTGTTGCTTACGTTAGTTCTGTGTTCGTGTAAGAAACAGAATTTCAAGGCATTCTGAACTTATGCAGCTCGTAACATCTCAAATTCATAATCACAAACATATGGTAAGATATATCGGCGGTTACACATTCTAATCAAACAAAAATAGTAATGATTGAACTTATGGAGTTCGTAACATCTCAAATCCATAACCACAAACATATAATATGATGTATCAGCGGTTACACATTCTAATCAATTAAACAAGAATAGTAATGATTGAACTTCTGCAGTTCCTAACATCATCTAAAATTCATAACCACAAACATATAACTAGCACTTGCACCAATGAGGTGCAATACTTACACCGATAGGCTGTTCCTCCACATTATCCTGAAGAAACAGAACCGAAAAAAAGGGGTTTGCATTCGGTAGAAGAAATTTTGAATCAACTTTATAAGGACAATTTGATTAATGAAATGGAAAACCCTTAAATTAGTAGAGAGAGAATGTAAGCCTCTAGAGGTTACAAACCTACTTTCAAATATTCTTGCAAGAAGTTCAGCTTTTTCCTTCTCTGCATTTTTATGTTCCTTGATCTTTCTACTCTTGTTCACCCATGATAAAATTTCTGATCCACCTTCTGACTTCTACTTAATTCTTTCCTCCCTCAGTCTTCAAAACATTAAAATGCTATTACTAAAATATTATGTTTTTTAAAATACTTGTAACATGCTTCTCAAAACAATAATAATTTGTATTATATCATAAACAAAAGGCAATGTCAATTAAAATACTTGTAACATGCTTCTCAGAATAATAATATTTTTTATTATATCATAAACAAAAGGCAATGTCAAGCATTACTCCAGAATATTGCTTATTGCATGGAACTCATGAAAACCATTGTTCTAAGGAAGATAAAGTTATATATCATGTATCAAATAATAGCAATGGAGATTCAAAGTATCATGGACTGAATGAAATGGAAAGAAAGTGAAGTAGTAGAGACTACTTTAAAGCAAGATGCAATGGCAAAGAACTATTACTTACTTTCCAATCTTTTCTTCTAGCTTTGTTGTTGACAAGTTATGACCATCTGGTTCTCTTCGAATCATTTCTTCATTTTCCCTTTCCTTTTTCTTCTCTTTCTCCTTTGCATTATCACCACCCCTGGTATCTGTCTGTTTAGATTTTCCTCCATCTTTACTCTCTTTATCCTTCGCTTTTGATCTCTCCTCCTTTTCTCTTTCTTTATCTCTGTTAGATTCTCTGTCTCGATCCTTGTCCCTGCCCTTGTCCCTATCTCTATCCCAAGTTCACTCCCTCTCTTTGTCTTTCTCCCTATCCCTATCCTTATCTCTTGATTTATCCCCATCCTTCTCTCACTCCTCCTTATCTCTATCTTTCTCCTTTTCACTTTCTTTTTCCCTTTCTCTATCCTTTCCCTTATCTCTCATCTTATCCTTGTCTTCATCTCTCACCTCCTTATCCCTATCTTTCTCTTTTTCTCTTTCCTTCTCCCATTCTTTGTACCTATCCCTATCTCTCAGTCTATCCCTTTCCTTCTCTCTCCCTTCCTTGTCCCTATCTTTCTCCTTTTCTCTATCCTTTTCCCTTTCTCTATCCATGTCCTTGTATTTGTGTTTATCCTTATCCTTCTCTCTCCCTTCCCTATCTCTATCTTTCTCCTTCTCCCTTTCTCAATCATTCTCTCTGTCCCTCTCCTTTCTATCCCTTGGAATTTGTAGATCTCTATCAACTTCAATATTTTTGTTTCTCTCCTTTGTTCTCTCTTGTTTTCCTACCCTAACCGTATCCCTAATTAATTCCTAATTGAATCTTAACCCTTACCATAATTGTAACCCTAACCCTAATCCTAATTGAATTCTAACCCCAATCCTAAGCCTTACCCCAAATTTTATCCTAGATCCCTTACCCTAATTGAACATCAATTGAACCCTAACCACCCTAATTGAATCTTAGTCCTAATTAAATCCTAACCCTCACACTGATTAATCATCTAAAATTGACCCTAACCCTTACACAAACCCTAACACTAATCTTGATTTGTAACTCCTAACTCTAACCGTAATATAAATCTAACCCTAGCTCTAATGCTAATTGAATGCAAACCCTTTAACCCTAGGATTTATATTAAAACCCTAACCCAACCCTATTAAAATTCAACCTTAATTAAGTTTGAACCCTAACTCTAAGCCTAACATATTGAATCTTAACCCTAATTGAACCCAAACCACAATCCAAACCCTAATTGAACCCTAACCCTAACGCTAAACCCAAGCTTTATTTTAGAACCCTAACCCTAACTAAACCTTGACCTAACTTTAATCCTAGTCATAACCCTAATTGGCCTCTAATTGAATCCTAATTGAAGCTTAATCCTAACTGATCCCTAACCCTAACCCTATCCCTAATTCAATCCTAATCCTAATTAATCCTTAACCCTAACCCTAATTGTCATCCTAATCTATCTTCAATCACCTAAACCCTCCAAGCTTTATCTTAGAATTTTTATTGAACCCTAACCTAATTTAATCCTAATCCTAATCATATATATATATATATATATCTATATATATATATCTAATATACACATATATCCTAATTTAATACATTTGTACCTCTCTCTCTATATATCTCTCTTTCTACCTCTCTATATAACTTCCTATATCTTTCTATCCCTCCATAGATCTCCCTCTCTTTGTCTCCCCCTCTTTATATCTCTATTTCTCTCTCCCTCTCTCTCTCCATATCCATCATTTCTACCTCTCCCTATCTCTATCTCCTTACCTCCTCTCAATATCTCTCCCTCACTCTCACACACACTCCCTATTTCTGCCTCCCTATATTTATCTCTATATATATATCAGCTAAGATTTTCAGAGTCTTGGCTTTGCAACATTGCCAAGCATAATACTTGGGGGGGGGCCTATGTGATTCAAAATGAAAATTTGAAAGGTATGCTTATTGAGCTGAATTTCCTATTGTTCTATTGGTTGCATGATTATAGCCGCTTCTCTTGCAGACTTCTGATGGGCAACAGGAAGAATCTTTAGCACAATCAATATTCAGTTAGGCATGTGATTATCTATACACTCATGCTTTGATTGAAGTCCATACCCTGTTCCAAAGCTCTCATTTTGCACAGGCGGGAAGGATGCTGGCAAAGGTTGCTAAGTCAGGTATTTCACCTACCAATTGCATTTGCGTGGAGGTGTCTAGAGCCCATTCAACAAATCCATTTTGTGTAGAGCCTGCAATCATTGCGTACCCCGCAACAACATTTCTTTGAAGCATTTTGTCAAAGAGTTTTCGTGCCTTGTCTTTGCCTCCGCATTTGTCAAAGTTCACACACCTTGTCCTTGCCTCCGCATTTTTCAAGCATTTCTTTGAGGCATTCTGTCAAACAGTTCGCATGCCTTGTCTCTGCCATCACACTTTAAAATGACGTGACGGGTATGTTTTGCAGGCTGGAAGGCGTTCCCAGAATAGTTCGTGGGGTTCCCACCGGCATCTAACTGTAGGAAATGCCGGTGGGGTTCCCCCACATAGAATAGCCTATCGGCTAATAAGATATAAGCATTCTAATTGTCAATTTATTTTTGCATATGTGTTTATATTGCTTCAAATAATCAGATGACAACAATCTAATTATAGTAGCCAGATTATTTTATAACAAGTTAGAACTATAATACATTAAAGGGGAACTAATAAGAGTCATATACTCTCAAATCAATAAGACTTCCTGTTACCTGAATTTTAGCTTTCAGCTGAAATCAAGTTTAGTGTTTATTCTTTTGTGTTGTTTGTTTAAACATTTAAAATATAAACTAAAAATTTGCTAGGTTTAATTTGCATGGAAAAAGATTGTCAAATGAAACAGATTACATTTTTCATTTTTAATGTTGCAATTACAACAAATAAGAAAAGAGAATCATATGTATTCAAATGTAATCTTTATTGATAATCATGAAGTATGCATGTCCCTCACAAGCCAAGGGACTAACTTTACTTATTCAATGGAAATATGAAACAATTTATACATGAATAAGTAAAAAACAAAGTGCATATAAGAATGGAGACCAGTCATTACCTGAGAATGACTGGTTACAAAGTTGTCTGATTGTCTTGCTGTTGCTGCCCCAAGCCACTTGTATCCTTCCCAGCTCCATAGTGCTCCTAGCTTATGCATCTGGAAAACAATGATATTAGAGCGAGACTCTAAGCAATGAAAGATCTCAATCCTTACATACACACCTACCTATGCATGTATAAACTGATCCATAAGTGCATTAAATAAGCATGCAAACCTTGGATGTCCTGGAAAATAGTCAAGTCATCAAACACATCCAACATATGCATTTATTTTCTAACTGTTTGCTTCATGTGCAAATTTAGGACAAGTCTGGTTACGGTTTTGATTTAGATTAAATACGACATGTGGGGTAAATGTGGCTCCCACGAGGGTAGAGCTCATCATGCTTTGAAAGAAAAAAAAATTGAGCAACTTGATCAAATATTTATCTATTAGCAGTGCATTAAATCAATATGGAATCACACCAGTTGATCAACTTTCATTATCAGATTCAACAGATGCATCAAGTTCAATTATGCATCTCTTAAATAATGAGAGCAATCCAAAGTATTGTTAGGTCCCTCCCACCTGGACCTTATTGGGCAACCACACATCACATAGAACGGTGAGCTTTTAGGTCACCGACATAGGGGACATGTGTCTGTCCACTAGGATCAAAGTGGGGAGACAATTATGTATCACACATGAGCAAAAAGGAAACAAATGTGGTGGAATTAGATAGCAGATTCAGGTGGGACAACAACATGTATTTTAATGTCAGGTGGGATAGCAACAATGTCTTTTGACTTTACTGAAGGAAAACAAGGAATGGTTACAAGAGATTGCATTACGGATGAAAAAGAAAGGAAGGGTAGTAAAACTTTTCAACTACCCTGTTCGGTGTCACATAATGATCAATTTTCATCTACATTTCTTGAAATTGCTAAGACCCAAGGATTACCTCCACAAGTGATATGCAGTTGACAATAACTTTATTGATGGAAATGGAGAAAGCAATGTTTGAGTCAATCATGACACAACACAAAGTGACCCCTTTGGAGACAAGGTCATGGTACTATTGATGGGTGTTTTATACACTTCTCAACATAGGCAATGCATAGGTGCACTACCTCTCTTGAAAGAAAATCTCCAACCGCAAGCTGCTGAAAATCTCCCCAAGGTCTCTCGGGTGTCAGGTCATAACTTGCACGAAATTTCTCAATTGATGTTTGATGTGATTTTGCTGGTAATCACAAGGCGGACTTACGTAGCTGGATGTGAGGTGGATCTTCAAATCCAAAGTTTCTAAGATGGGAAATAAAGTGTATTTTGCTGTAGGTTTGAACAAAAATCGAAACATTCGATGTTTTCTTCAAAATTGGCTTTACAATGTGCAATGAACTTTAGCACAAGCTATTTCTTAAAAAAAAGGAAAAGAGCAGGGAAGAGGGAAGGTTCCTGGATCTGCAACTAACTGTGAACAGTGATCATGGAGGTTCTGCTATGGACAACTCCCTTCAAACAGGATTCCACTTAACCAAGAAATCTACAGTATCGTAAAATCTGTGCTATCTTCAAAGGTTTGCAAATATTTTACCATTCATCCACCATTTACATGCGTGAATAAAGATAAAGAATCAAAGAGCAGATTCAAATTTCAGCCCAGGCTGACTTTGCAAGGCTATTTACCAGCAACAAACAACAAAAAGTATGGGCTGGGAGACATCAACACAACAAAAATTTCTATAATCACGGAACAACTAGACTAAAATCTATTAAAGCACACTAGTAGAAGTTGGCAAATAAATGACTATGTGACTAAAACTTTTAGTCACGCGACTAAAACTTTTAGTCACATGACTAACACTAGTAGAATTTGGCAAATAAATGACTAATTTGGTCATTTATAAGTGACTAATTTGGTCACCGGGTAAAATCACAACTAAATGACTAAATAAATGACTAATATCAGACAAATAAAAATGACTAAATAATTGACTAAATTAATGGCTATTACTCTATTCTTTTTTCTTTCAAATTTGATCATAATCCATAGAGCTTAAGCCCCCCTCATGGGACCTCTACCTAAGTGGGCCATTTGGCCGCCTAGGTTGCTTGATGCACCAAAAATACTTATTGTGTGGAAGACCTTGGCTCTCGGTGCAATCTTAAGGCCTTCACATATTTTATAAAAAAAATTAACATTTACATTCTTTAACTTTTATTATTCATTATGTTAATGAATCATTAATATTTTTAACTATGATTTGAAGCCAGTTTGATTTTCCTGTTGTGTTAGCATGTCAAATGTATCAAAGAGCAATTGTGGTCAATTTCACTAATAAAATATGATTTAAACAATCCAATTGCATTTTGAGGGCTATCTTTCATTTCAAAACACAAATAAAGATGACTAAATAATTAGTCACACATAAAAATTAGACAATATGATATTAAAGTGGTTAATTAAAAAAAATTGAATTGAGGGAGTGTATTGTATTACAATATAATATAATAATAATAATATATTATATTACAATAAAATATATTATAATAATAAATTATAATATAATATGATATTATATTATTATTATATATATAATATATTATATAATAATATAATATAATTGTTATATTATAATATAATATAATATTTATATTATAATATAAATATAATATTATACTATATTTAAAAGTGGGAGATTTAATTTTGAAATCAAAATCAAATGAAGTAAGGAAATGAAGTAAAGAAGTGGGAAAGTGGGCGATGGTATTTGACTTTTCTAATAAAAATCATAAAAATGTACCTATTTTCTTTAATACAATGTGAAAAATCAACCATTCAGCCTAGGGTAATGAAAAAACCCTAAATCAAAAAGAAATCAAACCCTAATCCCATTTCATTTTTCACTTGTATTTTTGGAGAAGAAACTCATTCCATTTTTCACTTGTATTTTTGGAGAAAACTCAACACTGCCATGCTTGGGTAGGGTTTGAGAGTGGAATGGTGACTCATTCTGTTGTTTTTGATGATTTTCCTGAAAAAAAATCTTGCAAAGGTAAGTCTTTAGTTTTGAAACTAAAAAGTATTCTCCATTTTGAAGCATTTTATTGAGCTCACTTGGTTACGACTGAGTGTTTTTTATTGTATTTCCTTTGCTTACCATTTGTTGATATCTCTCATCTTTGTTTGACCACCATTGGAGTATCTTTGAGGATCATTTCTGAAGATTTTGGAAGGCATCTCCTTTACAAAAATCTTGTGTAAGTTTCATTATTCTTATCTCTTAAATTTTTATGAGAATAAGCTCGTTTTGAGCTCAGTAGAGGCAATATGATAAAAACCCTTGTATCTCCCTGCACAAATCTTGATGGGTTACTTTCTTTCTATAGAAAATGTAAAACTTTGCACTCTCAACTTACTATTTTCATTATTTTGAGGGCTTTCTGTGTTCTAATGGACATGACCTTCATAGCATTTTGGGTATTTTTCTTTCTGTTCATTTTCTCTTCCTCACGGCAGTGTGGTAGAGACCCAATACTCAATAAAATAAACTTTTGTATACTTGATGTTTCCACAAAGGAAACTCCAAAAATTATATAAATGGCATGCCCTGAAATTCTTTCTTTAATTTTCTTTTATGCTCTTCATGAAGTAAAGTGTTTGATTGTGAATGGGATGCATGACAGATTGAATAGGAGCAGCCAAAGTGTGTCCGAATTCTCAGAGAGCACCTTCATAACTGAGAGAATTATTATATTTATTGGAAATCTTAATTTTAATAGAGGGCTTTGTTTCAGCTTCTTTCCACTTAATATCACAACTTTTGGCATTTCCGCCTATTTTCATTCATTTTTCAGATTTTGTTCTTGAAGTAGATTTTGTAAATAATCTAGGCTTGTATTCTTGAACCCATTTTATTCTCACAATGATTTCAATAATTTCAAGCACATTCACAGTTTCATAGTGTATATTCCATTCATGGTTGCAGTCAATAATATACATTTAAATTTTTTTTAAAAAATTTAGTTTTCTTAAATAATTTTATTATAATAGAATTTTAGTTATCAAGAGACATTCTAATAATTTTTTTAGTTTTTCTTAAATAATTTTATTACTAGCTTTGTTTTTTTGAAGCAATCTTTCTTTTTTAGTTTTTTTTTTTTCATTAGAAAAGAAAAACTTAAAAAGAAAGGTTGCTTTTATATCTAAATTAGTAATTGTTAAATTAAAATTAAAATTTAATTTAAATTTAAATGAAATTTAAGTTTTTAGTTTTTCTTAAATAATTTTATTACTAGTTAGTTTTTTTGAAGCATTCTTTCTTTTTTAGTTTTTCTTTTTCATTAGAAAAGAAAAACTAAAAACGAAAGGTTGCTTTTATATCTAAATTAGTAATTGTTAAATTAGAAATTAGAATTTAATTTAAATTTAGAATGTAATTATCAAGAGACATTCTAATAATTTTTTTAGTTTTTCTTAAATAATTTTATTACTAGCTTAGTTTTTTTGAAGCAATATTTCTTTTTTAATTTTTCTTTTTCATTAGAAAAGAAAAACTAAAAAACAAATGTTGCTTTTATATCTAAATTAGTAATTGTTAAATTAAAAATTAGAATTTAATTTAAATTTAGAATAAAATTTAAGTTTTCAAGATATTGTGGTGATTTGATTTAAAGAATAATACAATAATTGAATCCAAAATAGAAAAAGTAGAGATTATTTCTTTTGCAATATCACTAATTCTATGCATTTTTTATTTATTAGACTTACTTTGATAATCTAGTAATATATTTAAGATATTACTTTGATATTTATTCTTTTGCAAATGCATTTCTTTTGCAATATCATTAATTCTATGTATTTTTATTTACTAGAATTAGTCTAATGCTTATGGGTATCCGCATTTAAGATATTGATTGTTTACATCTATTTAGTAATATGTTTATAGACAATACATAGCAAGGAGATATTGCTCTGATAAGCTAGTAATATTTAAGATATTACTCTGATATTAATTATTTTGCAAATGCATTTCTTTTGTAATATCATTAATTCTATGCATTTTTATTTATTAGACTTATTCTAATGCTTATGGGTATATGCTTTTAAGATATTCGTTGTTTATGCTACCTAGTAATATGTTTATTTTTTGATTGTGGATAGGTACAGAGCAAGGAGAAAATGCAAAACCAGTGCCTTACTAGATGCATTTACTGCCCATCTTATGTGCAATAGTGGCATCACTGAAGACATACACTCACACCATTTAGTTTTAATTCTTTTTCAATTTTAAAAGTATAATAAATCGACAGTTTGCATACTGTAAAAGATTTTGTATTCAAAACTCTATATATAGAGTTCTTTGTAACATATTTTATATATAGTTTGAATATATAGAGAATTATTTTTCAATGTTGTTTCAATCCCAAATTTGTTGAAATTTTAATAACATAAGAGCTTTAAAGTTTTATATTATTCAATCATAAAAGAATTTTCTCTTGGTTTGTAATTCATAGACTAGTTATTGTAATGGTATTCTCCAAACATAAGAGTTTGCATACACATCTAAAAACATTAGTTCATAAATGACTAAATAAATGACTAAACCATGACTAAATAAATGACTATAATGACTACCATAACTAAATAAATGACCAATTAATAATAATCAGTGACTAAATTAATGACTAGAAATATATGAATAAATTAATGACTAAATAAATCAATACTATGACTAAATAAATGACCAATTAACAACAATCAATGACTAAATTAATGACTAAATCAATGACCAAATCAATGACCAAATCAATGACTAGATAAATGACTAAAATAGTTTAGTCATAAATTTGGTCGCGTTATAAATGACCGACAATAAACTACTAATGGTCACATGACCAAAATTAGTCATTTATATGCAATTTTTAGTAGTTTATTTAATCATATATTGTTGTTTTTGTACTAGTGGCAAGAATATAACTAACTAAAACAACAATGTGAATCTAACTAAAACATCTAACAATGGAGATTGAACCATGAAACATGTGAAGAAATCATAAAATACACCAAGTCAATATATTTTCATTATAAATTTCAGCAGCATGTCTTTACAACAACTCAACTCCCTTTGCAAATGAGAGGAGGCCCCTATTTAAAGTGCCAAAAAAGCTAAATGAATGGCCAAGATTAATTTCTATTGTGTGGCCAAGATTCATTACAAAATAGGGTTTCACCTACCCCCAATATATTACAATTTAAAAAAAACATCCTTGTCTCTTCCCTATTTTGTCTTTAGTGACGACACTGTAGCATCTTGTCTTTTGCTAATTATTTTTTTATTGTAGCTACTCCTTTGGGAGCTCCTCATTGATAATAGGGTTGTCCTCCTGCTTCTTAGAGGCTGCATACTCCATGAATTTTAGAATAACTAGTTGGAGCTTGTCTACCTCAATGATCTCATATCGCAACATCTGGTAACTCCATTTTTTGCATTATCTTCAAGCTTTTTCTAGTCTTCATCATACTTTATGCCCTAATCCCTGAACAATTCTGATTGGTTGAAGGCATGGGCGACGAAACTCGTGAATTCCATCGTTATTTCACTGGACATCCTGTCCTCCATCTTCTTCTGAAAGTAAGGCTTTATCTTCTCTGGATCCATCTGCACTGCGGGCATATCATACTCTGTCATCAGCTTGAGATATTGAGCAAATTCTGCCCTAATTTCCTTGTCCCATTCGATGTCCGGATCCACCTTACTCATTATCTGTTCCAACCTTTCCTTTTTGTTGTCAAAATCCCTCCTCCACACATCCATCAGCCAGTGATCGTCTCTTTTGAATGCAAGCTCCTTTTCCCATGTGGCTTTTGGTAACTGGAGGATGGCCTCAATCTTTGGATAGGTGAAGTCATATGTTGCAGGGAAGTCGGTGCAGAGCTTCTTCGCGCTCTCCAAAGATTGTTGTAGATCCAAGAACTTGTTGGTTGTTCGAACAACCCAACTAATACCCATGTTTCCGATGTACAGGACCTATCGGAACCAACTCTCTGTAGTCTTGTCCAAGTTCTTTCTTTTCTCCAACTTGTCGATTTTCTCTTTGGACAACAGTTGGGGTGGAACCATGAATGTGGTAGGCATGTCATCCACTGAAGACCATTGTTGGATGTAATCCATCAAGGCGGCCACCTGTGCTTTAAGTTCGTCTTTCGAGACCTTGTCCTATTTTATCAGGTGCACTACCGTAGCCACCGACTCCTCAAGGTGTCCTACCTTCTGCTCTTTGGTAGTGGTCCCCAAGTTGATGGTGGAAATGTTGTAGCTTATACTAGCTTGGCCTACCATAAGTGTTGCTATCTGTGCAGTTCGGGACTCGAAAGCATCCATCGTTATTTTGGATCTCAATTTAGGCTTTTTCTCCTTTCTGGTTGAGCTTTGTGCTCGGGCTAGGATAGCCTCTAGCCTTGCTCTTGGATCTTTAGGAGTGAGAATCCTCTTCTCAAGCCATTTTTCCAACCACTCGGGCATGGAAAGTTCTTCTTTTGATGGCTCTTGATCGCCTTCACCCTTCCCTGTCAGGCTTTCCGCTTGTGCACCTTTCATCTTGGTGTTGTCTCCCTCTTCCTCATCAGAATCTATGATGAACGTGAGACGTTTGACGGGAGGTTTATTAGTCAACTGTCCTCGGGGATTTCTTCTACCCCAATTTCCTTTTCCTTTATGTCTTCAATCTGTTCGCCTTTGTGCATGTACCTCTCAGGGTGGTCCTCTTCTTTGTCCTTTTCTTCTGTGGGAGGTGACACAATCTCCATTTATTTTTCCTCTGTAGGGGTTTCTACAATTTCTGTTGTCTTCTCGCCCTCTTCCCCCTCCCTGAGAGGTGACCTTTCTGCCTCTTCTTCATCGTGTTTCAACTGTTGGGCCATCTCTTCTTCAAGATCGTCATCGAAGGTTTGTATGATGACCTTACCGCCGACATCCTCTTCCTCGTCCCCGCTCTCGGAAGATCCCGTTCTTTCCTCTTTGTATGCCACCCTATCAATTTTTCGATGCTCATATTCAGGGTGTTCATAATAATCATTAGCCTCCTCCTCAATTGACTTTGAGGCTTCTTGTTCCTGCCTCTCCAATTCTTCAGATATCAGCATTGTGGCCTCCATTGCTGGTGGTCCCGTGGGAGGTTGTGAGGGTGTGGTAGAAGCGAGGACCTGCACTAAGGCAGCTTGAAGGGTGGGGTCCATAAAGATTTGGGAGAGCTCGGAAGGGAGGTTTTGCATGTGTTTCGAGAAAGCCTCTGGAAATGCAGGAGCGGGCATTGGTGCTGCTATTGTGGCTAATGGGAGCGATGTAGGTGACATGGCAGCAGAGGAAGGAGGGGTAGTCACAACGGAGGAGGAGTTAATCACTATTACAGGCTCGGCCGGAGGTGAAGGGGCAAGGCGAACTAAGATGTCCACCGCCAGCGGGGATGTGGCGACCATGGTGAGGGAGACAAATGATAGGGCAGTTGAGATTGGGAGAGATCGAAGAGGTTCTAACGGAACCGCCCTTTCTTCATCACCTTCTTGGATTATAGGTGGGTCTATGGTGCCCCCTGTTAGCTTGAGCTTCTTGGAAGGTGAGCCTCCTGAATCCTTCCTTGTGTAAACCTTGAGATCCGTTGATTGCTTTGTTTCTGTTCCCTTCCTCTTCCTTGATTTGGTGATAGAAGGAGACTTGGATGTTCCGCCCGTTGAAGTTGTGGCAACGACATCCTCGGTGGCACTGGGTTCACTCTTTAGCCCTTCATATGTTAGGACCACTTCCTGTTGCTTTAGTTGGTTCACTTGTCTTTTAACCCATTCTTGGGTTCGAGCCATGACGGGTTTAGTCACGATGTCAAGGTCATCGACCTCCTGTTCATCCCAGTCGATTGCGGGCAACGGTAAGTTGGCGACTGCATTATATCGGGGATCCATGACAATGCTTTCATCTTCTTCTACTTGATCCAGTATGGGGAACAGTTGCACCCTTCTTACGAAGTATGCAGTCATCCTCATGTAGTGCCTGGCACGCACCTCTTTGTCATCCTGGAAAGTTGCCTAGAAATCCTCGACATTATGTAAATGGGCATACTCCTGCCCCAGTGCTTTTCTTACATGTGCATACGGGTCCATTTGTGGGCAAGCAGTGTGTAGTTGGAAGTGGTACTCTGCTAGTTACTTTTTTGAATTCCCAGCACACTGGGAGGTTTGTAGTTTATACATGCCCTACCCGAAGGTAAAGGGATAAGAGATCCCTGCCAAATGCTTGTTGCTGAGGAGGGTGTGAACATGCTACAGTTGCCGAGAGAGTTCCAAAAGTATTATCTAGTCATTGGGGTATCGGGGTAGCCTGTTTGGCCTCTTAGTGAAACCCTGGGCGTGAATGTAGATGAACTTGGGGAATTGCAGGTACATGAAAGCGTATTTCTTTAGGAATGCCCGCATGCTGTGAGAGACTCTCCTCTCAAAATATCCTCCAAGTAACCGGATGATGTGACCCATAAAGGCGTCGTTCACCTTGTAGTATTTCGTCTTGAAGTTCCTGAATTGGAGTTGGGGATATCGATCAAGGCCTTTAGCTTTCAGCCCGGCTCCTCCTTGGGTGCCATAAACAGCCCACTATACTGCCTCTGCTCTACTAGTGAATAGACTAGATAGGAGGTCATGTAGAATTTGGAGCTTTTTCTTATATTCATATACTGCTCATGAAAGCAGTTGCTGATAATACCTCCCTAGTAGAATGAGGTCTTCATGGTGACATCTTCATTCCCATAGATGATTTGCTCGATGAAGTACACCATCCATTCTTGAAAGAATGCGGCCGAAGGAAGGCCCATTACCCGACTCAGCATAGTCACTAAGTCGTGATAGTCCTCGTGGAAATCACTGCGAAAGAGTTCGTGAGGGACCTTTGCAGCACTAACTCTTTTCTCCTTGAGCTAGAACTGGTTTATCAATCTTTTGCAACCCATCGATTCCTCATTCCAAGTTGTCTTTCCCTCCTCCATTGTGGGTACTTCCATTTCCTCAAAGGTAGGAATGTGGAAGGTCTTATTGATCCCGTTGGCTGACATGTCAGTGAGAATATTCCCATCTCTGTCAATGATAGTCCTTTTTTCAGGTTGGTAGGCCTGGTGGCAGGCCATGACGAGCTCAGGGGCAATAAGAGATGGGGGAAACTTGCAGCTTTTGCAATTCCGCTCTGCCTGATTAATCTGGCATAATCGGTCCTTGGGTGAATTCTAACCCTTTTTCTTGAATTCGTCAATATCGACCTAGCCGATATTGGTGTCTGAGATTTCCTTCCAGTCCGTGGTGACTTTTGATCGCAGTGGTTCACCTTGGAACTGGAACTTCATTTGGTCTTTATCCTCCTTCCCACGAGGAGTTTTGCTTGATTTCTTTCCTTTGTCCTTCTCTGCAGTTCCTCCCGAGGGTCCTGCAATCGATTCCATATATCCTGCAAGCCTGGACATAATGAGTATGACTGATTATAAAGGTATGAGCGTGAGTCAAAACCTGATTTAGACAAAGTATGATTGATGAAATCAAATGCTCACTTCAAGATATCATTAGTCATTTATTGAAGGAACTTCGGATAATTCGAGCCTGGAGGGCCGAACTTCCTTGGTAGAAATGTTGTTTTGGGGAGGCGAACAGGGTAGCATGATCCGAATGATTTCTCAACTTCAAATTTTGGTGGTTTGAGGGGCTCATGTTGAAGAGGGCTGAATTTAAGCACGTGGGTCGAGATTAGATTTCAAATTTGAGGTCGTTTAGGTCACTTTTGGGGCTCCTAGAAGTTCAGGCTCGTAAAGCTGTCAAAGGTTTGCTGTTTGAAACAACCGACTAGAAACGAAGTTCTAGGACCCGGAAGGCTGAAGGACGAAAGGAGGGCGGAGCCCGAAGGCCGAAAAGGCGCCGAGGTTTCGTCGTCCCAGAATGGAAATCCGGAAACGGAAACCCAGTGGAGCGGTTCAGTAGACCGGACTCGACATGAAGCTTGGACCCTGATTTTAGTTTGAAGCTTCTCTCGGCGAACAGGAGGGCGGAGCCCAAAGACCGGAAAGGCGTGTGCAATTTTCCTCGTTTAGGGGAGTGGGCATAGGATAAAATTCTAGATCCTGAAGCCCGAATGTCCGAAACGCATTTAAGTTTCAATGCTACGTTTCGCGGTGAACGAGGGCTTGGGCCCTAGGAGGCGGAAGGTTGTCGCTTGATGGACACTTCGACCAGGTGAAGCCGCAACGGAGGTTCATGGACAGAAGTCCGTGGACCGAGACCTGGGGTCGTGACGAAGGGTTAACCATGTGCGAAAAACACTGGACGACGAGGTGTAACACGGGCTCCGGGGGTCGGGAAGGCGAGGTCACTCTATTGTTTTGTGAATGGCGAACGCTTGACAGAACTCTAAACACAGAAGTCCGGGATTCTGGGCCTAGGAAAGCAAAACGAAGGCCCATTTTTGAAGTTAGCAGTTTACAATTCTGACGGCAATCAGACGAAGGAAGTCTGAGGATTCAGACCCAAGAGAGGGTGCGGCCATTTGCAAAAAATATTTTCTAAGGTTTCAAAGGCGGCAGAAGGAAGATCCAGGCCCGAAATGCGCGAACACCCCTAGGCGAAGAACAGTTGCGACGAGGTTAGGTCCCGGATGAGAATTCGAGGGTGTTTTGGAGGTTTTATGAGGATTCCAAGACATGGGTTTTTTAGATGTTGCTTTTATCTATCTATCCAATGCATTTTTAATCCATGTTATTCAATTTTAGGTGTTTAAAATTATGAAAAACCTCTCGAGAGGGGAAGCGGAAAACCTACCTCAAAAGTCCGATGAGGGACACTGCTAAATCCACCAAGGATCGACAAATGAAGGTGATGGGCGCGGGGGCGGTGATCAACGAAGGCAACAAACTCTTTAGGTAAGCACTCTGACCTCCTCTGCAATCCTGACAAGTGAAAATGACAGGTCGGGGCCTAATATTTATACCCCTGCCATTAATGGCTTTATTCAATGCAGGTACGACCAGTAGATTGGTTGGTGAGTTTGAAAATCACAGACGATAGTAGGAGGTCCGGGGTCCGGGGGTCGGAAAGGTGCGAGGCAGTGGCCACTCAGAAACGGCCTTTTAAGATCAGAGACAAGGAGAGGTTCAAACCCTGGAGGGCGGAGCACCAGTGAGCTTTGGCTACTGTCGTAAACGACAAAGGTCGAAGACAATTCCAGGAACGGCGACCCAACCACCGGGCCAGGAGAACACGGAAGTAGCCCAGAACCTTGCACAAAAGAAATCAGGAGGTGATCGATGAACCGGGTCCCGGGGTTCGGGAAGGCAGATGCCTTCTACCGTTTATGAACGGTGAACCCTGAGATGAAGCCCGAAGGCAGAAACCTGGTGGGCCGGGCCCGAAGCTGCTAGCAAAAGGAAACTGCCAAGGAAAGCCCACAAAGCGTCAGGGCTTAACCAAAGATGAGTAGGAAAAATATGATCACTTTAGGACAGGCTTTAGGGGTACGCTAATCACTAGGGATGCCAAAATGGGGCACACAAAATGAGGCGGTGACGAAAATGACCCGACAAGGCAAAAGAAAAGAGGGTCCTCGTTCTGAACGGGGCATGTGTGTTGAGGGCACAACAAATGGTGACTCTGCTGGGAAACGCTCCTGAGCATTCTAGGGATAAGTGTTCATTCAGAACCCAAAATCTTTGGTTTTCTAGACCAAGAGTAGACCTTCAAGAGTGAATCGAGAGAATAAGAACCTTACTTGGGTCAGTATACGAGACATCTCAGAAGTGTGTGTGGCGTGGATTCATTCCTTTCCCTGGGACTGCGCCAAGTGGCTGCTAATCCAACCGAGCAAGCTACATGGATTGTCCAACACCAAAAGTAACTTGGACATTGCCCCGCTGCCAGTCAGGCATCCGTAGCCCCGACAGAGTTGTCACTGTGACCCTAGGGATATTGCTCTACTGCCAGCCGGGCGTCCATAGCCCCGATAGAGTTATCCGCACATCCATACGGTCGGTTAATTTTAGAATTTTCTTTCTTTCTATTTCTTTTGATATGTCTTCTAACTTGTCTTCTTTTCTTATCTTTTGCTTGATCGTGTAAGCGCCGAAGCCTACAAAGGGTTTGGGAATCGCAGTGGTCACTAGAGAGGACTTTGGATTTTTCACTTACTAGGGTATCATAGTAGCCACTATACAGTCCTTAGGAATAATTAACATGTTTTTGTGCGAGATATGAGACATGCGTAAAGAGAGCCAACCAAGGGTTAGGTTCTAAAACATAGTTCAGACAAGGAGATCATTCCCATGCGGCTTTCAGGGACCAATAGTCGGGAATGAATGTTTATCTGAAGAATACTAAGGATGAACAACAAAGCGGGCCATTCATTGAATTAGCATGGCCACCATAAAGAGACAGAGAATGTCTTTCAAAATGAAACAGCCAGGAATGAGCAAAACAGAAAACAACAATGCAACAAAACACAAGCAAAGCAAAAGACAACCTATTCTAACCTATATATAGGTATTTACAGAAAAGAGCCTGCAGGAGCTCAAGCTTGAAAGTAATGTTTTAGATGCTTCCCGTTGACCGACAATGGGACATCTTCACTAGTTAAACTCTTTAGGCAGAAAGCATTGTCTCCCAAAATTTTAGCTATTTGGAAGGGGCCAATCCAAAGCTTGTCGAATTTTTTGTGTCCCCCTTTCTTTTCATGGGCCTTGTCCCAGTACAGGACTAAATCAAAAATTCTAAAGGCCTTGATCTAGGCTCGGAGATCGAACCATCTCTTAACCATGCCCTGATGTTTGAAATTTTTTTGTATTGCACAGTCTTAGACTTCTTCTAAATGCAAGAGCTCAACTAACTGAGCTTCTCTACGATCCCCTTCTTCGTAAAAATCATTGATAAATTGGAGAGTGAGAATCTTTAGGTGGATAGGAAATATGGGCCCTAGGCCGTAAACAAGATGGAACAGGGAGTCACCAAGGGTAGCCTTATGTCGGGTGCGGTCTGCCCATAGAGCGAAACAGAGTTGGGTATGCTAGTACTTGGGGCTCCTATCTAGAAATTTCTTGATTATCGTGATCAGGTTCTTGTTTGTAGACTCAGCAAGGCCATTACCTTGAGGGTAGTAATTAGATGAAAATTTAAGGGCAATCCCGTAGTCGAAGGCCCAACCAACAAATTTTAATGAAGCAAAATCAGGTCCATTATCACACACCAATTCATAAGGACAATCAAAGCTATTTAAAATGAAACTTTCTAGAAAATTTGTAACTACCTCAGTTGTGCATTACTTACATTCAATTGCTTCCATCCATCTAGTACAATAATCAGTAGCGGTAATAATATACCTGTGTCCCACAGATGATGGAGGGCTTACTGGACCGATGAAATTGAGGCCCGATTGCACGAACGACCTTACCTCCAGCACTAGCTGCAGTGGTACAACAACATTCTTCTCCTTGGTGGCAGCTATCTGACATGAGCGAACATGATAGTGAGCATCTTTGAAGACAATTGGCCAATAATATGCCGCCCTTAATATCTAATGAGTGGTGGAGGGCCCGGATCCATGACCAGTGCCGAACTTATCATGAAACTCCCTTAGGACCCAATTTGCTTCTTCCTTACCAAGACATCTCAAGTAAATGCCTTCATGATTTTTCTTGTATAAAATGGACCCCTGCAACATATAACCGTTATTTTTCAATCTAAGAGCATGCTTTTGGACTCCCTGTAGGTGAGGCAGACACTTGTGGTTCAATAAATAATAGACGATGTTCTTGTACATTCTCCTGAGGAAACATCCTTGAGCTGGTATTGCTATATAGTGAGTTCGGGTCCAGCCTCTGCTACTGCTTCAGCAATTGTGCGGATAAGTGCCTGTCCTCTCACCAACCTCATCAGTTGGATTTCCATATCATATTCCTGGAACATGGTGACCCATTTGGCTCTTTGTTCACCCAATTCATTTTGCATGAGCAACATTTTTACTGTTGGGTTGAGGACAATGGAGAATAATTTGTTATGCAAGATATAATGCCATAATTTCTTTACTCCCCATACAAGGGCATTTGCTTGCTTTTCCACATTGTGGTATCGCAATTCAGTATCCTTCAAGGGAGCACTCATGAAGGCAATCAGGTGCTTGCTTCCCTTATCATCTTTCTGAGTCAAACTGCTAGCACAAGAATACTCTGAAGTGAATGAGTAGATGTAGAACGGCTTCAGATAATCTAGGCTGACTAGTACAGGTGCTTCAACAATGGCCCGTTTGATTTCTTCAAAAGCCTGTTTGGCTTCGAGAGCCCACTCAACTTTGGCATCCTATTTTAACATGGCATTGAGTGGTTTAACAATCTCAGTAAAAGCCGTGATGAACTTCCTGACAAAATTGATCTTTCCAAAGAAGGATTTTAATTCTTTCTTGCTACCCGGTGCTGGGATCTTCAGTAAGGACTGGATACGGTCAGGGTCTATAGAGATTCCTTGCTCTGAAATGACATGTCCAAGCAATCTACCTTCAGTCATGCCAAAAATGCACTTTTTTGGGTTAAGGGAAACTCCAAACTCCCTACACCTTTGAAACACTTTGCATAAATCAGAGATGTGATCACCCCGCCTTTTAGAGAACATAGTTAAATCATTCATATAGATGATTATGCATTTGCCGATCAGATCTTTGAAGGCAATATCCATGGCACATTGGAAGGTGGCACCAACGTTGATGAGCCCAAATGACATCCTCCTATAAGCGAATGTCCCCCACTTAGTGGTGAACACTGTTTTATGACGATCTTCGTACTGTACCATCACCTAGTTGTATTCAGAATACCCATCAAGGAAAGACATCATTTGGGAGCCATTGACGATCTGTAGTACCTCATCCAATGAAGACACTAGATAGTTGTCATTTTTTGACGCTCTATTCAGGTTGCAGAAGTCCACACACAATCTGATTTCTCCATTCTTTTTTCTGGTCGGGACCAAGTTGGCTACCCATGTGGAATGCCTGACTGGGAAAATAATTCTTGCTAAAAGCAACTTCTGTACCTCTTTGTGAATGATGGGCTCTAACAAGGCATTAATAGGGCGTTGTCACTGGCAGAATGGCTTCACTTCTATCTTGAGAGGGATGGTGTGCGTGATGATGGAGGTGTCATAAGTCTTGAGATCTTCATAGCTCCATGCCACCACGTCGTGATACTTTTTCAAAGCATCAATGATTCCCTTCTTTTCTTCGGGTGTGCACACCTTGCCAATAAACACATTCTTGGTCTCCTTGGCTATCTCAAGGTTGTGAGCATCACACTGGTTGCTTATAGCTTCCTTTTTTGTCTACTGGTCTTGGTCTTTGATCCGATCCAAATCAAATATGCGTTTGAGTTGAACCATGCCTCTGGGAATCATGTTGGTTTTGAGGTTGATAACCCCCTCTATGTCCAACTAGGCTTCTTTAGGGTCAGCTTCATCAGTTATTTGGGTGGCGAATACATCAGAACTCGTGATGAATTCAAGGATGTGCTTATCATCATTGAAGACCTGAAAGTGAGTGACATTGTCTGGGATAGACGGTGTGGATGTCAACTCAACTGTAAATTTCTTAAGCCTAGATAAGGAAAGGGGCTGCAGAGTGATGGCTGCTTGAGCCAAGGCATCGACTGTATGATTCTGAGCACGAGGGATCAATTGTATATTAAATGCATCTAAGCCTTCTAAGAGATCCCAAACCCTATGCCTGTAGTTCACAAGCCTTCTGTCATGGCAGGAATATAATTTTCTAACTTGTTTAACTACAAGTTTAGAGTCCCTGGATACTTGCAACATTTTAACATTTTTCTTCAAGGCCATAAGAAGACCATGCACTAATGCTTCACATTCCGCTACATTATTGGTGCAATGAAACTACAGCTATGGGTAGCAAGAAATGTCTTACCCATTGGACTGATGAGCTCGAACCCGGCACCAACTCCTTATTTTGATTTAGATCCATCGAATCAGAGTGTCCAAAATCTAGAAAGCTCGTTGACTTTGGGTTCAACTTGGCTCTGACTTCCTTCTGGCTGGGCGTTTGCTCTCATAATCTTTTGGGAATCCTATAGCTCAGCGTGTTGAACAGCAGGTAGCTCTACTAGCATCTCCTGTGACATTTCCTTCTGAGGGACAACTGATTTTCTGACCTGCTCTACTGCTGTTTGGAACAAGCAACAATCAAACTCGGAGTGGGCAGCATTGTGAATCCTGCACCAGTTTGGCAATAAGAGATCCTGAAAATTCATTCGAGCACCCAAGTTGAGTTGGTCCCTTGCGCATTTTTCCATGAATTCCTGGAAACCACTGAGTAATCCCCAATTGTCACCTTCATCAGTTTTATCGTCTGATTCCATCAACATTTCTGTACTCAGAGGCATTTGAGTAATGTCGGTTGGAGGGTTGCACTGCACTAAGAGTACTTCTGTGACATATTCTTCTTGGGGTTGGGATTCGTCTTGACAGGAAAAGGGACAGTAATTTCCTAATTCATTCTCAACAAATAACACCTCGTTTAGGTTGTTGTACTCTGTGATCATATATTTCATATGGGGCTCGCGGTCTACATGGATTTGATTTGACAACCCTTTCCATGGCAGCCACATGTGGGAATGGTCCGTGGCAGCATATCCATTTAATGTTTTGGTGAATTCCCTTCCCAGGATGATCCCATATGCATCGGGAATGTCAGCCACCTGAATATCAATGACTTGTTGTATCCTTGGATCCACAGGGATTTGCATCGGGATCCGATTCATTTCTCCCACAATGTTGATATTTGTTTTGTCTAGCTAGGTCACCTTCCTCCTAGAGGGTGTGGGAGTAATTCCAAGAGCCTTACATACTGCCAAAGGCATAATGTTGGTAAATGCTCCTGAATCAAGCAGGTAGTTATGGAAGTTTTTCCCAAATATCTGAATGGTGGTAAGGAAAGGGAGAGTTTCCAATCTTCCTTGGAAGAGGCTCATGGGCACGTCTACCTGAGCGACTTGAGCTTTGTTCTTATCATCGGTTTTATCTTTAATCTGCCTAGATGGCTGGTCTTTAGAATTTTGCCTATTGTTCTAGTCTAGTTCTTTCTCTGACTGTTTACCCGTAGACTGATTTAAGGGAACATCATTCCTTTTCCCAGTATTATCTTGTATTACAAGTTCTTTCCTAGGTTCTTTGAAGGTGACCTTTTTTTTCAAGGCCTCCGGTGTCATGCTAGAGGATGGGGTTCCATTGAGTACCCTAAAGAAGGCATGCCTTACAATAGGGACCTTCAGTAGTTCAAAGGCAGATAAACTGATTCTTACTTTCTTGAACTCTTCCGCCACATATTCACCCATCTGTTCAATCTCAGAGCCAAAGGTCTGACCTATTGCAGAGCTAGAAGGTTCGACTTCCCTTTGACTTGACTGATTTTGGGGTTGGCCTGGAGGCTGATTTTGCGCTTGATTTTGAGGGCTATCCTTGTCGAGATATTGGGTGGGTATATGGGGAAGCCCAAGATTGTTGTTGGCATTAGGGTTAGGTAGGGTAGTAAAATTATTCAATGGAGTAGAAGTTGTAAAGGGTCCACCTGCTTGTTTATTTATAAGGAAGTAAGGGGTTGTTCTTTGGTGAAACATGTGAATTTCATCTACATACGATTCTTCTTCATCTACTGGACTATTATCTACTAAATCGAAAAGCTGAGCCAAAGTTTGCTCGTTACTTACCTCTTGCACTTCTTCGCTTTTAACGGGAATAGGCTCGACCTCAGGTTGATTATGGTCGCTTCATGGAAACGGTGCCTGGTTTACCACGAGACAAGAGGAATCATAAGGCTCAGATGAAATGATGTCTCTGCAACTAGTACTATTAGCAGCATTTTGGACCTCAATTTGATTTTTTTTTGTAGCTATCTAGAATTCAGGGCAATCCAACTCGGAGTGTCTACTAGTCTTGTGAATTCAGCACCATTCGAACAAGGTTGCCTCAGCGAGGTACACCCCACTGGCCATTCTCTCATTGTTGGCCAGCTGATCAAGAGGAGTAGGGACACCTCCATTATTGGGCTTCGTATTCCACGTGTGACTCTGCCTCTGAGAAGGTCTCCTCTCGAAACTTTGATTCATATTCTATCCTCTATCATAATTATGCCCAGAAGAGGTGCTTGCTTCCCAATTGTCCCTGTTGTCTCGGCCATCCCGACTAAGATTGGCCTGGAGGTTACGTTGGGATGCCTACAACTGATTATTCTGATTCTTTAAGTGCGTCATTTCCGTGGACATTTTCTTTATCATCTCGGTCAGCTCTTCCAGTTTGTCTTTCTCAGCGGTGCCAAATTTTGGAGAAAGATAGGAGGGGCTACCAGCTGATTCTGATGCACCGGGGGGAATTCCAGTCCTGACAGAAACAGTGATGCTTGCGTTTGTTGAGAATACACCTGTTGTTGTTGGGGAGCCTGAGTGTAACTTTGTTGTTGTTGGTACTGCAAATGAGAAGGCACAAGAGGTGCATAATTCATTGGCTGTCCGGGGTGCGAAACGATGGGCAGCTGAGGCACGTGGTTTATAAGAGGGGTTTAATTAGCGAATGCTTGGTTAAGACCTTGAATCTGCATTGGGTGAGCTACTGGTCCCAAAGAAGGCAGCGAGCTAGAGATATTTTGTCCCAAATCTGCACTGGCAGTAACAACCTCTGTATAGGTTGTCACTAATGAGGTGAGTGGCGGATGCATCCTCTTCACCAAGGTCGACGTAAGGTTTTCCAACGCCACATAATAGACTAGGAGGGCTGTGACATCATTATGAATGTATGGGTCCTCAAGCCTTGTGAAGGCACGATGAAAGCGGTCATTAAAGTATCCAATGGGTTCGTTGACTTCCCTCCTGACAGACATAAACTGCCTATATAACTCTGAGGGGCTGATTGAGATCTTATATTTTTGTAGGAAAGCATTCTTCATTAGGTTCCATGAGGTAACAGACCCTCTCGGAAAATTGATGTACCAATAGAAGGCTTCTTCGCCCAACAAATGTGGAAAAAAGGCAGAATGCAACATCTCCATGATTGACTTGCATTTCAGTGACTATTGTTTCAAATATTTTGATGTGCTCTTCAGTTGTCTTTTGCGGGTCATGAGGATTAAAATTTGAACAAAATCCTTTCGGATTCTTAGGCATATCATGGTAAGCGACGAAGTGTATCAATGAAGGATTTTGTGCCAGCCAAGCCATGGCAGGAGGCAGAGGTGGTATCTACTGTTGAGGAACAACAATTTGCAATTGGGCCTGTAGGAGGAAAACAACCTGGGCTGCGGCTGTTTGGACTGTAACTTGGGCTTGAAAGGCAGGGAGGAAGGCAACTTCCTAACTGCTGAAGATGGGGGTTGGAGATGCAGTTTCGAGTGGTCGGGAAGATGAGGAGGAAGAAGCAACGTTTCCTCCCTTAGTTTGTTTCACCCTTGTAGGAGGCTGCAACTCTTGAAATTCTCCGTTATTTGGTGTCGACCGTAAAACTCTTTGAAATATTTCCGTGGAGAACGATCCGATTCGATCCAGCTTCACAAGGCCCTCCTTCTAGCGCTAGTTCTATTGATGGGTGTTTTATACACTTCTCAACATAGGCAATACATAGGCGCACTACCTCTCTTGAAAAGAAATCTCCAACCGCAAGCTGTTGAAAATCTCCCCAAGGTCTCTCGGGTGTCAAGTCATGACTTGCATGAAATTGCTCAATTGATGTTTAATGTGATTTTGCTGGTAATCACAGGGCAGACTTACGTAGTTGGATGCAAGGTGGATCTTCAAATCCGAAGTTTCTAAGATGAGAAATAAAGTGTATTTTGTTGTAGGTTCAAACAACAATCCAAAACTTCGATGTTTTCTTCAAATTTGGCTTTACAATGTGCAATGAACCTTAGCACAGGCTATTTCTTAAAAATAAAGGAAAAGAGTAGGGAAGACGGAAGGTTCCTGGATCTGCAGCTAACTGTGAACAGTGATCATGGAGGTTCTGCTATGGACAACTCCCTTCAAACAGGATTCCACTTAACCAAGAAATCTACAGTATCGTAAAATCTGTTCTATCTTCAAATGTCTGCAAATATTTTACCATTCATCCACTATTTACATGCATGAATAAAGATAAAGATTCAAAGAGCAGCTTCAAATTTCAGCCCAGACTGACTTTGCAAGGCCATTTACCAGCAGCAAACAACAAAAAATATGGGCTGGGAGGCATCAACACAACAAAAATTTGTATAATCACAGAACAACTAGACTAAAATCTATCAAAACAAGAATATAACTAACTAAAACAACAATGTGAATCTAACTAAAGCATCTAACAATGGAGATTGAACCATGGAACATGTGAAAAAATCAGAAAATACACCAAGTCAATATATTTTCATTATAAATTTCAACAGCATGTCTTTACAACAACTCAACTCCCTTTGCAAATGAGAGGAGGCCCCTATTTATAGTGCCCAAAAAGCTAAATGAATGGCCAAGATTAATTTCTATTGTGTGGCCAAGATTCATTACAAAATAGGGTTTCACCTACCCCCAATATATTACAATTTTAAAAAAATATTATTGTCTCTTCCCTATTTTGTCCTTTAGTGACAACACTATAGCATCTTGTCTTTTGGTAATTGCTCTTTTACTGTAGCTACTCCTTTGGGAGCTCCTCATTGATAATAGGGTTTTCCTCCTGCTTCTTAGAGGCTGCATACTCCATGAATTTTAGAATAACTGGTTGGAGCTTGTCTACCTCAATGATCTCATATCGCAGCATCTAGTAACTCCATTCTTATGCATTATCTTCAAGATTTTTCCAGTCTTCATCATACTTTACACCCTGATCCCTAAACAGCTCCGATTGGTCGAAGGAACGGGCGACGAAACTCATGAACTCCATCGTTATTTCACTAGACATCCTATCCTCCATCTTCTTCTGAAAGTAAGGCTTTATCTTCTCTGGATCCATCTGTAATGCGGGCATATTATACTCCGTCGTCAGCTTGAGATATCGAGCGCATTCTGCCCTAATTTCCTTGAACCATTCGATGTCCGGATCCACCTTACTCATTATCTATTCCAACCTTTCCTTTCTGTTGTCGAAATCCCGCCTCCACACATCCATCAGCCAGTGATCGTCTCTTTTGAATGCAAGCTCCTTTTCCCATGTTTCTTTTGGTAACTAGAGGATGGCCTCAATCTTTGGATAGGTGGAGTCATACATTACAGGGAAGTCGGTGCAGAGCTTCTTCGTGCTCTCCAAAGATTGCTGTAGATCCAAAAACTTGTTGGCTATTTGAACAACCTGGTTAATACCCATGTTTCTGACGTATAGGACCTATTGGAACCAGCTCTTTGTAGTCTTGTCCAAGTTCTTTCTTTTCTCCAACTTGTCAATTTTCTCTTTGGACAATAGTTGGGGTGGAGCTGTGGATTTGGTAGGAATGTCATCCACTGAAGACCATTGTTGGATGTAATCCGTCAAGGTGGCCAACTGTGCTTTAAGTTCGTCCTTCAAGACCTTGTCCTGTTTTATCAAGTGCACTACCATAGCCACCGACTCCTCAAGGTGTCCTACCTTCTTCTCTCTGGTAGCGGTCCGCAAGTTGATGGTGGAAATGTTGTAGCTTATACCAGCCTAGCCTACCATGGGCGTTGCTATCTGTGCAGTTCGGGACCCGGAAGCATCCATTGATATTTTAGATCTCACTTTAGGATTTTTCTCCTTTCTAGTTGAGCTTTGTGCTCGGGCTAGGATAGCCTCTAGCCTTGCTCTTGGATCCTTAGGAGCGAAAGTCCTTTTCTCAAGCTATTTTTCCAACCACTCAGGCATGGCAGGTTCTTCTTTTGACGGCTTTTGATCGCCTTCACCCTTCCCTGTCAGGCCTTCTGCTTGTGCACCTTTCATCTTGGTGCTATCTCCCTCTTCCTCATCAGAATCTAGGACGAACGTGAGGTGTTTGACGAGAGGTTTAGTAGTCAATTATCCTCGGGGACTTTCTTCTACCCCAATTTCCTTTTCCTTTATGTCTTCAATCTGTTTGCCTTTGTGCATGTACCTCTCGGGGTGGTCCTCTTCTTTGTCCTTTTCTTCTGTGGGAGGCGGCACAATCTCCAGTTGTGTTTCCTGTGCAGGGGTTTCTACAATTTTTGTTGTCTTGTCGCCCTCTTCCCCCTCCCTGAGAGGTGACCTTTTTGCCTCTTCTTCATCATGTTTTAGCTGTTGGGCCATCTCTTCTTCAAGATTGTCATCGAAGGTTTGTATGATGACCTTATCGCTGGCATCCTCTTCCTCGTTCCCACACTTGGAAGAGCCTATTCCTTCCTCTTCATATGCCACCCTATCAATTTGTTGATGTTCATACTCAGGGTGTTCATAATATTCATCAGCCTCCTCCTCAATTGACTTCAAGGCTTCTTGCTCTCGCCTCTCCAATTCTTTGGATATCAGCATTGTGGCCTCCATTACTGGTGGTCCCGTGGGAGGTTGTGAGGGTGTGGCAGAAGTGAGGACCTACGCTAAGGCAACCTGAAGGGTGGGATCCATAAAGATTTGGGAGAGCTCGGAAGGGAGGTTTTGCATGTGTTTTGAGAAAGCCTCCGGCAATGCGGGAGCGGGCATTGGTGTTGCTATTGTGGCTAATGGGAGCGATGTAGGTGACATGGCAATGGAGGAAGGAGGGTTAGTCACAGCGGAGGAGGATTCAATCACTATTACGGGCTCGGCCGGAGGTGAAGGGGCAAGGTGGACTGAGATTTCCACCGCCGGCGGGGATGTGGCGACCATGGTGAGGGAGACATGATAGGGCTGTTGAGACTGAGAGAGCTCGAAGAGGTTCTAACAGAACCACCCTTTCTTCGTCACCTTCTTGGATTACAGGTGGATCTATGGTGCCCCCTATTTTCTTGAGCTTCTTTGAAGGCGAGCCTCCTGAATCCTTCCTTGCGTAAACCTTGGGATTCGTTGATTGCTCTGTTTCCATTCCCTTCCTTTTCCCTAATTTGGTGATAGGAGACTTGGATGTTTCACCCGTTGAAGTTGTGGCAGCAACATCCCTGGTGGCACTGGGTTCACTCTTTAGCCCTTCATATATTAGGACTACTCCCTGTTGCTTTAGTTGGCTCACTTGTCTTTTAACCCATTCTTCGGTTCGAGCCACGGTGGGTTTAGTTACGATGTCAAGGTCATTGACTTCCTGTTCATCCCAGTCGACTGTGAGCAACGGTAAGTTGGCGACTGCATTATATCGGGGATCCATGACAGTGCTTTCATCTTCTTCTACTTGATCCAGTATGGGGAACAGTTGCACCCTTCTTACGAAGTATGCAGTCATCCTCATGTAGTGCCTGACACGCACCTCTTTGTCATCCTAACAATTTTCCTAGAAATCCTCGACATTATGTAAATGGGCGTACTCTGGCCCCAATGCTTTTCTTACATGCCCATATGGGTCCATCCACAAGTGAGCAGTGTGTAGTTGGAAGTGGTACTCTACCAATTCCTTTTCTGAATTCCCAACACACTGAGAGGTTTGCAGTTTATACATGCCCTGCCTGAAAGTAAAGGGATAAGAGATCCTTGCCAAATGCTTGTTACTGAGGAGGGTGTGGACATGCTACAGCTGTCGAGAGAGTTCCAAAAGTATTATCTGGTCATTGGGGTACTGGGGCAGCCTGTTCGACCTCTTAGTGAAACCTTGGGTGCGAATGTAGGTGAACTTGGGGAATTGCAGGTACAAAAAATTGTATTGGTTTAGGAATTCCCGCGTGCTATGAGAGACTCTCCTCTCAAAATCTCCTCCAAGTAGTTGGATGATGTGACCCATAAAGGCATCATTCACCCTACAGTATTCCCTCTTGAAGTTCTTGAATTGGAGCTAGGGTTATTGGTCATAGGTCTTCAGGTTTCGGCCCAACTCCTCCTCGGGTGCCACAAATAGCCTGCTATACTGCCTTTGCTATGCCAATGAATAGATCAGATAGGAGGTCATGTACAATTTGGAGCTCTTTTTTATATTCATAAACTGCTCATGAAAGCAGTTGCTGATAATACCTCCCCAATAGAATGAGGCCTTCGTGGTGGCATCTTCATTCCCACAGATGATTTGCTCAATGAAGTACACCATCCATTATTGAAAGAATGTGGTCAAAGGAATGCCCATTACCTGGCTCAGCATAGTCACTAAGTCGTGATAGTCCTCGTGGAAATCACTGTAAAAGAGTTCGTGAGGGACCTTTGCAGCACTGCCTCTTTTTTCCTTGAGCCAGAACTGGTTTATCAATCTTCTGCAACCCATTGGGTCCTCATTCCAAGTCGCCTTTCCCTCCTCCATTGTGGGTACTTCTATTTCCTCAAAGGTAGGAATGTGGAAGGTCTTTGTGATCCCCTTAGCTGACATGTCAGCAAAAATATTCCCATCTCTATTAATGATGGTCCTTGTTTCAAGTTGGTAGGCCTAGTGGCAGGCCATGATGAGCTCAGGGGCAATAAGAGATGGGGGGAACATGCAACTTTTGCAATTCCGCTCTGCCTGATTAATCTGGCATTATCGGTTCTTGGGTGAATTCTAACCCTTTTCTTGAATTCATCAATATCGACTTGGCCGATATTGGTGTTTGAGATTTCCTTCCAGTTCGTTATGACTTTTGATCGTAGCGGTTCAAAGGTATGAGCATTAATTAAAATCCGATTTAGAAAAAGTATGATTGATGAAATCAAATGCTCACTTCAAGATATCGTTAGTCATTTATTGGAGGAACTTCAGACAATTCAGGCCTGTAGGGCCGGACTTCCCTGGCAAAAATGTTGTTTTGGGGAGACGAACAGGGTAGCATGATCCGGATGATTTCTCAACTTCAAATTTTGGTGGTTTGAGGGGCTCATGTTGAAGAGGGGTGAATTTAAGCACGTGGGTCGAGATCAAATTTCAAATTTGAGGTCGTTTGGGTCACTTTTGGGGCTCCTAAAAGTTCAGGCTCAGAAAGCTATCAAAGGTTTGCTGTTTGAAATAGCCGGCCAGACATGGAGTTCCGGGACCCAGAAGGCCGAAGGACGACAGGAGGGTAGAGCCCAGAGGCCAGAAAGGCATCGAGGTTTCACCGTCTTAGAACGAAAATCTAGAAATGGAAACCCGAATGGAGTAGTCCAACAGACTGGACTCGACATGAAGCTTGGACCCTGATTTTCATTTAAAGTTTCTCCTGGCGAATAGGAGGGCGAAGCCCAGAGACTGGAAAGGAAGGCATGATTTTCCCCATTTAGGGGAATGGGCATAGGATGGAATTTCGGATCTCGGAGCCCGGAGGTCCGAAAGGCATTTAAGTTTCAATGTTGCATTTCACGGCGAACGAGGGCTTGGGGTCTGAGAGGTGGAAGGTTGTCGCTTCATGGCCGCTTCGATTGGGTGAAGCCGCAATGGAGGTCTGTGGACGGAAGTCTACGGACTGGGACCCAGGGTCGTGACAGAGGGTTAACCATGTGCGAAAAACATCGGACGACGAGGTGCAACGCGGGCTCTGGGGGTCTGGAAGGCAGGGTCACTCCACCATTTTATGAATAGAGAATGCTTGGCGGAACTCAAGACACAAAATTTTGGGGTTCTGAGCTTGGGAAAGCAAAACAGAGGCCCATTTCCGAAGGTAGCAGTTTGCAATTTTGACGGCAATTAGACGAAGGAAGTCCGAGGATCTGGGCCCGGGAGAGGGTGCGACCATTTGCAAAAAAAAATTCTAAGGTTTCAAAGGCAGCAGAAGGAAGACTTAGGCCCAAAAGGCGCGAATGCCCCTGGGCAAAGAATAGCCATGACGAGGTTATTTCCCGGATGCGAATTTGAGGGTGTTTTGGAGGTTTTTCGAGGATTCGAAGACATGGGTTTTTTAGGTGTTGCTTTTATCTATCTATCCAATGCATTTTTAATCCATGTTATTCAATTTTAGGCATTTAAAATTATGAAAAACCTCTCAGGAGGGGAAGCGGCAAACCTACCTCGGAAGTCCGATGAGGGAAGCTGCTAAATCCACCAAGGATAGACTAATGAAGGCGACAGGCGCAAGGGCGGTGATCGACGAAGGAAAGAAACTCTTTAGGCAAGTGCTCTGACCTCCTCTATAATCCTGACAAGTGAAAATGATAGGTCGGGGCCTGATATTTATACCCCCTCTGCCATTAATGGCTTCAGTTAATGTAGGTACGACCAACATATTGGTTGGTGAGTTTGAAAATCATGGATGGCGGCAGGAGGTCCGGGGTCTGGGGGCCGGATCAGCGACGAGGAGAGGTTCAGACCCTGGAGGGTGGAGCGCTGGTGAGCTTTGGCTGCCACCGTAAATGGCAAAGGTTGAAAAGAATTCCAGGAACGGTGGCCCGGCCGACTGAGCCCGGAGGACACAGAAGCAACCCAAAACCTTGTGCAAAAGAAATCAGGTGGCGATCGACGAATTGGGTCCTGGGGTTCGGGAAGACACACGCCTTCCACCGTTTGTGAATGGTGAACCCCAAGAGGAAGCCCGAAGGCGAAAACTCAGGAGGGCCCAGAGCCGCTGGCAGAAGGAAAGTACCAAGGAAAGCACATAAAGCCTCAGGGCTTAACCAAAGATGAGTGGGAAAAACATGATCACTTTAGGATGGGCTTCAGGGGTACGCTGACCTCTAGGGATGCCAAAACAGGGCATGCAAAATGAGGCGGCAACAAAAATGACTTGGCAAGGTGAAAGAAAAGAGGGTCCCTGTTTTAAATGGGGCATGTGTGCTGAGGGCACAACAGGTAGAAGTGTATATGAACATAAACCATGAATGTATGCTACAAGATAGCTATGAAGAGAAGGAGGGCAACCTTATGAAGTATGAAAAGGACAATTAAAAGGGAAGATCTGAGTCATTGGATGTTATAGTGCAATGCATGGATGACACTAGAGAAAGTGAACAAAGTTTAATTGACAGACGATCAACTTGAAATATACAAAGGAGAGTAGCCACAAAGGATGAAAGTTGAAACATGACAACCATCATGAAGACGATCCTCATAAGTGTGAGGCAAACCTAAAAAGGGAGATGATATTCATTTTAAATTTATAAATGCTAGTACAGTACTAAGGTAGTGCAGTCCACTAGATGGACATTCATCACATTAAGACCAATGACCTCATCGAATAGGAATACCATGAGAAATATAAAGAAGCATACAGGGCACATGCAAGATCATACCAAGACTACTAAATGACAGTCATGAACATTGGTGAAGCTAGGGGTAGATCAAGAAATAGGGATAGTCATCCGGTCCTTTGAAGGGACTGGCATTTCAATGATAGTCATAAGAAAACGCAGTCCAAGGTATTGACAATGCCATAAGTCTCGATGGGACAGTCATATGAAGAGGGCAACAATGCCACGAAAGACATTTCTTGATGTTGTATGACAACCATGATGGAGAAGGTACAAAAGGTTTGAAGAATTCATTTGTAAAAGCAAATGATAAAGGTATGCCAAAGAACCAAGAAAACCCTCCATGAAGGTAGAAGGCCAGTCATTAATGACTGTGATAAAAATTATGCCAGTGAAATAATGGACCTTGATGACTGTCTTGATGACCGTGACCTCCTTGACTGTGATAAGACTTTTGACTATGATTTGTAGTTTTAAAGATTATGAAAAAGATATGGGACTGTGTTTTGTGATCAATATAGTTCATGTCTTTGTAACCAATGTATGAATATATACCTTTGGCAAGTTTTTTAGTAGGGACAACAACTACAATCATCACAATGACAATATGAACATGCAATGATAGCTAGAAGTCAGGGATGATGGAGCACCACAGAGGTATAGAAATCCCATTGAGACAATGGACAATCATATTGTATGCACATGGTTTGATGAATGGGAAATCTAAGTGTTTTGAAATCATAAAGAAGATAGCAGAAGTCGAGTTCAAGCATGCACAATACAATGAGTTAATAGTGAGAATAGAAGCACCCCAAGGACTTGTGGAAAACAATGATGAAAATCACATTCCATTTACATAGGCAATGGGGGAACTGAGCAGTTGAGTTCAAGGAGACCACTGTCATAGGTATGAAGATCACAAGAGGATATCAAGAACATGGTCATCACAATGTTTTTGAATGAGCAGCCTTCAGGATGTTTGTGAAGAGATAAATGCTAACCTATGTGCTTATCTATTATGGAATGAAATTCCATAAGCAAGCCCCAAAGAATAAATCTCATGCATAGTGACATATGATGGTCATCTGTTAGTAACGAATATATTTGATCACAATCTTGGTGCATAATAAGGGTTTTGAGAAGGGGATATTGACAATTTTAAAGGAAAACAATGATAATCTTAAATCTCATGATTGACAACAAGATAGGAATGACAATGCAACTCTAGACATGAACAACCTCAGGTCAAGTAAACAAAACCTCAGGTTGTGTTCTCTTTGAAAGTCTGAAAATGAACAATAGAGTTGCTTCAAGTAAGGTATAGTGACCACAGTCTAAGAATACAATCAAGAGAGTAATGAACATGACAAATTGTGAACTTCCTTCTACATTCTTACAAGTCATTTGTTGGGTTTTAGGAGAGAGTATGGAACAGTCTAGAAGCAACAATTTTCTTATGTGAGGGGAATGGAATTTGCAAAGAATCCAGAGGTAGCACCAAAGCTATAAAAGTGTAGTCAAGAATAACAAAAAAAAAAACATGATGAGGTATCATCAAGAGGGATGAATATGACACTCTCAAAAGGGGTAAATGTCAAATGCAGGAGTCTATTCACAATGACAAACCCACTTTGGGGTTTATGTTTTCAAAGACATTCTATAGAAAAAGAAGTGCATTTGCAAAACAAGTAGTTGATGCTTATAGAAAAACATGTTTTTGCTACAAATTGGAGCTTGTAATTGTACCCACACTGTGCAATGGCATTGAATCAATTTGCAACAAAATTTGAAGTTGCTTTCAAATTGAAAAAAAGACCCATTTGGGTTTATCATGAGATTTCAATGTAGAGGAAACAACAATGGAGAAACATCCTATAGGAGTGACAAATGAAAGCCATTTCATGCATTATGACAGGTCATGGTCAAGTTTGACCTTTTTTCTGCAAAATATGGAAAACCCACCTGGGGTTTCAAAAAATGAAGCAACATTGCTATATTCTACATAAAATGGAGTGTATTTACAAAAGCATCCGAGTTTCTACAAAAAAATGAGTTTCTTCAAGAAATCAAGAAACCCACTCGGGTTCTTTTGAAAACATTACAGATACAAAATATATGTGCTACAGAAAACCCACTTAGGGGTTTTTCCATTGTAGTGCAAAATAGAAAAGGAAATGCGAAAATACAAAGGAAACCCATGTTGAAAAATGGAGGTCGAGCTCACAGGCCGTTTTTTCTTTTCTACATATCAAAAACCCATTTGGGTTGTTAGAACATTTGTAGATACAAAAGAGAATTGAAGAACATTATGGGTTTTTTTTAAAGAAAAAAAGAAGAAGCAAAGCTACATCAAAAACACCTTATTTTCTATCCATGGCCGCGGCCAGGAGGTTTTTTCTCCTTCATAAAAGTAACATAAACAAAAATGGAGTGTTGTTATTGTCAAATGCATAAGAGAAACAAGCTTCTATGCTTTATTCTCAAGGTAGAAACAAAAACATGGATTTTTGTTGCTCAAAATCAGAAATGGAGTCGATTTAACTCACTTGGAGCTTTTGCTCACAATATTTTTTACAAACTTTCAAGCTTTTGCTTCTAGCAAAGCTTCACAAAATTTCTCATGGTGGCTGTAACAATATGAAACAACAACAGAGAGAGAAAGGTGAAACAATACGGGTCAGAAATGTGTCCATGGCCGTGGCCTGTAAGTTAAAAAATGGCCTCCAAATGGTGAAAAATGTAGATTTCGAGCTACAGAGAAGCATTTTACCTCTTTTCCTTTGTTTCTCATCAATGAATCTCAACAAAACCAGCGTAAATCTCCATGTTTTTCCTGTGTTTGTTCAAACCCCACAACGGTAGCATCTTGGTTCCAAAATGTTCCACGACCGAATGATGGTGTTGCCTCATTATTTCGGTGTTTTGATGATTAGGGTTTGACCCTACTTGAGTTTGATGGGATTTTCTTCCCATGTTTTTAAAATTAAAAGCATGTGTTAAATGCAATGGGGGCCGAAATCATATGTTATTGCCCTAGGTATTTTATGCCTTAGGGTGTTTTCTCCTTTTTCAAGCATTGCCAAGTCTTTAACAACATGTGGAGTATACCATGAAGCTTATGAGATATTCCTTTGTTTTCTTCCCAACATCATGTGACTTGGAATATGCTTTCCAAGAAATTTGGAGGTCGGACATATTGGCCAAGTGTTTTGGAGCTCTATGATGCCTTTGAAAACCAGTGAATATTGCTCATGTGTAGATTAAAATGCAGAATGTGGTAAGTTAAGATGGTCAAGTGCCTTGGAAGCTTTTAAATATGACATTATATGTTGCATTTTATTCCAATGTTTAAAGATATCATGTAAAGTGATTTGAAAATCACTTTTATTATGCCTTTTAATGCAAATGTAATGTAACTCAAGGAGATGGTGGGGCGCTTATTTTATGTTTTGAATTGTAAAATGACTTGTTTAGTGATGTTTTATGAATCAATTAATCAAGATCATTATCTTTAATGCTTTTTGGAGTCTTGTGTTTTCAAAACACACATATTGCATGAGGAGAGTGTGGGTCAATACTTGTGTGGAGACCAATGATGAATTGCAGACATGAGGGATATGTGAGGCTGTTTTGACTTATTTTAGAGGAAAAGGGGTTGTTTGGAGATATTTTTTGTCACATTTTTAGTGTGACTATTGACTTGGCTTAAGTTTTCTTCATGTGGAGGACAATTTAGAGGGTTTCTAGAAGGTTATTTTTGGCCTTTTCTGTTGTATCCGACCAAAATCTTTTGGAAGCACTTGTGTGAGGGGTTTTGGTGGGTTTTTGCTTAAGGATGTTCATTTTGAACATTTTGAAGGATTTATTTCTTTCTAGCAGCATGATAGCTTTGTTTTGGAGCTATTTTTCATGGAGCAGTATTGTAACTCATATGGGCCTATTATACAGTAAGAACTTTGAATTAATAAAGTAGAGCTTTTTTACCTTCTCATTTCATGTTCTCACGTATGTTGTTAATGATTGATTAGTTTGTATTATAAAAATTTATCTTTTCCTTGCAAGCTTGTCTCATGTTATGCATATGTTTGGCAGAAAATGTATGTTTATAGGTTGAAAGTTGTATTTTTTTAGTGTTGTTAATTGTGAAACCATGTTTTCCTTTTAAAAGCACTGTTTATAGACCTTCTTATGAATTATTTATGTAAACAACATTGGAAAGTGAGTTGTGTGAGTCAAGCTTTATGGTATTAATTTAAATGTGATAGGCTGTTAACAGGTCTAGGTTTTTTTGGTGCATCACCTTAGGTTTTTTCAACATTAGGTTTATTTTCATGCAAATTCTTACCCTTATCTCAGAGATTAATAGTTAGGTGACATCAAAAGAGGAAGCCAACCCTTATCACTAGAGGTCTGCTTTCGAACAGGTTACCCACAACCTGAAAGCAGTCCTTTATTATTTCCAAATCTACTGAGTTCATTTAAAAACTTAGCAAATAGGGTGTAGATTTGGACCCTAACACTTCACTTTACACAAAATAATATATATCAAATCTCTTTTGTTTCTTCTTTGTAATTTGCAATGGAAACACTGAAACAAATTTCACCCTACCACGAGGCCATAAGCTTCTTCATGTTACCCCATGAGAGGAACCTAACCTATCACAAGGAGTTTAGCAATCCATGACCAACATGTGTAGAATTTGTGCAATCATAGAATAACTAATACATTCAACCTATTAATCCCCCAAACACAATATCTATGCATATGCCCCTTTACCCACGAAGTGGCTCAATTTAATTCAAATAATCATCTCTCTAATTATTTGAATTAATTGCTTTGGTCAAAGAATTTATTATTTATTATTTGTTCTCTTAGATCCAACATAGCAGTCACTTAACACTTTTTAACACATCTCTTTTTAAAAGTGTATTTATTTATGGTTATAGTCTAGCCAATAGATTAGGGACTTAAAACCCCTTCATTGCATCATCATTTTTAGTTTCTTAGGTTATACATAGTTATGTAACTAGTTCACTATTCTTATTAAAGTAACAATGACACTTCCATTAACTATAGAGGTAAGGTTACACCTAGGTGTATTATTCCCTCTTGCATGTTCACAAGGAATCAACAATTTTGTGTTATAAATTCTTTATTTGATAGACTACGAAGATGATTTACACTTACATAAAATTGTTGGTCATTAGTGTAGAATTCACAATATAAATGATGATAATGAATGCATAATTTCAAGACACAGTGTTGGAATGAGCTACATAACCACAACATCATATCACTAAGAATGAGTTTCATAATATTGTATTGAACTGTTAGTACTACATAATCATTATGCTGGTAATGAAAAGCAATAACTATAAAATTTTAGTGTTGATAATGAGCAACATAAACTATAGCACCTAATACTAGTAACAAGAAACATAAATTACAAAACCAGGTGTTGGTAATGAGCCTTCCTATGACTATGCTAATTTCTTATAACCCAATTATAGATTAATTGCACAATAAATTCACAAAATAGAATCAAAAAAATTAATACACTAGGTTAATTAACAGTTAATAACAACGGAAGCAAAAATAACAAGCCAATCACATATACACAATAACACATAATTACCCAGGAAACCCTAGTATGGGGAAAAACCTGCAAATGTTGGATCTTCTATTCAACCTAATAGAAAAATTTCCTTACAGAATACAATCCTAGTTTGCTACAACAATCTTACATATATAGAGCCTTGATGATTTACATCAACATGTAAGAAAAAAAACTTTCCTTACATTACTCGGCTAACTCACACATAAAATCACTCTCGGTCTTATCTTAACCTCACAAACCCAGAAACAGTCTATGAATAAATAAAAAATCTATTGTTGTTGAAAATACAACTTGAGTTGCTTTAAAGCAACTCCACATTCCACCTTTTGAGCGAAAAAAAATCAACACTCCCTCTTATTGAGGAAGGTGTTCTGCACAACACCCAACTTATCCCTGAAGAATTCAAACTTACTCTTCATCAAGGCCTTGGTCAGGATATCTGTTATTTTTTCGTCTGTAGGAATGTATTGGAGCTTTATTGTCCCCTTCTCCACATAATCTCTGATGAAGTGGTACTTGATCTCAATGTGTTTTGACTTGTCATGAAACACTAGATTCTCAGAGAGTTTGATACAACTCTAATTATCATAGTAAATGACTGTCAGATCTAGCTCCTGATCAAAGAGCCCAACTAAAAGTTTTTGAAGCCAGATAGCCTCACATGTAGCCATACTAGCTGCCATATACTCGGTCTCTACAGAACTCAGTGCAACTAAATTTTGTTTCTTGTTGTACCAAGAGACTGCTCATGATCCCAAATTGAAGCAACATCTTGAAGTGCTCTTCCAACCAATTGTACTACCTACCCAATCTGCATCGATAAACCCCTCAAGCTTCACTCCATCCTATTGAATATAATTTATCCCATAATCAACTACGCCTTGGAGATACCTCAAAACACGCTTCATAGTTATCCAATGTCCATGTTTAGGTTCCACCATAAACCGACTAAGTGATTTCATTGCAAAACAAATGTTTGGCCTGGTGTTGACCAGATACATAAGAGATCCTATCAGCTATTTGTATAAATTCGGGTCCACTACCTTTGATTTGGAAGCATCAATCTTCTTCCAGTTGGTCACAAGTGGCATGGACATGGGCTTACAATTCTCCATCTTGAATCACTTTAGGATATCAAGTAAGTACTTCCCTTGTCCAAGAAAGATTTCTCCCTCTTTCTACCACAACTCCAATCCCAAAAAGTAGTGCATCAGCCCCAAGTCCGTTATCTCAAACTCTCCTACAAGATCCTACTTACAGTGTGCTATGAACTCCTCTGACCCTGTGAGGAACAAGTCATCAACATACAACACCAATATGAGAAGTTTTCCCTTCACCTAAACAAAGTACAAGTTCGTATCTGCCACACTCTTGATGATGCCCACACTCTACAAGTAATTATCCATATGTGAATACCATGCCCTGGGAGCCTGCTTGAGCCCATACAATGCTCTTCTCAACCTACATACATGAGAATCCCTCCCATGTGCTTCAAATCCTTTTGGTTGTTTTATATAAATCTCTTCCTCAATCACTCCATTGAGGAAGGTTGTCTGCACATCCATTTGGTGAATTCTCCAACCCATTTGTGCTACTATAGAAATGATAGCTCTTATGGATGAGTACCTAGCTACTGAAGCAAAATTCTCATCATAGTCGATCCCTTCCTTTTGAGAAAACCCCTTAGCCACAAATTAGGCTTCAAAATTTTCCACACTACCATCTGCAACATGCTTAATTTTATACAACCATCTCAAGCCCACCACAAACTTACCTTTTGGTCACGATACTACCTCTCACATGCTATTATTCATGATGGAAGAATACTCTTCCACCATGGTATCCCTCCATACTTGGTGTTGGGACGCCTCCTGAAAGCTGGAAGGCTCTACTTCAATTGATTCACTCATAAGTGCCACATACTCAAAATAATGTCTGGGAGCCTTTCTCTGTCTAACTGAACCCTATAGATCACCAACATATTCTTGGGCCTCTCTCAGTGTTTGCTCAACCATCTTGTTTCTCTTCTCAGTAATAGGAATCTAAGGCTAAGGAATTATTTGTTCCTCCTTATGATCAGTCTGCTTGGCTTGCTTGCTTTGCTCTCCAGCTTTCATGACTAAAGTTTGAGGAATTTGTGTTGCCTAAACCATGAGTTACTGCTCCTCCTCATTCATCAAGTTGCTAGAATTCTGAAGAGCCCTCTCTTCCTCAAAATTCACATCTCTGCAAATAATTGTTTTCTTGTGGGAAGGAATGTAAACACGATAAGCCTTAGAATTTTTACTATACCCAACAAGGATACCCTTCTCTATAGTTGGTTCCAACTCAGTTCTCTTCTCCATAGGAATGTGACAATACACAAGGAATCCAAAGATGTGAATGTGCCCCAAATCTGGTTTCTTATCGGTGAACGCCTCTTTTGGAGTCAATTTTCCCAACACTTTGTGAGGGTTCCTATTCTACAAATATATAGTTGTATTGCAAGCTTCTGCCCATAAGAACCAAGACAGATCCTAATCATGAAGCATGGTCTTGGCTACTCCAACTATAGCCCTATTTTTCCGTTCAACAACCCCATTTTACTGAGGGTTGTACGAAACTGTCAACTTTTTCTTGATACCTTCCTAAGCACAAAAATCTTTGAAGGCATTCGGGGTAACTCACCTCCATTATCAGACCTTAGTATCTTGATCTTCCTCCTGGTTTGGTTCTCCATGAGAGCCTTAAACTCTTTGAACCCACTGAAGACCTCATCTTTATTCTTTAGAAAATATATCCATATCTTCCTAGAGAAGTCCTCAATGAAAGTAACATAATCCCCACACACATCTAAGTGTCCAAGATCCAAAATCCCTTTGGATCTAGTGTCATTACTTGGAAAACTATTCTTGCCATATTTCCCAAGAGCACAACCCTTGCACACCTCATGATTATCTATCTTCATCTCAGGCAACCGTGCCACTATTTCCTTGAGAATATTAAGTGCTCCATGGTGAAGGTGAGCCATCCTTTTGTGCCACAATTATCCTATCCCTCTATAGCTACTAACCAATGCATGTGCTAGCTCAAACTGTAATCGAAAAAAGTTGCTATGCCTAAATCCAATCACTTTTTCAACCTTGGAATCCTTGGGATGAATATAGAATTTTCCCCTCTCAAAGGTCACAATGTAACCCTTGTCTTCCAAAGTAGAAACAAAGATTAAATTCTTTGTCATGCCAGGGACATACAACACGTCCTCCACCAACAGAGGTTTTTCAAAATCCCTCTGAAACTTGAATGTTCCAACACCAGTTGCATGGTACTTGGCATTGTCTCGTATTGATGTGTGTTTTAGCAATTTCTCAACACAGGTAGTGCATAGGCGCACTACCTCTCTTGAAAGGAAATATCCAACAATAAGTTGCTGAAAATCACCCCAAGGTCTCTCAGGTGTCAAGTCATGACTTCCGTGGAATTCCTCAGTTGATGTTTGATGTGATTTTATTGGTAATCATAGGGCGGACTTACGTAGCTAGATACAAAGTGAATCTTGGAATGGAGTTCCTGAGATGGGGAGTTGAAGTGCAGTTTGTTGCAGGTTCGAACAACAATGATGAACTCCTGTTTTATCTTAATATTTGGATTTACAATGTGCAATGAACCTTAGCATAGGTTACTTATTAAAAGAAAAGGAAAAAGAGCAAGGGAGAAGAGAGGTTCCTGGATCTAAAACTAACTAGAAAATTCATAGTATCATGAAACTTGTGCTAGCTTCTAAGGACTACAAATGTTCTACCATTCATTCACCATAAACATGCATGAATAAAGATGAAAGTTTGAAGTAGCTTTTAGTTTATGCCCAGACTAATTTTGCACAACCATCTACAAGCAGTAAACAACAAAAAGTATGGACAAGAAAGGCATCAACACAACATAAATCTTCACAACCACAAAACAACATTTACTAAATCTATCAAATAAATCTAAGAACATGAAGAAGAACAAAACTAAATCTATCTAAATCATCTAACTATGGGAGAAGAATCATGAAACATGCAAGGAAACTCAAAAATCCACCAAAGTCAATGTATTTCTATTAAAATTTCTTCAACATGTCATTACAACAACTCAACTCTCTCTTAAAATGAAAGGAGACCCCCCTATTTATAGTGTTCAAAAAGTAGAATGAGTGGCCAAGATTAATTTGCATTATGTGGCCAAGATTCACTACAAACTAGGGTTCTACCTACCCCCAAATATATTACATTTCTTGTCTTTTTCCTATTTTGTCTGCTAGTGGCAATACTGTAGCATTTTATCTTTTTGTCGATTGCCTTTCCTACAACTATTATGTAAGGAGTTCATCATCAATAATAGGGTTCCCTTCTTTCTTCTTCAAAGCAACATGCTCCATGAACTTCAAAATCAGCGGCTAGAGCTTCTCAACTTCCATGATCTCAGATTGTAGTACTTGGTAACTCCATTGCTTGGATCTGTCAGTGAGCTTTTCCCAATCTTCGTCATACTTGGCTGTGTGGTCTTTGAATTGTTTGGATTAGGTGAGGGCTCAGGTAGAAAAACTCAAGAAGTCTTTAGTAACCTCACCTGACATTCCATCTTCCATCTTCTTGTGAAAATGCAACTTTACCTTTTCTAGATCAATTTGAACAACAAATATGTCAAACCCTGTCATTAGCTTCAGATACTAGATGCAATCTACCCTGAAATCCTTGGCCCAATCAATATCTGGATCCACCTTGCAAAGTACCTACTACAATCTCTCCTTTCGGTTCTTGAAATCCAGCTTCCACATATCCATGAGCCAATGATCATCTTCCTTGAATGCAAGCTCCTTCTCCCAAGTTTTGCTTGGAAACTTGAGGATGGCTTCAATTTTCAGGTAAGTGGACCCATATATCCTCAAGAAGTTCGTAAAGAATTTCCTTGTGCCCTCGAGAGGCTTTTGTACCTCCAAGAACTTGTTTTCTGTCCTAACAGCATGACCGATGCCCATATTTCCAAAATATAGAACCTGTCAGAACCAATCTTCTGTGGTCTTAGCTAAGTTCTTCCTTTTCTCTAGCTTATCTACTTGTTCCTTAGATAGCAGTTGTGGTGGGGCTGAAGATGTCGAAGGTTGTTCTTCTACTGATGACCATTGTTGGATATACGTCGTCAAGTCAGCTAGCTGCACTTTGAGCTCATCCTCAGAGATCTTATCTTGTTGTATTAGATGCACTATCGTAGCAACGAAATATTGAAGGTGATCCACCTTCTTCTCTCTTGAGGTAGTTCCTAGGTCGATGGTGGAGACGTTGTAGCTTATTCCTTCTTCTCCCACCACTGACGTAGCTACATGCATTGTTCTAGATCTAGAGGCATCCATTGTCATCTTTGATCTTATTTTAGGCTTCTTCTCCTTCTTAGTGTTGATCTGAGCTTGGGCCAATATGGCCTCCATTCTTGTTCTTGGATCCCTTGGGGTAGGAGCTTTCTTCTCTAGTTGATTTTCCAGCCAATCGGGCATTAGGGACTTTTCTTTGGGCGATTCCTAGTCACGTTCCTTTTTATCTTTCCTGATTTCAATCTCTTTATCCTTGGGAGCTTCTTTCTCTGCCCTTGTATCTTCTTTTTCCTCATCGGGGTCCTGGATGAACAATGTGCGTTTGATAGGGGATTTGATGGGAAAGTGATTCTTGGGGTTGTCTTCCCCTTTAGTATCTCTTTCTTCCTTTTCTTCTTCATGCCCATGTTCCTCAGGCTGCTCAATTTTTGGATTCTTGTGGGTTTTAGCCTCTTCTTCAGGCTTATCCTCTTCTTTATCCTTCTTTTCCTCGCGTGGAGGTGACACATCCTCATGTTCTTTCTTTTATTATTCTTGCTCCTATGAGAGAGGTACATCTCCACTATGCTTGGGGCCTTCTTCTTGTTCACCGGTTGGAAGTTTAGTGCTATTTCCCATTTTGTAATCCTCTTGCCTTTCTTCTTTGGGAGGTGGTTTTTCCATTTCTTCTCCAACATCCTTCAGTTTTTGGGCCATCTCTTCCTCAAAATTGACATCAAATGTTTGTATAATGAATTTAGTGTTGGCATCCCTTTCTTCATAGCTCTCAGAAGATTCTGTCTCCTCTCCTTCAAAGACTACCTTATCAATTTGTAGATGTTGACATTCTGGATGCTCATGGTAGTCGTCTGCTTGCTCCTCCAATGCCTTTGTGGCTTCCCTCTCCTGTCTCTCCAACTCCTTAGATATTTCCATTGTGGCTTTCATTTCAAGAGGCTCAATCCAAGGCTTTGAGGCAGGAACACTGGCAAGAACCTGTGCTAGGGCAGCCTGGATGGTTGGATTCATTAATTCTTCAAAAATTTCAGAGGGGATACTCTAAATATGCCGTGAGAATGCTTCTAGAAGTGAGAGTTTCAGTATAGGAATTGTTGTTGCAACTAGTGGAAAGGATGTGGTTGGTGACATGGAAGCAGAAGAAAGTGGAGAGGTGGTGGCTAAAGAAGAATCAACCACCACGATGGGTCTAGTTGACAAAGAAGAGGCAAGGTGGACCAAGATGTCCATCGTAGGTGGGTAGGTAGCCGCCATGGCTTGAGAAGTTAGTGAAAGAGCAGTAGTAGTGGAGGTAGCCGGTGGGGACTTGGGTTGGTTAGCTTCCATATCCTCTCCCTCATGGAGTGGATCCTCTTGTATAACAGACATTTCAATGACACTACCCAATTTCTTATGTCTCTTAGAAGGCTCACCTTTTGAGGCCTTCCTAGCATACACTTTTGGATTCGACTGCTGCTCGTTAGTCTCCTTTCTTTTTCCTTGAGCAAGTGAGCGGAGGGGACTTTGAAGTTTCTCCTATTGACACAATAGTTAACCCACCATCTATTCCACTTGGCTCACTTTTTAGCCCTTCATAAGTCAGGACAACCCCTTGTTGCTTCGATCAGGTTACCTTCCCATCAATCCATTCATTTGTTCGAGCCTCAATAGGCTTAGTTAGTATGTTGAGGTCATCGACCTCTTGCTCATCCCAATCAATTAGCAGCAGTGGAAAATTGGCAACTGCATCATACTGAGGGTCTATCACTGTGTTCTCAGCTTCTTCTACCTGATCAGGCACTAGGAATAGGTTCACCCTTTTCAGAAAGTATACGGTCATTCGCATGTAGTGCCTCATCCACAGCTCAAAGTCATGCTTACAATTAGCCCATAAATCTTCAACGCTATGAAGATGGGCATATTCGTGTTCGAGTGCCTTCTTGATGTGGCCATTGGGATGCATCCGTGGTCAGGCCATGTGGAGTCTGAAATGATACTCAGCCAATTCCTTTTCTGAGTTTTGGGCACATTGGGAGGTATGGAGCTCGTACATCCCCTAGCCAAAAAAAAGGGGATAAGAAATCCCTACTAGATGTTTGTTGCTTAAGAGAGTGTGCACATGTCGTAGTTGTCGAGAAAGCTCCAACAATATTATCCGGTCTAGGATACCGAGGCAGCTTGTTTGGTCTTTTTGAGAAGCCCTCTACACGAATGTATGTGAATTTTGGATATTGAATGAACAGAAAGGAATATTGTTTTAGGAAGGCATTGGCACTGTGGGAGACTCGCCTCTCAAATTCACCCCCGATCAATTTGATGATATGACCTATGAAAGCATCATTAACCCTACAGTAGTCCTTCTTGTAGTTCTTGTATTGCAACTGAGGGTACCTATCATAGAATTTCAGCTCCCTACTTTGTTCTTCATTCAGAGCCCCGAATAAGCCACTATATTGCCTCCACTCGGCCAAGGAATAGACCAGGTAGGATGTCATGTAGAACTTGGAGGTCTTTTTGGCTGCCATGAACTGCTCGTGAAAGCAATCACTTATTATCCCTCCCTAGTAGAATGTGATATTCTCTTTTCTACGGAGAATATTTTCAACGAAGTAGACCATCCACTCTTGAAAGTAGGTCGCAGTAGGAAGGCCCATTACTCTACTTAGCAGGGTTACCAGATCATGATAGTCTTCATAGAAGTCATTGTGAAAGAGCTCTTGGGGAACCTTTGTAGCATTGCCCCTCTTCTCCTTGAGTCAATGTTGATTTTGAAGCTTCGTACATTTAATTGGGTTCTCATCCTACATTACCTTGCACTTCTCTATGGTTGGAAATTCCATCTCCCCGAAGGTAGGGATATGAAAGGTCTTAGTTATTGCTTGGGCTAACATGTCAGCTAACACGTTTCCATCCCTATCCCCTATTGTTCTTATTTCTAGATGGTATGCCTCCCTGCAAGCCATTACTAGCTCAGGGGCGACAAGAGTAGGAGGGAAGCCTGCAACTTTGGCTATTCCACTTCCTTTGATTGTTCTTGCAGTCTCTATTTTAGGGTTGATCCTAACCCTTCACATGAACTCATCGATATCCACATGCCCTATGTTTGTGTCAGAGACCTTCCAACCTGTGGTGAATTTAGATTGCAACGGTTCCCCTTGGAATTGGTATTTCATTTGGTATTTGTCTTCCTTCCCATGAGGGGCCTTGCCTATTTTCTTTCCTTTATCTTTCTTTGCAGCTGCCCCTGAGGGTCCTGCACCCGATTCCATATATTATGCAAACAGAGGCAAGGCAAGCACAACCAAGCATGAAAACACCAAAGGTTAGCCAAATCCTTACAAACAGATTTATATTGGATAATTCATCATTAAAAAATCTAACATTTAGCCTAACTTGCCATTAACAAATTATTTTAGTGAGTTTGGACGGTCTAAGCCCCAGGGGTCGGACTTCCCTATTAGGATCGTTGTTTTGAAGGGAAAACAGGGCAGGGCAATCTGTATGATTTCTTCCACCTCGTGACTTGGTCAAATTTGAAGGTTTACTAAGGAGCATGCTCGTTTGGTGATTGGAGGGCATTTAGGTCATCATTTAGGAGATTAGAATCAAGAGGAGGGTAGCCGTCTAGAGTTTTCCATTTGGACAACTTTGGTGAGATGCCATTTTAGGGATGGCACTCTGTGGATGGGGGTCCAACGAGTCTGGAGGATGGTCAACATCACATGTAGACCATCTAGGAGTTCGGGTCAAATGGGACGGAAAGCTGCTAGAGGATTGACCTTTGGAAACGACAGGAAACAAGCGGAAGTTTGAGGGCACGGGTTTGGCAGAGGGCTTGACCTTTATGTTTTCTTCATTTAGGGGTTTCATCAGCAATCGGAGTATCAGACTCTGAGACGTGGAAAGACAGGCATGGATTTCCCTTTTGCAACGGCTGAGACGGGATGAAGTCCCGATGGCGGAGGTCCAATGGAGGGGAACCAATGAAGGTTGGGACACTTTAAGTTTGTCATTTTACTTGGGCGACCGAAGGATGATTGGGGTCTGAAGGTCGGAAGGTAGTCTCTGGAAATTCGTGAGAAATGACGAAGTCACCATGACAATCCATAGATGGAAGTCCGTGGAGGCGAACCCGGGTGATACGTAGGACTCTGCTTGAAGTTTAGTTCTTGTTTTAGCGCTTAAACGACGACGTCGTGAGTTGGTGGGCCCATAAGCCATGAATTCCCTGGCCGAAGAATGACATCGAGGTAGTGAAGTTTCGTGCTCGGCGTATGGGTGATTATGAGACTTTTCTAAAGATTTGATCTCATGGGTTTTAAACACCTTCCTTTTCTTAACCTAGTGCATATATTTCTATCCCTTTTATTCATTATTTTCTTCAAAAATCAAAGAAAACATAATATGGGGCACAGACAACAAACCTACCATTAGAACTCGATGAATGGAGTCGATGAAACTGCTAGTAAATGCAAAGGATCGGCAATGTGAGGCTTCAGGCTCAAGGGCAACATTGGATGCTGGTCTAGATCACTTCGATTCACTTTGGTGATCCTGACATGTGAAAATGACAAGTCAAATTGGCCTATTTATATATTTTAAAGGCATTAAATTCCAACCATTAATGAGTATGACGGGCCAAAAGTTGGTGAGTTTGAATTCCGAAAGTGGTCACGACAGGGTCTGAACCCGATGGGTGGAAGGCTATCGGCAAATGGTCATTTGAAACTTAGCTAAGAAACAAGGGCGGGGTCGAGGATGTCGGACCCTGAGCTGCGGGAAGTTGTTGAAGGATGATCATTAGAAATGACGGAAGAGAAACGAAGGTCCGGTAGGAGCATCCTGGCAGGCTAGGACCGAGAGGTCTCAAAGATGTTCATTTAGACTTAGCCGCTGAAGACAAAGAAATGATGAACGAAGCAGTGGGTCCCGAGACACAGAAGGATGAGGTCCTTCGGCCGTTTGGAATGGAAAATACCAAAGGGAAACCCGCAATGGGAAACCCGTGAGGGAGGACCCGGAGGGTTCGAAGGACGCCAACAGAAATAGATTGCCAAGGGATCCTCGTGAGGACCAAGACTTGGAAAATTAAAGAGGGGGAACATGGTCAGCTCGATATGACACTTTAGGGTTCACTAACCATTTGGGACACCAAACAAGGGGCACACAAAATGAGGCGACAATGAAAATGACCCGACAAGTCAAAAGGAAGAGAGGGTCCCCATTCTGAATGGGGCATGTGTGTTGAGGGCACAACAAATGGCGACTCTGTTGGGGAATGCTCCTAAGCGTTCTAAGGATAAGCATTCATTCTGAACCCAGAATCTATGGTTTCACAGACCAAGGGTAGACATCCAAAAGTGAACTAGGAGAACAGGGTCCTTAGTTGAGTCAACCTATGAAACATTTCAGAAGTGTTTGTTGAGTGAATTCATTCCCTTCCCACAGAAACTATGACAAGTGGCAACTAATCGAATTGGGCAAGCTACATGAATCGTCCAACACCAAAAGTTAACCTGGACATTGCCCTGCTGCCAGTCAGGCATTCATAGCCCTGGTGGAGTTGTCATTATGACCCCACAAATATTTCTCTACTACTAGCTGAGCATCCATAGCCCTGATAGAGTTATCTGCATGCCCATACGGTTGCTTGATTTCAAAATTTTCTCTTTTCTTTTCTTTCTTATGATATTTCATTTCACATTCTATTCTTTTGCTCAACTGTGTAAGCACTAAATCCTACTATGGGTTTGGGAACGACAGTGGTCACTGGAGCGGACTTAATATTTTTCACTTACAAAGTTGTCATAACAGCCACTGTACAACACTTTGAGAATGATTAATATGTGTTTTGTGCAGGATCTGAGATGAACGTAAAAGGATTCAACCAAGGGTCAAGTTCTAAGACATAGTTCAAATGAGGAAGTCACTCCATAGTAGCGGTCGGAGACCAACGGTTGAGAGTGAATGTTTACCCAAAGAAAACTAAGAGCAGGTAGCAAAGTGAACCGTTCATCGAATGATCATGACCACCACAACAAAAATGAAGGACACCCTCATGAAAACAAAAATAGTCAAGAGACGAGCAAAATGAGGTGACACAAAACAACAAAACGCAAACAAACCAAAATCAACCTACCCTAACCTATATACAAGTATTTATAGGGATAGCTCTAAACGAGCTCAAGCTTGGAAGTAATGCTTTAGATGTTGCTCATTGACAGGCAATGAGACGTCCTCACCAGTTAGGGTCTTTAAGCGGAAAGTATTGTCTCCCAGGATTTCAGCTATTTGAAAGGGTCCAAGCCAAAGCTTGTCAAATTTTTTATGTCCCCATTTATTTTCGTGGGCCTTGTCCCAAAATAGGACTAGATCTACAATTATAAATGCTTTGATTTTGGCTCGGCGGTTGAACCATCTTTTCACCATGCCCTGATGTTTAGCGAAATTTTCTATTGCGCAGTCATGTAATTCTTCTAAATATAGTAGCTCAGCTAAGCGATCTTCTCTACGATCCCCTCCTTCGTAAAAATTGTTGACAAATTGGAGGGTAGGGATTTTCATGTGTATCAAAAAGATGGGCTCTAAGCCATAAACAAGATGGAACATGGAATCGCTAAGGGCAGCCTTATGATGGGAGCGATCTGCCCATAGGGCGAAATGGAGTAGGGTATGCTAGTCCTTGGGATTCTTGTCAAGCAGTTTGTTAATCACGGTGATCAAATTCTTGTTTGTGGATTATACAAGGCCATTACATTGAGGGTAGTAGTTGGATGAGAATTTGAGGGCTATCCCATAATAAAAGGCCCAACTGGAAAACTTTAACGAGGAGAATGCAAGTCCATTATCACATACTAATGCATAAGGGCAACCAAAGTGATTTAAAATAAAACTTTCAAGAAAATTCGCAACTACCTCAGTTGTGCATTGCCTACATGCAATGGCTTCTATCCATCTAGTGCAGTAATCAGAAGCAGTTAGAATGCACCTGTGTCATACAGATGATGGTGGGCTTACCAGACGAATGAAATCGAGACCCCATTGCACCAATGGACTCACCTCCAAAACTGGTTGCAGCGGGACAACAACGTGTTTCTCTCTGGTTGTAGTAGTCTGGCATATGTGGCATGTGTGGATGTGATTATGGGAGTCCTTGAAGATTGTCGACCAATAGTAACTTGCTTGTAATATTTGATGAGCAATCGAAGGGATAGATCCATGGCCGGTGGAAAATTTGTCATGAAACTCCCTTAAGACCCAATCTACTTCTCTACCAAGGCATCACAAATAGACACCTTCATGATTCCTTTTGTGTCATATGGATCCTTGCAGCATGAAGCTACTACTTTTCAGGAGGAGAGTGCACTTCTAAACTCCCTGTAGGTAGGACGGGCATTTTTGGTTCAACAGATAGTAGACTATGTCATCATAGCATTCCCCTAGGGAGACATCCTCCATCTAGTACTGCTACATTGTAAGTTCAGGTCCTACTTCTGTTGTTGTTTCATCTATTATTCGAGTGAGTGTTTTCCCTCTTACTAACTTCATGGGTTGGATATCCATTTCATAAGTTCTTGCAACAAGGCAACCCACTTTTCTATCTGTTCTCCCAGCTCGTTCTGCATAAGCAAGGTCTTTACTGATGGGTCAGGAACTATAGCAAATACCTTATTGTGTAAGATGTAATGCCAAAATTCTTCACTCCTCTAACAAGGGTGTATTCTTGATTTTCTACATTATGATACCATAACTCAACATCTTCAAGGGAGCACTCATAAAGGCAATCGGGTGCTCATTTCCTTCATTGTCCTTTTGTGTTAGGATGTTGGCGCATGAGTGATCTGAAGCAAATGAATAGATGTAGAATTGCTTCAGATAGTCCAGGCTGACGAGCACAGGTGCCTCAAAAATTTCTCTCTTAATCTCTTCAAAAGTTTGCTTTGCTTCGGGGGTCCACTCGATCTTAGCATCTTGTTTCAGCATGGCGTTGAGTGGCTTAACGATCTCAACAAAGCCTGTGATGAATTTCCTCATGAAGTTGATTTTTATGAAGAAATATTTGAGTTCTTTCTTGTTTCCTGGTGGTGGAATCTTCAATAGAGATTGGGTGTGTTCAAGGTCTATGGAGATTCCTTGCTCTAAAATGATATGTCCAAGCAATCTCCCTCTTCAGTCACTTCGAAGATTCACTTCTTTGGATTAAGGGAAACTCCAAACTCTCGGCACCTCTGAAATAATTTGCATAAATTGGAGACGTGATCACTCCACTTCTTTGAAAATATGGTTAAATCATCTATATAGATGATTATTCACTTCTCAATCAAGTCTTTGAAGGCAATGTCCATAGCGCGTTGGAAGGTGGCACCAACATTGATGAGCCCAAAGGGCATTCTTCTATAAGCAAAGGTCCCCCACTTGGTGGTGACCGTTGTCTTGTGGAAATATTCGTATTGCACAATAACTTGGTTGTATCTGGAGTACCCATCGAGGGAGGACATCATTTGCGATCCATTAATGATCTACAACACCTCATTCAATGAAGGCATTAGATAGTTGTCTTTTTTCGATGCCTTGTTCAAATTGCAAAAATCCACGCATAATTTGATTTCTCCATTCTTTTTCCTAACCAGGACCAAGTTGGCCACCCATGTGGAATTACTGATGAGAAAGATGATCCTTGTTGAAAGTAATTTCTACACCTCTTTGTAAATGATGGGTTCCAACAAGGCATTGATAGGATGTTTCCATTGGCGGAATGGCCACAATTCTGTCTTGAGAGGGATGGTATGTGTGATGATGGAGGTATCATAAGTCTTTAAGTCTTTGTAGCTCCATGCCACCACATCATGATACTTCCGTAGGGCATCGACGATCCCCTTCTTTTCTTCCATCATGCACACCTTGCCAATAAAAACATTTTTGAAATCCTTAGATGTTCCTAGGTTATGAGCGTCACACTAGTTGCTTATGGCATCCTTCTTGGTTTGTTGATCCTTATCTCTGATCTGATCTAGGTCAAAAATGTGTTCAAGCTGAACCATACCTCTGGGAATCATGTTGGTCTTGAGGTTAATAACTCCTTCTATGTCTAATTCAACTTATTTCATATCATCCTCATCAATTATTTGAGTTATGAACACATCTGAACTTGTGATGAATTCCAGGATATGCTTGTCATCATTGAACACCTGGAAATGGGTGACATTGTCCAGGACAGATGTTGTGGATGTCAACTCAACAGTAAACCTTTTGAGACTCGAAAAGGACAAGGGTTGCAAAGTGTTGGCTGCTTGAGCCAAAGCATCAGTTGTATGATTCTGAGCACGAGGGATCAACTGTATATTAAATGTGTCCAGACCTTCTAAAAGATCCCAGACTCTATGCCTATATTTTTCCAACCTTCTATCATGACAGGAGTACAATTTCCTGACTTGTTTGGCTACCAATTCAGAATCACCGAAGACTTGCAACATCTTAACATTTTTCCTCAAGGCCATCAAAAGACCATGGACTAAAGCTTCATATTCTGCTACATTATTGGTACAATAGAGTTGAAGTCTATGGGTAGCAAAATAGGTCTTACTCGTGCGGCTGATTAGTTCAAATCCAGTGTCGGCTCCCTACTTGGACTTGTATCCATCGAAGAGCAATGTCCATAATTTGGAAGGCTCTTTGTCGTCAAGGCCGATGAGGTGATCGCTACCTTTAGGCTACACCTTGACATCTACACCCTCCGAAGTGGGTGTTGGCTTAGTATGATTGAGAGTGGGCCGCCTTGCTGGCATTTCCTTCTAAGGAGTAGCTAATCTCTTAACATGTTCCACCACTATCTGGCATAAACAACACTCGAACTTAGAATGGCCAGCATCGTGCACCCTGCACCAATTTAGGAGTAGGAGCTCTTGGAAATTCATTCTTCCACCCAGGCTAAGCTGATTATGTATGCACTTATCCATAAAGTCCCAAAATCCATCCAACTATCCCAAAGTGTTGTCCTTAGGGGTTTCCTCATCATCGGCTTCTATTATCATTTTCGTGCTTGGAGGCGTATGGGCTAAATCAAAAGGAGGGTTGCATTGCACCAAGAGGACCTCAGCAACCATCCCTTCTTCTTGAATCTCCGCTTCTTCTTGATAAGAAAAGGGACAATAGTTTCCCAATTATATTTCAATAAACAACACCTCATTCGGGTTGTTGTATTATGTGATCATGAATTTCATGTGTGGTTCCCGATCTATATAGATTTGATTTGGTAGACCCTTCCATGGCAACCACACATGAGAAAAAATTGTCGCAACATATTCATTCAATGCACGGGTGAAGTCCCGTCCCAAGATGATTTCGTATGCGTTGGGAATATCCACAACTTGAATATCAATAACCTGTTGCACCCTTGGGTCTGTAGAAATCTGCATTGGGATTCGATTCATTTCTCCCACAATGTTAACCTCTGTCTTGTCCAACTGAGTAACCTTTTTCCTTGAAGGTGTGGGAGTAATCCCAAGGGCTTCGCACACTACGAGTGACATGACATTGGTGGATGCTTCGAAGTCGATCAAGCAATTGTGCAGATTTTTTCTGAATATTTGGAAGGTGGTGAGGAAGGGTGGTGTTTCCAACTTCCCTTAGAAGAGGCCCATGGGTGTATCCACCTGAGCCACTTGAGCTTTGTTCTTATCACTAGTTCTGTCCTTAGTTTTCTTGGAGGTAGGATCCCTATGGTTTTTCTTATTACTCTGATCTATTTCCTTTGCAGGCTGCTTACCTGTTGACTGGTGTTGAGGTAGATCAGCCTTCTTGCCATGAATTTGTTGGATAACAGGTTCCCTCGGAGGGTCTTCGAAAGAAACTTTCTTGGATGATATTTTTGGCATTACCTTAGAGGATGGGGTTCCATTAATAGCCCTAAAGAAGGCATGCTTGACCGTAGGAACCTTGAGCAACTCAAAGGAAGACAAGTTGATCTTAACTTTTTTGAACTATTCTGCAACATACTCACCCATTTGTTCAATTTCGGTCTCGAATGCATCACCTACAACGGAACTAGTGGGCTGAGATTGTGTATGACTTGATTGATTTTGGGATTGGCCTTGAGATTGATTTTGTGACTGATATTGTGGCCTATCCTTATTGAGATATTGAGTAGGCACATGGGGAAGCCCAGGGTTATTGCTAGCATTAGGGTCAGGCGGGGTACTAAAATTATTTGGTGGGGTAGAAGTTGTAAAAGGTCCACCCATCTGTCTATTCCTAAGGAAGTAAGGAGTTGTTCTCTGGTGGAACATGTGAACCTTGTCTACGTATGGTTTGTCCTCATCTACGAAACCATTGTCTAATGAATCACAAAGTTGAGACAAGGTTTCTTCATTACTTACCTCTTGCACTTCTTCATTCTTGGTGGGGGCAGCCTCGATCTCAGGCTCATTGCAGTCATTCTGCGAGAATGGAGCTTGGTTAACTATGAGGTAGGAGGAATCATAAGGCTCAGATGGGACAATGTCCTTGCAACTGGCACTATCAACAGCATTCTGGACCTCCACTTGAAAGATTTTTATAGCTGTCTAGAATTCATGACAATCCAACTCAGAGTGTCTGCTTGTCTTGTGAATCCGACACCATCCGGACAAGGCCGCTTCGGCAAGGTATACTCCACTAGTCATCTTCTTGTTGCTAGCGGGTTGATCAAGAGGAGTAGGAACACCTCCATTGTTGGGCCTAGTGTTCCACATTTGGTTTTTCCTTTGGGAAGGTCTCCTTTCAAAGTTCTAATTTGAATTTTTCCCTCTATCATAATTCTATCCAGAAGGGGTGCTCGCTTCGCAATTATCTTTGTTGTCTTTGTTGTCTCTATTATCCCAATTAAGATAAGCTTGGAGGCTACGTTGGGAGGCTTGTAACTGATTATTCTAATTTCTTAGGTGTGTCATCTTCATGGAAATTTTCTTTATCATCTCATTCAACTCCTCGAGTTGGTCCTTCTTGGTGTTGTTTGGCTGTGGCACTTGATTTTGAAGAAAAATGGGCGGGGCTGCTGAAAATTTTTGATGTGCAGGAGGGAATTCTGGTCCCGACAGGTATAATGGAGCTTGAGGCTACTGAGAGTACACCTGTTGTTGTTGGGGAGCTTGAGGGTAGGTCTTTTGTTGTTGAGGCTGCTAGTAAGAAGGCACGAGAGGCGCATGATTCATCAGTTGTCCAAGATGTTGGATGATGGGCAGTTGAGGCACCTAGTTCATAAGAGGTGTCTGATGAGTGAATGCTTGGTTAAGACCTTGAACCTGCATTAGATGAGCCACTGGACCCAAAGAAGGCAACAAACCAGAAATATTCTACTCCAAATCTACACTAGCAATGACAGCTTCTGCATAAGCACTCACCAATGTGGTGAGCGGCGGGCGCATCCTTTTTACCAATGCTGATGTGAGATTATCTAATGTTGCATAGTAGATGGGAAAGGCTGCAACATCATTGTGCACATATGGATCTTGAAGTCACATAAAGGTGCTATGGAAATGATCATTGAAAGAGCTGATCGGTTCATTGATTTCCCTTCGAACACACATAAACTGTTGGTACAGCTCTGAAGGGCTAATCAAAATTTTGCATTTCTATAGGAAAGCATTCATCACGAGGTCCCATGAGGTAATGGACCCCCTTGGAAAATTGATATACCAATAAAAAGCTTCCTCTCCCAATGAGTATGGAAAGAGGTGGCACACAACATCCTCATGATCAATATGCATATCCTTGATTGATGTTTCAAATATCTTGATGTGTTCTTCTGTTGTGCTTTGTGGATCGTGGGGATTGAACTTTGCACATAAGCTCTTTGGATTCTTGGGCATATCATGATAAGCAACGAAGTGCAACGAAGAAGGATTTTTCTCCAACCAAGCCATGAGGGGAGGAAAAGTTGGTTCCTGCTATTGGAGAATAGTAACTTGGGGCTACACTAAGGCAATGACGGCGGGGACTGTGCCCTGGATTTGGAGGGTAGGGGAAGAGGTTACTCCCCGGCTACCAGAACGATGAGGCTCAAAGGCAGTTTGGAGTCACTGAGTGGAGGATGGATGAAAGGTGGAGGAAGGTGAAGGTGGAAGGGAAGTGGATAGGATGGAGGAAGAGGGAGAGGTGACATCCCTCCCTTTAGTTTGCTAAGCCCTTGTGGGGGGGCTGCAACTCTTGAAATTCCCCTTTGTTTGGTGTAGACCTTAAGACTCTTTGAAATATTTTGGGGGAGAATGATCCAATTCGATATAGCTTCACTCCATCCTCCTTCTAGCGCCAGTTCTGTTGATGTGTGTTTTAGCACTTTCTCAACACAGGTAGTGCATAGGCACACTACCTCTCTTGAAAGAAAATCTCCAACAAGTTGTTGAAAATCACCCCAAGGTCTCTCGGGTGTCAGATAATGACTTGCGTGGAATTCCTTAGTTGATGTTTGATGTGATTTTGTTGATAATCACAGGGCGGACTTACGTAGCTAGATACAAAGTGAATCTTGGAATGGAGTTCATAATTGTTGTTTGAACCTGCAGCAAATTGCACTTCAACTCCCAGTCTTAGGAACTACATTCCAAGATTCACTTTGTATCCAGCTATGTAAGTATGCCCTGTGATTACCAACAAAATCACATCAAACATCAACTGAGGAATTCCACGCAAGTCATGACCTGACACCCGAGGGACCTTGGGGTGATTTTCAACAACTTGTTGGAGATTTCCTTTCAAGAGAGGTAGTGCGCCTATGCACTACTTGTGTTGAGAAAGTGCTAAAACACACATCAACATTGTGCCCTCAGCACACATGCCCCATTCATAATGGGGAACCTCTCTTCCTTTTTCCTTGTCGGGTCATTTTCACTGTTACCTCATTTTGCGTGCCCCTTGTTTGGTGTCCCAAATGGTTAGTGAACCCTAAATTTTCATATCGAGCCAACCATGTTCCCCCCCTTTAATTTTCCAAGTCTTGGTTCTCGCGGGGATCCCTTGGAAATTTGTTTCTACTGGCGTCCTTCGAACCCTCTAGTTTCTCCCTCGCGAGTTTCCCTTTGGTATTTGTCATTCCAAACAGCCGAAGGACCTCATCCTTCCACGTCTTGGGACCCGCTGCTTCGTTCGTCGTTTCTCCGTGTCTTCAATAGCTAAGTCTAAATAAGCATATTTGAGACCTCTCGGTCTCAGCCTGCCGAAATGCTCCTATCGGACCTCTATTGCTCTTCCACCATTTCTAACAGTCATCTTCAACGACTTCCCGTCGCTCGGGGTCCAACATCCTCGATGTCGCCCTTATTTCTTATCTAAGTTTCAAATGACCATTTGTCGACGGCCTTCCACCCATTGGATTCTGACCCTACCACGACCACTTTCAAAATTCAAACTCACCAAATTTTGGCCTGTCGTACACTCATTAATGGCTAGCATTTAATGCCTTAAAAATATATAAGTAGACCAATTTGACCTGTCATTTTCACATGTCAGGATCTAGCCAGAGCGAATCAGAGTGATCCAGACTAGCATCCAACACCACCCTCAAGCTTGAAGCCTCCCATTGTTGGTCCTTTGCATTTACTAGCGGTTTCATCGACTCCATTCATCAGGTTCTCATGGTAGGTTTGCTGTCTATGCCTCATATTATGTTTTCTTTGATTTTCAAAGAAAATAATGAATAAAAGGGATATAAATGTATGCACTAGGTTAAGAAAAGGGAGGCATTTAAAACCCATGAGATCAAATCTTTAGAACACCCTCATAATCACCCTTATACCAAGCACAGAACTTCATTGCCCCAGCATCGTTCTTCAGCCAGGGAATTCATGGCTCATGGGCTCACCGATCCATGATGACGTTGTTTAAGCACTAAAACAAGAACTAAAATTCAAGTAGAGTCCTACATATTTCCCAGGTTCGCCTCTACAGACTTCCATCTGCGAATCATCGTGGTGACATCATCGTTTCTCATGGATTTCCAAAGACTATCTTTCGACCTCCAGACCCCGATCATCCTTCAACTGCCCAAGTAAAATGATAAACTCATAGTGTCCCAACCTTCACTAGGTCCCCTCCGCTAGACCTCCACCATCGGGACTCTATCCTATCTCGGCCATTGCAAAATGGAAATCCATGCCCATATTTTCGAGTCCTAGAGTCTGATACTCTGATTGCCGATGAAACCCCTGAATGAAGAAAACATGAAAGACGAGCCCTCTGCTAGACCCGTGCCCTCATAATTCCTCTAATGGACTTACGCTTGTTTCTTTCCGTTTCCAAACGACAATCCTCTAGTGGATTTCCGCCCCATTTGACCTGAATGCCTAGATGGTCTACATGTGATGTTGACCGTCCTCCAAACTCGTTGGACCCACGTCCGCGGAGCACAGTCCCCAGAATGCCATCTCACCAGAGCCATCCAAACGGAAAACTCAAGATGGTTATCCCTCCTCTTGATTCCAATCTCCTAAATGATGTCCTAAATTCCCTCCAATCGCCAAATGAGCTTTGACCCACGTGCCAACATAGGGCATGCTCCTTAGTAAACATTCCAATTTGACCAAGTCATGAGGTGAAAGAAATCATACGGATTGCCCTGCCCTCTTCACCCTTCAAAAAAACCATCCTAACAAGGAAGTTCGACCCCTGGGGCCTGGACCATCCAAACTCACTCCAACAAATTGTTAATGGCAAGTTAGGCTAAATGTTAGATTTTTGAATGATGAATTATCCAATCTAACTCCGTTTGCAGGGATTTGGCTAACCTTTGGTGTTTTCATGCTTGGTTGTGCTCACCTTGCCTCTATTTGTAGAATATATGGAATCGAGTGCAGGACCCTCAGGGGAAACTGCAGAGAAAGACAAAGGAAAGAAAACAGGTAAGGCCCCTCATGGGAAGGAAGACAAAGACCAAATGAAATACCAGTTCCAAGGGGAACCATTGCAATCTAAAGTCACCACAGATTGGAAGGAGGTCTCTGACACAAACATAGGGCATGTGGACATTGATGAGTTCACGTGAAGGGTTAGGATCAACCCTAAAATAGAGACTGCAAGAACAATCAAAGGAAGTGGAATAGCCAAAGTTGTAGGCTTCTCTTCCACTCTTGTCACCCTGAGCTAGTAATGGATTGTAGGGAGGCATACCAGCCAGAAACAAGAACAATAGTGGAAAGGGATGGAAATGTATTAGCTGACATGTCAGACCAAGCAATAACTAAGACCTTTCATATCCCTACCTTTGGGGAGATGGAATTTCCAACCATAGAGGAGTGCAAGGCAGTGTGGGATGAGAACCCAATTAAATGTAAGAAGCTTCCAAATCAACATTGGCTCAAGGAGAAGAGGGGTAGCACTGCAAAGGTTCCCCAAGAGCTCTTTCGTAGTGACTTCTATGAAGACTATCATGATCTGGTAACCCTGCTAAGTAGAGTAATGGGCCTTCCTACTGCAACCTACTTTCAAGAGTGGATGGTCTACTTTGTTGAACAGATTGTCCCCGGAAAAGAGAATATCACATTCTACTGGGGATTGATAATAAGTGATTGCTTTCATGAGCAGTTCATGGCAGTCAAAAAGTCCTCCAAGTTCTACATGACATCCTACTTGGTCTATTCCTTGGCCAAGTGGAGGCAATACAGTGGCTTATTTAGGGCTCTAAATGAAGAACAATGTAAGGAGCTAAAAGTCTATGATAGGTACCCTCAGTTGCAATAGAGGAACTACAAGAAGGACTACTGTAGGGTTAATGATGCTTTCATAGGTCATATCATCAGATTGATTAGGGGTGACTTTGAGAAGCAAGTCTCCCACAATGCCAACGCCTTCCTAAAAAAATATACCTTTTTGTTCATTCAATATCCAAAATTCACATACATTCATGCAGAGGGCTTCTTAGAAAGACCGAACAAGCTACCCCGGTATCCTAATGACCGGATAATATTGTTGGAACTTTCTCGACACCTATGACATGTGCACACCCTCTTAAGCAACAAACATCTGGTAGGGATTTCTTATCCCCTTTCTTTCGGCCAAGGGATGTACGAGCTCCATACCTCCCAGTGTGCCCAAAACTCAGAAAAGGAATTGGTCGAGTATCATTTCAGACTCCACATGATCTGACCATAGATGGATTCCTATGGCCACACCAGGAAGACACTCAGACATGAATATGCCCATCGTCATTGCGTTGAATATTTTTGGGTCAATTATAAGGATGACTTTGAGGTGCGGATGAGGCATTACATGCAGATGACCGCATACTTTGTGAAAAGGGTGAACCTGTTCCCAGTGCCTGATCAGATAGAAGAAGCTGAGAACACAGTGATACAACCCCAGTATGATGCACTTGCCAATTTTCCACTACCACTAATTGATTGGGATGATCAAGAGGTCGATGACCTCGACATTCTAACCAAGCCCATTAAGGCTCAAACAAAAGAATGGATTGATGGGAAAGTGGCCTGATTGAAGCAACAAGGGGTCATCCTAAATTATGAAGGGCTTGAAAGTGAGCTAAGTGGAACAGATGGTGGGGTAACTACTGTGTCAATAGGAGAAACTTTGAAGTCCCCTCTGCTCATTCGCTCAAGGAAAAGAAAGGAGATTGATGAGTAACAGTCCAATCCAAAAGTGTATGCTAGGAAGGCCTCAGAAGGTGAGCCTTCTAAGAGACATAAGAAATCGGGCAACGTCATTGAAATGCCTATTATACAAGAGGATCCACTCCATGAGGGAGAGGATATGGAGGCTAACCAGCCCAAGTCCCCACCAGCTACCTCCACTACTACTGCTCTTTCACTAACTTCTCAAGCCATGGCAACTACCTCCCCACCTGCGGTGGACATCTCGGTCCACCTTGCCTCTTCTTCGCCAACTGGACTCATCGTGGTTGTTGATTTTTATTCAACCACCACCTCTCCACTTTCTTCTGCTTCCATGTTGCCAACCATGTCCTTTCCACTAGCTGTAGCAACATTGCCTATACTGACACTCCCCCTTCTAGAAGCATTCTCACGTCATATGCATAGTGTCCCCTCTAAAATTTCTGAAGTATTAATGAATCCAACCATCCAAGCTACCTTGGCATAGGTACTTGATAGCGTTCTTGCCTCAAAGCCTCCAACTGAGCCTCCCAAAATGAAAGCCAAAATGAAAATATCTGAGGAGTTGGAGAGATAGGAGAAGGAAGCCACAAAGGCATTGGAGGAGGAAGCAGACGACTACCATGAGCATCCAGAACATCAAAATCTACAAATTGATAAGGTAGTTCATGAAGGAGAGGAGACAAAATCTTCTGAGAGCAATGAAGAAAGGGATGCCAGCACTAAATTCATTATACAAACATTTGATGCTGATTTTGAGGAAGAGCTGGCCCAACAACTGAAGGATGTTGGAGAAGAAATGGAAAGACCACCTCCCAAAGAAGAAAGGAAAGAGAATGACAAAATGGGAAATAGCATTGAACTTCCAACCAGTGAACAAGAAGAAGACCCCAAGCATAGTGGAGAGGTACCTCTCTAGCAGGAGCAAGAACAAGAAAAGAAAGAACATGAGGATGTGTCACCTCCACGCGAGGAAAAGAAGGATAAAGAAGAGGATAAGCCTGAAGAAGAGACTAAAACCCACAAGAATCCAGAAACTGAGCAGCCCGAGGAACATGGGCATGAAGAAGAAAAGGAAGAAAGAGATACTGAAGGGGAAGACAGCCCCAGGAATCGCTTGCCCATCAAATCCCCTATCAAACGCACGGTGTTCATCCAAGACTCCGATGAGGAAAAAGAAGATACAAGGGTAGAGAAAGAAGCTCCCAAGGATAAAGAGATTGAAATTAGGAAAGATGAAAAGGAAGGTGACCAGGAATCACCCGAAGAAAAGTTCTGGATGCCCGATTGGCTGAAAAGCAACTAGAGAAGAAAGCTCTTGCCCTGAGGGATCTAAGAACAAGATTGGAGGCCATATTGGCCTGAGCTCAAATCAACACTAAGAAGGAGAAGAAGCCTAAAATAAGATCGAACATAACAATGGATTCCTCTGGATCCAAAACAGTGCAAGTAGCTACGTTAGTGGTGGGAGAAGAAGGAATAAGCTACGTCTCCACCATCGACCTGGGAATTGACTCAAGAGAGCAGAAGGTGGATCACCTTTAGGAGTTTGTTGCTACAGTGGTGAATCTAATACAACGAGATAAGATCTCCAAGGATGAGCTCTAAGCGCAACTAGCTGACTTGACGACATATATCCAACAATGGTCATCAACAGAAGAACATCCGATGACATCTTTGGCCCCACCATAACTGTTGTCTAAGGAACAAGTAGATAAGCTGGAGAAAAGGAAGAACTTAGCTAATACCATAGAAGATTGGTTTTGTTAGGTTCTATATGTTGGGAATATGGGCATCAGTTGTGCTGTTAGGACAACAAACAAGTTCTTGGAGGTACAAAAGTCTCTTGAGGGCACAAGGAAATTCTGTATGGACTTCTCGAGGATATATGGGTCCACTTACCCAAAAATTGAGGCCATCCTCAAATCTTCAAAGAAAACTTGGGAGGAGGAGCTTGCATTCAAGGAAGATGATCATTGGCTCATGGATATGTGGAAGCTAGATTTTGAGAACCAAAAGGAGAGATTGGAGCAGGTACTTTACAAGGTGGATCTAGATATTGATTGGGCCAAGGATGTTAGGGAATATTGCATCCAGTATTTGAAGCTAATGATGGGGTGCCAAGTATGATGAAGATTGGGAAAAGTTCACCAAAAAATCCAAGCAATGGAGTTTCTAGGTACTACAATCTGAGATCATGGAAGTTGAGAAGCTCCAGTCGTTGATTTTGAAGTTCATGGAGCATGTTGCTTTGAAGAAGCAAGAAGGGAACCCTATTATTGATGATGAACTCCTTACAGAATAGTTGTAGCAAAGGCAATCAACAAAAAGAGAAAATGCTACAGTTTTGCCACTAGAAGACAAAATAGGGAAAAAACAAAAAATGTATTTTAAAATGTAATATATTTGGGGGTAGGTAGAATCCTAGTTTGTAGTGATTCTTGGCCACACAATGCAAATTAATCTTGGCCACTCATTCTACTTTTTGAACACTATCAATAGGGGGTCTCCTCTCATTTTAAGAGAGAGTTGAGTTCTTGTAATGACATGCTGCATAAATTTTAATAGAAATACATTGACTTTGGTGGATTTCTGAGTTTCGTTGCATTGTTCATGATTCTTCTCCCATAGTTAGATGATTTAGATATATTTACTTTTGTTGTTCTTCATGTTCTTAGATTGCTTTGATAGATTTAGTAAATGTTGTTTTGTGGTTGTGAAGATTTTTGTTGTGTTGATGCCTTTCTTGTCCATATATTTTTTTGTTTACTACTGGTAGATGGTTGTGCAAAGTTAGTCTAGGCATAAACTAAAAGCTTCTCCAAACTTATGTTTTTTATTCATACATGTTTATGGTGAATGAATGGTAGAACATTTGCAGTTCTTAGAAGCTAGCACAAGTTTCATGATATTGTGAATTTTCTAGTTAAGTGAAATTTTGTTTAAGGAAGTTGTCCACAGTAGAACCTCCATGATCACTATTCATAGTTAGTTTCAGATCTAGGAACCTCTCTTCTCCCCTCTCTTTTTCCTTTTCTTTTAATAAGTAACCTATGCTAAGGTTTATTGCACATTGTAAAGCCAAATCTTAAGATAAAACAAGAGTTCATAATTGTTGTTCGAACCTGCAGCAAACTGCACTTCAACTCCCCATCTCATGAACTCCATTCCAAGATTCAATTTGTATCCAACTACACAATTCCACCCTGTGATTACTAGCAAAATCACATCAAACATCAACTGAGGAATTCTACGCAAGTCGTGACCTGACACCTGAGAGACCTTGTGGTGATTTTCAGCAACTTGTTGTTGGAGATTTCCTTTCAAGAGAGGTAGTGTGCCTATGCACTGCCTGTGTTGAGAAAGTGCTCAAACACACATCAAAATCTCCTAGCTCAATATAGAAATCCAACTTATTCTCCTCCAACTTGGTGAAATATTCTTTGACTCTCATCATGTGGCAAGAAGCCCCACTATCAATATACCATACCCTTTTGGCAATTGAACTCGAGAGACAGACAATGAGAGAAAACTCATTCTCAAATCATGATGCAAACTCGTCCACCTCTTCTGTAGCAACAACTTGCTTCTTCTTGTTGTCCTTATTTTTCTTATTCAAACACTGACTGGCATAGTGACCCAATTGATGGCAGCAAAAATATTTTATCTTGCTCAAATCTTTCTTCTTCCCTCTCTTGGAAGAAAAACCTTTTGTTTGATCTTTATTGGACTTCTTCTTACTCTTGCTTGCAAGAGCAATATTTTCTTCGTCTTGACCCTTCTTTGTCTGATCTCCTCGATGAGAACCTTCACAGATCTCCTCTTGAACAAAATCATCCCAAAGCCTTGTCTAGTTGGGTAGGCGATCTTTTCCGACAACACACTTGACAAACACTTCCTAGTGCTTTAAAAAACCATTCAAGGCTATACGTACCAACTCATCTTCAACAATCTTCTCTCCAACAACAACCATCTCTTCCCTAACCTATATGTCAGCTTGGACAAGTAAGAGGTCACACTCTCACCTTTGGACATCTTGGTGTTATGCAATTTTTCCTTGAGCATCATCTTACGACTTTGATAATCACTCTGATAAATTTTTGTGAGCGTATCCCACATCTCCTTAGTGGTGTCTTTCCCCGATAGATGAGGAATTAGATGATCTCTTACCCCATCAAGAATAATCCTCTGAGCCTTGGCCTCCTTGACTTCATGTGAATCTAGGGCAATAGGATCATTTGTTGGTGTTGTCACCTCTGTACTAGCATAGATCCAAAACATGTTCTCCTTGAGAATGGATGTAATCTGAACCTTCCACTATAAGAAGTTAAAGGCACCCTCAAGTCTATCTTCATATCGAACACTAGTTGCCATAGTCACAAAAGAAACTGGAGATGAAATTATGATTTTTTTCTTGAAATATGTGTCACAAATCTTGGCTTTGTATTATGAGTTTAGAGCTCTGATACCATGTTAATTTCTTATAACCTAGCTACAAATTAATTGCACTATAAATTCACAAAATAGAATCAAAACAATTAATACAAGTTGGGTTAATTAACAACTAATAATAGCAGAAGCAAAAATAACAACAAGCCAATCACAAATACACAATAGCATAAAATTACCCAGGAAACCCTAGTATGGGGAAAAACCTGCAAATGTTGGATCTTCTATTTAGCCTAACAACAATTTTTTTTTACAAAATACAATACTAGTTTGCTATAAAAATATTACATATATAGAGCCCTGTCGATTTACATTAACGTGCAAGAAAAGAAACTTTCCTTACATTACTTGGCTAACTCACACATAAAATCACTCTTGGTCTTATCTCAACCTCACAAACCCAAAAACATTCTATGAATAAATAAAAAAATTTGATGTTGCTGAAAATCCAACTCGAGTTACTTTAAAGCAACTCCACATTCCACCTTTCGAGCTACAAAAAATCAACAAAATATTGTGCAATACTACAATTAGTCATGTAAAGGTTCATGGCCATCACTATTTTTAAATCTTCTATAAATTCATGTTTTTCGTGCAAGTTTTAAGTATCAATCATAGCTCATCTATAAGCAATAAATTATCATAATGAACACTTAGTTTCATAACAACATGTGCAATTTATCTTTTTATCCAACTAGGGTTTAAGTCAGCTTGCTAGCTCATTTTAAACAACGTTATCAAGTAGTTTATTTACTTCTTTCCTAAGCAGCTAAGAGTTGTTTAGTATAACCAATAAAAATGGTTTAAAATACTAAAGTTAATCCATAAATGCATTTATATCATAACATGCAAAATTCTATGCAAGAATGTGAGAGAGACTAGTATTGCATGTTTCATTGTTATTATTCAAATGCAATAATGATTTTTTTAACCAAGTATTTGGTTTTCTCTATCATGAAAAATTTCTTTTCTCTTCAAATGGTATTAAGAACTTAAAATTAGATTTTCATATTTTTGAAAATGAAGTATACAAAAAATTCTCTTCGACCTATCTACATCATAAAGGACTCCTTTTCTTTTCTTATCTATTGTAGATACTTCAAATCTAACTTTGCATTATAAATTAATTAAAATTCTAAATTTTAATTAATTTACTTTGTTAGTCCATAATTAATTAAATATTTTATCATTTAATTAATTATTTTCTTATTTTTCTAAATTAATTAAATTTTTATTTTATTAATTTTCCTATTGTTCCATTCTTGAAAGGGTTAAATTATTTAATTAATATAACCTTTGTCCTTATCATTTATTTCTTCTAAAAACCTATGAATTAATTAATTTTCCTTTTCTAATTCCCACTTAAACTTTTATTTCAATTTTAAATTCTATCATCTACCATGTGTCATTCTTCCCCACATGCTTGCCTACACATTTATCCAATAAATACTCGCCTTCCTTTCATTAAATATGTTTGAGACAAATGTCACCTTTTTAGTTGACTTTGTATGAGGCCATCTCTCTCCTACCCATTAAATATATTTTAAAATCCTACCTCACTAGAAATAAGAAAAAAGTTAAAGATTTGTCTCTCTTGAGAATCCTATCATAACCCTCCATACACTTATCCAATCACCTTCATTTAAGCTTCCATTCTACATTAACCCTCACATGACGCTCTCTCTCTCTCTCTCTCTCTCTCTCTCTCTCTCTCTCTCTCTCTCTCTCGCGCGCGCGCGCTTGTCCATTAATTATTTATATTTGGTAAGGTAAAAGTGGTTCAAAATCTCCATGAAAAATATTTGCATCATAGAGTAGGATACAATATGATTTTCAATGGGATGACTAATTAAAATATAAATAATTCTTCACTCTTGTTAATGACCAAACACATATTTGTATTCCTAACAATTTGAATACCCAATGAATATAAAATACATCTCCATATATTATAATCATTTTGTTATTTGTAGGGCATTGCAAATATTTGCATTCTACATAGATATGTTTCAACATGTATTCAAGTGCAATTTGTATAGTGTATGGAGATCTAATTCAAAGTTATTTAAAGTAATTGCTCATGCAAGACAATTTAGGAAGTTATCAATCTAGTCTCATAAGAGACGTGGCAATTACAAAGTAGGAGCTCTAATACATCAAAGTGAAAATTCCCTAGATTGTATTTAAATATGTTAATTCTAAGCAATTCTTCATTGAGATTGATTTATCAAATTATACTTTTCAACATCTAAATTATCAAGTGATTTGTTGTTTTTTAAAATTCTATTCTATTTTTTATTTTTTTCAAATGAGTACAATTTTTTTAATAGTAAATAAGAGGGATGTATTTACCTATGATATATATGAAGTGAAGTCTTATTGAATTCATTTTCTATTGCCTCTCTAGAATATTGGTTTATTTATTTTTATTTATTTCTCCCTTGTTCACATTTTGCAATATAAAATTGTTATTGTTATTGTCATAGCATTGATATTACAAAATTTTAATTTGTTCAAATCATTTATCTGAAATTATATTATCTACAAATATTATAAATATTTAAGATATTTTACCATTCTATTTAATTTTGATACGATTTTATTTAAAATATGTATTTAATAGCTTTAAAAACTAAATATGTATCTTATGATATATTCCAAAATAAAAATATTAAATAAATATTAATTATTTGAATACGAAATATAAGAATACGTTAAGAATACAAATACAATAATAGTTAAATTCAATTGTATAAATTAAATAGAAAATACAAAGTAAAAATAATGTTAAAATATTTAAAGAAAATATACAATAGTTAAATTGTTACTCCATTTTCTAGAAATAAGACAAATGCTTGTAAAAAATTGAAAGAACAAATAAAAGAAAAAGGAATTTAATTTTATTAAAGTTAGTTTTCTCGAAAAAAAAATGTTATTCAAATTTGAAATGTTTTAAGTACTATTTTTTATTATGTTGTTATATTGCTTAAAAATTAAAATATCACATATAATATAATATAAAAACACTACTTTTGGAATTTATAATAATTTTAATTTGATTATGTGAATTGTACAGTTAGACATAAGTAATAATTTTTGAATCATGTTCAAGTCAACTTCAAAGGAAATCAATGATTTGAACGTATAATTGAGTTGATATCTACTAGAAAGGAAAAATCATATCTAATTATATTTGTTTTGTTCAATGATTTAAAAAATGTTAAAATAGTATTTGTTTAAGTACATTAAATGAGAGACGAGAAATAATTATTTTGAATATAAATTATCTTTTGTTTAACTAATAATGAATGTTTTGGGTTTTCACATGTTTTAGAATATTTTTTAATTTTATATGATCTATATATATATATATATATGTTGGTGTGAATAAATGTCTTGTACCTAGTTAATTCACTCACTAGGGACTTAGGGGACATATTCACATGTTAAATTTACTTAGGTCCTAAGATTCTTTCTAGAAGACCTAATTGTCATGTCTAGATTTTATCATTTCCTACCTGTAGTTATGATAAGTTGTCTCATATCATAAGATTAAGACACTTGTCATATGTAATATTATGACATCTTATGTCTCACCTTAGCTATATAACCAAGTGGTCTCATATGCAAATCATATTGAACTTTCTGGGATAATCAATTCCATTACAATCTTGAGCATTGCATATTGGTCTCTTTATGCTTTATATTTGGCCTCTAAATCTTGGGTATCTACATAGCCAACTCTAACATGGTATTAGAGAGGATTGAGTGTCATTGGATAGTCTTTTTAGAGAGATCTTGGTAGATCTTAAAAAGTTGAGTATGCTCTTCTCTTGCATCATATGATGATCTAGAGAATTAGAAAAAATTGATAGAAATACCAAATTTTGGGAGGGTTCCTCTTTGTGGTTTTGTATTGCAGGTTCATTTTCGAGCTTGTTGGTGCAAATTTGAGCTCACCATTGAGTTTAGGGTGTTCAAGAAAGTCAGATCTTCCTTTTGTTTTGTCTCAATTAGACATTTGAGGCCAAATCTACAAGGGTTTGAAGATTCAAGGTGGTTGCCAAATTCGAGAGGTAGCTAACACTTCAAAGAATTTTGGGTCAAAAGGACACCGCCATCATGTTTAGGAGGCTGAGGAGATGAATTTTGACATAAAATTTGTCTATATTCCGAGTTGGAAGCCGTTGAGGCAAAAAAAATTGCCCAGGAAGTCGTACGACCCCCCAAGTCACCATAAATAACGTTGGTACGATTTAAAAAAAACTTTAGGTTGAAATTTTTTCATAAAAAAATCAATTTCAATCGATTATATTGTTATTTGAGGAAATTTATATTAAAAGTAAAAAATAAAAAACTACAAAGGTATGAAGTACCCTGTGTAGACCGCTGGGTACACTATACTCTTTGTAGGGTACCACACATCCTAGAGGATGCCACATGGTGTAGGCCAACGACCTCGCCACTATGGTCCCCCTACAACCACTTAAACCCAGTGGCGCCGGGTTAATAAAATCCAATAGCTCCACTTTAAAACCCGACAAAAAATTAATTGACAACCTTTTTCTAAAACTGATGCATTTAAAATTTTTCAGTGCAACAAAATATTCTGACAACATCTAAGAAGATTCGCCAATAGTTACAAGAATATTCTAGATTCTCTGCTAGATTCCCCCTTTGTTGACTATCAAATTTAGGCCAGTGTATTGCTGATGTCAGCACCACATAAGAGCTCATTTGAAAAAAACTTCTCCCTTCATGGATGGAGTTTTTGATTTTGCAGTCCAACTACGGACGACCATATCTCAGTCATACGACCTCCTTTTTGCAAGCAATTTTTTTTGATTTGGGATAATTTTTTGCGCTCTACACAATGGTGTAGTTAGATTTTGATTTTGGTGTCTAGTGTTTTCAAAAATTGCAAATTCTCACAAGTGTTGTTGAGCCACTCATTTTGGGAAATTTTGGGTCTTTGTTCTTGCTCGTACGATAACATTTTTGGGTGATTTTTTTTTTAAAAGTGCATAATTTTTTGTGTACTTTTCATTGGTGTGATTAGACTGATCTCATTTTATGTAAAAATTTCACTGTGAGCTTGTGGCTATTTTTGGCATCTATAAGCACTAAGATCAAGTCTAGTTGTTTTTGGCATCTAACATTTGTAAATGGACTAAATATAAAGTGAAAAATCAAAAATTGTTGGGGGGTTTATTGATTGAGTGATTGGGGGGGGGTGGGGGGGTCTCTTGGTGCATTCTTTTGATATGTTTTATTGTGCTCTTCTTTTCATGGATCATTTTATGGTTCGTTTGCTCACATCATATAATTATTCAACATGGAATCAAAATGCATGGAGTATTTTAATGACTAAAGTTCACTCTCTATATGTTGAAAATAAGGTACTTAAACCTATAGATGCAGATAAAAAGATAAAATGGATGATTGAACATACCAAAGCTCTTGGATGTCTTGGTAAACTAATTTCTCAAATTTTATTGTTTCAAATTGAATCATGTAAGAATTCTCATGAAGCTTGGAACAAATTGAAAACTTTGTAAGGTACTATAGATGAAGTAAAAGGCTATCAAACTGACAATGAATTGATCTAAGAGAGCAATGTAAAGCACCTGTAATTGATAAGAATGACATTCAGTTGGTCTACATGGTCTTGATTATGCTACTTTTGTTTCTAGCTTTCATACTCACAGGTTAACTATGGGGTATGCATATACTACACCTTCATTTGCATCATTTTTTGAGATGTTAATACATGAGCAACAAAAACTTATCTCGATGGGTCTCATCAAGACTTGTAAATCTCAGGAATTGTTGGTTAGTTAGGTGAAAGACTCAGAATCAGCTAAGAAACAAAAGAAATTAAAGAATAATCCACATTTAGATCAAGCAAAGAATAAATTATCTTCCATAGAGAAATCATCTAAGAAGGAGAATTTAACTTGATCATATTGCAAGAAGATTTGACATGATGAACATTCTTGTTATAAGAAGGATATTGATGAGTTGAAACATCTTCTAAAAAAGAATCAAATTGATTTTCTTTCTAGAATGTCGGAGTCACCTTATGATACACAAATAATCAAAGAATAATGTCTTCTTCAAAATAGTCTAAAAAGGACAAAGGTCATGCTACTACATTAGGTAAAAAGGGGAAATCTCTTTGTGCTTTTTTAGGTCATGGATCAAAAAGAGGGAGATGACTTCTAGCTTCAGGAGGATCTCATCATATGACATCTTTGTAGTTTATATTCTCTTCTTTTTGAGCCTTGTACTATGTCTCCTATTTTGATGGGAAACAATACATACATGAGTGTAATTGGGAAGGGATCTATTGATATTGGGGAGGGAACTTTTAATGATGTTTTGTGTGTACCTCAATTTTCAAACAATCTTCTTTCCATCTATTAGATTACACATGGTGGAGACGGTTGGACTGTGGAATTCACTCTTGATTCAGTTATCATTCGAGACTTGGAGAGTAAAGAGATTCTTGCTACTGGAATGGTTGATCATTCATCTTGGTTGTATACCTTTGCATATTTTGCTTTTCATGGTGACATTATTCCTTCGGTTGTTGATCACACTTCTAGTGTGGACCATGACTTTGAGGAGACATTTGGCTACTTGAACTTGGGAGTTCTCACAACAGATCCCACTCTCGAGCCTTGCATTTCATCTCCTCCATCTATTATTACATTTGATGATGCTTGTGATATGGCTTCTTGTGATTCAGTATAGCAGGACCTTCATCATCTTCCAGCTACATCTACTTCAAATGCATACTTGACAGACGTTTGTGGGTTGTTTGCTGAGTCTCATATTTCAAATTTGGGAGACATCATTGATTGGATACATCTTCTCTTTGATGAAGATGATTCTTCTTTAGTTGTTGCGGGGGAATACTCTGGCCCTATTGTTCATTCTCCACATGATCATTCTTCATAGTTTGACATGAGTCTAGATACTTTTGGATATTATTTAGAGGAGGCTTCTTTATCTTTAGAGGAGGCATATTTGTATTTGGATTGTGTTTTACATTCATCTCTACTAGATTCTAGATTGACATCTTTAGTTGTGTGGCCTAGAATTCCTGTTTGGAGTGTGTCATCTTTCAACATTGACATGGAGACACTTGAGCATTCTTCAGAGACATCATCACATATCATTCATCTTCACACATCTTCCTTTCAGGAATGGGAAGACATCTTGCATATCATCTTGGTGTTGTTTCTTCCTAAGGGGAGGAACGTTGTTCGACAAGATTGGATCATCTTCAACATTCAATCTTGATCTTCTACCATTGCAGGAGACTCCCCATTGAAGGGGGGCTACATGGTCTCTCTTCTTCTCTCTTATGGGGGGGTCTTTTTCCTCGCATGGGTTTTTTCCCTTCTCATTCTTCATTGAGAGTATTTTGTTTTCATCTCTCTTTTGGGGAGGAGTTTTGTCCCACTGGGTTTTCTCCTTTTCTCTGGGTGATCCCACAATATTGGTTTACAATTTTTGGCCAAACTGGACATTGAACTGATTTTTTTAACAAAATCTTCACTTTCAGGCACCTATAGCGGCTAAACTATAAGGAATTTGAAGATGATGCAAACTAGTGATTTGTGAAATTTTGTTTGTAGATTCTAAATATTTTCTTTTTCAAAATTTTTGGAATCAGATTGCACTTCTTTTTCCATCTCCTTCAAAAACTAGTTTTTATCAGTAAACACCATTTTTAAGGAGTGATGCTCACTGTATACAACATAACTTTTTTTCTATGAAGGATAAAATTCTATTTTTTTTGAATTTAGATTTGTAACTATGATATCTAACTAGTTCATTTGGTTTCATAGTGTTTTATTGAATATTTTTTCCTTAATCAAGTTTTGAAGTCAAACCAATTACAATTTAGACATAGGCATGTATACAACATAACTTTTTTTGTATGTATCAAAATTCATTTTTTATTGGATCAAGGACATCAATACTTACCTACATATTTTTTAGAATTTTATTTTGATAATATGCTATTTTTCCACATGTGCAGAGCAAAGAGCTTGATTTCCAGTTATGTTTAATTAAACTAAAAAAATACATAATAAAACCAAATCAGATATTAAAATTATATTCGATGGATAGCTCATTCTGAGGACTACCATCATCTAGTTGGGTCTGTGAAGTCTCCTCCATTTTCATCCTCAACCCGAGCTTCGAAGGGAAAAATTTTGTAGAAATTTGGTGCAAGAGGGGGAGAAGGGGGAAAAAGGGGGGTTCGAATGAACCCAGGTCTGAGTGAACCCCCCTTGGAGATTCGCTAGAACTAGGGTTTGAATGAACCCTGGTTCAAGCAAACCCCCTCTTGTATTCAATTTTCCATTGTATTCGTCATAAAAAATGCAAAAAAGTGGGTCCCATCATTTAATAGGGTCTGCTTAAACTAGGGTCCATTCAAACACTCCAGTTTGTGCGAACCCCTAAAAGGAAAAAAATAAAATTCATAGGAACGTGTTTGCAATTTTCCTTCCTCACTGGAATTGTAAACCAGTATTGTGGGATCACCCCTTTGTTTGTGAGAGATTGCATTTGCATTTGTACATGGGTACCTAATATGACCTAGTAGCCGGGACCCATCCTTGCATCTTTGCATCATTTCCATGATAATCTTCAACCTAAGTTGCACTTAAGGGGGGTGTTGGTGTGAATAAATGTCTTGTACCTATTTAATTCACTCACTAGGGACTTAGGGGTATATTCACATGTTAAATTTACTTAGGTCCTAAGATTCTTTCTAGAAGACTTAGTTTTCATGTCTAGATTTTATCATTTCCTAGGTAGTTATGATAATCTGTCTCATATCATAAGATTAAGACTCTTGCCATAATCTTATGACAATGACATCTTATGTCTCACCTTGGCTATATAACCAGGTGGTCTCACATGTAAATCATATTGAACATTTTGGGATATCAATTCCATTGCAATCTTGAGCATTGCATATTGATCTCTTTGTGCTTTCCATTTGGCCTCTAGATCTTGGGTATCTACATAGCCAACTCTAACAATACATGCTCATATTTAAATAAACTACAATGATAATATACTACATATTGTAAAAATATAGAGAGAGAAAATTCATAATTTCAAACATGTATTATTAATAATTTTAACATGAATTATTTCATCACCATATATTTTTGGTCATCACCATTCATCTTCTAGATCAAATTTATATATGGGGTATTGAAAACTAAAATTGTGAATCCATGTTGGCTTCATTTATCAATTATTTTTAATTACATTTATTAGTCAAAGGATTTTGAAAGTATTTATTTGTTATATGGGCATTGCCAAATTAGAGATTGAAATTCATTTATTTTTTAACAAGTATTATAATCATACAAGGTAGAATATTTGTAGAATTGAATTTATAACTATGTATGCTTGTATAGTTGATTACACTACTTCAATCCTAACATATATTAATGTATTGTAATATTATTATATCCAAGATAAGAAAAAATGTGTCATCTCTACACTCTCTTGTATTTCAAATGTCATCTCTAATTATGACATGCAAAGGATTTAAATTAAAAATTAGTGTAATATCAAAAACTACATACCCTTGTAATTCATGTTGTATTATGTGTGCACTTTGGCATCCTAGCCTTCCCCTTCCAAATGCCAAAGATTTCATGTTTTTAGTGTTGTTTTTCCTCATTTTATGTTCCACATGTCTTGTTTATGTTGTTCATAGTGTTTTGGATTTTCATTTAGCCTAAATTATTTTAATACTAATACTTCATGCAGGTGCCCATGTGATGTGCTAGTGTCCTATGATATTTTAATTTTTCTGACCATTTTCAAGAATTTTAAACTCTGTCATTCTCTAACTTATTTGGTAGGTTTAACCATCCTAAAGAGATTCTAAATGGATACCTACCCTTTGTTCTCCTCTTGGACTCGATTCAAGCAATCTTTGGATCGATTGTTCATTCATTTTATCACTTTGAAAATAATCTTGCACTCCAACAGTCCAACTCTCAATATTGACATATTGTTAAATTTCTTGAATCCATCTATTATTACCAACTATCTCCATTGATGTGAAGAGTATTCTTGTGTTTGTTGGATTCGTAGAGGTGTGCTAGCATCATTACAACAAGTAGTGCAATCTCCTTTGGCTCTAACACACTTATATGAGGTGATATATTCCTTGCACTATTGCTCCAACTTCTTATTTTATCAATATTAACGTATTGTATCCCTTTAACACTTGTATCTTTGGTATTGTAGGTGCTTATTTGCACTTATATTTCTATTTAATTGTAGCATAATTTTTGTTTGCATTGTATCTATTATTTTCAAATATCATTATAAAGCATAGACTATTATAGAGGTAGAAATATTAAAGTAGGGCTTGACCTAAGGGTAAACCTTCAATCAACCACCAAGTTTTTTCTTTCTTTCTTAAGCTACATGTTTCATTAAAGAGGAAGATATCTAACCTTTTATTGATTCAATGATATCTCCCCTTTCTACTCTTTTTATCATTTTCTCATTGAATTTTGTAATAGAATAGATTGTATTTCTTGTTATAATATTCTCCTTGTCACTAGTAATCTACATGTTTTTTCTCTATTTTCGTTTTTTTTTATTCATGCATGTTTTTGAAGATATTTACATTTTGGACTTTCTAGCCATACAAGACTACAACACATCATGCAAACATCCATGCTTAGCATTTGCGTTATGTCCAACAAGTTCTATATTTTGATCACATGTTCTTCTTTGTTCTCCTTTTTCATTTTTGTAATAAGATTCTTTTTATGTTATCCTTTTTTAGTAATAAGAAATAACCTATTTTATTTTAAGTGTTGTAGTTTAGTTAAATAAACAATATTTGTTTGTAATTATAACATTTTTTGGATTAATTAGTTTAATCTATTCTAAAATTGTAACAAATTAGTTTCTTTAATCTTAGACAAAACTAGTTAACTTGAGTGTAGAGTTATTGATATCACATGCAAGGAAAGTTAGTCTTTCTTTTGTAAAGTCAAATTTCAATCTCTACAATTAGGTAGCCACATTTGACATGTTAAGAAAAACCACACCTATTCTTCCCATGAATTAATTAAATTAATTTTATTACCACAAACTTAAGAATTATTATTCCATTCAATATTATTGTTCTTGGTAGCATATACCAATTATGAGACTACATAATCTATCATAGAAAATTATAATGAAGAATATATCAAATATTTTTTAAATACAATGAAAGTAAAGCTCATATTTTTCATTATATGATATTCTTAGAGTTTTTATAATATTAGATTTATGATCACCAATCATCTTCTTGACCATAACTATCATATTCTTGGTCATTATTGTATTGTTTTGATAGGTCTCCATAAGCACTATTATAAAGGATGATTTGGCTTTTGATTGACAACATTTGACTTTGATAATATTACAAAAATTGGCATTCCATAGTTTGCATACATGTAGTAGTCTAAATGATGGATTGACATCAATTAACTTAAATCTAATGGAGAATCCACAAAGGAGAGTCCATAAAATTTATTTCTCTATAGACACCAAGTAATCACTATCATGTCCATTTGTCTTAAGAAACCACATGAATCACATACTAAGCTAGCTTACTAAAGTAAACCTAACTATGTGCATCATTGGGCTAATTGTCACCTTCCAAATGTATTTTGCAATGTAAAGGTTACTAAGTTCTTGGTACAAAGAATATGGCCATACATAGAAATCTTTGATTTCTATTTGAAGATTGCAAAATTCAATATCTAGGCTCATCCACATCTTTAATTCATATTCAAAGTTAAACCATTTTGCATAGTTTTGAAAATGTTTGTCACCAATCCTTGAACACATGTTTGTATTCGGCTGATCATGTTCTCATTATGCCTATAGGGATGACTCAACTCTTTTATATAGAGGAGAACATTGTAAGGAAAGTGACAATGATGCATATAACCAAGTGAAAACCTATTCATTTGTATCTTGCAAAATCTATATTTTATGTCTCACATCCATAAATTTGTAAGGAAAGTGGCAATGATGCATATAACCAAGTGAAAACCTATTCATTTGTATCTTGCAACATCTATATTTTATGTCTCACATCCACAAATTTCAATGTCATAAATAGTTTTTATCATTTTCAAATGCAAAAGCGATTGGTAATAAAAGACTATAAAATAGTGAACAACATCATTACAAAACTCCCACTATAATATTATGAAAATAAAGAATTAAGAAATAATAAAAAATAAATAAATTGTCTCTTACACTAAAGATTAAAGATTAGAAAAAAGATCTCCCATTAAAATTGAATAGATGCATTGAAGAATAAATGAAGAAAAAAGAATTACTATTGTTAGTCATCATATAAGATTTTTTTCCTATATTACATTAACATTCCAATAATTCACGTTAATATTTAAAAACAAAATGACTAAAATATATATATATAATTAAAAAAGATATATACATTAAGAAAGTACTTTCTCATTTATTAATTTGTTACAAAATAATATAAATGTAAATTATAAAGTTTCAAGTGGGAAGGGATTCTCTACCCCGGAGGAAACAAAGTTCACCTTGGGAAAATCACAGCTCCTCTTAAAAATGCAGGACAGCTTCCACGCGGCAACGTATTGTTCTCACATATTCAAAATTAAATAAAAATCAGGAAAATCAATGTCAGTACCTTGAAATCCTATCAAATATCTCTGGACTATCTTATCTGAGTTGTCTGCATAAGAGGAATATATAGGTAGTGGCACCCTTAGACAACATATTTTACAGGTAAGATCAAGTCAATGAAACTCACTGGTTTGTTTTAAGAGACCTTATGCCTCATCTCAATTCTCCAACCAGATTGTCATTACCCATATCAGCTTCAGGCATTTCTCCTATATTGAAAGCTACTAGTCCTTTCCAGAGAAAATCCAATTTCAACACACTCATCAAGGCTCAAACCAAAGATTCTGAACATCCAGTTCAAAAATCTAAATACCCAATCCAGTCATTACCGAATAATGCATATTCTATAGATGGTGCCGGTAATTTCACATCCACAAGGTCTCTGGATCTTACAGCGAGACCTTCCCTGTCACTTTCTTTCACTTTGAGAGAGAAAATTTTGTACCTCGAGCTAATGGGTGTGGACTCCACAAAGGCCTTGAGAGACAACCCTTCAGTCCTCCATGCCAGTTTACACAGCATAAAAGATGTGGTGGGTTATTTGAAGCAAATGGGTATCTTGTACAAAGACTTTAGAAAAATATTTGGTATGTGCCCACAAATCCTCACTTTGAATATTGATAAGGATCTGGTACCGGTATTCAGTTTCTTGATTGATGAAGTAAAGATACCCAGAAAAGAGATAAGAAAGTCTATTTGTAGATGCCCGAAACTGCTCGTCTGTAGTGTTAGTGAGCAACTTAGACCTACACTATATTATCTGAAGAAATTGGGGTGTGTTATTGATTGCGCCAATACAGTACTTTTGGTTTCCAGTGTGGAAAAGTCCTTTGTTCCCAAGTTAGAGTACTTGCAGAGTTTGGGGTTTTCTGACAAGGATGCTGTGAAAATGGTGGTGAGGGCTCCTAATATTTTTCGCGCCGGTGTGGAAAATAATCTTCAGCCAAAGATTGATTTTCTAACCAACGAGATGGGACGTAAAGTTGAGGATTTGTTGGATTTTCCACAGTATTTTGGTTTCAGTTTAGAGAAGAGGATTAAACCTAGACATATGCTGTTAGTCAAGTACAATGTTTCTTTATCGCTGCCTCATATGCTGGTTAATAATGACAAGGAATTTTTAAAGAGAGTGAAACAGCTAGCTCGGTAAACCGTAAGTTCTTGGTACCTTTCGGTTTAAGGTCATGAAGTTTTTAAACTCCGATTCTTTGAGTTTTCATTATTGGATAAATTGTGAAATGGGCATCTGAAATTATATTAATGTTCACAAATGACAAAATCAGGTCAGCAGGATTGAAGTACACAGTCAAGAATAGCAAACTACGGAACCACATGGGGGATTAACTATACAAACAAAAAAATTCATACTGTTGTAACAAAACCAAGTGGGGTGCCATTAGATTTCAGTCAACTGAAATTATATTAATGTTCAGAAATGATGAAAGCAGGTCACTAGAACTGAAGTATATAGTCAAGAATTGCAAACATATGGGCAACAAAGAATTGTAACTGTAGTAAGGAAACCAGGTGGGATTTCATTAGAATCCAGTATTTTCTGTTTATATTTCTTGTATACCATTGTGAATGCTGCAACCTCTGAACAATGTAGTTACGCTAGTCAATGGTGAGAAGGGAGAAAATGTTATTAATCTCGTTAGAACATTGCATATGTGATTTGTAATTTGAGGTACATGTTGCTTGTCATTCAGTTCAATCACTGCCTTTGCCCAAATGCTGCAAACTTCCTATATATGCATTGCAGTATTTCTTGGAATGTAATAAATGTGGTTGTTTTCTGTAATTCTCTTGAAAATTCCCCATATATCATTTCCATTCTTTGCTATTATCCATTTAATATGCTTTAACTCTCTTGAATTTTTCAATGTTGATTCTTTATTTGGAAATAAGGGATGAGTAGAATTAGAAAGTTACATTTGTATTCACTTCTCATATAATGCAGGGCATCAAAAATAGGTTTCTATGGCAAAAGTTGAAGTTTGTTCTGCTGATTGATCTGGTCAGTGCCTAGCATTTCTCTTTAGCTAGACAATTCTCTACAGAATATGTCAAGGAGTACATGGCGTCACATCGCTAATCATAGTTTAGGCCTTTCTCCACTTTGCATCATTTTATCCTGGTGACAGATGAAACAGCTTTAGTCCACCATCTAGTGATAACAAACAACATAACCAGTGGGTTACTGCATAAATCAGCAGGCTTATTTATGTTCTCATCTGGCAAATTGACTTTAAGAGCTTAAAAATATAATGGCTATGCAATATGTATCCTATTTCACATGTATTGATTCAAAACCTGGTGTACACCTTCTGAGACCACATAATTATCAGGGGCATCGTTTGATCTCTTAGCAATGCTCAGAATCCTTGCTTCCTTTTGAAAATAATTAGCTTTTTCCACTCTCCATCATCACAAACATAGTGTTTGCTTCAAACATGAAAATCATACTCAAAAAAACTGTATAACTATAAGTATAAATATTTATAACAAACTGACCTGTTGGTTCTTGCAAGTTGCAAGTTTCAGTGCGGTTCTGATTGTAATCATGCATATGGGTGGTTGCAGCTCTAGACACACGTTAGTTAGATTTAAACATTCTTGGTTGTTGTTCTGAGGTACACATCAGTTTCAGCACACAATTATGCATTGGCTGCATTGTATTCACCAAACAAAGATCAGGATTTCTTGATGCTTTGTTTCTCTGATCATCAAGATTGCTGATATTGGGATATAACACAATTATATTGGAGGAATATCAGGCAATTTATGATCCTAAGTGTTATTTAGAATCTGATTCTCGTAGTTCAAAGATTACGGTAATGAGGTTTCGTCTCATCTGAACTGATGTTGCTACCAGCAAGACTTGCTTTCTTGTTTTGTAATTAGTTTTCTCAAATTGAGAAGCATCTTTATGTAAGCAGTCATATGAATTTTCATGTTTTACTATATACATTTTTTGATTTGGAAGGCATGGGATTTGAGATGTAACCATTGCATTACTCATCACTCTGCATATTAGGCCACCAGTCTAATTGGCACAAACCTATTCACATGTATCACTGATGTCATACTTTCTTCCTGTCTACTGAGAAGAGATTTAGCTATATTTGATATCAAAGGTGACAGTTTCTGACACTAGAATTTTTGGTCTTGAAAAGTACCGGAGAGCATTCTGCCTGAAACATGTCTATGATAAACTGTTTTAGAAGAGGGTATGGCAATACCAAATAGGTATGCCCTGTATGAACATCATTGTGTTTTTCATACAACTGTCATCTTCTCTATCGCTGTATATAATCATAATGTGTATAATCAATATAATATATTAATAATTTTTTAGCATTATTTTGAAATAGGCACTTTCTGTTCCATTTCCCCATTTTTGAGGGGTCTGGGAGTTTGCATTTCTGAATATACTTATGATTCGGTAGCTGTATCAAATTGTACATTATACAACTTGGCAGGGTTTGAACGTTTTTCTTTCTTCTGCTGAGTTAATGGCAGTTGTCAACCAGTTGCCTGCCCTTGTAAAACCAAATTTTGTAAAAGAAAGAAAACACCAAGACGGGGGGCACATGCAGGCCCAGCCATCCTTGACTCCAGAAGAAACCTTTTTAGTTTTTATCAAACATTTTTGTGTCTTCTGTGCACATCAAGGATTTGTAAGGATGTCTGTCAGGGCCATTCATCTACACAATCTGATACGGACCTGCTTGAAAATATTTGATGAATCTACATCTCCTGTTTCAAAACTGTTTAGTTTGGCAAAGGCTGAAAGATTGCTGGGTTTGGCATTACAGCTGCCAATTTCCTTAAAATTCTCAAATAGTTTTCAGCGACCCATTTTTGCCGATTCAGCAGTTTGGAATATTTTGTCAAATAGATCGTGTACCTTCTGTGCACTTAAAGTGCAAAACATTTTAAGCTCATGAAACATATTATATTTGTTAAAGTCACCAAAACTTGAGTGATGCAAATGTTTCTCCCAAAGTTCTTATCCATTTGACATTAACTTCTCTGATCCTTTAACCTAATATGCTCAATTACAAAGGGAGTTGAGAAAGGTGTGATAAATTAGTAATTAAGCTTATAGGTTGACATATTATTGAAGGTCATTTTGTTCTTCTTTATCTCTGACTTGCATGCTTTGTCTTGATTGCCAAGTTTTGAGCTGGTCTGCACTAGGCCTAGATGATGGTCTAGTTGCTTAGTTAATTATTTTTTTAGGTTAGTACAAGTGCTTCTGGATTAAACTGTGTATGCTTTTTTTGGATCAACATTTCGAATCACACTCAATGACTTGTGTAAATATTTTTCTTTAAGATTTCTTGTAAATATTTTTCATTACCCTTGTTCTTGAAGCAACCTGACTAGTAAGAAATGAATTGTTTTGTAAAAATGTATAGGTAAGCTCTAACTTTTGTATCCCTTTTAATTGATTTCATTATGATTGAAAATATGCTCTCTGTCTGAAGATGCTTGTTGCCCACATGAATTCGTGGTTTCTGTGGGTTGAAATTTGTGTTACACACATTGAGTGGGATATTTATATCTTCTACGGGAAGAAGTACCAAACTTGTGCTTTTTGCCCTCCCATCTCAATAATGGCTGGATATCCGATATACATGCAGATAGGCAACTGTATATGGTCATCTTCCAATTAGAGCTTGTTCTGTACATGTTACTATCTCATGTCTTTTCAAGATTCTCTTTTATGCCAAAAAAGGAAATCTTTTAACAGTGTATATTATTGAATGCCTGTAATCATCTTAAATAGGAGAATATAAAATTCTGGGAATGATAGCGTTGAATCGGATTTCCTGGAGATTTGATCTTTACTGTGACCAAGACGACTTCTTGAAGTTCAAAGATGACTTCTCTTTTTATTCTTTTTTTTTTTCCTAATTTTAATTTTTTAATTGGAAGAAGAAAAATTATGTAAATAGATGAAAAGAACAGCAAAGAAAAACTTGAAAATAGTCACAGCCTGAAGGCCTGGTCAGCCAGCAAAATTTTAAGAAAGGAAATTGGCATCTGTACTGCCAAACTCGGCAATCTTTCAGCCTTTGCCAAACTTTGCAGTTTTGAAATAGGAGATGTAGATTCATCAAATATTTCCAAGCAGGTCCTTATCCTAAGTTGTCAGTTCTTACAGGGTTAGGTACAGGTATAGGGTTTTGGTACACGGTATGTAATTCTTTTTTCTTAAGAAAGGAAATTGGCATCTGTACTGCCAAACTCGGCAATCTTTCAGCCTTTGCCAAACTTTGCAGTTTTGAAATAGGAGATGTAGATTCATCAAATATTTCCAAGCAGGTCCTTATCCTAAGTTGTCAGTTCTTACAGGGTCAGGTACAGGTATAGGGTTTTGGTACACGGTATGGAAATCTTTTTTCTTCTTGGGTATGGTGTATGCAAAAAGTTCAAGAAATATATAGAATTGTAAATACATTTGATACAAATATATTATGTAATATTATATTATGAATCTTCATAGTATGAAACTTAATTATTGATCAAAGGTAGTGACATAGATAAATGTCAATTTATAGTTCAAAATCTCAATATTATGACCTATATCTTATATGGCTAGCACAATTCAAATGAAAATTATTACAATAACAAAATTTGAAAATTATACAATAAAAAAATTGTATCTACATCTTAAATCTTCATTAGAAGTACCTAGCTCAAAGTTATTGTTTGGTTCAACATTATTTGAATCACAAGCAAATGGAGTGCCACTCCCACTAGGTACATCATGTGTAAGAGTTTCATAAACATTTACATTGACTTTAACAAGCTTTACAATAGATGCATCTAAGTTGGTACACTCAGGGGTTATATCCCAATTCTTCATTGCCCCTTTCTTGTAGTCAACTTCCTCATGTCATAGGGAGACGCAAGTTAGAACAGGGATAGACCAAGTCTTCAGCTTCTTTTGCAGCCAATTGGTTACACTTCATTGAGTGGATAAAAGAGTATGTACTCCAATTTTGTTTAGTTGAAGAACTTGGAACCTATTGAAATTGGAGAGAAAATTAATACAAAATAAAAAAATTGCAAATGAATGATAAGTAGAAAGTTAGTCGGCTTGGAGTGAGAGAGCAACAAAGTGAATAGCATTGAAAATGACAGAGAAACCCTAGTTTTTGAAAAATAATTGTGCAACCTTTATTGCTTAGATCTCTTGTTGGTAGCGTGGATGGCTGGTTCATCTCGTTGCATATTGAATCTTGGTATTAAAAAGAAAGCGATACAACGCTCAACAATAGAGTGTGTCACAAATTAGAGAGTTTCAAGAGCTAAATGCCCAGCGACAGTTTTGATTCAAGGAAAAGCAACAGAGGAGGGGAAAAGCTTGCAGATGAGGCTGAAATCTGAGGCAAGGCTTTCTAGATATCAAAAGTTGGAACCAAACAATAATATGGTGGTAATGGAGGAGGTATTTGATAAAGAAGAGGGAGTCATAAAGGAAACGCCTGCAAAAACTGAAGCCCTTGCTCCAAATGGTGGAAATGAAGTGAAGAATTCAAAGCATGGAAATGATGAACAAGGTAAAACCTTAGAATTCCAACTCCTTGATGATGTTGTTGAATAGATTATTGAAAATCAAAACAAAACTATTATTTTATTTTTCTTAAGAGGAATCCCCATTGAATCACTTTTACAAATGGGCTAAACAAATTTGGGAAAACAGAAGTTGGGTGATTGAATCAATTAGAGGGTTGGGCAAAGGTTGTCTCTTGCATGTTTAGGTTTGCTAAGCATGCTTAGACAATTTTACAATATGGAACATGGGTTATATGTAGACAAGTTTGTTATTTGCAAGCTTGGTCCTTTGATCTTCATCCTAAAGGCCCTTCCCGTTCTCACTACACCATGTGATTGGAACTCCCATTTATTAATTTAGCCTTTAGACTAATCTTGAAAGATATTGTAGCCCAACTAGGAAAAGCCATATGGTGTGAGCAAATTTTTGATAAATTTACCAGTTTAAGAGTTCATCCAAGGGTATGAGGAAATTGATTTGAATAAACCTTTGCCAGGAAAAAATAAACTATTTGGTCTAGGATTTGAATTGGATCAGCCAATAGTTTATTTGAACAAGCCAAATGCTTGCTTTTTTTGTTGACAAGATGGTCATTTGATTTGTGATTGTCCTATCAGGAAAAATAGATTTTATGCTTCACTCACAAGATGCTTTAGTCAAGGCTATTAATAATCACATAATGCAGTCAAAGACAGTGATTAAAAAACCCCCTTCACCTTCCCTTCAAACTTGTGCTAGCCTTCCTTCTCCTTCTGAACCCTCTTCAATGGTCATTGCATCATATAAAGACGCTATTATGATTGATGATTGGAGGATTGTTCGTAAGAGAAAAGAACCTTCTCCCTCTTCCATTGCTCACTCTATTACCAACAAGCCATCTTGCCTGCACACTTCTGGTTTGTTGAAATCCCCTAGCAAATCCATTTCTCCTCCACCTAATTCTAGGCAAAGGTTGAGGTCTCCACCAACTAGTTCAAAGGATAATTTGAACAATGAACAAGCGGTTGTCATCTCTAATTGTTTTGGAGCCTTGCCACAATAGGATGATAACCCTCTAGTCATTTCATCATGAATTGCAAGATATTATCTTGGAGTGTGAGAGAGCTTTCCCACCCTCATCAAAAATTTAAAGTAAAAAAACACTATAGAAATGGAAACTAGATGTGCTTTTGTTACAAGAAGTTAAAATCAACAATAAATGCTTAGAGGTGACTCTTTTTAGCCTTTGGAAAGAAGCTCTTTTCATTCATACCTCGCATAGAGATGGTAGTGGAGGAGATGTGCTTGGATTGTCTCCTTGGATATCCAAACATATCATTGATAAGAGGGAGGACCTAACACATAATTGTGTTTGGGCTCTTGCTTTTACCAATGGATAGCCCTTGGGTTTCTGCTTTATATATGCTCCTAACAATCCAAAAGAAAGAGTTCTTTGTGACTGGATGTCTAAAACTCTCCTGAATGTTGATTGGGTGTTGGGTGGATATTTTAATATGGTGGAACATCATGAGGATCATAGCTAGTTTAACTATTTTAAACTTAGCCATGAGGAATTTGAAAAATGGATTTATTGTTAGAATTTGCTTGGAGTTACTAATCCTATTCATAATAAATTCACCAGTCATGCCAATAATTGGTATACTTGGTCTAATTGCAAACCAAGTAGTGAAAGGAAACTAGGCAGATTGGATCGTTTTTATTTATCTCATAACATTTAGTTGAACAAGTTTCCCACATATTATTGGGTGTAGGTGGATTATTCAACAACTTTATCATATCATTTTCCTATTTTTTGTGCCTTTTCCTTTTCGCAAAATGCAGATCTTTCCTTTCATCTCCCTTCAAACTTAATACCTCTCATCTTAAAAACATTGAATGTGTTTTAGCTTTAGTGGGGATTTGGAACTCATTTTCTAAACCTCTAGGAGTCATGGATTTCTTGGTGGAATGTTGCAATATCCCAAAGTGTTGAATTTTTTTGATCCTTCGAATGAAGAATGGCTTGGAAATGTAAACATAGAGAAAAAAACCCTCCAAGGGCAACTCAAACATGCTAGAAAACAACAGAACTTCGATCCACATAATGAAAAAAATAGAATCATATTGTTGTTATTGAAGCGCAACTGTGTAAATTAGATCAATACAAAGGGCAAGGTGCCAAAATTAGTTCTAGAATTCATTGGATCAAGGAAGGGAATAAAGGATCTAAATATTTCTTTGATTATCTCAATTATAAATTAAAAAAAGAGAGAGAATTGATGTTATAAGGGACGAAAGTGGATACCATACCGATAATATAGAAATTATTAACCTGTTCTATAATTTTTATGGAAAGTTGTTCAAAGAGGAAACCGATTGGACAACTAATCAATAGCCCTTGGAAGAAAGTATCCAATATTTTATCCCAAATATGATTGATCCAGGTTATAGAAAATTTTTGGACCATATCCTCTCCTTGGAAGAAATTGAACATGCTTTGTTCTCTATGAAACCAAATAAAAGCTTAGGTTCTAATGGACTTCCAATTGAATTTTATTGAATTATGTGGAATCATATTAAGGATTATTTTTATATGTTCTATTTAGAAGCCCTTCAAAATGGTTCCTTAGGTTCTAATATCAACAAAGACCTAATCAAACTTATTCCTAAGGGGAAGAATGAGGATACTATCACCAGTTGGTGGCCAATTACCTTATTAAATACTTCATATAAAATCATTGCAAAGGCTTTAGCAATCAAAATTAAACCTATTGGTCAGATTATCGTGAGAGTTGAGCAAACAAGTTCTTCAAAAAGAAGGTATATACTTGATAACTTAATGTTGGCTTGGGAGACTAGACTGGGCATAACAATCAAACCAAAATGCTTTGGTGGTTAAGTTAGACTTTGATAAAGCATACGATAGAATTCGTTGGAGCTTCATTCTCAAAATGTTGCAATGGTTGTGTTTTGGTTCTAAAATTCAAAAGCATGTTCAAAGATGCTAATGCCCACCTTATTATTAATAGGGCTATGTCAGACTCTTTCAAGTTACAATGATCCATAAGGCAAGGATGTCCTTTTCCCCATTTTTATGTGTTCTTATAGTTGATGCCTTGGGTTATCTTCTCCAAAAAGCATACCAAATGAAACTTATCAAAGTAATTTATATTCCTCAAAACAAGGTGGTAATTAATTCACACTTCGTTGATGATAGCATGTTATCTTGCATAACTCTGAAGAGGAGGTGAACAATACTTTGGAAATCTTGAAGTTGTATTGTGATGTTTTTGGGTCACTTATAGCTCATAACAAAATTGAATTTCTAATGACTCGGCCCAATCCTATGGATACCAAAAGAATGGAGGCAAATCAAGCATGGCGATCTAACTAGATGTCTTGGCATTCCTTTTAGTTTGGGGGTCTCTCTTTCCAAAATGTGGGCTTGGCTTTTAATGTCTTCATCTTCAGTCATCTTTAGAGTCTCAAATCTACTTTTAAAGATATGCATCTTAGTTTGCTTCACTTTAGTGTCTCCTTCATAGATGCTACTAAGCTTTTCCCAAGCATCTTTGGCAGAATTGCAATGCATCACCTTCAAAAAAATTGAATTAGCTATCCCACACAAGATAGTATCCTTGGCTCTAGCATTGCACTATATAGTTTGATTTCATATGGATTTGTAAGAGGAGCATGGTAGTAGTATAACCACTTTTGACTAATTGTCACACACCAAACCCAAGAGAGTTTAGGTGTCCTTCCATTCTCATTTTGAAAAATGAGTAATTAGTCCCATCAAACCTTGGACCCTTGTATGAACTATCATGTGTCATCTCGGGTCTTTGCCTAAAGTTGTTAAGCTTCTACAAAGGAACTTGGCTCTGATACCAATTGTTGAACACTTCTAGAGACTGAGATGGGGGGGAGTGAATTAGTCTGATCAAAACTTAATCCCTTCTAGAACTTAACTCTTTTAGTACAAAACAACCTTTTTTACTAGATCAAGAAACCTTCAAGCATAATAGTAACAAAGAATGATACAACAATTTGAATCCTTAGCAACTTCAAGACTTCTTGAACAATGAAAGATATAGCAATTCTACTTCTAACCAAATCAGCAACAATGAGAAATAGAGAACACACACATGCACAAGGAGAAAACCAAATTTACATGGAAAACCCAATGAGGGAAAAACCATGATGAGAGTCAACTCACAATATAAGGCTCACTGCCAAAAAGACTTGCAAGAAGGCTCACTTAGAGCAAGATACAGAGGACTTGTTGAACTGAAGACAACAAAACTTCAAGAGAAAGATACAAGGGCCTGATGAGATTCACTATCTTAGAGCAGGATACAATATGATTTAGAGAGAATGACAATGATTTCCAACACAACACTCTATTGATTAAGGCATTATAGCACAATTGATTTTTCCTTTCACACAGTTTTTAGCACTATTACTACTAGATATTCAATATGATTTACACACACTTCTTTGTACTTGTACACTTCTCCACACTGTTGCATTTGAAATGATCTTGCATTTATATCCACCAAAACACTTCAAAACTTCAACTAGGTCAGCTAGGAAAAGGATAAACAATGAAATTAATTGGTTGGCCACCAAAACATAATGCAGTCCTATCCAGAAGATAGAGAGGACCAAAAATACTCTTAGTACTTCTTTCAATGTGATCCAAAACCATTTACATGTAGGCGCACACCAACCTAAGTTGGCATTTAGGAATGTGTGAATGAAACGTGAAACACATAACCAATCGGCCCAAAAACACTCTTCCAATTGAATTAACTTGATGTGGTCCTAAGCAGGATAGGTCAAGACAAATCTATCATCACACATCCTCCATTGTTGGCGCAACCCCCCAAGCACACGATGCAAGAAAATGAACAAGCCATGTCAGCTAGATATCCACAAATAACCCAAAAATCCAACTCAAGACATAATGTGGCATCAAAGTGTCCAATTAGTAATGTGTGGATCGCATGGGGATGTTCCTTGAACATCCAACAATGACTTCCATACACTTATTTCATACTGTCATGCCACCAACAACCATTGCAGATCAAATAGGAACAAAAAATTGCATTCCAAAAACACATAATGCTTAATCATGAGATATAATGTTAACATATCAGCTTGTGGGCCACTTTAGCACATGAGATTGGAACTAAGAGATTGCACATACATTGAAAGCACATTCACCAAGCTGTAGGAGCAGAGACATCAATACAGAGAAATATTTGCAGAGCATTTCCTAGATTAGTCTGGACAACCAACACTGCTAACCTTTAGCAATTCACAGAGATCTCGGTGACATAGGTGACTTGCAAATATAGGAGTGCAACATCCACAAAACATTGACATTGAATACTAAATTGCAAGACCAAAGCATCAACAGTGGAGGAATGTAGAGCATTCTCCTGGATGGACTTCAATGCAACTTCCTAAACCAGATACATGTAAACAACTTTTGAAGGCCAAAACTTCCTTTCAGCAACACATACTTCATCAGGAACATCAGGAGAGAGCATAAGACATATTGTAGACCTTCAACAACATCTCTCCACTATCAGTCACGCTTCTAATCCTCATTTGAATATATCATTATGAAATCAACTTTGCTGACAGTAATAATGTATTATATAAACTTCAACAACTCTTCTTTGATAAGGCATGACATCCAATCATGAACTTCAACAATTCTTCTTTGATAAGGCATGAAATCCAATCATGAACTTCATCACCAATGTTAGCCCAAACTAAATATAACAATGACAACCAATAGAAAGGACTAACACCTTACTTCTCAAGTGTTGACATCAATGACAACCAATAATTAGTGTTGACATCAAGACAACAACTGCCAACACATTGAATGCCTCATAAGTTACCATGTTTACCTGTGGTGTGGCTATAAGCTAGTCAACTTATGTATATGTGATATATGCTTGAGCTAAAACCTATATGTACTTTGGAGTTGTATAAGAGAGTGTTTGTGTCACACAAGAGCTAGCCATGTTATGTGTACATGATGTGTTCTTGAGCCATCACTATGTGAACATGGTATGTTGGAAGGATATGGTCCATATGTATTTTTGTATGTGTTTGCACAATAATGATTGGCATAGAACCCACACACTTGATTGGAATGTGTTTTTTATCATTCTATTCTAAATAGATTAAACTAAAAGAAAAAATTAATGAATAGTTATGAATTAGAAGCAAGATTAGAGATTTCATACAATAGGAGAGGATGAATTCTCTCTATATTTGGTTTATGGATTACAAAGCCTTTGATTCCCAAAGGGGATATGTAGGCAAGGTAATCACAAATGAAACCTTGAGGTTTAGGTTTGGGTCTAGGGATGACTCTAACATTGGGATCGAGTATCCCATTCTCGTGTGAGTTTATTAGTTGTGGTATAGAGTTGTCACCTCAAATATGATTGAAAAGGTTATGAAATTGACATTTCTAAATTAGATAGAAGATGCTTGGTTGATTAGTACTTGTTGTGAATTGAAAAAATAGTAGTAACTAAGGGGTGGTTATCACATTGGTATCAGAGCATGGCTCATATGTTGGACCTATGAATCTCACTTGACTCTAGATAAGTAGACTATCTTGAAGTACTAACCTACTCTAACTAATTTGACATTTGGTATGAATATAGTTTCCCTTAATTTATTAAATGGGTTTTTTAGCTCATGAGAATGGTTGGATATTCCTAACCAAGAATACCTAATGGGTGCCAAGGGGAATTTAGATATATAATCGTAGAGGAAAAACTAGAGTGTGCAACAAAAAATTGTGGTATTTGATGATTAATATTTCCCATAATCCAATTGTTGGATTTGATTTCACACCTTGTCATGTGATAGCTATCATGGCATAATTAAGAGTATTAAGAATCCTCCTCATTATATAAGTGTGGATGGATGCGAACTTAAGATAGTGTGTTTAAATTGGTTAGTATATTTTAAAGATAGAGTGGACAATACACTCAATGGGTAGGTTGTAACCACCTTAATAATTGATTACAACCATAATATGGAATAGTAGAGCTACATGAGAGAATTATTATTGGTGATGTTATATGTATGTTATATTCCAATACATATGAATTTAGGTACACATTGAAGGAAAAAATAAGTGGGTGAATATAGTTATGCATTAGCTCATATACATGGAATTCATAAACCAACATGCTACAAGTTTTCAAATGAACTTGAAAAGAACACAAATTTATGTTTGTATTCTTCTAGGATTGAACAAATTTTATTTAATTGAAAATTTTGTAATGAGAGTTGATGGGGGCATTGGTGATATGCATTGTAAACCCATGTAGAGTTTGACTTGATTGTGGGAATGGGATTTAAACATAAATTAATGAAGGTAATTTGAATATATGAGGCATACTTGATGTTAGTGCCCAGATTTGCAAGCCCCAAAATTCATGAAAATCCTTTTTCTTGCCTACATTTTGTCTTGTGCCATATCTTTTACCCACCTTCAATATATGGTTGAGAAATCATAAATGGGTCCACTTTGTCTTGGAGGTTTGATATTCATACTAAATTCCTAAGTGTTGGAGTGTTGGGGAGGGATAGTGTTTTTTTTTTGTAGTTGGATAAGGTTCTAGGACTTTTGTTGGCTCCTAACACTAGGTTTTAAACTTGGGAAAAATACTTGACATTCCTATTCTCAAGTGATATTAAGTGTGTTTTAATGTGGGGTTGGTTCTTGAACCATGAGCATCAATGGACCTATGCTCAAAAGTTTCCATGAGCTTCAATGAGAAAACAAAAAGTAATGTTTTCATAGGTGGTTTAGGAACCTCTTGAATCTCTAATAAGGTTAAACTTTTTACCATGATCTCAAAAAATAAGGAATTAAATTGGATAAGGAAAATGCTATCAATGAGTTCATAGGTTCATGAACTCATTGAATCATTGACACAGTTTTAAGATTAAGAAAAATATTGATAAAGAAGAGAATGAACAATTGAGTATAGGTGTGTTGATGAGTTCACATTCCTTTGAACTTTCCAAAATGTACAATGTTCTTTCAAAGGTATTATAAGCATACAAAGGAAGCCACTTGGAAGAAGGATGTCAATGAGTTTCAAAGTTCCTAAACTCACCAAACCTTTGGCAAGTTGAAAATTAGCTTAGAGATTTAATATGGATGGTGAAAGTTGAAAGGTGTAGCAAAATGATGAAGTGTGATGTATGGCTACATCTTAGGTTTTGATTTGTTTTGTTCTCCTTCTTTCCTCTCACTTTGATTTTCCTATATGTTGGTCTCATGAGGGAACCCTAGATGTTGGCACCAGGTTGTTGGTGCCAAGTCCCCCTTGCGCCCTAATACTTGTAGTGCCCTTCTTCCCTTTCTCCACTCCTTGTCAGCATTAGGCCTATGGGTGAACTTTTTGAAAGGAAATGACGAAATCAGAAAGCCTTCCAAGAACCAGCATGCACCTTCAGTATCTTGTGTTTTCTTAAACGAATTAGTTATCAATCATCTTGATACAAGCACATACTACCATGCTTTAAAGCGGAAAAAGACAATTTAATTTCCCATGCATTAACCCTTCTAGGTAAGTTGATGTAGTTTCAAATCTAAGAAAATTTCAACAACATAATGGCATGTAAATTAACATTTCAAGAATGAGAAACACAAAGAATAGAAGAGAAGAAAACATGATATACATGGGGAATACCCTTTCGGGTAAAAAAAACCCCACTCTGAAGCATCAAACCAATGTATTAATCTGCAACAATAAGGTTACAATACACTTTCAAGCTCGCAACCTTAACATGGAGACTACATCTTGCACTTATGGAGGAAATCCAACAACACTTCAATACTTGCAATCAAAACTATGCATTCTACAATGCAAAGCATCCTATTTATAGGAGATACAAGCTTTGAGAGGCTTCTAGAAGAGTTTAGGCATCTAAACCCATGTGGCAATAATATCTCACACCATAGGCATGATTTGGACATTTGTACAACATTCTCTTACAGCTTTTACAGTTGTCATAACATGCAAAACCTCTCTCTCCAAGCTTGGGCGCCTAGTTCATGCTTATAGTGTGTTATGACAAATTCCTTTAAAATTTCATAAAATGTACTATAAAATTTTGTCACACTTTCAACGCATTCAACAAACAAAGAATAAGTCAAACATGACTATCACACTTATTCTTTCACACTTTTGTCATACCCCATAAGGCACCACACTTTCTCCATTCAAAATATACCTTATGACATGTCATAGAATATGTCATAAGATGACACCACTTGTCCTAGGTCCATGATTCCAAGATGGGAAGCCTACCTCCATATGTGATGAAGATGTGTCATATAGTCACCTCCAACGGGGGTGCCACCCAGCCAGTGGGTCCCACTTAATGACATGACATTGTAGGAAATTAATTAAAACAAATAAATACAATAGTACATTAAATAATTCAATGTTACAACTCTAAGGTTGAAAGACCTTATTCCCAACATTCTCCCACTTGTTGAAGACCTGCCAAGAGTCAAATTAAATCAACAGCTCAGGGCCCCAAGGCCCATAGAGTTGGAACATAATTTTGAAGACAAAGAATCCTCTAGAGAACAAGATAAACCATCAGCTAGACCAACAACCAAACCATGTTGCCCTCATCTAACTGATAAACCCACGAGATCAGAAATAGCACCCACAAAAAATGTTGATCCATCCAATCTACCATACCTCAAAGGTATCCAAAATAACAGTAGAACTTATGCCAACAACATATCCAACCCATAAATTGCAATCAAAGGCTCCATGTGTCAAAACCATCACTAAGAACACACACATCCAGGAACTCCCACTGCATGGGTAATGTCAAACCTGAAAAAGATCAAGGCATACCAAGTCTACCAATAGCATCATATAGAAAGTGTAAACAACATCATTAAGTACCAAGAAACATCCACAATGATATGCAAAACTTGTAAATGAATAACCTGTAAGAGTAACTCTCACCACAAGTCTCCAAAGCTCTCCCATGTTCTCCACACTCAACAAAGGAAAGAGATAAATAAACCTTCATGTCATCAACCAAGAACATAAGTGAAAACACATTATCCAAGTAAAGGTACCAATTTTTTATGCTTAACCTTTCCAATAGTTTCCATCCAAACCTCAAAACCAATGTAATGTGAAACCAAACATCTCCAAAGCTCTCCCATGTTCTCCACACTCAACAAAGGAAAGAGATAAAGAAACCTCCATGTCATCACCCAAGAACATAAGTGAAAACACATTAACCAAGGTACCAAATTTGTATGCTTAACCTTTCCAATAATTTCCATCTAAATCTCAAAACTGATGTAGTGTGAAACCAAACATCCAAGAGGATAACCAAGGCCAAAGAGAGAAACACTGCACATCATATACCTATGGAAAATCCTTCTACATACACCTCTAAATTCCAACTGTGTCAAGTATGATCTCCGCCACAACACCCCAAAATAAAAGTCATAACAACACCCAACTGTTTAATCACCAAGATAAAACATAGCATATGTATTATGTAATCAGCATGGATGTAAGCTTCTCAAGCCAAATAAGACCAAACTAAATATCCATTCCCATACCAGGAAAAAAGCCCAATACATCTCCTAAACTCAATATCAATGAATTTTCTCATAATGCATAAGGAGATAAATATGCCAACAATCCTCAAATGAATCCTCCAAAACCATATATCCTTAGCTTAAGATCCATATGCATGAGAGGAAAAATAATAACATAACACACCTGAAAGGAACAATGGGTGATACCTCTCAAGTAGACTTTTGAGTAGACCAGAGTGGGGAATGAGAATGTTCCTCCAAGATATCTAAGTCATCATGACTCATCCAAGAACACTCTTCTCATAGGTCCATATTGAACTCACGTCCAACCAAGGTGTAGGCTCCTTGGACTTCCTGCTGAAATCTCATCAAGAGTGACCATCTTAAAACATGTCTCTAACTGCAAGCCTCACCTCAGTCTCCAAATATCCATGAGTACCTATAACCAACCATATGTAACATAGCACCATCATGAAGTAATCAAGAAAATGATCAATGTACCCAATATAAAGAGAACCACCAAGATCAGTGTCAAAGCTCCAATCATGAAATAAGAACATAAACATGACAACATGATCTAACCATCTCCTCCTAGGAGATCACATACAATAATGCACATATCATGGTCTCAAGAGAACAAGTATCATGCCGAAATCTAAACATGTATCAAGAGTAAAACATGACATAATACCAAAACACTCTAAACCAAGAAACATCTCCAAACACATGAAGATAACCATCTCCAAATAATGTTCATGCAAATGCGAAAGAACTCTTCTGCAGTAACAAGATCTAAGAGCTCCTCCTAGTAACATCTTGCAACACTAAAGAAGATCATCCATCACCAACTAATGAATACACAGTCACTATTAAAGCTCCCATTGAACAGTGATACCAAGCTCTCCAAACATCATGACAACCATCTCCTTAATGAAGATTCTTTATGGTTCTAACATAATAAAATGCAATATCAGCAACACCAAATAAGTAGAACCAAAATCACCAAGCCAAGAAGATAAACATGTTGACTATCCAAGCACTCAATATCATCCATCATCTCATCTCAAAACAAAATACCAATGCATAAATGACCACCACCAACAAGGCCAACTAATGAAATCTGCATCAATATTGAATCAATTTTGTGGATATAGAAAATCCACATCTAAGTCATCCCACTGCAGCCAATGGGTAGCTAATCCACAAATTGCATAACTTGTAGATCCCAAACATTGAAGCATACGAACTCATCATCACATTAGTAACATGCAAAGTTGAGATATCAAAGAAGATAACATGTAGATTTCAAGAATCAAACACCAGATCACCAACAGACCCAATTTTTCAAACAAATCCACTATTGAGTACCATAGTCATGGAACTAAACAAACATTCTTGCAAATCTACAATTGTTTTCATCCAGAAAACTCCAAGATTCTGAACACAATATTTTCCATAGATCTACAAACCAAATATTTTTGGTTAACATGAAAAAACCTGTAAAAAATATCTCCATGTAAATCTAAGATCACTTAAACATCCAGAATAATAGATCACACATATTTCATCTAAACAAGTGAATACTCCAAATCTACACAAACACACGGTTTTTAGAACACAAGCAAACTATAAAACCTTTAGAGGAAATAGGTTGTTCAAAAGCTTATAAAATATAAATTATCCCAACTTCTCAACCCACAAATCACCAATGGTAAAACATATTCCAACATTTCCTCAAGGAGAAATCTGCAAACCTCCTCAAAACATGCACAAAGCATAAGCACAAACCTATAACTATCTTCCATCTAGAAATACCACAAGGGAAACATAATTAGAAAAAATAGTTCATCTACAAATTTGCAAAACCGTAAGTTTTGATTTACCGTGTAAACTTGCAGACCCACCATGTTTTGTAACACACATGCAAATCCATATCCACTTGCCATCTGGAAGACCCTCAAGTTTGTATACAACCATAATAGTTAAACCAAAATAATGGAATATCATGAATATGCATAATCATAGATTTTTAAACGAAAAATCCATAAAACCCTCAAATCCAAGGAACATAAATCTGAGCCATTCAAGTACAAACATCCATTAGGAAAGAGAGGTCCAGGAACTTTTAGGCCCATTTGCATGCCAACTCCACCACCATCATGTACATGCACCTGAGAGAGAATTAGACTATTCCAGAAGCTTCCAAATCATCCAACGATCAACTCCATAGCCTACATGCATTCAAGGTTATTCAACTGTCAAATGGGAGCTTCATATCAATAACATATCAAATATAACCACATGATCAACTACATAAAACTCTATCTTCTCCATCCTTCACAATGCCTGTTATTTCTAGAAAACAAGATCAACTATAAAACTTCCACTTAGACAAGGATTAATAATCAACCAATTCCTTCAAAACAAATTTCCTCAATATTTCCAAGCTAAGGAATCACAACAAAAGAAATACCCAGAACCCCAAACACCACATGCATCAGCATGTGAGCACATGCAAGTATAGAACTGAGCTCTAATACCAAATGAAAGGAAATGACGAACTCAGAAAGCCTTCCAAGAACCAGTATGCACCTTCAGTATCTTGTGTTTTCCTAAACGAATCAGATATCAATCATCTTGATACAAGCACATACTACCATGGCTTAAAGCGGAAACAAACATAGTTTAATTTCCCATGCATTAACCCTTCTAGGAAAGTTGATGTAGTTTCAAATCTAAGAAAGTTTCAGCAACATAACGACATGTAAATTAATATTTCAAGAATGAGAAACACAAAGAATAGAAGAGAGATAGACATAAGAGAAGAAAACATGATATACGTGGGAAAAACCCTTTCGGGTAAAAAACCCCACACTCCAAAGCATCAAACCAATGTATTAATTTGCAACAATAAGGTTACAATACACTTGCAAGCTCACAGCCTTAACACAGAGACTACATCTTACTCTTATGGAGGAAATCCAACAACACTTCAATACCTACAATCAAAACTATGCATTCTACAATGTAAGGCATCTTATTTATAGGAGATACAAGCTTTGAGAGGCTTCTATAATAGTTTAGGAATCCAAACCCATGTGACAATAATATATCACACCATAGGCATGATTTGGACATTTGTACAACATTCTCTTACAACTCTTACAGTTGTCATAACATGCAAAACCTCTCTCTCCAAGCTTTGGTGCCTAGTTCATGCTTATAGTGTGTTATGAAAAATTCCTTACAAATGTCATATAACATGTGACATTAAAGTTTGTCACACTTACAACACATTCAACAAAAAAAGAATAAGTCAAACATGACTATCACACTTATTCTTTCACACTTTTGTCATACCCCACTAAGGTACCACACTTTCTCCATTCAAAATATACCTTATGACGCATCATAGAATATGTCATAAGATGGCACCACTTGTCCTAGGTTCATGATTCCAAGATGGGACGCCTACCTCCATATGTGATGAAGATGTGTCATACAGTCACCTCCAACGGGGATGCCATCCAACCAGTGGGTCCCACTTAATGACATGACATTGTAGGAAATTAATTAAAATAAATAAATACAATAATACATTAAATAATTCAATGTTAGGACTCTAAGGTTGAAACACCTTATTCCCAACACTTTGGACCTTAGAACCAAGTCCTTTGGTTCTAGGATTGTCTGATTTTTTTATCCTCGTGGCTAGGTCTTCCTAGTTCCCTTTCCCTTCTTTGTGTTTCTTCCATTGGGTGCAAACCATTGGGAGGAATTAAAACCTTGAAACATAGTTCTAAGTCCTTAATTCCCCCCATGCCCTAATCCTCAATTAGTTCACAGTCTTGGTCGACTTTCCTTTCCTAGTTTTCCCCTTCTACCATAGGCATCCCTTTGAGGTATGAATGACCATATGTACTTGGATCCTTTAGACTTAGTTTTAAGCTCTAGTCCCATCTTGCAACTTTGCTTTGCTTCCTCTTTGTCCCTTGATCCACAGTCCCCTCTTGGAACTTAATCCCTACTCCATTTTGGTTCTCAATCTTAACTCCCCCTTTAAACCTAATCTTAATGCTTTCCTCCTTCTTGATACCCTTGGCCCCAAGTCCCTTCAAAACTCCCAAACCTTATAGGAACTCCTCTCTTCCTAGATTCTAGGTCCATGGTTCCTCTTGGGACTCAAACTCCAACTCTGTCCTTTTCCTCATCCTTGGTGCCAAGTTTCTTTTGATCCTTTATACTTTATTAGCCTCTCAAGTTCCATTCCTCTCCTTGGAGCCTAGAACTCTAGAGCAACATTGCACCTCCACACTTGGTACTAGTGCCTTGTTTCATTTTGCTCCTTGACTCATACTAGTTCACTCATTTTTTTCACTAGATTTGTAGACTTCCCTTGCACTTCCAAACTTGGTTCCAAGGTCCCTCCTAAACCCAAAAACTCACTTTTGGCCCATTTAACTCCCTAAAACCCTCACATCTTGTTTCCACCTACCTCCACATCTCGTCGATCAATCCTTCACATGAAATTTGTCGTTGATGAAGTTCCAATAACCTAGATTCACTTGTATTTGTTCTTTGCTACTCATTTTGGAATTTTCATGGACCTACTTGCCTCCCACATTCCACATCCATGGAATTCACACTTTCTTGAAGTTCCCACATGTACTTGGACACCAAAAAATAAATATTATAAATACCATCTCATTTTACATCAAAATGGTTGTTGAACCAATTTTTTAGACGAGAAAGGTTTGTAGGTGTTTCTAGGGCATCAAACATTGAAGGTCTATGTTGAAAATAAAGGAATATATCTTGCATAGTGTAGGAATGGTTTTTAAATACACATATTTGGTAACGATATGTCTCCATGGTAGTTTGCAATGAGTTAGAGGGTATCTTAATCATAGCTATTATATTTCCTCTTATCACATTTTTTGATACATTTGTAATACAAGTCTAATGTATGTGTGACACCACCTAATGTTTTACTATAAGGAAGCTAAGGTAGTGGAACAAATTCCTACACTAATATTGAGAGGAGGGTTAGGTAAAACTTTGTAGATCTTTACTACAGTTACAAAAACTAAACAAAAATAAATATAAATATCAATACCACAACACAATGATTTATGTCAGGAAAACCCTTTTGGGAGAAAAAATCCACATTCCAAAGTTCACCCAATATATTATTCATAAATCAACAAGATTAAAATATACTTGCAAAGACATCTTCTCATGGGAGTATCACCAACCAGAGATCTAGAGGAAACTCAACAGTTGCTAGACTCTCACACAATACAACAATGCAATACTCGGTCATAATGCAATGCCCTCATAAAATAGGGTTGTATTCTAGGGCTAATAAAATCAACGTAATCTCTACCGTAAATATATGACCTAATGATGAATGGTCAAAATATATATATATCGCAATCATTGGACCCCCTGTTGGTGGGGGGGGGGGGGTCATCCCCTTGGACCCTGCAAAGGGGGTTCCCCCTTCCAACCCTTCACACTCAAATATATTAACTTCTTATATTTAAAAGGTTGAGACATCATTTTTCCTAACAATTACAAATGCTTTGTTATGGTCATTCTTCTATTGCATATGAGTTACTGTAGTTCTAAGATGGATTATTAAGTATGTTCATTGTAAGTGATGTAATTAGTGGTTTTCATATGAATTTAAATTAGATTTTATTGATGCTTTACAAGATGTATTTGCATCCTATTTGCATCTCATGACTTTGTTGGCCCATGAAGTATGCACTATCCGTAATGGCAAGGGGTAAATCGATCGATAATTTAATTACCTCCATCCTTATTAGCAGTAGGAGTAGATTAGAGAATTCATCTTCAATGCTATTAACTAGGGAACTATCTTAAACAAACTCCAAAATGTTAAATCATTAAAGAATCATATCCAATATGTTTGTACCTTGTCATTGTGTAATAAATATTAAATGAAATCATCTAAAGGGATTCTAATTTTTTTGTTATCCATGTGCATGTACAAGGTTTAAGTTGAGACAAAAATGTAGTAGAACACCTCTAGGGATGTCCCTTCAAGGTTTAAGTTGAGACCAAAGTGTACTAGAGATCATCCACTCTCATCATTAGTTTTCAACCATTCATATTCTATTGATGAACCCCCTTTTTGTCTTCTTGTTGACATATATGTGGCCTTGAAGGTAATAAATGTTCTAGGATTATGGGGGAGTGTGGTTTTGGGAACTGATAGTTGGCATCACTATCAAGGAGGAATCTTGTTGATGTAAGTTTTTGATAAGGTAAGAAGGGTTTTGAAAGGGCCCAAAACCTTGTACAAAGCTAATAAAAGGAAACTTCCAAACACCAAAGTAACAAACATTGCCAAAGAAACAGTGAGACAAAACCAATAGAAACACCATAGTCACACAATAGACTAAAAAACCAACACCTGGTCACCAAAAAACTAGGAGAGACAAAACACTTAGAACCAACAACAATCCTAAGTCAAAGCCAAAGAAACATCAAAGGCCCAAAGCCGAAGAACACTACAAAAGCAAACACAGGATGTAGACTAAGATACCAACACCAATCACAGTCCCCACCTCAATAGGAGACAAAAAAGGGGAAGGAAACAAGGTAGTAACAACACCCAAAAATAACTCCAACTCCTCTGAACTCCTCACCATAATAGAAGATTACGACAACAAATGTTGAATCCACAGAAGTACCACTAAGCCCCTCCAGCCAAACCCATATCCACCTCAATAAGAGATAGCTCGACCTCCATAGGAGAAGCCAGAAAGGGGGCCAACTGAAAAAGAACACATCTTTCAACCATATCCTCAAACTCCACCTCAAAAGGATATGAATCCACCTCAATAAAAAACACAAAATGAGGAACCAAGAAGAAAGTAAGAACTGAATAAGCAACAACAATGCTCATTAACCTCAAACCCACCTAGATTGTGAGAAAAAACAAGACTTCAAAAGGATCTCTAAAGCTAACCCCCATCAAACACATCTATAGCAGAGAACTAGCAGCACAAAACCACTAGCACAAAAAATTCAACAACCACAAGCAAGCCATGAACCATAAATAGTCCACACCCATTCGCGAGCAAACTAGGAAAGAGAGCAAATCCTTCACCATACAAGCCCAAATAATGGCTTGGACAAAGAAGCTAAACATCAACTTGGAAACCTCCACCAACATAAGCCCAAAGGCACAGAGACCACAAGAGTAGGAGGAACCAAAATCCAAGCCCAAGAAAGGAACTAAACACATCTCCAACCTGCAACAATAAAACAATAGAATTGTCATAGCCAGATCTAAACCTACCTCCAACAAGAGAGCCAAACGAAGCCCCAACATTGAGGAAAGGGAAAAAATGTGGAGCAGAGCCCTTCAGATGGCAATGCAACACCCAACAAACTGGAAGCCAAACCCAACAAGCGTGAGAGCAACCTGAACAACACCAATAAGGGGTGGGGAGAAATCTCCAACCCCACATGAACCACGAACGACAACCCTGAAGGGTCCAACAAATAGAGGGAGCCAAAAGCACACCCCAAACCTCCAACATTGACTCCAACTTCATCCTCAACATCAATGACACAGTCACCAGCGCTTGCAGAAATCAAATTTGCAACCTCGCACCCAAACCCGTACTTCATCGACCCAAAGGCCCAACACCCAAACACCATATAGACACCATCGACCTCAGAAAAGAGGCAAAACAAAGCAAGGAAAACAACCATGAGGAAGCAACACAAGCTCACAGTGAAGGCCAAGCTACAAAGAGAGCTCGTATAAAAGGCATACACCCCAAAGGCCAAGCGAAGGAGGCAAAGGACATCCATCGACCCCAACCGTCCAAAGAAGGAAAAGGCTAGGACTTTAAGAAGTACGTTGGGAAGGGGTGAGACCACCAAAGGAGCAATGCCCAAATGCGCTAGAACTAGGATCTTAGCACCAAGACCAGCCACATACCTCAAAAAATTCCCACACAGATTGCTCCAAGGACAAGAAAGATCAACAAAGATGTCCAACATCTCAAAAACACCTCCCACCAAGGGCGAACAACTGAACCCAGCAAGGAGAGGGGAACTCGACACAGACTTACGCAAAACAGCAGCAGGGATGACCTGCACCAAGATAGGAAGAGGTAACAAACCCTTCCAAGAATCGAGCAGACAGAAGCAAAAACCAGGATCACCCACCAAATCCTCGTCGTCATCCTCACCTTCTGTAGGAATTTCAAAAAAATTCAAAAAACGTCCTTTCCCACTCGTCACTCCTTTTGTCGCCATACCCACATCCTCATGAGAGTTTTTTTCTCTTAACCAAAACTTATCTTGTTGGTGTAAGTTGATGGGATACTAAAAGTAATAAGTTTTTTGGGTTGATTTTTTTAAAAGCTCTATCGGTGGGTTGAACCTAAAATTTAGTCATTACCTTGGAGGTTTGATCTTCTTCAAGGATTTTCTCATCTTGAGGTGGTGAGTCATCTATCCAAAAGAAATTTTTATTGTTGTTATCATTTTTTCAAGAACACAAATCAATTTTACAACAAATGGTTATGGAAGGTTCATATGTTGTGTTTCTTCTATCTTAAGACACATCATTTTTATGATATCTAAAGTTTCTACCCTGCATAGTGGTATGTGATCAGTCATGACTAACTAGTATGGTTTTAATAATCCTTTGGGTGTCCCTTCAAATGTTTCACTTGCTTATGCTCCTAGGAATTATTTTGATCCAACTTCCCATGAGTATATTAGTGATTCTGCTTTGGGCTACTTGTATAGCCTTACATCATGAAAAAAACCATGCATAGTTTTACATACATCCATGTATGAAAGAAAGAAAGAAAAAATGAACTTGCTAAAATGAAAAAAAAAAGAATGTGAAGATAGGATCAAGACATTGTAATCCAATGTTTATCCTTTTGTTTCAAAAAATAGGTTACTCTATCCCATATCACTCCCGGAGATCTCATTTACAATTAGACCTATCTTAGGTCAATTATGAAAGGAAAACTGTGAGTTCCAAGATCTATGACTATATGCCTATATTTGATGGGTATGAAATTCATGAAGAGGATTCACATGTTGAATTATTTTTAAAATTTATCCTAAATTTCAATTTGAAGATGAAGATATGTTGATGAGATTTTTTGTTAGGTCTTTATGTGGAAAGGCAAAAAAGTGGTATCAAAGTTTTCTAGAGAATAAAGGAATAAATTTGCACTTAATGTTGGCCCTACTATCCTTCTCCAAGAATTAAAAAAACATAAAAAGGAAAGGAGAGTCCCATCTTGCAACCCTACTTTGTTTTCTCTTTTTCCTTGATCCATAGTCCCTCTTGGGACTCGATCCCTGCTCCATTTTGGTTCCCAATATTGACTTCCCCTTTATACTTGATCTCGACACCTTCCTCCTACCAGCTCCCCTCGGTCCCAAGTCCCTCTAAACTCCCAAACCCTATTGGAACACATCTCTTCCCAACTTCTAGGTCCATAGTTCCTATTGAGACTCAACCTCCAACACTATCCTTTTCCTTGTCCTTGGTGCCAAGTTTCTCTCAACCATTAACACTTGATTTAACCTCTCAAGTTCCATTCCTCTCCTTGGAGCCTAGAACTTAGACTTGGTTGCACTTGGTGATAGTATTGCTAAGACAAGTGTTAGTTCAAAAAAATATTTTTAGCATGAAGACCTTGCCCCTCATGAGTGTATAGATGGTGACCATATGGAAATAGATGAGAACCTATTTCGTTGGTGCAAGACTTATTTTCTTTCTCATGTAGAGTGTGCTTCAACCAGGTCATTAATTTTTTTAGCACAATGACTAGAGAAGAATAAATGTGTCATAAGTATGATTTCAGTAGTATGTATGACACAATAAATTGCTAGAATGAACATGAAACAAAGAGAAAATATGAAGAACATTATTCCTCTTTTGAGGTGTCTCATGATGATGATTTTTGTGTTGATGAAAAATGCGTCAACAGTTGTGAGAATTGTATATGTTGGTTTGTTATTGTCTTAAAGCTAGATACAATTGATTATGAAGCTTTCCTTTGTGATGGTGTGGTGTCTACTACTATGGATAATAGTTGGATGTCTGAATTAGAATCATTATTGTGGGTCTAACATACAAATTAATATGATATTGAGTAGCAATACATGTGTCAAGTTGGAGATCAACTTGTTTCTCAACTTGATGGTGTGCCAAGGCTCCAACATTTTCAATTTGATTTACAAGAGGAAGTTATTCTTCATGCAGATCAATAGTGTGATCAAGCAAATTTTTCTTTGCACACAATTTTGAGGAATTTTACTTCTACTTTGATTCATATGATGAGGGAAATAGGTATTAAAAAAAAAAAAAACACTCATTTGAGGGAGGTTTACTCTCTTCCATGAGTTTTAATTATTTTGATGTTGACCTAGTTTTTTGAGTTTCACTCCCTATTACTACGGATATGAATGATACATCATAGGATAGTTCTAACACCTATTGTTTATGGTTTCCCTATAGTTATAATGTTAATGGTGAAGTAGATCTTCACCTCTTGCAAAATATTCTCAAGTTGATGCATGCAGATAAAAGACTTGATTTTTTGTAACTAGGTGGTAAAAATGGTTTCAATTTGAGGGAGATCAACTCCATCAACACACTTGCATTTGATAGAAGTAGTTGTAGCAATTTATATATGGCCATGTGCCATGGGTCTTCTTGTAGGGTCTAACCTGTAAATGATTTAGTAGTTTTACTTATATCCATGTCTTATAATTTTTTTCTATCTCTATGTCATTGGCTACAAGTTGTGGTTCTTCCTTGTACATAGTGAGTCTTTGTTGGTGTCTTTTCTTGTATTTATTGTGTGTTTGTTTTTTGTAGTAATGACCCATGCTTTTCATGACGAAGTGTGGATGTCCCATTTTCCTTTGGTCCCCAATTCTTTTCTACCTTTAGAGATTGTTGGATCATTGTGCTTGAAAGAGGCTTATGTCCTCAACCAGAGCCACTTTTACAACATAGATTTGTAGGCCCTAAGATTGATTAAAATATTTCTTCTTGCTTGTTTTGTTGCCATGTTCCTTATATTTTACCCACATTTAATATTTGATCTAAGAAATCATAAGTGAGTCAAAATTTTCTTGGAATGTTTAATTTTAGTTAAAAATTCCTAAGTGCTGGAGTGTCGAGGAGGAAGAGTGTTTACCAACAATTGGAAGAGGTGTTCAGACTTTTGTTGGATCTTGACACCAAGTTTTGAACCTAGGTTAAATCCTTGAATTTTCTTATGTTCAAATGAAGACAAAGTGTGTTGCCATGTGGGGTTGGTTCTTTAACCATGCTTGAGCACTAGTGAGAGAATGCTAAGTATGGAATGCAAAAATTTGCAGAGTTTCAAGAACTTCTTGAACCTTTGACCAACTTCAGAAGTTTCCATGAGCTCCAATGAGAAAAAGGAAAGTAATGCTATTGGAGGTGTCTGAGGTTCATGAACCTCTTAAACCTATAACAAGGTTAAAAAAATTCCTATATCTCTGATAGTTGGGCTAGTGGATGCTAAATCTATTATATTTTTCAAACACACAATATTCACATAAATCAAAATTCTCATCTAAATCAATTATATTTCTCAAACACACAATCTCTATCATTTAAGTACAAAGCTCATGTATCAAAATTTTCCTTTAGGGAAGTTGGGCTAGTGGATGCTAAATCTATAGGAAAATCTCATCATTTTGTTATATTCTTGATGATAACTCAAGATACACTTGGATTTATTTCATACATTCTAAATTTGAAGTTTTCACATTTAAAGAACTAAGATTGTAAAACAAGGATTTTGAGATATGACAATGGAGATGAATTTTATTCTAAGGAATTTAATGAGTTATGTAAGAATGCAAGTATCATTTAGTAGAAAACTACTCCATACACACCTTAGCAAAAGGAAGTGGTAGATAGAATGAGTCAAACCTTGTTAGAAAGATCCATAAGTATGTTAAGTGGCACATAGCTAGATCAAATCTTTTAGATAATGATTGTAAACACTACATACAATAATTATTTAATAGATCTCCTTATTTGGATCTTATTGATAAAACTCTTTATGAAGTGTGGATAGGTAAGAAGTGTTTTATTTCACATTTAAGAGTATTTGGTTGTGAGGCATATTTTCATGTGCTTAATGAAAAGTGATCTAGTTGTTTCTAAAAGCATAACAATGCATATTTTTTGTTAATAGTAATTTAAATGTAGAATCCACTAACCTATAAAATGATCTATTCTAGAGAGATTTGATTTTAATGGAGTTTAGGGTATTTTAGAGTTGTAAATAGCCAATGTAAAAATAAGGAAACAAAAAATTGAATATTGAGATGAATATTGAAGAAGTAAGGAGATGCACATATTGAAGAATAAGATGACAGATTAAAGGATGTACATGTAGAAGATGATCCATATGAGAGTTTTTAGAAAGATGAAGACATTGAGCATGCAATTTTCTTTTAGATCCCCTTCTACCTTGAGATGATCCATGAGAAAATAAAATCTAGTTGATAGGTAAAACCCAACAAATTTTTATTGTGTATTTGATTTGTTATATACTAACAATGAATTAAGATCCTTCAATGAGGCTCTATCTTTGGAGGATAGTGAATCGTCTATGCAATCCATGTAGAAGGAGATTGTGACCTTAGAAAAACGTGACACCTAGAATATTGTTAGTTTCCTTTAGGGTAGAAATCGCATTGGTTGCAAGTGGGTGTATAAAACCAAGATAAGTGTGTATGGATAGTTTGAGCAATATAAATCCAGTGGCAAAGGGCTAGTCTTAGAGAGAGGGAGTTAATTTTAGTGAAATTTTCTCTCTAGTCTAATTTTAGGGCTAGTCTAAATTATTTTATATTATATTCCTATAAACTATTATTTTCGCTTTTGAGATTGAACAAATAGATGTTAAGAATTTATTGTTGCATGTGGATCTTTAGGAGGATATTCATATTTGATAGCCTAACAATTTTACTATGAAGGGAAATGAACATTTTGTTTGTAGGTTGAATGTTCATTATATGGTCTAAAACAATCAAATATGTAGTACCAAAATTTTATTTTGTTTTGATAGAGTTTGAGATTTTTAAGAGCGAGGAGTATCATTGTGTTCATGTTAACATTATTGATGATCAAATTCCACTCATCATCTTCTATGTAGATGCCATATTTATTGGTAACAATAAGGCAATGATTAAGGAGATTAAAACTCAACTTTATAACACATTTGATATGAAGGGTTTGGGTGTTGCAAAATAGATTCTTGGTATGGAGATTAGGAGACTGGGTACACAATAAACTTTGGTTAAATTAGAGCAAGTATGTTGATACCATTTTGTAGTAATTTATTATGCATGATTATGAACATATGAGTATTCCTCTTCCTGTTGGCACTAATCTTTCTTTATCTATGTGTCCCAAATCAAATGATGATTTTGAGGATATGTCTAATGTTCCTTATGCTATTTTCTTTGGTATTCATATTTATTTGCACCAGACTAGATGTTTCCCAAGCAAAGGCAGTTTTGAGTAAGTTTACATCTAATCCTAGTAAGGAGCATTAAACTTATGTTAAGAGGGTATTTATATTTTTTGAGGGACTTTTGATTGCTATTTGTTTTATATTATGGTACTGATTATGTAGATAAGACATTAGACATACATGGATTTGTTGATGTAGATTGGGCAAGTGACTTGGATAGTCGAAGGTCCACTAGTGGTATGTGTTTTCTCTTTTTGGTGGTATAGTTAGTTGGATGATTAAGATGCATACCATGGTTTATTTTTCCATCATATAAGTAGAGTATATGTTTACAAAAATAATTGCTTATTTCTGTCTTTTTAGTTACTTTTCCCATTATTTTCTTGGCACATGATTTTTGGTGCCCATGGTATTATAAAACCACCATATATATGTGTCTATTAATAGATACACATGCATGAGGGGTGGGATCACTAAGGTTTATTGATATTTCACATGTATACTTGGGCTACTAGAATGTTGAGGGGAGAAATTTGGTTGCATACATACTCTTGTGTTAAAAATTAATACGTACATGTGCCTTTCTTTGATGGTGGAATTTTTTTCTTACAAGGGTTTCTCCCCACACATATATGGTGTTATGTGCTTATTTATCACAATTGTTTGTTTATATTTACTTCCATATAAATATCTTAGTGGGAAGCCCAATATTGCATTAATAAAAAAATGATTTGTATACTTTTGAAGAACTAAAATTTGGTTTACCTTGTTTTATCAACAAGCCTACCTCCTCAAATCTAAGGTCTTAACAATGGTGAAAGAAACTCCTTTCTTTCACCTCTAAGCTCCAAAAATATCAAGTATTTCTCTTTTCTCTTTTCTATTTCAACTCTAACTTCCTCTTCAAATTCTAATTCCAAAATTGAATAATGAAATCATCCCCCTTTCCAAACTCAATGAAAAGGGATTATAATGAAATTCCATGGACCACTCCCTTCCTACCAATGGGAAAGAGAAAAATATCAAGCCTCCAATTCATGCACACAAAGTCAAAAAACCTTAGACCATCAATAAATTATTTTACACAAATGTTTAATAGACTTAACAAGAAATTTATACTCTTAAACACTCATGTGTTATTGCATGGGTTCATAATTCTTCAAGCAACATCGAGTAGAATACACTTCACCTCCTAATTGATGCACTAATATATGAAAACATTATATAAAGTATTAGAATGCAACCTAGACCCTTCTAAAACCCTCCAAAATAACTCCAAAGCTTCCTAACCAAAAAGACTAGCCCAAGGGTGTTCAAAGACACAAAATTTAAGAAAATCAACCTCATTGAAGCCTCCAATATGAAATTTCTTACCAAATCCAAATTGGTAACTCAAAAAATAAATTTGAACATTCAAAATATTTAAATCACTTACCAAGCCACATATGAAAATATAATATACAATGGGGTACCATACCAACAAGTTAACACATGGCCTAACATGAATGGTTTTGGTCACACATGACAAAGGTGAAGTGGTATCACTCTAAGTACGTAATTGGGCTCTCATTATCCAAAGATATGGAGTGAGATAGTAGGTAATAAACAAAAAATCCTCTAGTGCTTCATGTTGGCTAATGTCATAATGCCCTACACACTCATTGTGAACATTAAATTGCACCATGTAAACCACAACCAAAGCACAATATGGTTAGACCTCAAAATGCATGATCACACACAAGATAACTCACATATACTAAAATATAAAAGAATCAACATGTATAAAACACCATATTGTTAATACAAGCATGGCCATGAAATGGATCCATAGTCCATATAATCTAGCACAACCTCAATAAGTCTCATCTTAAGATCAATTTACATATAAAAATCAAGCATAACATTACATCTCATAAAAACATACCAATCATCTCTAATCTCAAGAGCGACACAAATAATCTCAATCCAAAAATCATGCAAGCATCTAACATGATATCAAAATCACTAATCTAGGAATCCTTTAACCATCCTAGACTTCATAGAACTCATATGTGAATGATTACTTGTGCCTATAATCCAAGTCATTCAATTCAAACCATATAATGAAATAATAATTCATGATGATAAGAAGCATGAAACTATAAATGAATAAACATATTTAAGAATCATATAACGAGTCAAAATTCAATTATCGCAATCACAAGGGTATCATCAATAAGATCAAAACTGTATCATAGTGTACATATAAGAGTACAAATAAATGTGATAAGGGTCATAAAATAAGTGATCCTTACATATTACATTTGGGAGGAGTTCTTGAATTACTTAGAAGTAAATGTTTTAGATAGGTGTAATAACCCATTCTAATTATTACTTAGTTATATTATTGCAAATGACATTATGAATATTTAATTTTAAAAAGACATAAATTAAGCAACTATTTTCAATCATAGCAACACATGTCTAATTAAAATATGAACCATAATATATATTCATTTCCAAATGTCAATTACAATATCCAAGTTGACTTGGCTCATAGGGCCTCAAAGTTAAAATGTAATATACAAATTTTACATCAAGGTTAGATCATAATCTTTTGATAACTTGAAAACATCCAAGGTTTCCTTTTGACGCTCGCCTCCACTGGTGGACGAGAACATGGCTGAGGCAATTTACTGCCCAGCCATGAAGCAAACGCTTCCCCATAATTCTTCCTACTCAAAGTGTCCAACCCTATATACACAAAAAATTTAGTAAGAGAACAATCTGCAAGGTGGAATCTGGTGTGTACCCATACATCAACATACATCTCTATCTATGGTTAGAAAAATGAAAGATCTATTCTAGGAATGGTAGAGAGTGTTATCACAAAGTCCATACATACATAATGGGCTAATTTCTTGGCCAAGCATTAAAATTTAATTACAACAACAAAAGATAGGTTTTGGATAAAGCAAAAACCTATACTCTCTGAACTGCATTTTGACACCCGTCTCGGAAGGTAACTTTCAACAACACAGTTTATTCCTTAGCAACTATCTACCCTCCAGTAGCATCTACCACGAGGTGCTCTAGTCTACTTAGGTGTTGCTATTCTACTAAACAAAGAGAATATTCTTACACACATATTTATGGAAAAGTAATTCAGTCTACTTAATTCCTCAACTTAATAAATCATAAAGATAATTCAAATGAAAATATTCAATACATTATCCATTCAATTCATACACATATCACATATTTACATTCAACATAATTCAGTATTTAGTAAAAAATAAAATTAAATAAGTAACAAAAGAAGGTATGTGACAAGTATGTGTATGTATGTAGAAAAAGGTCTATGTGCATACACATATATGTGCCAACTTAAATTATTACATTTTTGCATACATTCTAAAATAAAAACCATTATAATAGTTTGCTTCATTCAAAATAATGCTATAGATTGTCACGTCGTCTGACAGTAATAAAAGATGTAAATTTTCCTTTTTCAAAGAAGAAGAATAGTTCTATTTGAACAATTTCCACATATTGATGTGTTGTTTGTATCATAACAATGTTGTTTGTAGAAGTTTACAAGTTACTTTTCCAATATGTCTCATTAATAGTTTCAAGTTATCCAGTATATCATGTAAACAATCAATGTTCTATAATTCCAGATATGCAATTATCTAAACAATACTAGTGTCCTTTTTGTGCAATCAAGGAATTGAATGACATGCTTGTCGTTTCTAATCACATACAAAGTTGGAACATTTATTTTACTGTTTCGGGTTAAGAAAGACACGTGTTTCTATTGGTGGTTGTTATGGATACAAGTTCAAGCTACTGTCATTTTATAAATGACTAATAGCCAAACGATTGTTTGGCTTTATCACTAACATTTACCATTAGCCGAACCTTGAAGAATGTCGATTATCGGCTTACATTGTTCGATGACCAGTTGGTAAGACTCATTCCTAGTGAACGTTCTATGGAACGATTTGGGTATCATTCTAGGAACGATTCAGGTATCATTCTAGGAATGATATGTGTATGCAACATGGATTGGTGAAAATAACATTATGAGCATCACATGTATGCATAAAATGGTATACTATAAATCAATATTCAAATGGTATATTGTAAGAATACAATGGAATATTGTAAATAAAATGGATCATTCTGATGAACGATTAATTCCATATACAAATGGTTTACTGTAAATCGATCTTAAAGATTGAGCTAATCATAATAAAATGAAAGGAAATAATCACTATGCCATCATTCGTGGTGAATGAGGTGACATGCTTAAATAATGACATACATATACATCATTCTAAGAACGATTATTGTAGCGTTCACACCCATTTCGTGTGAAATACTTGTTTGGCCTAGTCGACAGGAAGAACAAATAATGAAGAACAACAACAAAGATACAATCATTTTCCCTTAAAAGGAAACGATAACGATTTCAAAATTGTTAAATACAAAATATAATTCTAGTTATCGGAATCATTCGATTAACCATGTAATGGTTAATAAACTTACATGTAAAACATATTGATTTGGGGTGATAACAATAAAACAAACAAAGCTTAGCCAGATTCGGCTATCATGCTAATAGATGATTATGCACATAATTGATGCATGCAAAGGTTGGCCGATAAGGCCCTTGCAATATTTTTTAAGAAATGATCGATCTTAAATTGAAACACCTTGGTACTAAATCAAAATAGGTTTGTAGTAAATGGGCATCAATGTTTTACCATCAACTCGAATGAAATCAACATAATAAAAGGGAAGTGAAGATTTCAAATAGTTTGCATTGAAAAATCAAACATATACAGTATCAAACAACAATTTTTAGCTATGTTCGTGGATTTTCCTTGGCTCTTTCCTACTTCTCCAAATGAGTTGATTCACTGGCTTGCTTTTTCTTGATTTCTCGTCACCACTGCTAGACCCTTGTCGATTCCTTCCCAGTATTTCATGCTACCAAAATAGAAAATACATGTTTTCCTTACCTGTTTGCTCCATTATGGGGCTGTTTCATTTCATAATTTACATTAATTTTAGCTGCCCCACATTGAAATTTGAATATCTTGCCTTAAATTTGAATGCAGGTCACTATATATATATATATTACTTTTATAAAAGTATAGTATTCAATCACTTTCAAGCGAAGGATAAACTTTTATTTTATTCGAATAATGACTTTTAAATAAAGTGGTTTTCTTATCCTTCAAGCATGCCTTTTAAATTACATACAAATATGTTTAATCATGTTATCATTTTTCTTTTAAATTTTGAAAGCACGAGATCAAAATAGACAATTAGATAAGAAATCACATGTATATAATTTCACAAGCCTATTTTTTTCTAAACATTGAATCATTCGAATCAAGTCATTATAATCTTCTATATGAAGTTTCAAATGCAACTATCATGTTGTTTTGTGGTGTGTGCACCTAGATTCCATCAAGCTTATCGTTCAATTTGGCTAAACGATCCTACCTCAAATGTGTTCTCGTCCTTCAATCTATTTTCCTACATTTGCACACACTTACACTTACGTAGTTCATCAATAACATTCCGTCATGATAAAGTATAAGATAGTTCAAAATATCACATGGTCAAAAGACGGCCAACTTCTTTCAAACATTTCAAAAATATGAAATTTTCATTCAACATATTGAATTTCCTCAATTATTCAATTTATCATATTATAATTTAAATGCAATAAAAATGGGTTATGACAATAGGGAAGTGCAACATTAGTGTGTTACTTCTAGCATACAAATAAATGTGATAAGGGTCGTAAAACAAGTGAGCCTTACATATTACATTTGGGAGGAGTTCTTGTATTACTTAGATGTAAAGGTTTTAGATAGGGAAGTGCAACATTAGGTGTGTTACTTCTTGCTCCTTGAGGAAAATCTTTTTGTATTAATGGTAGTTATGTCCTATTCTTCAACATGTTTTCTATGCAAAATATGGCTTTCAGGTTTGACGAACATGTGTTGAATAAATAAATTTTGGTGGTATACCATTATCTTATTGATTTACAATCCTTTGTAAATATTTTCATTCTGTCCTACAAAATCTCATGTTTATCCACTCCAAAGGTCCCCTAGAGGTTACCAATTCTTTCACTTTCCCACAAATGGTGGATGATGTTATCTTGCATTCACTTCAACATAAGGAGGTGACACATGGTGTAAATTTTCCATAATAAGCTAATTTTAGCTCTTTGACTTTGAAAGGAAAATATATTTGGGTGGTTGAGGTTCTTTAGTCAAGTTTGCCTCCTAGTGGCTAAGGTAGTTTGAGTGGATGGGTTATATATTCCCTATCATAGTTTATGTTTTGTTGGTGTTTCCTCTTATGGGTGGCCTCCTTCATCCATGTGCATTTTTTGTTCTTTGGTAAATTATAGAGATTTGGCCATAAATTCTTTATTGATTCTTGTGTAATTTTTTTTCTTATTTTATGTATGAGGGTGCCAATAAAATTCCTTTATAAGCTACTAAAAAATATTTCAATTTAAAAAATGCTTAAATCAATGTAAATATTAAACTTTTATTATTTCATTGTAATACTATTACATTTGTAAAAGACAATTATATATATATATATATATATACTAATTAAAAAGACCAAAAAAATCTTATATATAAACTTTTTTTTAGAATTCTGAAATAAACTATTTCCTAAAATTATTTATTCAATTTCTCAAAATAAAACGCAATTTTAAAATAATTCTTAAATATATTTTTAAATTAATTACAAAGATAAATAAGATTTATCAATGATAAATTATTTCTAACACCACTGTACTATTTTTATGCTATATAATTTATGTGAAATCACGGAAAGATCAACCATGGTACAAGGTTGTCCATAAACATACTACTATAAGAATGGTCATAGCACAAGATTTTCAATACAAGAACAAAGATAGTTGAGAGGATATAAATGTGCTAATTCCTTAGCAAATGAATATAATGAACAAAATTTGAGATTAAATAATCATTGATCATATATTATATTATTGTAATTATCAATATTACATTAAATTTTAGTTATGGAAGATATAATTTGTATAAATTATTTTTTTATGTGACTATTACATAAAGTAAAAAACGTTTTTAAGGGAACGTTTAGTAAGGTATATAATATTTATATCTATGTTAAATATAATAAATCATGATAGCTAGAAAATAAATTTGAAATTGATCTAAACTACACAAATATTTGAATAAAAATCAAATGCTTAAAATGAGCTATGGGAAGTTTGATGAATGTTTTTGGGAAGTTTCAAAAGATTTTAATATTTCATGGCACTAGACTTAGTTATGGATGTAATGTCTTACGCAAGTGATTAATAGTTGAGTGCTAGTGTCTAAAAATTGGATGGTAATGTCTATTAAAGATTGTGATGGAGAGATATTGGTGTCTAACAAATAGATATTATTGTCCTCTTGGATGCTCATGTTTTTTTTCTCTAGTTATCATGAAAATTTTAAAAGTTTCTCACCTTGTTTGTTTGGACTTGAGTCCTACTTGCAAAAGCTTAATAACATGTGTGTGTGAGTAGATCCAGCCTACTAAAATCTAAGTTACATAAAAAATAGATAGTGCTATTGGGAAACTATATCAATCAACCCACATATTCTTCTCATTTCAACTTCCATGTTAGCATATAAAAATTGAGAGTGTATGATCTCTAAATGGAAGATTTTTTGTGTATGTAAATAAGAATGGACATTAGTACATGAATACAAAAATATGAGATAAAAATTTAAAAAATAGACAATTTTCGATCTTGCAAATTGATATTAGGTAAATTGAAACTACTATTAAAACCTTCACCTATTAAGCTAACCATAATGATTACACCATTTAAAATGAGAAAAAAAGACTTAATATTAAATACCCATTAAAAATAAGGTCCACTTAATGAAAACCAAAACTAAAAATAAAAAGTAAAACGATAAACATCTTTGCTTCCCACCAAGCACCAAATGATAATCTTTAATTGAGACCTTGCTATTAGTACCAAATCTTGCATGCCCCAAATTTTACATTTTGCACCCAAATATTACCTTGTCTTCTTTGTTGGTCCTATTGACCAACATTTCATACTTCCCTATGCCCAAGTCATTATATTGACATGTTTATTGCAAATACTTTCACAATTGTGGAGTGATCTATAGTTATAGAGATATGTCAAGGGAATTTGTTAGCCATGTAACTATGTGGGCCCATATGGATATTTAAAATGCCATGTGAAATGAATGTATGTCCCTCTATATGGGTCTTTGCCTTTATTATTTTTAATAGCATTTTAATAGCCCCATAATTACTTAGAGATGGCTCACATGGCTTTTTAGATTTCTTAGGGATAAATTAAAAGGATTCATGAAAGGCCTCACTCATTCTTCCCCATACTTTAGGGCCAAGTTAGCATGGGGCCCTTTTATCATTTTCGTTTTTCCATCAAGGTGAGGCTTTTCATGGGAACTATTTGATTTCTCATGGTTTTAGGTGTAACAAAGGGGATACTACTAGGGTATTGGTGGTGTCATTAGTAGCTTTGTAGCTATTAGGGGAGAGGGGCTTATAGTGGAGCACCCTAACTTCACGTTTCTCAAAATCTTATGTGGAAATTTCAAATCACTCCCAATTTTGTACAATAGTTTATTTGGCAACTCATGCTTCTATATTTCGTTTTAGGGCCACATCATCAAATATGATGCCACATCAACATGCTTTTTTATTGAGGTATCCAAAAAGGCCAAAAAAAAAAGTGAGACCGATAGTGGTGCACTAAGTCATGTTTTATTAGTCGTTGATGTGGCATCACATGATTTGTCAGTTTTTGTACTTTATGGATAAAAAGTGTTTTGCAATTGGATATTAAAGTGCTCCACTATGGAGCCCATTGAGGACTACTTTTATCCCCACTATTGGACCCTGCTCCATTATGGGCCCCTCTCCCCTATATGGGTCCATTCCTCTTGTAGTAAATAAGAGATATTTGTTTATTTTGAAGATCTAATAAGATGAGACATTGTATTTGGTTTGTTTCTCGAGGGTGATCTTGAAATATTGGTTGTTGGTTTTTATAATGAATTTAAAGTTGAAATGAATTTTTTTGGTGGGTGGTGGGCAAGAATTGAATCTAGTACAATTTCATTAATAGTGCGATGTATATGGTCTGTTGTTGTTTATTCTTCTTTTGTTTTTTTTAGTTCAAATTAAATCAAAATCCTCATTCCTTAACCTCTTTCGTTCCTTGGATTTAAATTGAGTGAGTTACAAATTTATTATGTTTTGATGGTTAGGTGAAGAGAATTGTGGCATTTGGTTGGATTCTATCAACTCTTGTATCCATGAGATGCTCTATAAGAGTTCTATTTTGAAAGAAAGTATGAGTCATTGGCAAATATCATTAAACATGAATAGAAAATAAATGACAGTAATCAAAGATCAACATGATATATATTATAAACGTAGAGAATTCAAATAAAGAATCACACAAAGAGATTCAATATTGGGAAACATACATCTTTCTATATAAATACAAATATAACAAGAACAAGTTTATCAATATCTTCTTCCTTTGCTTCTTCCTACAATGACCTTACATGCATATAAAATGCATTAAAATACCACATATGTCATCTTTCCTCTTGCATATATCAATGTATGTATATGCTACATAGTCACAATGTGAGATATGTTTTCAATATGATTGTCTATATGCAAGGTAATCCAAGGGTTTGGTGTTTAGGTTACAACCATTCACCTTATAACTTTTTAGTTATAAACTTAATAAATAAATAATTTATAAAGTCACAATTTATAAATTACCCCTAACTTTATATGGTAAGGATAAACCTTATTTGGATAGTCTTATAAATATTCATAGGACCACTTAAGTTAAATATGGACCTCCTAATAACTATTATGCTTTAATAGTTTTAGAGTGTATTAGGTTTGGTTGGTTGATGTTGGGTGTTGCCATGCTATAGAAGTTTTCTTCATTGATCAAGGGGTTCTAAAGCATCAATTGAAGGTCGAAGCTCAGTCTCTCATGCCAAGTGGATGTTGCAAGTCAAGGAAAGGTGTAGAATGTAGGATTTTTTATGGTGCAATCATCTCCGTGACTATTTGGGTTTATTTAGAAGATAGATATGTTTGTATTTGTATCTAAGGTCACACTTGTTGGTATGATATTTTAAAGTTAGTTGGTCCATATACTTGTAAAATAACATTCAAGCATATTTGATTCTAATATTTTTGTATAGAAGCGAATTTGCACCCTTTAAACAAATTCCCCTTTCTCGCACCCTCACCTTAGAAAATCAAATTCGAAGGCGAAATTCCACATCACCCAACTTCCTTCCATCCATTTGGAATTTTTCCCTTGTGTCAGTGAGAGAATATTTGTCGGGGACACTCATGTGGCATATGGATGTCCGTGCGGTGCAGTATTGTCCCTGACAGATTCCCATTTCTGAAGTTGGCAAAGGCGTTACACACCCGATTGGGGTCGATTTGTAATGTCCCTCTTCAACCAACTAACCCTAGAAATGACAAATTCTTCTTCATTATCCTTCAAATTCATTCATTCTTCACTCAATCCATCCCTTTTTCACATATCCTAGCAATTTAATCTCATTCTCCAGCATTCACTTCACTCTCAAGCAACATTTCAACACTCCATTGCAACAACAACACTCCATCAACTCCACATTGCAAGTGTGAAGCAAGCCATAAAAGCATGGGCTTGGAAGTCTTGCGAGACCTCCCTTCATCACAGTTGCAGTTGTGGTGATTTTACCAAGTCCATATCTCCTCCATTAGCTAGTGAGCTTTTGGGTGGAGGTGGTAATATTTCACTCCTCTCCTTTGTGATTTGGTTGAGTAGCATTGTATTGTTTTGTAGTGTGGACTGCTCTCTTTTCTTTCCTTTATTGCATATTCTACTCCGTTGCATTCTGGTTGTCCGTGGAGGTGGAAACACCAAAATAGGGGTTTGATTGAGGCAGGCCCCTATACAACCCCAACAATTTTCCCTCTTGCTTGTGTAGGTGAAAGTATGTTTGGATCTAGTTGGTGAACAAGTGCTTTTGTGAGATTATCTTCATCACCTTAGCTTTCATTTACTTGCTTTATCATCTTTGTCTCTATTTCTCATACTTTATCATTCCTTTTTTTCTTGTCAAAGCCAACTAGCTAGGATGTTAGTTAGTTTTTAGGATGTTTGTATTGTGTTTATTTTTTTCTGATCGTACAGGCGCCAATGCGCCCGAGAGATGCCAACGCATTGTGTTGTCATCCTAGAACTACATTGTCGTCCTCAGACAAAGAGTTGTCTGAGACATAGTATCAACTCCAAAAACTAGCTCGCCTAGCCCAAACCTAAGTTCAGGACTTGTAGAGTGATAAAAGTACATTATAGTGCTCATCATTCTCGATCCTTATCCCAAGGCATCTTTTAGAGTGAGGTAAGTTATGGCAGCCCTCCGCTCTCGACTCTCCGTGACCTGGAGCCTTGATGTGGTTGGTCCCTCTCTCTTACAATTTCTAATACAATATATGGGAATACATTGTTTAGTGATGGGTTCTTAAGGTAGATTTTATCATGCATGTTCTTGGTTTCATAAAGTAATGTGCTTATTTAATCATTGAGCCTAGCTTATAGTTCATGAGTGCACTTCTAGTTTCACTACTTTTTCTTGTACATGTGTTTATATGTTGTATATGAGTGAATTTGCACCCCCCTTGCAAATTCCCCTTTCACATCCTCCACCTTAGAAAAATAAAATCGGACCAAGTAATTCCACATCCTCATTCCTTACCCCATCCACTTGGCGCTTATTTTTAGTGTCGGTGGGGGAATTTCTGTCAAGGGCACGTGTGATGTGCAAATGTCTGCATGGTGCGTTGCCGTCCTGATAGGATTCCTGCCTCTAGAATATGTAGAGGCAATACGTTCTCCATTGGAAATGAAATGTAACGCCCCTATGCCTTCCTTCAGACCTTTGAATGACTCTTTCCCTCCCAAACCTTCTTCAAAGGCTATCTTTCACTTTCACTTCATCTCTTTAGCAATTCTTGATCTCCTTCACGTTTCTACAGACTAATTCAATCATCTTCATACATTTAAGCTACTTGTTGCACTATCGGCTTCATGTTTCCAACAATCATAACATCCTACACATCTACCATAAAAGCTACAACTTGGTGTCTTGTGAGACAACTTTTGACATTGTTGCAACTACGTCAACTCTGTCATAGATGTGGACTTACATTCCTCTCTCATTGGCCTTGAGTGCCTTTGGTCGAGGGTGGTAATGCTTTCACATTACTTTGTTGTTGGATTTTAGTAGCATAGTGTCTCTCGTAGTGTTTAGTTTTATTTCCGTTCCAACTCATTTTCTTTATCATATTTCTATCTCTCTATCTATTTGGCTATCTATGGAGGTGGAAACACCAACATAGGGGTTTGACTATGACAAACCCCTATACAACCCCAAAATTTTTCCTCTCTTGGTTGTGTGTAGGTACGTGTTCATGTGGAGCTTGTTGCCGAACTGGACTCTTCATGAGTTGTATTCTCTCCTTTCCCATTCTTGTCATTTCATAATCATTTCTATCACTCTGTCACTTTCCACTTTAGTCATCACTTTAAACTTTCTTTGCTAAGCTATCAGTAGATTCCTGGTACTTTTATTGTACTTTTGCACTTTCTGTCCATATGGATGCCGTCGCCCTTGTGAGATGCCAACATGTCACATTGTCATCCCTGATCTGCATTGTTGTGCTCTGGTAGAGAGATGTTTGAGATATAGTTTGGGTTCCAGAAACCTACTCGTTTCGCCCCACCAAAACTCTCAGGTTAGTAGAGTGACAAAAGTACTTGAGAGTGCTTTTCATTCTCTATCCTTGACCTTAAACACTTGTCCAACTTAAGGTAGACTATGGCAACCTTTTGCTCTTGACTCTCTCTGACCTGGAGCCTTGGTGTGGTTGGTCCTCCTCCTCTACATATACAAGGTTTGGAACTTGACTCAATTTTCAAGGAATTTTTACAGCTCTCATTATTCACCACCATCATCTTTAACTTATTGAAATTTATTTACTTCTATTGTAGTGTTAAATTTACCTCTACCAACATGGATAACTCAATTTTATAGCTTTCACCATAGCTTAAGAAAGCTCATTTTTTAGTATCAAATTTTTATAGGGTTATACATAAAGGAGTTTTGCTAATATTTATAGCCCATTACTTTAGCAATGTTATATCATTGGAGAGCTAATGTTTGATACACATCTAGAGGGTTATATATGTGAGTTTTGAGGTTGTAACATGTTTATGACAAATTAAGGAGGGTCATCTCAAGTGATAACAATTAACTCATCATAATTTATTGCATTATACACTTATTATATGCTTAAGTTAAGGTCTTTTAAGTCTACAAATATCTACTATGAGGACTTGATTAGTCAAGGGCTAGTTGTTATTCTCTCATTTCTCTTTAATTATCCCATGACCTCAAAGGAGACACCATCCTAGGCTTATAAAATTCCAAATAAGAAGAGAATATACCCTAACATATCAATTGGCCCTTAACTATCTATTGTTTGATGATGGTTTTTCTCTTATCTTATAATTTTTGTCCAACTTGCACAACTATTGAGTATCAAGTCTAAGATAATAGATCCGTAGTCTTGAGAGCCAACACCTACCATAAAGGAATCTAAAATAAGATTGCAATAATAATAAAATCCTACAAAAATCCCTTTGCTATCCCAAACTCACTAAGCCCTTCATTTCATGTCCTTATCACACACTTGTATTTCATAGAACAAAAAATGATAATCCTAGGTTCAAGGATATGAGGTCACAAGGTTCCTTAATTTTTCCCACTAGAATAATAGCTAATATGACATCACTAACAACCCCAAGCTCTCATCCATTGTACTGCACTTAGTCATTCAATAAATTTGGTCAAATATTTTTAAAATTTCTTCATCATTTCTAAGTGAATTTTTAGTCTAATGACCTCTAGCTCCACCTAAAGGTAATAAAATCACCTTCATCCTACTTCGCCTCATTGTATTTGAAAAACACATTTCCAACTCAAAATCCCTTTGGATCATCCTTTTAGAGGTCATCTTCTTTCAAAACTATTCTTAGAATGAGGAGAGAGAGAGAGATGATAAAACTTGTTGATTACTAAAATTTGACCTTCCAATTATTGAAATTTGACATGTTGATTATTAAAATTTGACTAAGTTTGAAAAATTATAAGATCTTCCAAAAACTAGAATTTGCATTATAACTCCTAGAGATCTAAATCCACTCTCAAGCATCCTGAAACTGTATATATGAAATATAAATTAAAGTATAAGAAAGTAAATGTCCATATGTAAATGTCAAATTATTTCATGTCTATAATTTCATTGAAAGAGGAGAAAAAGAAAGAGAAAGAGAAAGAAAAAAGCAAGAGAAATAAAAGTTTTCAATGTAAAACATAACACGAGTGCAATATAACATGCTCACATTTTGTGAAAGCATTTGAATAACGTGAGCGTATTATAATACGCTCGTGTTTTATCTTGTTTTGGAAATTTTCAAGCCTTAGAATTGGATTTTCCTTGGACTTCCAACCCAAAGACTTGGAGTGACTTTCCAATGTCCAAAGACGTGTTTTTGGAAATTATAAAAAAATTGGCACAATCTTGAGCATGCTCCCCATCAAGTTTGCACATGTTTTAATGTCAAGTCAAAAAACACCATAGTAATGTTAAGCTCTCTTAGCTATCTAACCATGCAATTTTTTTGACATTTTGAGTATGTTAAGATTTTCATCTTTAATTTCTTTTGTTAGTATATCTATTTTTTGTCAAACAAACGTTTCATATTTTTCAATCAGTTTATCAAAATGTCAAATAAATTACATTTTTAAAAAATAGACTCCACTCTACACATATTTAAAAAAAATGATTTTTGATTAGTTTTCAAAAATTTAGGGGGGAGCACACTCAAATATCTATTTTTCAAGATGTGTCTATTTGAAAATTAGTAAAAAATCATATGTTCATTAAAAAATTAGCAGAAAAAATCGGGGATAAACTACATGGTGTTAGCTAATTTCTCACCGAAGTGATTTTAGAAATACTAAAACAAGGTTAACATTTTAGGGGGGCCACACCAGACACTATGTTATATTTTTTGAAAAAAATAGGACCCCCTTTTTTTAATTCTTTAATCTCTACCATTTAAAAAAATAATTAGTAGTTTAGAAAGTAGATTCAAGCACTACAATTCATTGCATCTTAAAATTTTGAGTGTAACTATCTTCAATCAATATTTTCTGATTTAAGAAAAAAAGCGGCCACTTAAAAACCCCTTTTTGGTCAATCTTTGTGCACTTACCCATTAAAGTAGAGACCATAAGCATGTGGATTGAAAGGCACGTGGAGAAAATGGACAATAGAGTTGAAATTATAGTTATGTCATTAAATATATGAGCTAATAAATATGATTTTTATTATTTAAATATCATTTAAAATCATAGATAAAATAATTTTTTTATTACAAAAAATGTACATTACAAAATTTAGTCAACTTATTTTAATTCTACTCTATTATTACTTCATTTAACCAACTAAATAAAGTAAATTAATTTTAATAAATAAAATAAAAAAGTGATACGTAAACAATGACTCCACTATTAATTATTTTTTAATAAAAATGAATTGTGATTTTTTTAAATCAATAATAAAATTTATTATGGGGGTGACTTGTATAATGTAGTGGTTGAAACACTTGTTTGGTGACACTGCCACCAAGATTCAAATTCCCGCTGGGCCGTAGGCTTTGTGCTTTTATCAATCAAAAAAAAATATTTACATCATTTTCAAAATAAATAGATCATAGAATTCACATTGAAGTTATGTCATTAAATCTATAAACCAACAAATATATATTTAGTCAATTAAATTTATTTAATAGAATCATAGATAAAATAATAGTGAAAAAGCTCTATTAATAACAAAATTTATTATGAATCTATTAGTTACATCATATTAATAATACTTTTTATAACTATTATCTAATAGAATAATTTAGATAACATATTTTCTACTTTTGCATATATTAAACAAAATAATCTGCCTCATAGAATCAATAACAATATTATTTTATAAGTCCAAGTCCAAAATGACTTCTTTCCATCCTAAAACACCTAAAAAATAGCTGTAATATAAGCAAAGACAACCTTCCATTTTTGACCAAAAAAAAAAAAAAAAACCATTTTAGACTTTCAATGTACTTATAAAATGGACATTTAACTGAATGGGCATATATCCCAACCAGGGCTTAAATTTGATGGTCGTATGACCGTATTTAGAGATTTTTGCCGTAAAATATAATCAAAATTTTTAGAAGATTGTATGAGATGAAAGGAGAGATTTTAGATAGGCTGTCAAAATTTATATAGAATTACAATGATATATATTTCATTTATATATAATTTTACTTACACTAAGGTATATCATAATGTTTTAAGGGCACCTTTGAATAGATAACCATCATTAGAAAATTTGTTGACAGGCAAGGTCGACCGTCAAATTTAAGCTCTGATCCCAACCTGTCACCAATAGACAACTTGCAAAGATTTTCCAAACCAAATATTTGAAAGTCTTACAAGATTACTTCATAATTATCTTACTTAACTCGATCAATTACAAATAAATACGATAATTATGTACTCACAAGTCACAACTACATAACCTTGTTCATATAAATGTCGCGTGTTTTCCCTGTGAAAGTAGAGGGAACATACCTTACATCAATTTATACTCTGATTAAATGCCACCCAGATACCAACTAGTGTCTAGAATTAATCTGGACAGCAACCCATTTCTCGAGAATTCAGTTCACCAACTCCTTTTATGCCCATCGTCCCTCTGCAGCAGCATTCACATCACGGATCTGAAACTGTGCTTCACTAGAGCATGCATTCGTTGTAGGTTACAGAACCGAGTGCAATGATTTCTCAAATTCCATTGAGAGATCATTTTCACAGCAAACGATTAGAATTCAGTTTAGCCCCCGCCTTGTGAATCATGGACTAATTCTCAGCAATACCCCACATTACAGATCTGCAACTGACCGTAATACTAGAACACCCATACGTTGCAATTTGTAGGGTGCAGTGCCCTTACTGCAGGTCACTTAAATCTCAGATCTGCAGCAATGGGGTCATTGCCTGAGTCATTTCACACCTCAACCTCAAACTACATCAATGCCAACGAAAACAACAACAGTGCCAAGAAAAACAACATTTATGCAAGTGGAAACAGCAATGGTGCCAACGGAAATGGAAACCACATTGCTTTTGGCACACCCCACATGCAGCAGCTATTTGAGGAGCAAAGAAAGTACCTTAATTATTTCTTTTCTCATGTTGAGTATGCTGAAGTACAGGCCTTTGCCCAAGTTCTCATGAATGCCAAGGGAGTCATATTTTTCACAGGGGTGGGCAAAAGCGGGTTTGTGGCACAGAAGATAACACAGACATTTGTTTCGACAGGTACAAAAGCTGTGTTCCTGTCACCTACAGATGCACTCCATGGTGATATTGGCATTGTGAGTTCCAATGATGTGCTTGTTCTGTTTAGCAAGAGTGGCACTACAGAGGAGCTTCTGAGGCTTGTTCCATGTGCCAGAGCTAAAGGTGCATACTTAGTGGGAATTACTAATCTAAAAAACTCTCAGCTGGGTAATGCGTGTGATATGCATGTGTATCTGCCATTGGAGAGAGAGCTCTGTCCATTTGATCTGGCCCCTGTTACTTCAACAGCCATACAAATGCTTTTTGTAGACACTGTGGCCATTGCCTTGATGCAAGCTAAGAATATGACAAGAGAACAGTATGCTCTCAATCATCCTGCCGGTCGGATCGGTAAAAGGCTAATCTTTAAGGTAATATCTTTTGATCCATTTTCCTTTGTTTTTATCTCTCTCTCTCTCTCTCTCTGTCTGTCTGTCTGTCTCTATCTATATAAAACTTGCTGGTCTAATGAACATGATGATGGAAACAAAAGATACATACAATCCTTGAAGCTAATTAGAGTGATCACAGAACTCACACCCCAACCCACTCAGTTTGATATATACACTTGAGTGTCAGAATATTAGATATGAACAAGATTGATCTAAACAGTACTGAAAATAACAGTAAGAGCTACGAACAGAGATATGAGTGCCTGTAACTCCATATCCAGATCTGGTGATTCTGCAAACTTTCCATGATATTTTCCATGAAAAGGGGTTTCTTTCTTTTCGGTCTTCACTGTTCTGTCTGTGATACCTCTTGTCAGGAACTCTTTGCCAATTTATTTTGAAAATACAGTGTCGAGAGTCTACTTCAGTACTTTTTCTTTTTGGTTTTCCTTCCAGACCCATTGCTCTTTTTTAATCTTCTTTTTAACCTCTTGGATAAGTTGATTTCCTTGCCAAATAATCTCTGCCTGCTGCTGCTCAATGTCCTTACTCCAATTTTGTTTGTCATAATTCCTTTTTCCCTGCCCGTTCTCACATCCCATGTTGGTTCCATTTTATTTAATGGGCGATCCACATTCTCTAGAGATCTTATAAATGTCCAAAAAAAGAACATCCCTCCTAACTCCATCCGTCCTGATCCCTCACTAACAACAGCAGTTTACTGACAACTAGATGCTTGATTGAACAGAACAAAGGAATGAAAACATTGCAGGATTGATAGGACAATTCAGATGCTCCTGCATCAGACACTCCAGGTGTGAAAGAGAGCAAGCAGCCTGCTCATGGAGATGTTCTGAGTTCTGACAATTGTCTCCCTTGTTGACCAATTTTAGCTGGACTCATCTATGCAGAGTCTTTTAGGCCTTCATTCTTCCACTTGATTAGGTGTTCCTGGTATACTCTTCCACAAGTCTGCTGTGCAGTCTTTGGAACCCAAAATAGCCTTGATTTCATCTTGCTTTTTCTCAGGAATCCAAGCTTTCCAATTTATATCTGACTTTTCCTTTTCTAGATCATTCTCAACTTCTTGCCCTTCATGGAATCACAGAGATCAAGGATATTGAACATTGGGCTAATGCCTAATTCCTCTGGCAGCTCTAATCCATAGGATCCTACCTGGTCCTTTCTTTTTCCTTTTTTGCTTGTTATAACTTCTTTGTATTTGAAATTATTTCGTTGCAGCTGTTTCTTTAGTTGTTTGCTCAAACCAAACATGTAATCATTGAGGTCTTCTGCTTTAGCACCTCCTGAAACTCAGGTTGTTCTTTCAACTTGGTTACATCCCATGGAGTGTACCCATAGCAATATGGAATGGTGCCTTTGTTATGAATATACACATTGAATTATTGTATGCAAACTCAGTGTGTGCTAGGACCAAATCCCATTGACCTTGTTTGTTTCCAACCAAACATCTTAGTATATTCCAGAGGCTTTTGTTGACAGCATTTGTTTAATCATCAATTTGTGGATGATATGCTGAGCTGAACTGCAACTATGCTACCAATTTTTCCCAAGTCTGCCAAAAATGGCCTACAAACTCGGAATCCCTACTTGGTAAAGTGCTTCTTGGTAGTCCAGGTAGTTTATCGATCTCTTTGAAGAACAAATTATCTATATTGGTGCATCATTAGCCTTGCAGCATGCTATAAACTGTACCATTTTAGAAATTGGTGGCCCATGTAGTCTATCTGTCTCTTTGAAGAACAAATTAGCTATATTGGTGCATCATTAGCCTTCTTACATGCCATAAGCTGTACCATTTTAGAAATTGTATCAACAACAAAAAAGACGGAATCATTTCTATTAGTTCTTGGCAAACCCAATACAAAATCCATACTTATGTCCTCCCATGGCATCTTTGGAATAGGCAGTGGCTAATAAAACCTTGTATTGTAACTTCTTCCTTGGCTTGTTGGCAAATTTAACAATTTGCACATATTTCTTCACTCAGTTCATCTGTGGCCAATAGTATTTCTCTCCAAGCTGAGCTAATGGTTTATCCATAGTTTGGAAACTTGGACTTGGAAAAAAAAAACTCAGCAGCCCAAAATTTTGAAGTGGACTCGGGACTTGGTTGATAAACTTAAATAGTGCATGGGACAAATAAAATAATGAATTTAGAGAACACACAAATCATTTCTGGCTATCAGTTTGTCATAATTCAACAATTACATATGACCCTCAAAGGCTCACAATTCAAAATTTCAAATGCTGTATAATTCAACTGTACAAAAGTCAACTGCAGTCTACAACTTTTTCATTCCCATCCAGGTACTAGTAATATCCAGCCTTGATTAGAAGCTAAATTTGAATCATCCTTAGGAGGGAATGATTTCTCATGTATGTCATCTTCCAATGTTTTTGTTGTTGCTTTTTCTCTGCCCAATTTAGTATGATATTTGCTAGTGAACATTACATCTACATCTTTGGCAATCCAATCTGAATATGGAGTGATGCCATTCAAGTCGATGGCATTATGAGACACCTTTGTCACCAATTTTTGGTTTGATTGTAAACGTTGTATTGGATGAAGACAAGGTAATTGAAGCACTCTTGGGTCAATTTGTTTCTCTTCTTAGTTTGGGTGGTCTCAAAGAAGGTCCAATTGTACTCAGACCCAAAAGTGCTACAAGGCTGGCATAAAACATGGATAGCTAGCCTTTGAAGATTTAATGTTAGAGCTTCATAATTTTCTTACGACAAATCTACAATTAAAACATTTAAAATATCACAACTAATGCATAAAATTTTGAATTATTAAGCTAAAATTGTGTTAACCAAAGAAATGTGCTAAGTTGCCGGTTTTGGTACGGGGTTCTGTTATGTCGGTATGACAAATTTGTTTTCTTGGGTACGATACGTTTGGGTAGGACTCTCTCTCTCTCTATCTCCATATATATATATATATATGTATGTATGTATGTATGTATGTATATGTATGTGTGTATGCATGTATGCGAAAAAATTAAAAAATTGCAAATACATTTGATATATCATATAATATTATATTTTAAGATAATAATGACATGATCTTTGATAGTATGATACTTAATCATTGATCAATGATATTATGATAGTCATAAAGATAATTTGTCTAAGTTGTTAGTTTTGGCCTCCGTTCCTAGACCCCCTCATTATAATCAAGTATTATATTTTAAGATAATAATGACATGATCTTTGATAGTATGATACTTAATCATTGATCAATGATATTATGATAGTCATAAAGATAATTTGTCTAAGTTGTTAGTTTTGGTCTCCGTTCCTAGACCCCCTCATTATAATCAAGTATTATATTTTAAGATAATAATGACATGATCTTTGATAGTATGATACTTAATCATTGATCAATGATATTATGATAGTCATAAAGATAATTTGTCTAAGTTGTTAGTTTTGGTCTCCGTTCCTAGACCCCCTCATTATAATCAAGTTTCTTATGTGACTATAGATCCCAATAACTAGTGTGGTTGGGGAGTGGAGACCCCAATGGGGTTGAGGGTTAGCACCCCTCATGGGGATTTGGGGGAAATGCCCCTAGTGGGGTTGAGGGGCAGCACCCCTTGTGAGGGTATGGGGGCAATGCCCCCAACGGGGTTGAGGGGCAGCACCCCTTGTGAGGGTATGGAGGCAATGCCCCCAACGGGGTTGAGGGGCAGCACCCCTCATGGGGGTTTGATGGCAATGCCCCTAGTAGGGTTGACGGGCAGCCCCCCTTGCAGGGTATGGGGGGTGGAGCCCCTGGTGCATTCCCTATTGCGATACAGGGCGGGGTTGAGGGGTAGAGTCCCTGCTGCCAAGCCCAAATTAAGGCCTTTGAAACTACACAAACCTTCATGGTGCACGCCATTTTCACAATTTTGTTTTCTGCTCTATCTGATAAATAATTACAGGCCTAAAACCAGGAATTTACCAAAGGGGGACATTACACTCACTAGAAAATTAATTAGGGTCCTATAATCGCCTCTGTCCACCCATTAGATAAAATGCTCCAACTCTTTTTCTGCCATACTCTCTTTCGATCTTCTACTATTAGATGTGTATTTTTGATGGCTTCCTCTAACTATGCGCCACTGAAATCATTTGGAGTTGGTGTCTTAATCCTGCATTAGCAACAGTTAGTGCATTTTCCATTTACCAATGCATCTGAATATGGGCTGCTTGCCACATTAAAGTTATATTATTAAAATACCAAAAATCTGGAGCCACTATCCTTGTCTCTTGGTGTCTCTCTCACTTCCAAGCAATTTCTTCAAGCAAAGGTTGTGCACTTGGAACATTGCTAGGAATGAAGAAGTTAGGTGGGGAATTTAAACAGCTTGAACTCTCCTCAGTGTGAGTGGAGGGATCCAGAACCCACAGGCCATGAAGAGAATATTTCGATAAATAAGGGGCTGCTTTGGAATACATCACTGATTCAACTGCTTCCCTCTTCCTCTTCCTTTAAGTTTTTTCCATAGTTCCACCAAGTCTCGGGGACGGGGACGGGGGGACGGCAGGGGACGGGTCTCGGGGGCGCGGGGGCGAGGGACCTAAATTTGGGGACGGGGAGGGGACGGCGGGGGGACGGCGGCGGGGGGGCGGCGGGGGGGCGGTGCGCTGAAATACATATAGTACTTGAAAAATTAGTTATAAAAAGATGTATAACTGTAAAAGCCTAAGGAATAAGTAAATTTTAGAGTTTAAACACATTGCAATGATTTCATTGAACTAGTGAACATTGAAACAATGAAAATTAAAATGAAAATATACTTGTAACTTGTAAGTTGTAACTTAAATTTTAAATTTTAATAGACATTGTGATTGGAATGAGAACTAGTTGTTTCATAATTTGAATTTCAAAATTTCATAGTCATGATTCATAATTACAATCAAGTATCAAGTTATCAACACAACAGTGTTCAAACTTCAAACTTCAAAAACAAAAGACTAAAATTACTAAATAGTAAATACTAAATAGCTAATGGCATGATGCCTCTAATGATCTAATCATCTCCAACTCCAAGCTCCATGCCAATCTCCTCATCATCGGAACCATCGGACGAGGACCCCAAATGCTCAAGCTCATCTAAACCAATACCAACCAGCCCTGTCTGTGTAGCATCCTCATCTATCTGTGCTGGCTCTTCTGGCTCTACATCCCATCTGTCTGCTGGACTCTCCTTGTATGTAGTTGTGCTGCGATCAATGAGACGTAAGGCACTATGGACAGCCACAAGCTTCTCTGCCCTCCTAGAAGTGAGCCTGTTCCTCTTAACAGAGTGGATGAAGTTATAAGTGGACCAGTTCCTCTCAGAAGCAGAAGAACTAGAAACCTGGGACAGCAAACGAATGGCTAGAGTAGTAATCAAAGATCTAGGCCCATGCATAGTCCACCACAACTTGGGGTCCTCCTGTGACATAGTCTCCAAATCTACTTTGGCTGCCTCTGAATATCCCCAAAGAGTAGCAAATTTTGTCCACTCAGTACGAAGCAAGCTGGCCTCTATAGGATCATACATTTTGTCAATGGCCTTCATGAACCCTTCCTTCACCTCAACATCCTCCATAGGTGTCACTCTACCGGGACGTGGCACATACCACTTTGGGTTCAATGCGTAGGCAGCCATGTGTAAGGGAGTGTTGAGTTTCTCCCATCTATGCTGAATGATTGGATAAATATGCTCGGTGTAAAATTGCATTGTGGGGTCCTTCTCTCGCACTTTAGCCTTCATTTGATCAAGCATGGAATCAATGCACTCGTATACCTCTCCAAGGGAAGGTGCATTAGAATCCCCAAATCTAATAACTTTGAAGACAGGCTCAATGATGGAGACAATATATTTGGCATCAGCCCAAAAAACATCATTCTTCACCACCTCCTTAACCCTCAATCCCTGCTGTGTCTTCGACTCAGGCCATCTGTTCCATTCTGCTGTCATTACCATTAGTTGCAATGGCTCTTGCAACTCAAGCATCCTCTCCAAGAGAATAAAGTATGATGCATATCGAGTCTCTACAGGCTTCAGGAATTCCTTCTTGGAGAAGGACCTGAAAAGTGCATGTGAATGATGATGGTTGCAGATAAACATCTGCACATCTCTAGCATCACTGACAATAGATTTGATCCAGCTGATTTTACCCATGTCCTTAAGTGCATTATTCATAGCATGCACACAACAAGGAGTCCAGAAAATATGTCTATAGGTTGCCTCAATCAACCTCCCTGCAGCTCTGCACACATGGGCCGCATCTGTCACTACCTGCACCACATTTTGTGGCCCAACCTCCTCTACAGCATCCTTGAGGATCTGAAACTGATAATGGGCATCCTTGCTATGCCCTGAACAATCAATAGCCCTAAGGAAATAAGGGCCCGCTACAGATGTGACGATGATATTGATGAGTGGACGATGCCTAATGTCCGTCCACCCATCCATGACTATGCTGCATCCACTTGTGACCCAGGTTCTCTTCATCTTCTCCATCAAAATATTAATCTTGGAATAGTTTTGATCCAAGATTGTTGTCCTCAATTTATTCTCCCCTGGTGGCACATATGATTGTCCTGCCCTTATTATTTTTGACACAGCTTCCTTATAATAAGGAGAGCGAGCCACGTGGAATGGAATGCCATTGGCAAAGAAGAATTTTCCAATGGCATCATCTGCCTCATCCTTTGCCTGCACATTGAATAAACTTGCTATAGGTTGTGAAGATGCCATCTTACGTTTCCCCCTAGGCTCTGCTGAACTTGAACTGAACGGATTTGGTGGCCTTTGACTCTGCAAAGTAGAAGTAGACACTGCTGAAATATGATCACCCATACTCTTACGTTGCAATGTAGCAGATGTAGGCACTTCATCCTCATTACAACCCCATAATTTTAAAATTTCAGCCCTGTACTTCAAATTATTTGCCACAGCTTTGCATACATCTACACCTTTGCCTCGAACAAGAAGAAAATGTGCATTAGTTCTTGTAATGCTGCCAAACCATGTAAGCTCACACATGTGACACTTCCATAATCTAGTGCCCCCAGTTGCCCCAGGCTTTGCTGCTATCTTGGATGCAAATTGTTTTAAAGGTTTTTTTGGATCAAAGGGGCCCTTGGCCCATTCTTGAAGGAGTTCTGAAGGGCAGCGATTATCTTTACTACCAATGGAACTTGTGGTAGTTTGAGTATTTGAGGCTGAGCCATGTTGTTCTTGTGGTTCAACTTCACCCTCAGCCTCCCCTCCTATTTGAAAGTCAGGATCATGATCATCTGATGAATCATTTGCACTTTGAATGTCTGGTTCATCATCATTTCTGTTGTGTGAACTCATTATGATGATTATGTTGCAAAAACAATGTTAAAAAATAAAAAATAATCAGACCTATGATGTAAACAAAAAAAAATTAAAAATCAAACCTATAATGTATAAACTAAAAGTCTAAAAGACTAAAACAGTAAAACTTAGAAAAAAATGTGGTCTCATGAATTGCAATATTGCTGCTTGCAAGATATACAAGCAGGAAAATCAAAATGTGGAAGCAGAGGCAAGGCATGTGAACTATTTCAGTTTGACAGAATGCTGGCAAGTGGCAATTGAATGCATGAAGAGTAAAACAGAAAATGTGGAAGCACAGGCAAGGCATGTGAATTGTTTGACAGTCACAAAATTGAACTGTTTGACTGAAGTCTGAAATCAAAATGAAAATGTGGAAGCACAGGCAAGGCATGTGAAGTTTGAACTGTTTGATTGTTCAATTTTTTTTAATTTTTAATTTTTATTTATTATTAATTATTATGCCTCAATGTGGAAGCACAGGCAAGGCATGTGGACTGTTTGACAGAATGAAAAAATTAAAATGTGGAAGCACAGGCAAGGCATGTGAACTGTTAATAAATAAATTAAAAATAAAAAATTAAAAATTGAAATTCATAAAAACTTTGAAAAGAAATTAATTTTATTTTTTTTTTACGCATGAGGTGCGCGCATGGACCGGTCGCCCATGCACGGGCACCTTGAGGCGCCCGTTCATAGCTCAGAACAAAAAGAGGTGTCCGCATGGACTTCATCCATGCGGGCACCTCTTTGAGGCGTCCGTCAACAGTGCCGTGGCCTCTTTGAGGCGTCCATTATTTCAAATGCCTGGGGTTTATAAAATAAAAATGCTAAAAAAATAAAAACGGAAATCCGAAAGTTGAAACCTACCTGGTTAGCAAAAATTCGCTTGAAGAGTCAAGACTTGCAGTGGAAACTGGAATCAATTTTGGCTCCTATTCTCAGTCTCCCGCCGGCCGCCAGTCGCCACAGTCACAAGGGCATGAAAAATGAAAATTAAAATTGCTCAGCTCGTGTAAAAAATATATTCATTTATAACTTAAACTATGTAAATTTTTAATTTTCTTTAAAAAATCATTATTTTATAGGGGACGTGGGAAACTTGGAGTCTTGGAGACGCCCAGAAGACTCCGAGTGGAGATGCCCAGAAGACTCCGAGACGCAACGAAGTCTCCTTTTCAGGGAAACGTTCAGGAGACGGCGGAGGGACGGGGAGGCGGCGCGGGGACGGCGGGGGGACGTTTCCTTGACGTCTCCGCGTCTCGGAAACGTCCCCGTCTCCGAGACGGCCCATTTTTCGGGGGGGACGCGTCCCCATGGAACTATGGTTTTTTGAATTTTCCCCTCACAACTAAAAAGTAGGGCATTAATTTCTTGTTACACTTGTTTCTGCACACACAACTGAACATCTCAGCCAGCAATTTGAGCAAGTTGGTATTCACTTGATTGGTATCATCTCATATTAAACCTACAATGGTTGCAAGTTACCATGCCCTCGATCACACTTGATGTGCCATGTTTCCATGCAGGGTCCTTCCTGCTGGTGCATTGCATTGCACGTTATAGAATTTAGACATTGAAAAGCAATTCAGCAACATGCTAGCAGGGTTTTAATTCTTTTGATTTTGAATTTTGAAATATGAAAAAAATAAAATAAAAAATAAAGCAATTACTTGTCCAAATGCACTCCAATCATCAAAATTACATTTGCTGTCAGCCATAATCGATTCATGTTGTTGAGATCCTAATTACTAAAGATGAAAGTCACAAAAAACAAAAAAGATGGGGGTTTTAATAAGGGTTTCTGGCTTTTTTTGACAACTGTGTTTCTTGTATGGAGTCACTGAGTCTGAGAGAGTCTTGGCTAAAATTCACCCAGTTACTGACCAGATGCTTCTGATTTTTTTGATATTTGGTTTCTGAGTTGCAGGGAAGTAACTTGTTTGCTGAAGAAACTGGTGAGTCTGATGAGTTCTTGCCAAGCTTTATAACTATGATTTTATCTGTGTCAAAATGTCCAGCTAGTTTTCCACTACACATTTCCTTGATCAGATTCTTCCTCATGGACCCTTGAGGTACACACAATTGTTGATTTCTGATCGGCAGTCCATCTTGGATGGGATAATCCAACCATACTGTCCTATCAATACGCTCCAAGGCTCCTTGCATTCTTTCCATGTTTTGCTAAATTGGCATCATCTTGGTACATCCCTTTCATTGAGGCAAACCCAATGACTTGCACACTCATTTAAATTTTAATCAACTATATATTCCATTTGCTCAATAGAATGAACAGCTTTGGAAGAATTCAACTCATTTAATGTGCCTTTGATTCAGCTTCATTTGGCTATTTATGAATTGTAGAACATGATGATCAAATTTATGGTACAAACTCCTTTGGCAACGGGTAATCCTTCAAGTTCTTTAGAGCTTGTAGCCTTGTACAATGCAATAAAATTCTTGGTCATACCCCCAATATCTCCTTTGGTCATCATTTAGTTTTTGCTGAATTAGGCAATTGTTTTGGCCTCTTGGCTCAAGATAGCTCTAATGGCAGTCCCATTGGCATCACAATCAACTTGGACGGATTTTTGGAATTTAGGAAAACTTAATAATGGCTTCTGGTTGTCTACTTCTTCAATAGCTCAAAGCTTCTTTGGGCCGCTCTAGTCCACTTGAACTCCTTTTTGTCTCTTTTCACGCACTTTTGTCTTCTGGATAAATTTCCTTTAGAAGCTAGCAAGTCCATAGAAACTTCTTGCTTTGAAAGTGCTATATAGGTTTGGCAATTCCAACATGATTGTCACCTTTTTGGATCCATCTTTAAACTATAATGAGATACCACAAATCCCAAGTAATTCAATTAAGCTTGCATAAAGTTGCACCTCAAGTTGATTGGTAGTTTTGTTTCTCCTTTAATCTCTCCAATACCTATCTTCGATGCATCATATGCTGCTCCTTTGTTTGGCTCAACATAAGAATGTCATCTAGGTAAACAATTGTGAACTTGCCCAGCTATGGTGTCAGCACCTTATTCATCAATTTTATGAACGTATTTGGAGCATTGCATATTCCTAATGCCATTGCCATTTGCCAACTATTGTATAATCCTCTTTGGTTTTAAAAGAGATTTTCTACTCATCTCCTTCCCTTATCCCTATTTGATGGTATCCACTATTCAAATCCATCTTTGTGAAGTATTCAGCTCCACACAAGAAATCTATGAGATCATCCATCCTAGGCAATGGAAACCTATACTTGATTGTGAGTTTTGATCGCTCTTGAATTAGTACACATTCCCTGTTACTCATTTTTTGGTGCAAGAAAAATGGGGAAACCATGATGGCTTAAGCTCTCCTTTACAAAAGCTTTGTTGAAACTTGAAACAACTCCTTTACTTGTCTATTCAACTTCCCATTCTCCATTGGGGTCATTATGTAAGCTGCTTTGTTCCTAGTATCCAATTCATGTGATAACTAATACTTCTCATGGTTGGTAATCTTTGGGGTAGATTATGGTAAATAATATCCTTGTATTCTTTCAACAACAGCCTCACTTCTATTTGTATCTCAGCTTGCTGTTCCACCTTATCTGGTTTGCTTGGTTTAGGAATGAAATGTGGAACATACTCATACTATTTGTACAGCCTTCAAGAATGCTTTTCGGAAACCAATATCACACAATTGCTGCTGTTTTCATCTTCACTCTTTCCCCTCAATGGGTTTAGTGTGGTTTCACTGGATCAGTAACTTAGTTTGACTAAGACAGAGGTGTCATCTAACTACTGTAAATCAAGGATTGACAAAGCAATATTGGCACTTGTGTACCTCAAATCAAGGTGAACACATGTCATTATTAGCTACATAGGTGAGAATAATTAAATATTCTTAATATTCTAAGTATACTTATTAATAGGTGCAATATTACACCAATACATATTGCTGTTATCTTTTATTTTAGTTGATCTTATGCTCTTTACTTGGGGATGCATTTCTGTTTTCATTGTTTTTACTCTTATCAACTGTTTACTGCATATATAGAGACCATTTTTCCATATTTCTGCACATGGAATATCAACTTATGCAATCAATTTATGTTAAGAATGAAAAGGATTTGGTTTGGTGAATTATGCAATGAAATACCCACGCTAATTACAGATCACATGTTCAGACTCAAGTGTTGGAATACAAGATACATATTTTATTCAGCAAACAATTGTAATTAACTGTGAACAAGATTCACTATAACAGTACTGAAAATAATAGTTACAGCTATGAACAGAGATATGAGTGCATGTAACTCCATACACAGATTTGTTGTTTCTGCCAGCTTTTCACAATGATTTCCATGAACAAGGGTTTCTTTCTTTTTCTGTCTTCAATAAGAGCTTTGTCAAGTTGTTTTGAAATACAGTGCCCAGACCTCCTTTTGGCACCTTTTTTTTGCTTCTGGATTTGGTGTGCTATTTTAGTCATTATGTTTTCCTCTTGAATATATTGAATTTCCTGCCAAATAACTGTTAACTGCTGCTGTCCATTATCCACACTCCCAATTTTGTTCGTTATTCTTCCTCTTGCCATGCCTTTTCCCTTGTGATACTTGTTCAAATTATTCCCATCCCATATTGGTTGTATTTTCTTTCATGTGTAATCCATTCTCCCTCTAGATCCTTGACAAATGTTTTAAAAAGATAAATAACATTACTCCTAACTAAACACAATGGGCCCAATTTTTTACTAACAACATCAATTTGCTGACAACCAGATACCTGATTGAATACAACAACAGAACAAAAGCATTGCAGGATCGCAAGGACAGCTAGGATGTTCCCTTCTCATGTTCTTTATACAGTTTATGCCATAGTCACTAGGAAAGTCCAGAATAATGACCCCATTCTTATTTCATCTGGGGACTATATTTATATCAATATGTAATGTTGCAACACCCCTATTCATTTTCTTTCAAACCCAGATTTGAAATGCTGTATCTACCCTCTTACCTCTCTTTTACCCTCTTAACTTTGTACTATAAACAGCTATGGTGAGTTATATAGTCTTACTGTTTATGTGTGGGTTATGTACTCTGAGTTGGATAGACCCCTTACTTTCTAATTGTATTCAAGATTCATAGGGTGCTCTCTTTTGAATCCACATTTGTTACAAAATTTCTGCTGGGTTTTAGGCAGAGTTTTGATGTAAATTACAGTATGTTACATTTTGTTTAAGATGTTGGTGAGGTCTATATTATAAAAATAATCCTTACTTGTCTTACTATAATTGGTACCCGTTAGGTACTTCCCTCTGAAATCAGGATCCATAGTTTCCTATTACTAGTACAGGACCATGAATAAAACAAAGTTTTGATTATTTTTTCCATTGTGAGGTGTTGAGGCTTAGGGCTCAAATGTAAACTCTCATTTCAATTGTTCAGGTTACTACCCCAGCCACTGGAAATGCTCACAGAGCTACTACCACAGTTTACAATCCCTAGTGGGTGATTGGGTGGTGGTCGCATGTATGCCATCCTGTGGACCTGGAAAACACTCCACATTGCAGGAGGAATCATTGACACCTGTGAAAGGTTAAGGTCCAGTAAAATCATTTCTGCATACTAGGTAGTTCCTGTTTTGTCTCCCATGGTGATGGCATTCACAGTTGATTGATCACCTCACTCCTTTTCCTGAATGTGAATTCATCCATCAGCATTTGTAATTGTAGTTGATTGATCATCTTGTCCCCCACCTTTCCCCCTGAATTTTAATTAATCCAGTGGTATTCCTCTGTTTGATTATCTTTTCCCTCACATTAATGTAAATTCAAACAGCAGTGGGTGAAGTTGATAGTGTTTATACTGTGGGTTATGTCATCTGATCTGGAAAGTACCCTTACTTTTCTAACTGTATTTGAGATCCATTGGGTGCTCTCTTTTGAATTCCCATTTGTCACAGAATTTCTGCTGGGCTTTAGGTAGAGTTTGTGACAAAACGCTGGCTATTGATAAAATATTCGATGTTGTATTAAACAGAGGAACGAAAGTTCCTTATATAGATTTACAAGAGACGATGTTTCTAAAAGAAACGATCGGTAGACTGAAGACAAATTTAGAAACTATCTAAACTAACTAAAGACGACTAAGATGACCATTAATATTACATTATTTAATATATTTAATACCCTCCCTTAATGGTCATCGTTCTAACTACCCACAGAAACAAAGAATGTTCTACCACAAAAGACAAGAGTCTGCCACTAACTCTGCCACTTGAGATGAGTCTGCCACCAACCCTCCCAGAAACTGCAGAACTTTTGAAAACAACCAGAACAGATCACAAAACATCCAACCTGATGTTGGGTAACAAAGTTGTCTCTCCTTGTAGCCAGAGACTCCAAAAAAACAACTACCACGATTTTGAGGAAAAATCGGCAAACCCTCCAAACTTTTGCAGATGAGCACGACGCTCCAGAACAGATTGCAAGAAACCACGATTTTTTAGGACAAAATCGCAAAACCCTGAAGTTGAAGTTTACAAAGCATTGTTTTTTCGGAAAAAAAGGTAAAAACCCACAAAGGAATACAAGTAGTTGGCACGGAATCCGAAACACGGATCAGCATACAAAACATCGTTTTTAAGGAAAAACGGTAAAACCCTTTCATGATTTTTCAGGCAAAAATCAGAAAACCTCACAAAATTTTTTAAGGCTAAAAATTATAAACCCAACAAATAATTTTTAAGGCTAAAAATTCTAAAACCCAACAAATAATTTTTTAAAAGGGCAAAAATTATAAAAACCCCAAAAATAATTTTTATGGACAAAATTACTAAAACCCGCCAAAATAATTTTTAGGAAAAAATTATTAAAACCCTATCATTGTAAACAAGCACCTTTGAACCAAGGCAGTATCCCTGCCGCTACCAAACAAAGAGTTCGAAGTGTAGCACAAAGAAACTTGATGATGTTCGCGCCAAATCACAATCTCGCCAACAGAGACACATACTGGACAGAAGAAGACACATAACCCGTTATAGTTCGGGCTAGTAGGTCGTGCGGGAATAAGATGCCCAAAAAAAATGCAGAGATCGCGATTGAAGAAGAAAATCCGCACGATTGCATTCCATAAAACCCTAGAAAAAAACAAGAAACTGACGCATGCAAAGCACAAAAAAAAAAACACCGTCCCGGATTAAAACAGAGGTCGCACAGGAGTAAACCCTCGCAGACACGCCATGATTTGAAGAGAACAAGCCGCAAAAATCATAGAAGGCGTCGCGGGTGAACAGAGAAGAGTCTGACGCGTCGCACGACCTTGCAGACGCCAAATGATTTTTACTCGCGTGAAAGAGAAACCACGAACAAACAAAAACAGCCATGAAAATTGCTTTTCGCAGGCAAACGGCTAAAAAACGGAGCAGAAAAAAGTCGCGCGGCCAAGAAAGACGTGATTTTCTGAAAACTGACACTCGGGTTTTTTTTGGAGAAAAAACGTGATAAGGGTTATCACGATTTTGCAGAGATCTCCAATGCCAGAAAACCCTCGAAAAATCCTTCAATTTTTCTTCACTAAAAAACTTCATTGAATTTTTTTTCAAACCCTCCCAAAATCTTGGGTCTCCCGTGAGGGAATCAGACCCAGACCCAGATCCGCTTTGATACCATGATAAAATATTCGATGTTGTATTAAACAGAGGAACGAAAGTTCCTTATATAGATTTGCAAGAGACGATGTTTCTAAAAGAAACGATCGGTAGACTGAAGACAAATTTAGAAACTATCTAAACTAACTAAAGACGACTAAGATGACCATTAATATTACATTATTTAATATATTTAATAGCTACAGTATGTTACATGGTGTTTAAGATGCCGGTGAGGCCTATGATATGAAAAGAATTCTTACTGTCTTACTACAATTGGTATCCATCAGGTACTCTCCTCTGATCTCATATTCCAGAATTTCTTATTGTTAGCACATGACCATATACTAAACAGGGTTCTGATGTTTTTTGTTCATTGCAAAGTGGTGAGGCTAAGGACTCAAATGTGGATACTCACTTTAATTGTTAGTTACTATCCGATTTCTCACTGAGCTACCACCGCAGTTTGTAACCTCTAGTGGGTGCATAGTAGCAGTCACATGCATGCCATCCTGCTGACCTGGCAATCACTTCACTTTGCAGGAGGAATAATCTACACTCGCGAATGGTAAAGGCCTAGTAGAATCATCTCTGCATACTAGGTAGTTCCAATGTTTTGTCTCCCATGCTGATGATATTCTTAGTTGATTGATCACTTCCCACCATTTCTTGAAGGTGCATTCATCCTTCAGCATTTGTAGTTGATTGATCATCTTGACCTCGCCTTTCCTCCTGAATTTTAATTAACCCATTGGTATTTCATAGTTGTTTGATTATCTGTTCCATAGTTACAAGACTTGGACTTGGCATAGACTTAGAATTTTGACTTGGACTCAGAGTCAGACTCATATTCGAACTTGGCAAATATGAAAAACCCATAAAAATATCGAGTTTTTTAAAGGACTTGAAGCTTTTAATATGCACCCTTCACTAAATCAAACTTAAAGACATAATAAACTAATCAAATAGAAACTACTTTGATCGCATACAGAAATATACACTGTACACTAATAAAACTATACACAAATATACACTATACACCAATAAAAAAAAAGTACAAATGCAAATTTGAGTTGAAGGAAACAACATTTTCAAATGTATAAATATTCTTAAGTGTTTTAGGCATCAAAACTCATGGATTATTAAGTCCATGCATCAAAATCAAAACTCAGAAGCACAATTATAGTTGAGAGGAGTTTGCATCCCTTGACTCAACATTTATAGCTCTATGGTGGGTCCTGCACTCACATTTGAGATAGTTCCTTGATGCTGATGTAACTATGATATCAACATGTCTCTTTGCAACATTGACATCCAAGGGATCTGCTCATGCTCTCCTCTTTCTTTGCCATGGCTATTGCCTTTGCCTCAAGATTAGCTTGATCATCCCATGCAAGGTCATCCTCAGTGAAGACACGATTTTAGCCTTAGTGATTCAATTTGATGTGGATCAGTTTCCTCTAATGTAATGGGCATAAGTTAGAGCTTGAGATTTGTTTGTGATGGAGGGAAAGGTTGTAACAAACATAGACAAGATCATTCAATCTTTGCACCATCAATCTATTGTGCTTTTTAAAGTGTATATGCTCAAACATACTCCCACTATACTCACATCCTCAAGCACTGCATGGTTGGTTGAAGACACAAATAGTAATCCTTTAAAGATCTGGCACTTTAGCAACAAACCTTTGCCACCATACATTTAAAATGAGAGAAAAAAGGAATTCAATCTCATTGTTCAACATTAAGGTAGAAAATATAAAAGTGTTAAACATAAGGTAATAAACTTTTACTTGGCTGCAATGTTGTCCAAGTTGCCTTGCATATATTTTGCATGAAGAGGTCCTCTTATATGTTTGAAGTTCTCAATGTTAGAGACAATCTTTGTTTTAGATGAGAGTTAGTTGTCATCCTCTCTATGATTGTATAGAGCCCACTCATAAGCTCCTCATTGAGCTTAATATCCAAGTAGAATTGGAACATTGGATTCAATAAATAAGCAATTGCATGTAAGGGCTTGTGTAGCTAATGGTGTCATCGCCGATCAGTGATATGGGATAATATTTCTTCTCTATTTTTACGATAGATGGATCTAAAGGCTGCCTTGATCCTATCCATGCTATCATACGCATAGCCCATTGGTGGGCTTCTCTCTATCAACAACACGGAGGAGGACAATTAAAGGCCTTGCATAGTATAGTTAAACACTAACATTAATAAATATTTGGATAATGAATTAAATAAAAGAACATAAAATTATAAACAAATAACAGTACTATAAATGATAAACTGATAAAATGAGCAAAAAGAGAAATGAATAAGAACTTACATCTATTATCTCCTTCATTAGAAGCTAGAAGTTTTGTTCATTGAAAGCCCACTCAACCATGTCAACTTTTGTAGCGTTCTTAGCATATCAAGATTGAGATCATTCACTGACAAACATGCATTTTAGGGCAGCTTTTGGTTGAAGCAAAGATTGCAATGTGATAAGTTTGTAGTAAAGTGGGTTATTTTAGGATGAGTCCTTGTTTGTGTATTGCCTCATTAAGTGAATAACCTAGGTATGGTTGTATATGTATTTGCAAATGTTTCTACTATGCTCCACAATTGCTTTGATCCATGGGAGTTTACCAAGATCCTCCAATATAAGGTGTTTAGAATATGGATGGGTGTCCCTTCATGGAAGTCCATTTATAGCAACATAACTTGCTACATGTCCATAATTACCTGCACAACATTTTCCTCACCCTCCTCAGCCACGACTAATTTTAAAATCTAACAAATGAGATCAACATTTTTACTTTTTTTGAAGCATCAATGGATTTTAGAAAACTATACCACTGGAAGAAGAAACAAGGAAATTCAACAATGTTCAGTTTCTTCTATTTATCCAACCTTTAGACATGATGGTACAACCCCTCTTCCTCCACATTACACTGCTCATCATTAGTGGCCTTCACATTTGCCACCTTTTCACTCAAAATTGGGCTTTTTTTATCTCCTCATCATTTGGGCCTTAAAACTCCGTTCCACCAACAACAATAGCATCTACTAGATTTTGCCAATAAAGAGACCTAAAACAAAGAAAAAAGAATTCTAAGATTTAGAATCTAAATTCAAAAACCTCTAAATTTAAAAATTAAAGAGACAAAGAAATCAAAAGACATTTTAAAACAAAAGAAAAATAATTTACTTGGCCATGTGAAATGGAATAGAACAATAGAATAAAAAATCTTTGGTTGCCTTCCTTGCCATTTGATGCTTGCTTTTATTCCAATTGTGCTCTCAAATGATTGTTGGGAACTTGGAGTAGTGTGAGGGACAATACATGAATCCAATTTGGATTCGCCAACTCTAGAACTAACATTACCACAAGTGCTTGAAGTCAAAGAGAATGGAGGAATCAAAGTAGAAGTGTCTCCTTGAACTTGGCCTATGGCTGCCATCTTGTCTATGTACCTCTTTCTTAGGTCTTTTTTCTCCTCAAAGGGCTCCATTTGAGTTTTTGACCTTATGCATAATATTATTAATATCAAGAGGACCTTTCTAACTTGGATTCTTTCTAATTTGGGGCCAACATTATAATAATTTATAAATTCCAAGTATACTGTAATAACAAATAAAGGAAAAATTAATTAACATTTAGGGTTTGTAGATAAAAAGAGGATTTTTTTTGTAAATATCCATTATGGAACAACAAAAAAAGAGGGTAAAAATCTGTCTCATTCCATAAAATCTAAAACGGAAAAAAATAACAAATGCGGAAGGCATTCTGAATGAAAAAAGAAAGCAAAAAGAAAAGATTCAAAATACTTAAAGTAAACTCCAAATTGATGAGTAAAAACAGGAAACTTTATATCGTAGATATTTAGAGAAATGTACCTTATTGACAAACCTAACTTTTGAACCAAACTATAATCAACCAGTTGGAAATAATAGTGCATATAATTTTTTGGTATTTATCCTTTAAGGATGATGCCAATGGATGAGAGGCTGGTGCATGTTCTCAGAGGCACACATGAAAGCAGGTTAATCAAGAAAGAAATGTCGTTGGACCATGAGTCCTACCAGCTCACCATCAAAGTCGATCCCAGTAATTTAATTGGCATTTTTCATTTGATCACTTACATAGATAGGAACTGAGGAAAATGAAAAGATTATGTAATGCATTGACAGTGTCACAATTATGTATCTAATTTTTATTTTATTTTATATTGAACAATTATGTCTAATTTTTATGTAAAATCCTTTCCTCTTGATCCATGGTATTGCAAAAGTTAGAGTCAGTGCATATATATGGCAAATTTTGTCAATATATCAGATGAAATGAATGCCCTAGAAAAAAAATATTTTCCTGTGAATTTATTTAGATTTGGCAAATATCACGAGATTTTTAATAAATTTTCCAAAAATTGGAGGTTATGCAGTTCATTTGTTCATACAAAGTTATTTTTGAAAGTTATTAATAATGATTGCCAGTTGTCAAACTAATTCCAGCATTAGTAATGTCATTTGCTATGTGAAACCATCTTAACTAGAATGTTTTGTAGTCCATATAAATATATATAATTCAATAGCTGGCTTACTTAGCCTGGAGATTTGAAAACTTTGTCTTTCTCTGATCCATGATTTTCTGCTAAATGTATGACAGAATGAATATATTGACATTGTTAATTTAGAATCAAAGCATCATGTACATATATGGCATGATGAAGTGGGTTAAACTTTTTCCTTGTTGCTGTGAATGATGATTTCACTCATCAGTCATAACTTAGTCCCCTGTGAAATTGTTTCATTTGTAAATACGATACAACCCTCCAGTGCCAAAGCAGAATGCCCCAAACAAAGGCCTCTAAATCTTGGAGAGCTCAAGCTTGCTCCAAATCCATTTTTGTATCTGTCACAACCATTCATTTTAATGTACAATTGTGAAATATTAGTGAATTTTGAAAAGCATATGCTTCAATGATGGGCAATAGAGATATTTTTATCTTGATCTTCAAAAGCCCAAGAAATTTGAACCCGGGCTTCTATTTGGTCAGTTTATGCTTTGTTCCATTTTAAATTTTTAGATATATGTCCTTCAAGAGTTGGCAGTTGGAGAAAGCACGAGGGGGTGGGTAGCCATGAATGTGGAGTAGGGGGGTAGTTGATCTACTAGGGAATGTATGACCAACAATTGGCTAGAGGACAGAAGCCCATCAACTTCATTATCCAGAACTTTGTTCGTCAGCCAAGTGAAATAAGGAAAGAAGGCTAAGATCTTCCGTACTTTTTGTAAGCTATTATTAATGTGGAATCTTTTGAAGCTATTGCAAACCCATTCAATATTTCTTCTTAAGTTGGGACTAAATGGAAATCTCTGTATTTAGATATATTTGTAGTGGACTGAACAGATAAATCATAAATATGGAGTAATCAGACAGACTATCTAATATTGGGAATGCAATTCTCTCGAACAATCTTGCAATTATGTGGTAATGTGAAGGGAGACACAAGTTTGTTTGTTTTGTTCCTAATGTGCTCTTTCCTGAATGCTGGAGGCCTGAATCTCACTTATTTAAGGTCAAACTAACTATCAGGGCCTAATTCTATCAGTTGTATCACATTGCAGGTGCACGATGTAATGAAGAGGCAAGATGAGTTGCCTTTATGTAAGGAAAATGATCTAATAATGGATCAACTTGTAGAATTGACTAGTAAAGGATGTGGATGCCTTCTTGTTGTTGATGATGAGCATCACCTTCTTGGAACTTTCACTGATGGTGATTTGCGTCGGACCCTCAAATCTGTGAGGGAAGGAGTCTTCAAGATCACTGTGGGACAGATGTGTAATAGGTATATACATTATTTTGTTTTCAATTTCTTGAGATGCATTGATGTGTGATTATCTGACACTCAAACTGAAATTTCTGTTTGTGTTTTGTTGCTTTTCAGAAGCCCTAGATCTATTGGACCGAATGCTATGGCAGTGGAGGCCATGCAAAAGATGGAGTCTCCACCTTCACCTGTACAATTTTTGCCGGTTGTGGATCATAACAATGTTGTCATAGGAATTGTCACCTTGCATGGGTTGGTCTCAGCAGGTTTATAAGTTTGCTTGGTAGAGACAGTAAAGTAGCATAATATGATGATGGCCATTTTTTTATTCTTTACCACCTACAAAATCTCCACTATATGATTTTATAGAAATTTTTGTTCTTTACCACTTATATTTTCTCCATTGTATGATTCAATAAAAGCATTTCTCATGTGATTGTATAACTGCAAATATCCAAAATGTTCTCATTAACACTTGCAGAGAAAATTTTGGATTGCCTTCTCCATTGGACAACAAGGTAATTAATTCATTAGCTCCGATTCATATTTAATTTTGTATGTCAATGATATTGTAAGACTGATAACTATCTTCCTTTTCCAATAAGTGTTTTTGATCATGACCTTAATACAATGTATGCAATTTTAATAATTAAGCTTATTAATATTTCATTAATCTGATTTTAATACTTCAGCAAGTGGTATACTTGCGATTGGGAATACATTGAAATCCAGGAATAACTATGAGCAACAAAGAGATTACTGGAATCCCAAACCTCCAAAGTTGTGTTGATGTGTGTGTGTGAAAGTGGACATTGTAAATCAAGATGAAAAATATTCTGGGAAATGATGAATGTATTATCTTTTAGGGCTTTTACTTAGTTGCTTAACTGTATTCTTCACAGAAGAGGCACACTTCAGCAACAATGTACTTAAGCAGAGCCAGAGCAGAAACACAATAATTTGAGTTTGACTCAGTAACTATCTAGTTGAATCCTCATAAAATATTGTAATTTGATACATTTCAAAAATTACAATTCTTGTGATTGGATGAGCTATAGGGGCTCTATAATAATGGCTCATTAGGCACAACACTTGCTAAATGTTTTGCAAATGTGGTAACAAACTAAGTAGGCTTGATCTTGCGGAAACTCCATGGTAAACTGCATTTAAGTTGGAGTAATACTCAGATGGGTGACCTCTTGGGAAGTCTTGATGCTTTATCTCTGTGAACCACTACACATGAAATGAGTTTCACTCAAATGATGTAGTTGAATTGTGATAGAACATCATAACCTCTATTCTGTGAATAGCTAAGAGATCAACATGGAAAGAATACATTCGTGAAGAGCATAGTGCCCACTTATGTAGGAGAGGGTGCATGCATGTATGTAGGCACATGCCTTATCCCATCTAGAATTAGAACACTTTGTTTGCATGGGCAGGGCATGCTTTCCAAGATGGGACGTTGGAAGGATAAGTTTCCTTTATGTTGATACCTTGATCATAGTGATTGGCCTAAGGAGGGTAACTCGTTTGCTTTGCATGCATGCTTTTGCTTCAGAATTAGAAGTCTAAGTTTAGATTAGCACCCAGTTTAGAATTAGAATTCTCTAGCCTTCTTGATCTATAAAAGAAAGATAGGTGTGAGTGTTTCATTAATTTCAGTTTTGAGCTACTGCAGAGTATTAATTTTCAGATTTAATGTGAAAACAGCTGCAGGTTTGAGAGTTCAATACTATGTATTCATTGTTCATATTGTCAGCAGTATGTGTTTGTAGATTAGTATAATCAGAGAGTATTGTTTTGATTGAAGTTTTTGTGTTTTAAGCTATACCTAGCTTAAGGATTAAATTTTTTGAGTGCAAAATCTGCTTTGTAGGGTTTGAAAATTTAACATGGTATTAGAGTAGAGAATATTAAATCGGTGCAATGTTTGTTGCTTGTGAGATGGAGTTGTTGGAGGGTTTTAGTGGGGGAAATGCTTGGACTTCAATGATAAAGTTGACATGTTCTTGCGAGAGGTACAATGTCCTATAATTGGGTGTTGGGTGTGAAGCCCAGGATCTTTCAGCGATTGGAAAGTTAATTTTAACTTGAGATAGATGGCTGATTTATTTTAGTGAGTGTGATGCCAAGAGTCTTAGAGATTGAAGAAATTTAGACATATGTGAAGTAGAAGGGTGGGATGTCCCTAAGTGCTCTATTGATTGGAGTGTTAATTTGTACTTGTGATAGGTTGTTGATATGAGTTATTCCCAATTGATTTGTTTGGTTTTACTGTGTTTTAAGAGTTACAGAAATGACTAGTCTTTGTATGAATGGAAAATTGACAAATACAACTATTTGGCATTGTGCCAAGTCAAGCCTCTAGATAATGGATGAGTTGGATCTTACTCTACTTAAAACTTTCAATCTGTAAGAAATAATTAAGTTGTTCTTTGAAACAAAAATCTTTGTGAAAGAAACATAATTTGATAGATTTTCTTGAAATTTGTATGAGCTATGTTGGAGGATTTAACTATACTTCCACTAAAATCTACTTGAAACCCTCTAGAAGAATTTTCCTTTGGGATATCCACCTAGGTTTTTTAAGAGGGATCTTATAGGGAAGATCCTATAGGGAACTAAAATGCTATGTTTTTAATGCTAAAGATGTCAGCATTGGTCATACACTTTGGTATAAATGAATATATTATGGAACGAGAGATAAGTGAGAAAATAATAAATTGGATAAGTAAGATAATGGAATATGACATTGACATTAAGCCCATGAAGTTGGTAAGGGTAAGGGTGTTGTGTCAACATATAGCCAATGATAAAAGGCTAGATCAGCTTGAGTTTGTGGAGAATAAAAAATGTCATGATGATCAAAGAAGAATATTGAGAGACATAATGAGAAAATAAAATGGTTTATGAAAGTAGGGGAATATCCAAAAAATGTCATATTTCAAGAGGACATATAGGTTGCAAGGAGTTTCTTTTGCTTTAATAGGCAACTTTTTGTTCAAAAGAAGCTTTAATGGAGTTTAATTGAGATGTCTATTAGGGAGTGCTTCTCAGAAATTGTTGAACAAATTCCATTAGGGGACCACCAAGAGGACATTTCTTAGCCATAACCAGTTCAAAGATAGCTCATATTGGTTATTATTGGTCAATAATGTTTGCTGATTGCCACCAATAGGTTAGGAATTGTCTAGAATATCAGTTATATATTGGAAAGAGAAGGAATGCCACAATGCCTTTAAGGGCAATGGCTAGATAAAGATTGAGAGGTGTATGATTTTCAGTTAGGAGCCAATCATAAGCTCAAGACCATAATCCACAATCAAGTCTTCTTGTTTGATTTTGTGGAGACCATTGCCAATTCCATATAGTATGAACTCACAAATTTTAAAACACTAGGTATTTAAGTTTTGTTCATTCTTAATTTATCTCATCCTTTACCAGAATGCACCATTGTTTTAACAATTCATACATTTGACTATATTTGAGGATCCACTTTAGCCCCAAGAGGTCATTCTTGTGTCTACTAGGGCTAACATTGTCTCACAAACTTCAAACTACTACAAGTTTGTGTCTTTAATTGTGAAAAACAACATAACTTGTAAACAATTGTAAAGATGATCTACTCTTAATTCCAAGAAGTTGTCTATGAAGTAGAGAAGTATATGGTTTATATTATTGGGTAACCCAATCCAAACCTCCATATCCTTCTAGGTTTTGATATGGAAACAATGATGTTGGTGTTGGTGTAAATAGATGTTTTACCTATCCAGGTTCTATTTACATGTTAAGTCCACTTAGGTCCTAGGAAGGAATCTTTCTAGTTAAGTATTGTTGTCACGTATCTTATCTAGTTGGATTAATGCATGTGTCCTAGGTCTTTTAATGTTGGCTCATGCCATTTAATTATGACACTCATTTAATGTTGGTACATCATCACACCTTGTTTATATAAGCAAGGCATCATATGTACATTGTAACATCAATCTAACAATCTAACAACAATAGGATATTCAATTTGGCAATCTTGCATCCATAATCATAACATGATATTTCTGCCATTTCTCTCTTATGGAAGTTATTGTTGTCTTGCAAGTGATCCTGGGGTGTTGAGGAGTTCACCATAAACTCCTACATGGTATTAGAGCTTCAGTGCCGAAGACTTCTTCCCAGATCTGAGGGACTTATCTTGGCATGAAATATTTGGTGAGTGTCAGTTGGGGTCTTGAGAACCTCACCATTGAATCTAGGCATTAGAGAAAGTTAGGTTTGACTTTCGTTTTGTCAAATTTCGTTATGTTTTGATTGATTTACAAGGGTTTGAAGAAGGGTTTCAATTGCTAGATTCAGGGGGTAGTTGATTTTTCAAAGCACTTTGGACCAAAACAAAGCCCACCATTGCATTTGAAAGGTTTGAAAACCTAAGGATCGACTGTCAAAATGCAAAAATCCGATACTTTTTCATTGGGACATCACACAATTTTTTTTAGGCCATACAGTTATACGAATCTGTACTTGGCTGTACTGTACGACCTGTTGCTGTTTGAATCTACAGATGGGTGTCGTAAGTGAATATTCTTGGGCATATTCTTACATCAGCACTGTCAAATCGACGTACAAAATCTTGCATCTACAATAGTCTCTATTGGCATATATTTGTTGCGTCACCTGTACTAGGCCTGTGTTATCAATACGAAAAGTTTTTTTTAATAATAAAAGATTTTGTTTTAAAGTTTTACTTCCCAACGACTGGTCGTGGATTTAACCCACCATGGCCAGTGACTAGCGGAAAGCGGCTAGTGCTCGGAGGTGGCGCGACATGTGACTTCCCCCTCTCCCACCCCCTCCGCCTAGCGATGCCACTGCCGCTAGCATGGTGAATATATATTTTTAGACTCAACATAGCCCGACGGGTCCTATGGGCGCCTAGGGATTTAAGCCTTGGGGCCATAATTTTGCTCCCCGAGGGCCAAATATGCCATTTTTTCAAACAATCATAACTTGCAATCCAAGAGGAAAAGTTTTTCAAACGAGATATCATCGAAAAGTTGGCTTCACCAATTTTGTAGTGGTGTAGGTTATTTTTCACAATTTTGTTGTTTTAAGGCATTTATTGCTGTTTGAAGTCAAATCTTCATTTTTGGCTCCCGAGCTCATAATTTTTTTCCATGATCTCCAATTTTCGTGATTCTTGCAATGTTGGAAAGGTATTGAGGAGCTCTTAAATGCCATCCATGCACTTTTTCTTGTATTTGTCCCAGGTGTCATTATTTTAGTTTTTCCTGATTGATATTTTGAAGATTACTTGGGATATTTTGACAGTTGGGAGGGTGCAATTTTGATCTTTGCACTTCATTTTAGTATTAGAATGATGTTCTATCTCCTATTGGTTCATTCAAATTCCGGAGTTGCCATATCGAGAGTGTTCTAGTGTTCCTTGGCATTGGGGCTACTATTGCTTTATCTTTATCATGATTCTGACCTAAGTCCTTGAGTGATTCTAATATGGTTTCTAGCATCAAAATTATCTTTTCTTTGCTTGCCTAATTAAGGATTCCAATGTTACTCCACCAGTGTGCTTCAAGTGTTTCTTTGTAGCAAGTTATTTCATTGAGGGGGCTAAATGGTCTCTTCTTCGTCTCTCTTATGGGTCTTTTTCCTCAAATGGGGTTTTGTCCTCTCTTTTTTCATTGAGAGCGTCTTGTTTTTTATCTCTCTTTTGGGGAGGAGTTTTTTCCTACTTGGTTTTCTCCTTTTCTTCATTTGTGAGAGATTGCATTTGCATATGTACATGGGTACCTAACATGGCCTCATTGTCGGGACCCATCTTTGTGTCATTTGCATAAGTACTCCCTAAGTTGTACTAAGGGGGATGTTGGTGTAAATAGGTGTTTTACCTATCTAGGTCATATTTACATGTTAAGTCCACTTAGATCCTAGGAAGGAATCTTTTAGTTAAGCATTAGTTGTCAGTTATCTTATCTAGTTGGCTTTTATTTAATGCTTGTGTCCTAGGTCATTTAATGTTGGCTCATGTCATTTAATTATGACACTGCCATTTAATGTTGGTACATCATCACACCTTGCCTATATAAGCAAGACATCATATGTGCATTGTAACATCAATTTAACAATCTAACAACAATTTGACAATGCTCAGGATAGAAACAAAATTTTATGTGATCTTTTTTTTAGCTGGGAGGACAGATTTTTGTTGATGATTAAGCCTTGGCATGCTGATTTCAACCATTCTTATGAAACTTTTAATAAGATCCTGATTTGGGTTCGGCTTCCTAATCTTCCCCTCCATTTATGGGCCGATCCTCTTTTGGAGGAAGTGAGTGATGCTCTTGGAGATTTTTTGTTGGTGGATGATGAATCCTCTGATATTTTTCACTCCACCTTTGCCCGCATATTGGTTGAAATGGATGTTTCAAAAGGGATGCCTACTGAGATTTTACTTAAAATCTTCTAAGGGTTCTTGGGTCCAATCTTTGGACTATGAAGGGATTCCCTTCCGATGTAGAAGATGCTTTAAAACAGGTCATGCTGCTGCACAATGTGGATTTGAGAAAAAAACAATGATGACTACATGGTGGAAAGGTGCTTCTCAACAACATTATACGGTTAAGAAGAAATCTGAGCAACATAGGAGTTTTTCTGAGGTGGTTGCTTTGGAATCACAGGGTCTTGGGGCATCCTCTCCGGATGTCTCAAATGGTGGGGTTGCTGATGCTGTGCAAGATTACCATGTTGAAAACCCTAAAGAGAGAGAGAGAATGGGCCTAAGGCTGCCACTTCTGGTGATAGCGCTCCGACTATCATTTTTGGTGGCTTTCCTAATAAGGCCATGCCTACAGGGAGGAATACTGATGAAATCTTTGAGACAGTGGTTGTAGACATTCTTTTTCAAGATAATGGCGCGCTGGCTTGGCATGATAAGGTAGTGCAAGTGGAAGAGGGTTGGATTTTTGTAAAGGGTAAGAAAGCAAAGTCCTCTAAGCCTTCTTTTGACATGACTCTCCACTCCCACAAGAGTAGCTCTAAATGCAAATCTTGATGGTTCTTGTTTGGGGGCTAGTTTTTGGTTAGTTGCAGGCTGTTTTTCTTGCAGCTTTGTTTTTGGTTGTGGTTCTTTGGCTTTGGATTCCTTTTATAACCTTGGTTGTCTGTGCTTTCATGGTCTTTATGTTAGGACAACTTTCTGGTTGAGGATTCTAGATCCATTCAAAATCTGTTTGTAAAGGGTTTCGGGTTCCTTCAAAACCTGCTTTTTCCTTAATAAAAAAACAATCTAACAACAATCAAATATTCAATTTGACAATTTTGCATCTATAGTCATAGCATGATATTTTTTCCATTTATCTCTTGTGGAAATTATTGTTTTCTTGCAGGTGATCCTGGGGTGTTGAGGAGTTCACCATAAATTCCTACAGTTGGTTTGCAATAAAAAAAGATTAATTATTCTACAAAGGAAGTTAACAATTAATAATAAGCTAACACAATAATCTTAAACAAATTTAATCTACTCTAAAGAAATAATAGATTTTAAACTAATTTTATCAGTAAATATAATCTATTGAAAGCAAAACACAAGAAAATTCACAATTGGAGAACAATGTTGCATATGTGGAGTGCATTTGTTATTGGCTATGTCAACCTTAGATTGAAATCCACTCTTTTGGTGGTTACTTCCATGTGTATAGTTGATTGAGGGTGTATCTCCAAGCTAAGGACAAGAATAATTGGGAACCGAGTGCAATAATGGTCAGGTATGTTTGTCTTATTTGGGGTTGGAGGGATATTTTGGTAGAGTTTTTAATTTCTTCTAGAAATCACTATAAACTTGGAAAAGACTTGATTTAGATGTTTTTTCCAAGAATATTATTGTCTTATAAGAACACATGAAACTTGATTAAGTAAAATTAGAGAGAAAACAAAGAAAGTATTCACATTTTGAAGTAATTTATGCACAAAACTGAGTTGGAAAAAATCGTCCATTCATGAAAAATTGTTGCTTTCAATAAGGGTAAAATTATCTAAGTGAATGTGCTTGTGCTAATTGTGCAAAATAATAATTTCATCATAATACAAAAATATAATTTCTTGAGTAAAAATAAAAGTACATAAAGTCACTAAAAGGAAAATGAAGGTTATCAAAGATAACTAAAAGATCTTAGAGGGGTTGAGAGGGGTTGACAAGTGGGTTTTTTCCTTGGAGACATGTTAGCTATGCCATATTGGCCTTTTAGACATGTCATATTCACTTGTATGTTTTTTGATGCTTACATATTTGTCCCCTTGTGATAAGCATGCTACATTAATTGGTATGCATTATTTTTCAAAATGTGGAAGGGATTGCGGGTCATTAATACTTGTAGCATTACACCTTCCCTATCTTGTATTCAAACCTACAAAACATAAAAGATGAGATCAAATGCAACATATAGAAATATTGGACAAAATTGAAATGAAATGATAAAAAAAAGAATTTGTCATCTCCACGAGGTTAGATATATCACTTAATTAACTTATTTTCCAACATTTATCAAACACATGCATAACAAAAATAATGACAGACTCAAGTATAACTGTGATAGGGCACAAATACTTGTTAGAAAATGAGCAGCAAATAAAAGAGTGCAAATAACAACTATAAACACCCTACACCTCAAGATTAGCCTAGTTGGATTCAAAACAAAATAAAAACAACAAATAGAGTGGATTCACCTTGTCTTGAATCAATCCTTTGGTTGACCCTTCGATTTTTGATGTTGTATGCTCCTTTGGTGGCAAGGGATGCAAGCTATGAGATGATATGACGATGGAAAATGAGTGAAAATGGATGCAAGTATGAGAATTTGGCTAAGTATGGCTCAAGAGAAAATTTTGCAAGAGTTTGGCTAGCATAAATGATCTCCCCCCAAAATGAAAGAAAAGAGGGGGTATTTATAGAGAATTTTGAATTCTCTAGAGAAATGGATGGTTGGGATTAAACCAACAAGGCCAAGATGTAGGGCTATGGTGAGTTGAAAACTCACAAGCCCTCACATCTTGACATGTGGCATGTGAAGTGGCTTGAAAATGATGATGTGTAAATGAGTTGGAAGGAGAGTACATGACATGGAGGTACTATATAGTACCTTGAGATTTGGACAAGATCTCCTCATAAAGGAGGTCCTTGTCCCCATGTGGGTGAGAGGACATGTGAGAAATTAAAAATTCCTCAAATATCCACATGGGGATGAGAGAGGGAATTTAAAATTCCTTGGAATGCATTGGGGGATTAAATGCGGATTAAAAATTCACATGGGGAATGGAGTGCCTTCTCCAAAAAGAGAAAGCCTTTAATAAGGTTGACTTATGACACATTCCATAAATGATGTGGGGATTAGGTTGACCTAATTAAGTGATTAAGGTTGTGCAAGTACTTGATTAGACAAATTAATGACATATTAGAGGCAAGTGGGAGATTAGGAAGGGTTCACATGTGGCTTGATGTGACAAGTCAAAGATCACATGGGAAAAAAAAATGAATTTAATATTCCTTGGAAGGATAAAATGAATTAAAAATTCGTTGAGAGGTTGATTAGACTAGTTAATGAAGGATTATAAGAGGGTTAGGTGGCTAAGAGAGATTAGTGGCCAACTTGCAAAAGTTGGAGGATGTGACACATCCTAATCAAGGATTAGGCATGTGCATATCCCCAATGATGAGATTAGGAGAATAATTAGGATTAAGAAAGGGATGTGACATGTGAAGAATTAAATGTCATATTTATTTAATTCATTTGATGAAAGGGGGAAGGTATTTAATTATTTAACTAGATACCTTAAGGATTAGAAAAACTTTTAAGGTATTAATTAAATAATAGTGATATTATTTAATTAATGCGAATAAGGGGATGTTTCGATGAAAATAGATAAATTTGGATAAATTAAGTGTCCAAATTTAGGTGTCTACAATAACATCATGGCATCACATGGGATTTTTTTGGTAAACATGACAAATTTGAGAGATTACTAGTTATGTAGTGTTTAGGTGACTCCTTGGGTTGCTTGAATTGATGGACTTGTAAAATGATGCTTTTCTCCAAAGTTGGATAGGCTAATACGTACAAATTTGGACTTTTGTGGATGTGATTTTGATCCATGCCTTAGCTAAAAAGAGAACTTTGGCCCACCAATGAGAAAATCCCACATGAAAGCAGTAAATAGAGAGAGCACAAGATGAGGATCATAGAGATAGCAGTGGCTCATGACTATAGACAATGACAAATACATAATAAGTGAAAATCTCCTTTTTATTTAAATGGAAAAGGGTAAGATTCATTGCCTAAGAGTGAATATTTGAGCTTGGGTAGGGTAGAAATGTTTGTTAGAATAGGTAGATTAAGAAAACATATCAAGTTTCAGCTTTTGGTGAGCTTTGAGTTCTTAGGAAAATTTTGTGATTTGGGGCATGCCTGATGAATTTAATATAGTTATGATGAAAATATCATGATTATGATGAAATCACCAAAATTGGGGAAAATTTCTACTTGTGAAAAGTGACAATTATGTCATTATTGATAGAAAACTAAACCTTAGTGCATTTTATGCATTTTTTAGATGGGATTGATGATGCTTTTATTTGTGGGTGCTTATAGGGAGATTACATTAGATAAATTGGCACTTGTGAGAAAGAGTGGTCAAGGAGGGTGTTGGATGCACTAATTGATGAGAAGGGGACAATAGAGGGACTATCTTATGAAGGTGGCACAAATCCCCTTTGTGACATCATGATTTTTGAGATGTAGACTAGAACACCTTCCAATTTTTGTAAGTAGAGTGAGTGGACAATTAATCTATACAAAACCTATAAGATCATGCTAGTTAATGATAAGAGGATTATCTTGCATGATCCCCATGAGAAGAGAGACTAATGCTTGGGTCATCTATTTTGTTGATATGAGAAAGGACATAGGCATCATATTGAGAGTGGAGATAAGGTTGGTGAAGGAAGTGATCATTTTGACTAAATTTAGGTCATTATGGGAATCAATGTCATAAAATTAGCTAGTGACAAAGGGTCCTAAAATATAATTTATAGCTAGGCCTTAATTATGCAAGATATCGAGAGACATGGTAGATATACCACCAGGGGTGGATGCCTTGGGTCACACCTACCATAACCTAAATCAAGTTGCTAGATTGGTAGAATAAGAACTTAGTTTCTTGACACTAGTTATGAGTTGGATCTTAGAGGATTTCACTCCTATTAGAGGGGAATGTCGATTCATGATAAGAATGCACCTTGAGAAACAAGATGGGGAACAATTCCTTGATTTGCGGGGGCCATCTATAGTTTGAACAATGAACCATGACGGATGTGGCAACAAAGCCATACAAAAATATGGTTGATTTGTAGGATGTTAATGATCAAGCATGTATTACTTACCTTGTGACCAGATCATTGATTGATAGGAGGGGGAAATAGGAGGTCCACCTTTTGGATAGGGTGATGCAACAATTTGGAGGGTCCATACCTATTATTTTAACCCTCATAGTTTACAAGTGGATTCAAGAGGTCAAAGTAACACTTGCATGCAAGTTAAGGTGAACCCCTTGTTGTATGACACTTGAGCTCTTGATTATGTAGGTATGAGGTAAGGGTGAAAAAAAGGATAATCAAGGAGTATTCACAACTAAGGGAGGAGTTATATTGGTTGTGATTGAGGTGTAGGATATGGAGAGCGAGGAATGAGATCTTGATTACATCCTTAGTGAGGGGTTAATAGGGGAGGAGAAGGGTAAAGTTTGAGCTCACTACTAAGGCAACAAGTGGGATTCCTAGAGAGGAAAAGGTGATGATAGATGCTCTCATGTGACCAAAAATCCCTACCAAAGAGGTTGTGAAAAATAATTCTTTATAGGAGGGGGAACCATGTGGCTAGACCCTTTTATTGCTTGTGTTTTCTTTGTATATCATTTCATGGGATGATGTAGATAGTATATGTTATGATATGGGTTTGTAACTTTATTCTCATTGGCACGTTTGTGTAGGTATGCCTAATGAGTGGAGATATTTTATTTGGGATGTGGAGTTGGACAATTTCCTTCTTATGATAAATAAGAATAGGAGTTTTTAGTAGGCCATTGGCTACATTTTCATGTAGGATGGTGTAAGGAATTTTTTTCTCTTGATATGCACACATTATTTGAGTTTGTAGTCTAGTAAGTAGATATTATTAGATTGCAAATAAACATCACTACTTTGAGAGTCTTGCAAGTTCCATATGTCATACTTACTTATTTATTTTTAATATTTTTTTGACCCCATAAACTTAGCCCCATGCAACTAGGAAGATGCAAGGGCTTATCAACAAATGTTAGGATTAGATGATTAAGGGCACTCTATGCCCCTTGTCCTTTACCCCATGCAACTAGAAAGATGCAAGGGCTCACCATTAAAAGCCAAGAAAGATGAGATAAGTGTGAAAAAACTATATATAATCAATGGAAACTTTTTATTTTTTGAGATTTTACTATTGGTAATTGTTATGAGTAGAAGGGGAATTTACTTTTTAATTTCTAGGTAGTTCAATAGGCTTGGATTTTTGAAAAGGGGAATTAAGAGGTAATAAAAATGGACTCAAATAAATCTTTTGCTTACAACATGCTTTAGTAAATACCATTTGTGAAAGGAGCCAGATCAAGGAGGTGAATTTGAGGAATCTCATAATATACTATTATTAAATGGTAGAATATTGGCCCACAACTCTCACTATAATTAACAAGAACTAGAAAACATAATCTAAGTATGACCTGGAAAATGCTCTTGTGGTATCATGAGATATGGAATGTGAATGCACATGTGAGTTTTATTGATTTATTTTTACCTTTATAAAAGTATTTATTTAGATGAAAAATATTATATTTTATATTTTAAGACCTTTACACCTAACTTTATATTTTATTGTGAGCATCATAATAATCACATTTTAGTTATTTACTTATGTGGATTTATCCACATATAGCACAAGAAATTGTAATAGTTTGATGCATTCATATTATGTGGATATATGCCACATGGGTCGCACTCCAAAGTCACTTTTTGTAATGCCTCTATATTATAGTGTGAGGTAGTACAAAAGTATCTTACAAATTAGTTGTATTGGATATTTTCTTAGGTTTACCCCTCAAAATGGGCTAAAATAATTGCTCTAAATTCATGAATATAAGTATATTGTAACTTTTTTCAAGTTATTTTTTGTATGTTATTACTTATATGAATATTATTTTATAGGTAAGTTTCTAACAAGTGGTATCAAAGTAATTTTTAAGGCCATGTTCTATAAAAATAAAATAGTTTAGTGGCTTACTATAGCCAATGAATCCATGCTCTCATATTTCCCTTACGAGTCTTAATGATTAGAAAATGGTGAAATTAATGGGATACTAAGAATTTTTGTTGTCAATTTTATCCTTATAGCAGTGGTCTAGGTTAGAAACCTTGTGTTGAGGGTTTAAAAATATTGCAAAGAACTATTATACTTGGATAAGAACATTTTTACATGTCGAGTGGGAAAGGGCTAACCAATACCAAAGCCTTAGACTTCAAATAACTTTAAGTATATCATAATACACTTTATGTTTAGGATAAACTTCATCTTAGGAAGCCATTAGTTATTTTCAATCTATGGTGCACTAGCAAGAGGTTAGCTCCAAGAAGTCATTCTATCCATTCTCTAAAGACAAGATAATACATGTACAAGATGGTATAATACTTCATAGTTAAAGCTCTAAAATATTGGGCTAGTTAATTATTTACAAATGAAAAAAGTATATATAAGCGAGCCTTTAGACCATACACACTCTATTCTAGAAGTTTTATGCTTAAAGCCTAATTATAAACATATTTGAGTTTATAATTATCATTTTACTAGGATTATAATTTAAATGTAAATAGTGCTTTCATAAAATTAAAGAGTATTGATATTAGTGAATACATGAGTCTATGCAATGGAGTGCATTTATGTTGATCCATGTTTGTGATATTATTATGCTAAAAATTCTAACCCTAGTGGATAGAATGGATCTTGATTATTGCGAGTTTTTAGCATAATTATAACCAAGTTGATTCATCTATCTATTCTCAATGTATTTGATGTGAGAATTGAGTGTGTAGGTAGATATAAATAAATACAATTTAACCAATGAAAGAACATAAGATCAACTAATAGCCTTAGTTACCCTTCCCATTTTAACTTGTGAAGTAAAGGGGACTTAATTCTGTTTCTCAATTACAACATTATCTTAGTTAATGAAAGTATTGGGACCCCTTAGGATAAACCTTGATACCCTTAAGTTTATTACTTTATTGTGTGACTTAACATTTTGTGGATTTTCATTATTGTATATATTAATTTTTTAAATGTCTTCTTTTAGTGCAAACTCAGAGTGACACAAAGGGCTGATTTTAAAGGGAGTAAAAGTGATATTTTTGTGTTTTTAATGAGATTTTTTTCTACTTGGACAAGTATCCATAAGAGAAGTACATTCTTGGGGAATTGTTTGGAGTTTTTGTTGAGATAATATCATACATATTCTTGGGAAGAAAATTCCTTGATGGGACATGGGAGAGGATGAGGACACATGGCCTCCCACTTGCACACAAAACCACCTCAACAAGGCATGAATGACATGACACTCTCATAAAAACCTTCCTCTTTAACTTGGGATTATGAGCTTGCACATTTTTATAATTTCACTTGAAGGTTTGAGGGGAGAGGGTGATTTGGAGTAATTAATAATTTTTGTGCTAGCGTTTTGAGAAATTGGAGGATTATTAGGTGTGAGCTTGGCTTGTTTATGCTTTAAGATAGAGGTTCATATAATACATAATATTGCTCCATCTATTTGTAAGATACCTTTAGAGGTATGTTGAATTTTACTTGTCCTTTGTATACTTGTTCTTAGTTGACCCCTTGGCTTGAGAATGACAAGAGCCTTGAATGGTTTGATGACACCATAATGGTTAGGTAGAGAGTAGTCTCTCCCTATTGGTTTTGTTATTGGATTTATTCTACATAAGATATCTATCAAAGCCACCTTTTTGAAGTAAACATTATTATTTAAAGTTATCCAAATTTGTAATTTAGTGACAAGATAATTTGGATTTTACTGAGATCGTGATTTCTAGGTTGAAAAATCTATATATGTGAGTTGATCTTGGAAATGTGAGTGTTCATGTAAGAGGAAATTAAAACTATAATATTAATATTTAAAATTAAATTATATGTATAGGTATAAAGATACAAATAGTTAAAGACTACGTATAACTTGATACTATCCATGTATGTATGAATGGACAAACAATTGGTTAATTTTGAATCCTGCAAAGTGTGTAACACATATGTTTGTTTTAAAGGAATCAATTAATAAATCATATATAATCATAAACATGTATATGGGAATATAAATTCCTAAACAAGTTTGATTATTTATCTATTTAAAATAATACACATACAAAACCCCTATATAGGAAATTGCTAGATTGAAGATGTTTGTGTTGGTGTAAATAGGCGTTTTACCTAACTAGTTCATTAGTGGGTCCTATTTACATGTTAAGTTTACTTAGGTCCTAAGATGAAATATTTCTAGAAGGTGTTAGTTGTCATTAGATATTATCTTATCTTTTAACTTTAATACTTGTGTCCTAAGCCATTTAATATTAGTTGTCTCATGACATAGGATTAAGACATTAGTCATAATCTTGTTTAATCCCATGTCTCACCTTGGCTATATAACTGGGTGGTCTCACATTTAATTTATAATACTGATATTGTAGATAGGGAAATTATCAATCAGATTTAATGCTTTGAAGACAATAAACAAATTAAATCCTATCAAGCACAATAGAGTATGAAATAACAAGGAAATTACAATACGAAGCACAAATGCAAACCGATCTCCGCGCCAACTTGATTTATCTCCATTGCTCTTCTCCACCTGCACAAGGATGCAAGATTTCAAAGGCTGATAATAGAGGAATGTTGGATGCTCATTCCTGCAGCATAACGACTTGACGATGAAGAATGGTAGAGATGGATTGAAGAATTATTTTGACAGAGTTAGGATGCTCGATGAAGATTCCATGCAAATGGCCTGTGAAAGGTTAGATTTATAGATTTTTGATGTGGACAGAGATAAGATTTGATAAGATTGATAAAAATTTGGTTTTTGACAAAAGAGGAAATACAACGAGATGAGATAAGATTTCAAAAAAGATAGAAAGATTTCATTCGCTTTTAAAGGAAATAAATCTTGAAAAGACGAAAGATAATTGATGAATTATCTAATTAAATAAATTAATTAGATACACATGAGTTCAGTTTGGAAAGAAAGCAGAAGATCTTTTTAGGATTTTATTAATTAAATAAATTTTGGATTTATTTAATTAACATTGAATTTATGATTTCATTAATTAAATAATATAAATTATTTAATTAACATTAGAGGAATGGATAGATTATGAATGAATTAATTAAATAATATAAATTATTTAATTAACATTAGAGGAATGGATGGAAATGATTTAATTAATTAAATAATATAAATTATTTAATTAACATTAGAGGAATTTGATGGATTAATGGATGGATTATGCATAGGAAGGGAATAAATGAAATTAGTCAAATAAATAAGATTTATTTAACTAATTAGATGATGACACGGGTACCTAGGGAAAAACATGATACAAGGTGTCTAAATGATGCAATGTTGTGACAAGGTATCATAAGAGGACAATTTTTTGATGTCTACAGCTACAACATTGAAACAATCCATTGATGAATCATATCATCATAATCTATCATTTGCATCCTTTGGTAGAATATCATTATTCTTTCATAGTTGACCTCTCTTGTGATTTCATGAAGTTCCTAGATCTTGGGTGGCTATAGTATTTAGCCAAATCTCACATGGTGCAAAGTATTCTATTCCAACTCTTATAGTTTTTCCTTTGCATGAGTAGCATTTAGAAACACATACCAAATTAGGTATATTATTTTAAATATTTAACATATTTTAAATTTTAAAAATGGCATTTTTAGCTTGTGGCCCCTATAAGGGGTACAACCCACGTATAGTGAGGCATGACCTGCATGACCAGATTGGTCTCATTTTATTAGAAAATTTCACTTTCAATTTCGTGGCCTAGTTTGGCATTTGAATGTAGTAAGATGAACACCACTTTGCGATTTTTAGAAAGTGGCACCTATAACAACACTAAGTATAAAGTGCCAAGATCATATATTGCTGCGGGGATCCTTGATTGTATAAATTTGGAGGGTAATATTATGCTTTTTTGGATTGAGTCTCTTAATTGGTCTATTATGCAACTAAATTTAAGGAGTTTATCATGGTTATAAAAAAGAATCCTACTATAATTAGATTGGATATATGGACATATAAGCTGTAACAAGATGAAATCCTGACACATTGCAAGTGGCTTCATTTTCCTTATCTCTATGGATTAGTTCCTAAATCTACAATATTTTGTTAGAGACTTGTGTGGGATTTTAATAATGAACATAGCCTAGGATTAATTGGTTGTAACGTTGATATAGACACCCAAATTTCCACTGCTGGCATTGAGTACCGTCATGACCTTTGGATTAAACTTTGGGAGATAAATGGAGACTCAAATAAACCTCCATTCCTTGCAAATTGTCTTGTTCCAATTGAAATTGTAATCAGGGTTAAAACTATCAAGGTTAGGAAATAAAGCATATAAATCAAACTCTAATAAACAATGAAGTACAAATAAGCATAAAGATATAAAACATAAAGAAATATCACCATGAAATATTCTTGCCACCATTGATTCACCTTCATTGCACTTCTCCATTTTGCTTGAATAAGATAATTGCCCTCATATTTTTCAGTATGCAAATAGGCCTATGACAATGACTAAGAAAAATATTGAAGATTCTAATTGACTATGTATGCACTTGACTTGATAGTAGACTTGATAGCAAGATAGCATAAGATCGCATAAGCTTGTCTAGATTGCTCTAAGATGCCTAAGATGCAAGATGTCTAAGATGTCTAAGATTTCTAAGATGAAGAAAATGACAATGATAGAGGTCTTTTATAGGAAATAAAATTTTAAATGAAGGGCTAGGATTGAATGTCAATGATCAATGGCCAAGAATGAAAGATGAGGTATGAAATAGGGTTAGGGAAAATGATAAGGATTGACAGTCAAGATTAACTTATAATTAATTTAATCAAGGGTGGAGGTTAATTGAGACATGAATAGATAAGGAATTGATGTGGAAGATAAGATTGGCACATACAAAGAGGTGATAGGAGATTAAATAATAACAAAGTTATTTAATCTAGGTGGCCAATGAACAATTAAATAATTAAAATAATTATTTAATTATAGAAAAATGTGACAAAGGGAACCTTTTGAATTAAATAATGTTTTAATTCAAAATTCAAGAGGGTGGACCAAATTAAATAAATTAAAATTTATTTAATTTATGAGAGAAGAGGCCAATGAATAATTAATGACTGTTTTGTTTGGTTTGACCGAGTGACTTTGTTGACTTGTTTATCTTGTTTTTGCATGACTTGGTTGACATTTTGATGATTTTTTGTGTCTAAGTTAACAATATCCGATTTATTATGAATGACACGACAAACCCTAAAGGACTGACCTAAGTGGCCTTGGGGGCTCATCGACAGATGGCCTTGCCTACATAACAATGCACATAGACCTCGTAGTTCGACATGATATGAACTTGTTTTATTGACAAAGGACTGAGTTATAATTTTTATTTGACAAACCAAAGAGGATTGGCCTAATGCCTCGGGGGCTCATTGACAAATGACCTTGCCTACGTTTAGTCATAGAGGCAATGTAGTTTGACTGAACTTGGATTGACAAGACTGAATTTGACACTATTTTTGGGATTCTTAAAAGTTATTTGGATGTTTTTGTGTTTTTGACATGTTTTGTTTTTTTTGGATTTTGTGGTTTTATGATTTTTTGTCTTTTTGTTGTTTTATGATTTTTTTGTCTTTTTGATAATAGCGACCTTTGATAGTAAATGTAGGATCCAATGATGCAGGTCAAGTATTTTCCCCCAGTCAGGTATGAGATCAATTTATTAGGAGTGAAATGGAATGAGATATGCGCTATGGAAGGCAACAAGGATGCATGATTCCAATTGTTCTAGGTTATGGAAAGGAAATCCAATCATTATTACGGGTGATATGGGAAAAACAAATGATAGGGAAAAGTCATATTGGAATGATGGTAGAAAACATAGCAAATTCAAATACACATGGTGCCTGTTTACCAGGTTTTCACCATGGTACTTATCTAAAGTGCCACCAAAGTGGTTTTCACTATTGGACGAATTATTTCTCTTTACTATTTTTTTAATTTATTTTTTATGGTTATGACAAGATTCTCAGAAGCTATGTGTAGAATCGATAAGTCGTGATGATGCATTGATCTTGTTCGGACGACCGTGCTAGACGAAAGGACTTGATTTAGATGTGGAATACAAGTGAAAAATATGAAGGGTGATAAATATTTTAATACCCCTCCTGTTACGGTTTAGATTTGTTTCTCTATGTGTTGATTTGGTACTTTGATACTGTGATGAGACTGCTATTGTTTGGTTTGGTTAGTAGACCTTGTTGTTTATGTCTATACATTAGAGGACACGGTTATTGATATGATATTGTGGTTGGTGATATTAGTTTGATTTCAGTAACATTGCGATGCATTAATTTAGTAAATTATGTTATGATATGATTTGTTAGTTTAGAAATGAATAATTTATCGGTTATATTATATTGTTTGGATAGATGTGATGAAGGACAGTGTAGCACCACTCGTTCACGGGTGCCCTGCTACGCTGCGATTCCTTCTCACAATACAATGCTTTGATTTTATATATGTATGCACATGTACACGACTTCGTTTGTATGCAGGGATTGCAGGTACATAGTCTCGATTCCACCTACTTCGGCAGGACAGGGCGAGCACCCATAACCCAACGGTATAATGTTGAAATAGAGATGACTTGGAAGTCATCCCATCCCATGATGTCAGACCATCTTGTTTGATTGGTATTGTATGTTTTTGTAGTTGTCGTCATTGTGGTTTGTGGTTGTGTTATGTCGTATTTTTATTAATGTTGGTATTTTATAAGCTGTGATTTATTTTATTTAAATGATGGAAATGATTGTTTATTTTAATGTTAGAGTAAATTGTATTTAAATTTTTAAATGTTTTATTTATTTTTAAAAGTCATGAGTTTATTAAATGATAATTAAAATATTAAATTGTGTTTTATTATTTTAATTAATTATCTTGTTGAGGATAATTGTTAGAATAAATTATTTAAATTAATTAGATAATGTGCTTTGCAAGTAAAGTTGTAAAAACGGAAATTAAAACAAAAAAATATTGAAAATAGAAAAATAAATAAATAAAAAGAATGAAAAAGTTGTGTGAACGAATGAGAATTGAGATTTTACTGAAAAGCTTGCTTTTAAAGATATAATTTCTTTTATTCAGGATTTTTGTGAGCTTTTGCAAGAAATTGGAATATCTTTTATTGAATTGAGATTTTTGTAAGTTTTACACACACACGGAGGATTATTGGGACAGAGGCTGCACAAGTGAATAGGGATGTATTGTTGAAATCTTCTGTAGTTTTGGGGGGAAAAATATTTTCATTCTTTTGTTGAAAAATCTTAGAGAGAGTCTTCTGAATAAAGTCTGAGATTCAAATTCGAGTACAGTATTCTGGAGAAGAGATTTCGAAGCAAGAACGAGGAGCTCTTTGGAGAGGCCATCAGAATCAACGGGCATCATCAGATTTTCAAATAAGCACAGGACTCTAGGTTTTATCTATTTCTTCTCTGGTCTTCTGATTTTAAGAAAACAAAAAAATAATTAGATTAATTGGTGAAAGAAAAATGAAACCTTAGAAAAGATAAATTATTGAAAAGTGAAAATTACTGTAGAAATTAAATAAAGATTGTCTATAAAAATTTTGTTCTATGAATATTTCTTTCAATCTGGCTTTGAGAAAATAATGTTGTGTTTCTGAAAATAAACTATGCCTTAAATTGATTTTGTTTGTTTCTTTTGAAAATATACATAGTTTTATGTGAAGACAGTTTGTTTTGAGGATTATGAAAATATATCATTTATATATATATATATATAAAATAAGTTATTTTTATTTTGTTGTTCTTCTGTCCTTTGTACCTATAACTAGATATTTGTTCATCTGAAATGTGTATATAAATATATTATATATATATGTATATATATGTATATACAAAATTTCGTATATATATATAAATAAATTATTTCCGCACTTGGTAAATATTCAAAATTTTAATTAAAATCGAATTTTATTTGGCTGTAAAGGCCGTCGAAATCCATACCAGGACGAATTTTTAATTCTTATAAAAAAATTTATAAAAGAAATTTTATTAAAATTTTTTTGGAGGCCGAACTCGTGCCTTTTATTTTTGGCTATTAAATAAATGTTTGGGCATAGGGAAGGGGACGGCTGGGCTGTACCCCGTCCTTGTCCCAAGTAGCTGTGGACTGGCCACAACAGTCCTTACGGACTGCTGCGTACAACAGCCGTAAGGGCTACTGTACCAGCCGCGGTGGCTCTATGGAGCCCGTGGCTGGCATTTGTTATTTAATTTTTATTTATTTATTTATTTTTTAATTTCTTTTAGTTTTCGTTTTATATAAATATATATATATTATATTAAATATTTATTTATATTTTATTTTATTGTTTTTGTTTGTTAATTTTAATTATATTAATAGTTGAAATAAATCTAATTTTGGTTATGAATATTTTCTTTTTATATATGATATATTGCGTAATTTAAATGAATCAAAATGGAATTTGTGGATATATGAATTGTGAAGGCGAAATTATTTCCTTTTATTATTATATAATTTATGCAATTTATCATGATGGGAGTAGAGAGTTTATAATAGAAGAAAATGAATTTGTTTTTTTGGTAGGATGATAGTAGTTTCAATTGTAATTGAAACCCTACGAAATTGTTCTTTTGTCATTATAATATGGTTGGCTTTTATATCGATGTGGGAGTCCCGTGGTAGTTTGTGAAACTTATTTCCAGAGGTGTGTTTTATTTCTTGTATGTTTATACTTGTATTTTGTGTTCGTGAAGTTGCATGATTTAATCTTGAATGTTATCCTAGTCTTGATTACACTTTTGGAGTTGAAACTTATTGGTTTTATGATGGAAGGGATTGTATGGGTTGTTGAATTTTGTTATGAATTATCGCAAGAAGAGTTATGCCTCACGTCCTTGGTTTTGAGTTATGTGCTTTATCTGTTGAGGTCAACTCTTGCCTAGATTTGTTTTATGTTAGGGGTCTTAGGAAGAGTGGCTCTTCATGGGGCCGACGCCTCAGTTGGAGGAAGGGCTAGGAGATCCCATGAGAGTTATGCGATGACACTCTCCACTAGACACCCATTGGCTTTGTTGCTTATTGCCTGTGGAAATGTGTTTTGGGAGTGGTATGCTTAATGTGTTTCAGATTTTTTTTTGAGAATGATTTATGAATGTTTTTTGGACTTGTTTAATTGTCATTGCTTGGTTTAATTGTGATGAGTTTCATAGCTTTATTGGTTCATGAACGTTGTAGGTTATACCAGTGTATGCCTTGAGTTGTGTTTGTATTTGTACTATGATTGTTCGTGAGTCAGTTTAGCATTCATGGTCGGGTTCTCTTCCTTGTCACCTCTGAGCACGGGGGGTGAGTTATTCATAATTCACATAGTTGGGTGGAACGTGCTCCTCATCCGTTGGGTTCCCCATCAGCAGTATATCTCCTCAACATTTCTGTAGTTGGTGTTGCACCAGTGTTCCTTTGTAATTCTGATTTCATTGTATTTATATTATCCCACACGTTTGGGAAACTTGATGTAATTATTAATCAAGAGCTTGTATTGTAATATTAAAATGATGATGTAATAGTTAGGATCAATTGTATCTTGTTAAAAGAGATGCATTATGATTGTATCATGTGATGTATTAATATTCTCGCTCTTGGTTATTGGATGTATTCTTATTCATGGTTTATAACATTAATAGTTATGTTGTTATCTTTTACTTTTGTTGTTAGTTGTTGTGAAGTAACCTCGCGTGCCCCAGAGAGCTAAGCGTAATAGTGTAATGTAATTATGGTTAATGTTTCTTACATGTTTAATTGTATTGTTTTAAAAAAAAAATTTATTTTCTATGTGTGTGTTCTCTGGGGTTTGCACTTCGGGCGTTACAAATATGACAGATGCAGGAGGCTATGGTATGATCCCTAATGTGCACACTACATGGGCCACTAGGCTTCAAATGAAAAAAGAGTTTGGGAAACCAATGAGTTAGAGTATGTGAAGGGGTCATCATCAAAGGTACATTGATGGACATCACCAATGATGGTGAGATGATAAGCGAATATAGATGGATTGAATGGAATGTATGGAATGAGTGAAGGTGATGAAGATGAAGACTTAGATCAACAAGCTCTTTGTTTGATTTTTTACGCTGATAGATGCCTCAAGTAAATTTTGGTGGAGGAGCATTCTCAGAGATCAATGCTCTCTAATTTTCGCTTTTGAATTTTATTTTTGATTCATCCAATAGCTTTTAATGTTGGCTAGAGGATGTCTTAACATTCTTGCTCATTCTTAACTTTTATTTTTGATTAGTCTAATAGATTTTTATTTTTACTAGAGGACTTTTCTTGATTTTATTTTCTTTTCATCACGTCTTTTGATTCTTGATCTCCTTTTAAAGAGGGCATTTTTATTTTTGATTTTTGAACTTGGCCCTTGTCATTGTCCTTGTCTTGAGATATGTCTTGTTGATCCATGTCTATGATGTGGATGGACGTGAGTGGAATGAATGAAGTGGATGGAGTGACTGGAATGCTTGGTGGATGAATGGGAGTGACGATGTAATCAATGAGGTCTTTGAGACTATCCTTTTCGGTATTGTTAACATCAAAGGAGGCTTGCACATCCTTGATGGCTTGGAAATATGACTTAGTAGAGGCAACGGTAGGGGGGCATACCCTAACCCAGGATAGGCGGTATGGAAGGATGATGTATGGATATCTTTAACGGGTTTAGGATCAAAGAGTGGATTATCATAAATATCCTAGCCAAACATGGGGTTGTCATGGACACGAAAAGTTTGAGCCGAAGCAAATAGGGTGAAATCAGATGTATTATCGAGATCCCAAAAGGTTTCGATCCAAGCATGACCATCTATTTTTATTCCTTTTGAAGTTATCTTGACATCATTGTTGGGAGTCTGATCATCTTTAGCAGCAGTAGCACTATCGTTTATCTACAACTTGTCCATATGATACTCACCACATTCCATATCATGGAGTTGGACCTTGGGGTTTAATGGTACAGTAGATGAAGTGGATGCTTTAGTCAATGAAGACAGATCAATGTAATGTGACGAAGTGGAGGATGAAGCCTCATTATTGACAGACACTTGGAATTGTGTGGTCCCTCTCAAATTGGTACAATATTGGAATGGATTGGGATCACTGGCTATTGTGATTTAAGTGCCATTGTTTGGGAATTTAAGGCATTGGTGATATGTGGACAAAACAACCTTCATGGCATGAATCCATGGTCGTCCTAGGAGGAGGTTGTATAAAAGGTCAAGGTCCAAGACTTGAAAAGTAGTATCCATGACTGTGGGACCAACTCTGATAGGTAATGTTATGACTCCCTTGGATGATCATTCTTCATCATCATATGCTTTGATAATAATGCTTTTAGTGGTGTCTAAACATGCTTATAAGAATCCTAACATCTGAACCAATTTTAAGGTACAAATGTTTAACCCTACTCCACCATCTACCAAGACTCGTCTGGCTTTGGTTTTATGGACAAGGACTTCAAGGTGTAAAGGGTAGTTATGGTTTGTCCTTTCGGTTGAATAGTCTTGTTAAAAAAAAGTTGCATGATGGGAGTTGGTAAAGTATCCTACCATCTCCTGGAAATGATTGATGTTAAGGTTGTTGGGGACGATTGTGTCTTGTAAGGATTTTTCAAGGATGGTTCGATGGTTAGGGGATATACACAATAACTCTAAGATAGAGATCTATGTAGGAGTCTTCCCCAATTGGTCAAACAAGCTGTATTGGGACTTTGAGTGCTGTTCTTGTTGTGGAGGAGGACCTTGAATGGTTACCTTGGTTTGGCGAGTGTTGATAACACATTCGAGAGGTTTCTTAATAGTAATGGTATTGAAATATTCATCAACGACTCGAATGTGATTTATGATAGTGGTATGGTTATATTCATACTTGGCATTAATGTATTTGGTTGAATTATTATTTGTCTTATTGCTTGAACTGGAGGAATTTCCTTTTCCATGGTCATGTAAAGGATCGATAAAAAATTTATGGTCGCTATTTGAAGATTGTTGTTGCTATTCATTGAGTTCAATGGTGCCATTTTCCACAAGGTCTTGTATGATGTTTTTCGGTTGTCGACATTGTGATAAGTTATGTCCTTTGGCTCGATGGTAGTCACAAAAGGCCTTGTCATCCCACCAAGATGGTTTAAATTGTCTAGGATCATATTACTTTGGTTTAGAAAGTTGTATGACGTGTTGCAAGAGTTGTTTAAAGATCGATTCAATTAGCTCCCCTAAAGGAGTGTACTGACGTTTTGGGAAATTCCTTTGGGTTCTTGGTTGTTGTGTGTTTTGGATAGCATTGGAAATTTGGTTAGGAGTTCTTGGTGCATTTTTGGGTGTGTTAGGCCCTCTAAGTGTAATAGTAGGACTTGTATATACAGTCTTAGCATCGACAACTCCATCATTAGTCACATTCTTATTTCAGGCCCAATATTTTCTTTTGTCATTTGAGGTGTTTTGAGTGTTGGTATTCTTATTGGGCATCTTGATCCATCCTTTGTCAATTAGATCCTTTTCAAGGATAATTCCTTTTTCCACTAGATTGGAAAATGAAGTGCAACATTGCATCCTTAGCTCATGTATCAAGTGGGAATTAAGGTTATCTATGAACATGACAACCCTTTGTTTTTCTAGTATCTCAACTAGGCATCGACTAGCCAAACTTATCCATTGCTGAAAGAAGGTGAAATTTTTTTCCCCTTCATCTTGTGTGGTATGACATAAGGTGACAATTGTTATTTTGTTGTCTATGTTAAAGGAAAAGTGTTCAACAAACTTGTATGCTAATTCACCCCATGTTTTTATGCCAGTCGATAAATGTGCAAACCACTCAAGAGCTATGCTCATAAGAATTCATGAAAAGAGTCTCATGAGGTATGTAGGGTCGTATGCAATGTCTATACAAGCTGTGGAAAATTATCTTATGTGCTCAAATGGATTTCCCCTCCCTTTATACTTAGGTAAGTTTGGTACGACATAGCCATGTGGTAAGGGTGGCATATATAGACTCTTGTCAAATGGATAAGGGTATAAGTCCTTGGTTGAGTAAGTCTTCTTGTGAGACATTTGCATATTTTCCACCTATTGTTGTAAGGTAAGAATTTGAGTTTGTAGGACATCCACTTGAGTCAATGACATGTTTTGTGTATTGTGAGAGTCTATATTGGCATTTTGCAATCCAATATTATGGGATGGGTTTTGTTTTGGTATATGTGTATGGGACGGATTTTGGTTTTGTGTTTGGGACATGTATGTGTATGACATATTTTGATTTGGTACGTTTTGGTTAAGTTTCAGGATATGAGTCTTATGAAGTGAATTGGATGGTATATGCCATGAGCTTGTAAAAGCATGTCCATGTGGATTTTGGTTGCCATATTGTGAAAAAGGTCCTTGGTTTCCAAATTGTGTATTATGAGAGGTAGCCTTGGTTGTGATGTAGTGATGTGTTGAGAAGCCCCTATGTTTGGTATGGAATTTGTTGTGTTGATGGTAACTTTAGGGTTCTTGGTTGTATTGTTTGTGCCAAATAGACTTGAGGATGATGCCCCTATGGTAAATGACATACCAAAGGGTTGTGACATAGGTTGTGTCATGTTAAAGGTCATTCCTTGTGTCATGCCTTGTGTCATGCCTTGTGTGCCAAATAAGGAGGTGTGGATTGTTGTTGTGTCTTTTGTAGTTCCTCCTAATGGCATAGATGTATTAACTTGCAGGATAGAGCCACTAGAGATAGCTGTATTATTTTCTTGAGTTTGGTTGATGGATGTGGATGATTCTCATAATGTATTGACATCAAAATCGTGAGGTAATGTGGCACCTTCTATAAATAGTTTAGCTAGGTAATGTTGAGGGTCTTGTGCCAAGAATTCATCGACAAACGAGGCAAATGGGTAAGTGCAAGAAGTTGAGTCCATGAAACGGGGAAGTTTTTGCCTTAGCAAAAAAAACAAAATTGGCATTGCAAAAATAGGATCCCAGTATTCATAAACGGGATCCTGAGCCTAAATTCTAAACGAGATCCCATTTTTTAAAAATAGAGATCCCGATTATTAAAGGATCCTGAACTGACGGGTGGGAAACGAGATCCTGATCTTTACAAAATAGGATCTTGTTTTCAAGTAGTATTTATTTAAAAAAAAATGAAATTGAGTCATTAGTAGCTCAAGATCTTGATTTAGTAGACACAACGACGACGATGACAATGACCTCTGACCTCCTGGTATGCCTCCACCTACTTTATCTATGTTTTTTTAGTGTTTTTTTGAAGTTTATAAGTGAAAAGTAGGTTTTAGCATGATTTTTTTTTAGTTTATTTAGCATTTTATGTATTTTATTTAGGTGTAATAGGAGAATTGATAATTTGTAGAGGTAGAAGAAAAACTGAAATGAAACCCTGTAGAAATGAAAAAATCATCCTTGAATCGTATCTGAAGAACAAAATTTAGCTTTTAAAACCTAAATTGTTCAATCAAACAAAAAAAAATTGCATTTAAAAAACCTAAATTGAAAGAAAACAAAAAAAAATTGCATTGAAAACCCTAATTTGAAATGAAACAACAAAAATTGCATTGAAAACCCTAATTTTTTCTTGGAACCCTAAATTCAATTCAAACAATTTTTTTTTTCTAATTTACCCTAAATTGAAATCAAACAAAATTTTTTGCATTCAAATGAAAACCTTGATTTCAAGTTCAAGAATATTTGATAATGGAAAAAATTGATTTGCATTGCTTAAATATTTTAAATTGAATGTATTTGCATTGTAAATTAGGGTCCTTGATATTGATAATGAAATAGGATTTGATAAATATTATACATTTAAATGTGTATTTATCAAGAGACACAATCAATTAAACATTATGAACATAGATATAATTAGAATAGAAAACAATATGTTTCAAACATATTAGAATTAAAAAATATTGAGTATGTTCATAAGGCAGGCATGCCATAAGTGTGATCATCCAGGTTTCTCTCATTAAGCATCATAATAAGGGAAATCACTGAAAGGTAAAGCATGATCATAGGTGATACGATGATTATTAAAGCTAGGCACACCAATAGTCATAGTATGATGCACATCATCATTACTAAAGTTATCCATATTAAGGGATGAAATGTTTACGAAACTCATGGTTAAGTTAAAGAATCTACAATAGAAGGGAAAATAATAATAAGTTCCATGGAAGATGTTAAATCATATCCAATATCAAAGAGTGCATTAATGGAACATGTGCCACTATGCTTATGGTAAAAGGATATGATTTTATCAAATATTCATGGATCAAATAAAAAATGATGTAAACGCATCAAAATAATTGATGTAAGAATGAATGGAGACAAGGGAAAAAATTTACGTTGAGTGGAATCCATGATATAAAAAATTACAACCACTATATATAAAGGAGGAAAATTAAATGAGTTTCAAATCTAAAATTATATGAGAAATATCAAAAAAATGGATTTGAAATTAGAGACACATGGATAAGTTGAAAAAACTATGTTAATTAAGGTATTATGGGTGAAGGGAAGGATTACTTGTGGGACTAGTGGATTGTTACAATTGATAAATTTTCAATGTTTGTTTACAAATTTAGTTAGCAAATTCCTAAATCCTTGTACAATCCATTTCCAATTGTCACCTAATTAGATAACATGTGTATTCATTTCTATTTTATGTTTTTATCTCTCTTAGTCATGCCTTGTTTCCATTTCTTGTTTGCATGTGTTGTCTATTGTCTTTCGACAATCTTAACTCTCATTCTAGTCAATTAGTTGTTATTTAGGCTTCTAGTTTAGTCTAAAATCTCAATTTGCACTAGTTACCTAGACACTAAAAGAATCTAAATATTTTTCTATTCTTTCTTTTAGGTTCTTTCAATTCCAAACAATCCAAAATAAAATAAGATTCAACATTAACTAATTTTATTATACATTTTATATCACAAAATTCATTTCTATGGGAAATATTAATGAAAAACATGTTAAATAAAATAATCTTATATTCAATTAAAAAAATATCAAGTTAAAGTATATGTATCAAACCCAATCTTAATAATACATAATTATGTGTTTCTATTATAGAATTAGTCAATCTATATTCATAAAATAAAAAATATTCATAAACTAGTCAGTCTATTACCCTAAATCATAAATTGATGTCTTAAGGGGTCCTAACACATGACATTTCTTAAGGGGATCAAATAAGTTCTCAAAATTTGGTGAAGTTTCCCAAGGCAACCAAATTTAACAATAATAAGATCATGCAAGATTATAATATGAATGAGATTTCACGATCTAGGTTGGTCAGTCGAAATAAGAGCTATCTCAATCAACTGTTCCACAAGAAAATGTTGTCCACTAACTTGCAAGTCCATTATTCGAAGGGCCACCCAAACTTCGCCCTAAGTTCCCTAAACCCTAAACCCCGAACTCTAAAATTTAAACCCTAAACCCTAAAGCATTAATTTTTTCCTAGGACCTTAAAATGAAATTTGGTTGTCTTAGGCAACTCAACCAAATTTTATTCCCTTAAGCCATGTCATTTTGTCCTAGGACCTTACTACATAGATCCCCTTAAGCCATCCTATCACCCTGAACCATAAACCGATGTCTTAAGGGGTCTAATATGACATTTCTTAAGGGGATCAAAGAAGTTCTCAAAATTTGGTGAAGTTTCCCAAGGCAACCAAATTTAACAATAATAAGATCATGTAAGATTATAATATGAATGAGATTTCATGATCTAGGTTGGTCAGTCGAAACAAGAGCTATCTCAATCAACTATTCCACAAGAAAATGTTGTTCACTAACTTGCAAGTCCATTATTCCAAGGGCCACCCAAACTTCACCCTAAGTTCCCTAAACCCTAAACCATGAACTCTAAAATCTAAACCCTAAACCCTAAAGCATTCATTTTGTCCTAGGACCTTAAAATGAAATTTGGTTGCCTTAGGTAACTCCACCAAATTTTATTCCCTTAAGCCATGCCATTTTGTCCTAGGACCTTACTTCATAGATCCCATTAAGCCACCCTATCACCCTAATCCATAAATCAATGTCTTAAGGGGTCCTAATGTGACATTTCCTAAGGGGATCAAAGAAGTTCTCAAAATTTGGTGAAGTTGCCCAAGGCAACCAAATTTAACACTAATAAGATTGTGCAAGATTATAATATGAATGATATTTTATGATCTAGGTTGGTCAGTTGAAACAAGAGCTATCTCAATCAACTGTTCCACAAGAAAATGTTGTTCACTAACTTGCAAGTCCATTATTCCAAGGGCCACCTAGACTTCACCCTAAGTTCCCTAAACCCTAAACCATGAACTCTAAAATCTAAATCCTAAACCCTAAAGCATTCATTTTGTCCTAGGACCTTAAAATGAAATTTGGTTGCCTTAGCCAACTCAACCAAATTTTATTCCCTTAAGCCATGCCATTTTGTCCTAGGACCTTACTACATAGATCCCCTTAAGCCATCCTATTACCCTAAACCCTAAACCCTAAAGTCATCATTTTTTCCTAGGCCCTTAATGAAATTTGGTTGCCTTGGGAAACTTCAACAAATTTTATTCACTTGAGCCATGTCATTTTGTCCTAGGACCTTACTAGACATAGATCCCCTTAAGCCATCCTATCACCCTAAACCGTAAATCGATGTCTTAAGGGGTCCTAATATGACATTTCTTAAGGGAATCAAATAAGTTCTCAAAATTTGGTGAAGTTGCCCAAGGAAACCAAATTTAGCAATAATAAGATCATGCAAGATTATAATATGAATGAGATTTCATGATCTAGGTTGGTCGATTTATGGTTTAGGGTGATAGGATGGCTTAAGGGGATCTATGTCTAGTAAGGTCCTAGGACAAAATGACATGGCTCAAGTGAATAAAATTTGATGAATTTGCTTAGGACCTTAATGAAATTTGGTTTCCTTAGGCATCTTCACCAGATTTTATTCACTTAATCCATGTCATTTTGTAACATGACCTTACTACATAGATCCCATTAAGCCATCCTATTACCCTAAAACCTAAATCCTAATCTCTAAACTATAAACCCTAGAAAGCATTCATAAATTGTCCTATAAAAATAGTTAATTGTGTTTTCATTCAAGTAACATGCCTTTGACATAAATGAAGCTTACACATTTTATCATTTGTATTCAATTAGGCCATTTATATTGAATGGTTTAAGGGTATTTCCTAAAAATGTATCTTACATTTTGAAATTACAAATCTAATGTAGGTTCACTTATATCTTCGAGATCACATGGATCAATTCAACAATATTCGTAATCCATCTCCACGCCCTCCATCTCCACCACCTTCACCTCCACCTCCACCCACTCAACCTCATAACCCCCACCTCCACCACCTAAAACTGATTGTGCTCGCTTGCAAGCAAAAATCAATGCCAATGTTAGAACCAGTCAGGATCAAATCAACATGATTCAAAATGAAGAATGTATCACACCACCTTTGAGGATGTTTGCATCTAGGATGAAAAATGTTGTTGATGTTGTTAGTGATATGGATGGGATCTTAGATGAGCATCGACAATGGCTAGAGGAGAGGAGAACTTTCGATTCTGAAAAGAAAAACACAAAGAAATGAAGAGATGCAGTAGAGAGCCGCAACAATTTATAAATTAAGACAATGATCTTATAGTTATGTATTTATGAATTTGGTTGGATGGATATTTTGTGTGATGAATTTATGAATTTGGTTGGATGGATATTTTTAGTGATTGAATTTATAATTTTGGTTGGATGGATATTTTTAGTGACATGAATTTATGAATTTGGTTGAATTTATGAACTTATAATGATGAATTTATAATAGTATACATTTTATGACTATCTACTAGATCATGATTTCTCCTGTTGGAAAAATGTAATAAATATATGCGCTAGACATAAATGAGCATTTTGTGAATGTTTCAAGTTTATTTTTTAGTATGTACATGTATTAAAATTGCATAGTTCTAAATCTTAAATAACAAAAGCCCATCTATCCCCTTATTTTATTGAACCTAATACTCAACAACCCATTCCTCCCAATAAATATAGAATATCCATGAAGTGTTGTATACATCCACATATGAGTGCACATTTTTGGGATCAATAGTATATGGTATTTGACAGTCCACCACACGCTAATCTGGAGGTCTCATTATATTTTTTAAGGAAACTATATGTAGAGTTTTTTATGGGGAAAAAGACCAATTATTTTGATTTTAAATCATTTTAGGGTGTTGGTGGTGGCATGCCACAACAAAGGCTAGGGGAAAGGGTTGATCCCCAATGCCCCGTGCATGCACAACCCCTTGTTGCTCCTCTTGGTCTCGCCATTCCTGTACCTGTGCATCAACGTGCGGTGGTATTGACATTAGGATCCCTTAGTACGTTCGCAGGAGGCCTTGATCAACATGCTTTTATGATAGCGGGTAGGGAGCATAGAGACGATGATGATGGAGGAGTGTTTTATGGAGTTGGTCCTAGTACCACTTCAGGAGTATCGAAACCACATGTATGTACTAGTTGCCATTAGTTATGCTATGGAACCGATCAGGCCACACCTAGTTCGGGTGGATGTGGAGATTCTGGTGGATCATCTGGTCGCCTCAATTCATTTTTATAATTTCTTACAGTAGACCATCACCCTAAGGACAAATAGGCATAAATATGCATCTACTTGTTGAATTTATAAGAATTTTAATGAATGTATATATCAAAGAAAAAGTTTTCAATACATTTTAGCAATCAAACAATTTGGTGTACAAATGACAGTAACGATGGGGCAATCATCTATTCTGCGAGTACATACATCGACACCAGCTCTAGTCGGCAGCCCTTATGGGGTATTTTGATTTTAATTTTTTAAATTATATTTGAAATAATTTTTAACTTGAGTTTTAAATTTATAATTGAATCATGAACATATGTTTTAATTATTTATGTTGGTTTAGGGGAGTCAATCGACTTCCATGTTGATTCCACCTGAGGGGTTGTGGAGCACTCCTCCACTGTTGAGCGTCGCAGATCAAGGGCAAGTACATTTATATTGTAAATTGTTTAACTTACATTAGTATAGTTACAATTATGAATTTTGAATTCACTATATATCAAATGTGCATGTACACTTGTAAATATTATAAGCGTTAAATGTCTACATGTATTTCTAGGTTGATACAACAATGAGAATGGGAATTGGACAAACATTATATGCTGTGGCTACTCGTGAGGCCTCTGAATTTCAGGTTGTTTAAAAAAAATTCTACACAAAATGTGCAAACTTGAGTATATATATTTTAACCTAATTCAAGTATACATGATTTAAATTTGATCTTGTAGGACTTTGTTAGTGTGACTTTCTGCCATGACTCAGTCATAGTTACACCTCCAGGAGGAAATGAAAAGAAGGCTCCAAATATCATGGTAATTTAATTTTTTTTATTATATTTAAAGTCAATTACAAATTATATATTCTAAATAACTTTAATTAAATTTAAAATTGAATATATATATATATAATATGAGCTAATACATGTTTTTTTTTTATAGCATGAGAGACATCTTGTAGTTGAGCATGTACAAACAGGTCCTGGAGTAGAGGGTGCACAACCTTAGATTACGATACAATTTAAATATGATAAATTATAAATTAAATTGAATTAAATCATTTTTAATTGTAGACTTACATCTAATTTCAACTTTCTTTATCTTGTTTATGTAGATCGATTCAAAGAATTTAGAGGTTGGTCCAAGTGCACTAGAGAATCCAAACCCAAATATGATGGTAATTTAATTTTATGATGAATTATAAATTAAATTGTCATTAAATCATTTTTCATCATCTTACATTTGATTTCATCTTTCTCTTGTATAGAGTGTTTCAGGTCATCCACATAGTCCACATGGTGTGAAGAGGTCTCTTGATTATACAGACGATACATGACCTAAACATGATTTTATGGGTTATATTTGATTATTTCATGGACTACATATTTGGCTTCTCATGCACTCTGTTGGAATTTATATTTCATGGGTTAAGTACTTTGTTGGACTTTAGTTCAAGGGTTGTACTCTGATGGACTTTATTTCATGCGCTTAATATATTGGTTTCATGCACTTAATATATTGTAAATAATGGATTTTATTATTGTTCAATTTTAATTTACACATGTACATTTATACATTTTATGTCCATAGTCAAGACATTAATATAGGACTTTAATGTGAAATTAAATATAAATATGAAATTAAAGTTGAAATTAATAGGACATTTTAACATTTGTACTTTACAAATTTAGTGATCCCATACATGATATACATGATATGCACATTCAATAATTAGTGATAATTAGTCAACAAACGTATTCAATTCACGTCAATCAATAATTAGTCAATAAATCATAATTTACAAACAAAAGCAATCTGTTTATATACCACAAAGGATGAAATTTTAAGAAATAAACAATACCATACAAGATTAGAGAACAAAAGCATTAATAAATTCTATAAACTAAACATAATTACCAATCAAAATGCAACGAGTTTTTCCAAAAAAGTTGTTCTATAAGTATACACCATATTTCCTAGTTCTTTTACAACATTAAATTAAAGAACTTAATTATCCAAAAATAGGCTAAAGTTTTGAAATTAAATCATGTAGTCCCATATTTACAAACCATGCAAAGTGCTAGAGAAAACTTAAGAACATAAAAGTCCTCTTGACCTCATGTTCCACAAAAAAAACTAATTTATAAGCTGTCAAAAGAAATAATAACATCCAACAGTAATTTATAGGTTGTCTTAAGGAGATGTCTTAAGGGGTCCTAATACAACATCTTAAGGGGTCCTAATACAACATCTTAAGGGGATCAAAGAAGAGTATAATTAAGTATAAATATTGAGTGATATAAACAAGTATTATACTTTAGGGCGAGTCATCATAACGAATGATATAATTAAGTATAATATTTAGGATATGTGCTAATACGACACGTCTTAAGGGGATGTCTTAAGGGGTCCTAATACGACCTCTTAAGGGGATCAAAAAAGAGTATAATTAAGTATTAATATTAAGTGATATAAACAGGTATTATACTTTAGGGTGAGTCATCATAACAAATGATATAATTAAGTATAATATTTAGGATATGTTCTTATATGACACGTTTTAAGGGGATGTCTTAAGGGGTCCTAATACGAAATCTTAAGGATGCTATTGATTTAACAATAATTTATACATGATATTTAGTGATTATACAATCAAATATAAAGTTTCAAAGTAGGAAAACATGCACATTTAACAAAAAAAAATATAGAATATTGATTTTGATACATAAAAGTACATAGAGTATAATTGTGTATGTACATGTATTTGTAATTTGTACAAAATGTTTAACTGTGTAAGTATGTATGAACATATATGTCATCTCAAAACAATGTTTACAAAATTTGGCTATGCCATCTCAAGAACATCTCAAACTCATGCCCATAATGTAGTAGGTCTTCATGCCACCTGATATAAAAAAGGTACAAGCAATATCAATGAAATCATCAAAACATACATATTTTAATTTATATAAAACTATCTATATGTACACAACTCAAGTACCTGTATTTAAAAGTATTCCACACATGTGTGTAGGTTGAATCCAGGCATCCTCTCCTTTTTGTTTCAAAGTATGAGATCAAAACGATGAAGGCTGAAGGATACAAAAAAGTATAATAAATCAATTTTAACTATTAATGTACAAGCAATATCAATATATAATCAAAACATGTATTTAAATATAATTTAACTAATAATTACCTATTTTTACCAAGTATTCCATGTTGTCTAGGTTGAATTTGCATGGACTCTCCTTTTATTGATTACGGCTTAAGGATCTATAAAAGGAAAATTTAAATCAATTTCAACTAGTAACACACTTGACCAATATCAAAACATGTATTTAATCTATTTAAAAGGTCAATATAAAACTAAAACTATATTTACCTATATTTAGTTATTCCATTGTACCATTTGCATCCTCTCTTTTTTGCAACACATCTATGATTGTCTTATGCTCTTCCATAGAAATTGTTCATAACACTTTATTTGTAGGTCTTCCACGATACCGATCTAGTTTTGTATTTGTTGCCACCACCAAATGTGAATAGTGCATAATCTTTTTTATGTGTTTCATAATCTTTGAATGTAGGTAAACCATTCTTCCTTATCAGGTATTTTCATAGCCAAGTGCCAAAAACCTCCACCGATCCCATTGGAAAACATGAAAACCATCATCAAATAAGTTCTCAAAATTTTCTTAAGGGGATCAAAAACTTGTTCTAAAAATTTGCTGAAGGGGATCAAAAACTTGTTATCAAAATTTTCTTAAGGGGATGTCTTAAGGGGATCACCATACCTGTTGGATAATGATTTCCATCATCATCTTCTCAAGGTGCTATTAACTTATGTTTAGTCTCCACACAATGAGCAACCAATATTCTGTTTCCTTTTCATTCCCCTCAAGTGCAAGGTACAACAACAACATACACATGTCTTGCAAACAAAATTTGATTTAATAACTTGCGCGTATCCATACAAATAATTTAGTATTACAAAATAATTTAATAAGTGAAATAAAATGAAATAATTTGAATTAACTTACCTTCTTGTACAAGGTCTGAAACACGTTCATAGTCATTAGATGCAAACACTTGATCATTTTCTTCAATAGTTCTTTCATATTGATCGTGTGCTTGTGCAGGTGTCAACGATCTTTGCTCCCACTCTTCAACCCATTCTATATTTTCACATGCTTCCCAATCTACTGAGATACAAAACTGACAAAAACATGCAAGATCCCTTGTCTAGATAGTCCATGTTCTTGCTATCGAACTCCTAAATAAATGCCATTTAGTAGATCCACTGATTGTCTTACAGTCAAATCTAGGTAGAATGTTCTCTTCTTCAACCAACTAAAAGAATCAACGAATTGTAGAGTACTCACTTGAACCAGGTGCAGATAATCTTGTATTGCACCAATCCACAATCCCACATGAATCTTTACATTTTATTGCATCCTTGAATTTTAATTGTTCTCTAGCAAGAATTCATTTGACACACACACCAACTCCATCATTTTCTCCTTTACCATGCCCAACTTAAAAAAAAGTCCATATATGTTGGATATTAAGTTCCTTGTGAACCTTAGTTAGCTAGTAAAACATTTGATCATTCTTGAACTGCCCCATACAATTATCTAACCATATGAGCTATTTTTTCATCTAGATTCCTCTTTCTCTTAAATTTCTATAAAATATATTGAAACAGTATTGAACAAACTCTGACGAGTGTAACCGGTTGCCACTCAAATAAAAATGATACTCCCTCAAAAATTTTCTATCATCCTCTATGCTATCATTTGCATGTCTATAAACAATATGGAAAAACATAGCTACTTGCACTAAATTATAATACTGTGATTGAATTTCCTCTTGCGGAGCTAGAGTATAATTTTCTGCAAAATCAACCACTAAAAGTATAGTACCAATTGGAAATGTGTTTCTACATGCACGAAATTGGCCATCAAGCCATGAAGCATGTTGAGAGTGCATGACATATTTTGGTACAATCTTATTCTTAAATTCTAATATGAATGCATGTACAATAACTTTTTTTGTAACTAAATCACAACGCTTTCCAATTTTTCCATCTTTTAGAGAATAGTTAACATTCTTAAATATTTTAACATCAACTAATTGTTTTCCAAAATCATTATCAACACTTTCATGCATGCAAACTCTTAAGAATGAAATATTTCCACAACTAGTGAATTGTCCAAAAATACAAGAACTTGACAAAAATATTTTTTCATTAGATCTTTCACAAAATAAACTTGATATAAACTCCCTTATTGTTTCAAATGGCATATTAATACCACATTCTTGCATAATCATGTTAGTATGCAAAGTACAATGTATATATCAAAAAACATCATAAAAATAATGAAATTGGACATGTATTTTACAACAACAAGATATTCGTTCCTTATTAATTTTTACATACCATTGTTTACATTTTTCAAAAGACCTTTGACTTATTTTAATATTGCCAGGTAACACTAAATCACCACAATTGTTTTTGTAAAATTCAGTTTGTGTTGTATCTAATAGGTGTTTTGGATGAGGATTGTGAACTTTTGACCCCACCCTTAACTTTAAAACATCTTTAGTCGTACGAGGGTCATAAATTTTTTTATTTGTTGGGATCTTTAATTGACAAAGTGATAAGACTAAAGACAAATATTGAACATTCAATATTATGTTTGTTTTAGATTATGAAATGTTAATAAATATGAGGTTTTGGTGATTTGAAAAGTGTTGTAAAAAGGTTGTTTTAATTATAAAATAGATTACAAGATAGAATGATAAGTTAATAATTGTTCTTAGATGTTAAGATGAGGGAGAAATTGTATAGTTCCTATTTTTTTGGATTTTCTTAGGATTATTTTCAAGAAATAGGGGAAAACGGTTTTGGGGAAGGAGGATGGAGAACTAAGAAGAGAAGCAGAAAGGAATAACGGAAGGAGGGAGAAAAAATTGGAAGAATAGAGGTAAGAAAGCTAGTTCATGTTGAAATTTTTGTTTCAGTTCAATTGTGAAATTCTCAGATTGACAATGAAATTCAAGATTAATTAATTTCAGTTCAATAGTGAAATTCTCAATTTGATAATGAAATTCAATATTTACTATGGTTCCAATATTTTAGTGCTCTTTGTGAGCCAGCTTGACTCTATGTGAGTCATGACTTTCTCTGTGTGAGCTAAAAATTTTGCTCTTTGATATTTTGAAGGAGTTGCAGCTCTAAGTGAGCTAGTGATGAGCTTGGGGGTGGCTGGGTGGAGAGTGGAAGAAAGGATTTAAATTTTAATTCAGCCTAGAATGAAAATTTCTTTCTATTACCTTTGACATTGTGTTACTAATGACCTGTGTTGCGTGCAGAAAAGCAACCCTCAATTAGGGATGGATAAAAGCAATAGTGGAAGAGAGCTTTAAGGTTGATAAAATTCTTAATTTCTGGAACATAGAAGGTTCTTCTGGGTAGTTATCTGTTATTGATGCATACAATGGGACATTGACTGATTCGGTTTTGCTGGAGTATTCTACAATGGTAATTTGGGGAAGCAGAAACAAGCCAGAAGAAAATCTCTGATATCGCAACAAGTATTTAACTTGAATCTCTCTTTTATCATTAGAATCCATTTCTTGAACTCCTAGGTGAGACTTTCAAAAGAAACAGTAATGAAATTCATTTTATTTCAATACCTAGATGTGGGGTATATATTTTTAGTTGTAAAGATTTTTGCTTGTCAAACGCCAAAATCAAGGCATAAATGTCATGACGCCTCTTCTTTTCAATTCGTTGGAGGAGCCAAACTAGCCTTCAGTTGGCGTTTTGTACTCCTATTAGAATCTGATGGATTCTGAATGATGATAAATGCAACAAAGGTCTCAGGAGTCATATTGATATGAGTCGATTATCTTCAGAAAGGAGTAGATAGAACTTGATATTTTCCCTCTTACATATTTATATATCAATACTTCGAAATCTGTATCATCTAAACTTGCTTTGAATTCTTCATCTGTAGCGACTAAACAAATAGCTAATTGAGTAAACTAGCTTGGGTCTTGGATATAATTTGTTATTAATGCATTTTATATACATTGTGAATGATGGCTCCATTTGTATTGAAGGAATTGGAGACTGTTTTCAAAGATAAGGAGTGATTACTTAATCAAAACAACAAGCTGTCATCCTCAAGGTGGAGTTCCCATTTCTCATTGAGAACATAAGATTCAAAATTTTCTCTTGTTTTTAAAATTATACATCAAAATGCGACTTCATGTGCTTGTAATATTTGTATTTTGGTGCCGCGGCCCACCTTGTTGGGGCACAACGTTCCAAAATGTAGATATTTATTCTAAAGTGACACCTAGTTTAGACATTTACAATAATATTACCTCGGGCAAGTTTAATTAAAAAGAATCATGGAAATTTTCAGTTAATCCCATTCTATAGGTGCAGTGAATGAAAGTTTCTCCTGTGATTGAAGGTATTGAAGATTACTATAGAGACAAGGTAAGGAAATAAATTGGTATTGACTAACAGCCGTAGCTCTCAAGGTGAATATTTCTGTTAACTACTGAAGCAGTGGACTTGAATCTGCTCTTAGGTTTAGAAACTCGTACCACATGGAACTCTATGTTGCAGTCTGTCCTATTTTGGGATAGTATTTCCCAAAAATGAAGAAATAGTAAAAGTGTCTTCTCATTAATTCATATTGGTACAATTATAGTGTAAAGTGATAAAAAAAAGAGATTGTTGCTCAAACTCGTTTATAAATATGAATGATAGATAATTTTTGTTTTGTTTTGCGGTTCTTAATCATAGTATTAGCTAGCATAACCCATGTATATCAGAGCATGTCAATGGGAATTACTTTTCTTTTCACTTAATATTCAATTGATTGGTCTATTGTTTCATTAAATAATATTGTTATCGATAATTATCATGATTAGGCATTACATAGGTATCAAAGTACTAGGTTTCAGCACTAGGGGCTTTGGGGAAAGGTAAAATTGCCTGAAATAACTCGTTTTGTTGTGTAGGAAAAAAGAGGAATGTCAGCGAATCAACTTTTTCAACCTGGAGAACCAATGGATCAAGGGCCACAAATACTCCAAGCTATACAAAATTTGATAAATGTGATACAACAGAGGTTACCGGTGCCAAACCAACATCAAAATGTAGAACACCAATCTGTGCCTCGAGAAATAAATAGAATTCCCTGCTACAATGAAATAAAACATGTTGAGGAAGGAGAGTTAGGACATTACCCTCCACCTCCTCATAACAACTAGACAGTTGGGGGGGATGCGATTGATATGGACAAGATTATATGAAATTTTCTTCGATTGCAACCACAACAATTTTTTGGGTCTACTGATGGATTAGAGGCACAGTCATGGTTAATAATTTTGGAAAATAATTTTGCATTGAAGACCTATGAAAGTAATCTTAAGGATAAACTAGCAATTCATCAACTTAAGGGTAGTGTAGACACCTGGTGGTGGTAGGAGAGGAAAATACATTTAACCCTTGAAAATATCACTTGGGAAAAATTCATAGAGGTCTTTAGAGAGATACATTTCAGAGCATTTACAACAAGAAAAAAATGATGAATTTCATGATCTCCAACAAAAAGGAATGACTGTAGCACAATATGAGGAAAAATTCTTTGAGTTGTCACAGTATGTGGATTACATTCAAGATGAGAAGTTGATGGTGAACTGTTTTATTAGAGGACTACATCACAATATAGCAGGACCGGTATGAATGTCTGAGCCCACCACTGTGAAACAGGTAGTAGAGAAAGCACTTACTGCAGAAGAAATCTTGCTGAGACATCAGGATCAACAACATAGTTCATTTCAACATCATAATAGCAACCAGTCCCCTTCTTTTAGGGATGGAAATAGATTGACTTCTTACTCTTCTAGACCAACACAATCACAGTGAAATCAAAAAGCTAGGACCTCACTAGAAGGATCAGTCAGGACATGGAAAAACCTCACTCAAAGAGGGGATCAGAGGAATCATACCCAATATAATGAAGCAACCCATATTCAATAGAATACTCAAGGAAATCAAGCTAGTACTGGTATATAAGTTTTCCAATATAATTCAAACTACACTTGTTACAATTGTGGTGGTAAGGGAAACTTTGCACAAGAATTCCCACATAATAAGACAATTTCTAGAGTCCAGCAGTCAGTAGCCTCTGAACCTACAGTGGGTGATATTGGAAAATCTCATCAGGTTTTTGCAACAATAGAAAACCAACAAGCTGATCATCAGACATCTGTCATAGAGGTTCCCAAAAAAATTGGTAAGGTTAATGTATCTATTCTTTTCGATTTAGGAGCAAAATATTCATTTATTTCCCCATATGTAGTGGAGAAGTGTGGGCTTTTGGTTGCTAAGAAAAATGTGAATTGGGCTGTGGAGTTAGCTTCTGGAGCTAGAATGTCAATTAACTTTCTAGTTAGAGATTTTCAGTTAGAGCTTAATTCATTGTGTACCAAAACAAATTTCCAGGTGATATCTTTGGGGTATTATGACGTAATTTTATGTATGGATTAGATGAATGGTCATGAAGCTAAACTAGACTGTCAATGCAAGTCTATTGAGTGTTTGGATGATCTAGGTAATAAGGTAGTTTTTTCTGGAATCAAGAGACCAATATCCCTTAGGATGATTTCAGCAATGCAACTTAAGTGATGTATGAGGAAAGGGTGTCAATTCTTTGCTATTTCCATCAGTGACTGATTGGAAGAAAACTTGACACTTCTTTGGAAGATCATGCTATCCTTCATGAGTTTGTTGATGTGTTTCCTCCTCAACTTTCTAGTATGCCACCTAAAGGGAAATTGATTTTCACATAGAATTAGTCCCTGGATCTCAACCAATTTCTAAGGCTCCCTATAGGATGACCACTCAAGAATTACAAGAACTTAAATTGCAGCTTAAGGAATTGTTAGAAAAATTTCACATTTTCCCTAGTGTATCTCCATGGGGTGCACCTATGATTTTTGTTAAGAAGAAGGATGGAAATCTTTAGATTTTTATAGACTATAGGCAACTTAATAAGCTCACTATCAAGAACTGTTATCCCTTGCTGAGGATAGATGACCTGTTTGATCAGATTCAAGGGGAATTTTTTTTCTCTAAGATAGACCTTAAGTCCAGATATCATCAATTGAGAATTGCTCAAGTTGACATACATAAAACAACATTTCACACAAGATATGGTCATTATGAGTTTACTATTGTTCCCTTTAGGTTGACTAATGCACCGATAGTTTTTATGAGCCTAATGAATGGAGTTTTCTGAACTTTTCTGGATTAGTATGTGGTCATTTTCCTTGATAATATACTGATCTAATCGCGCACTGTGGAGGAGCATGAAGAGCATTTGTGACAGGTGTTACAGTGTCTGCGGGAAAATAAATTATATGCAAACATTGCTAAGTGTGAATTTTTCCAAATAGAGATCTAGTATCTAGGACATGTTATTTCTAGTGATGGTATCTCTGTGGACCATTCCAAGATTCAGGCTATTTTGGAATGGCCTACTCCCACTAATGTAGCTGAGGTCAGAAGATTTATGGGTCTAGCCGGTTGTTATAGACAGTTTGTAGAAGGGTTTTCCAAGATTGCACACCCAATCACATCTCTCCAAAGTCAAGGCAAGAAATTTGTTTGGTGTGAACAATGTGAAAGAGCGTTCCAAATTTTGAAAAAAAAGATTACTAGCGCTTCCATCTTGGATATTCCAGACCCTACTAGTCACTTTTTAGTTTGCATAGACACATCTATTGAAGGTATTGGAGCTGTACTCATGCATGAGGGATGGGCCATAACCTTTGAGTCTCACAAATTGAGGAATCATGAACTTAATTATCCAACACATGATTTGAAGCTGGCAGCAGTGGTTCATGCTTTGACCAAATGGCGACATTTCCTGCTTGGCCATAGATTTGAGTTGCATTCGGACCATCAGAGTTTGCAGTATATATTTTCTCAGCCTAATTTGAATGCTAGACAATGTAGATGGATGAAATTTTTGTGTAAATATGACTTTGAGATCTAGTATATTAAAGGGAAAGAGAATGTTTTAGCTAATTCTCTCAGTAGGTGACGCCATGAATTGTTAGCCTTAACTATTAAGACATATATCAGAGAGCGTATTTTAGGGCTATTACCTTAGGATGCTTTGTACCGTGAGATTGTTCAGTTCTAGAGTCCTATGAAAGGTAAGTTTGAAGGTTATTTTGTGGATGCTGATGGGTTACTCCGACATCATGGACATATATATGTTCCTTTGTCTGGAGACCTTAGAGGTTTGATTATAACTAAGGCTTATCGGGCACCTTATGCCACTCATCCTAGTGTTAAGAAAATGCATATAGATATTCAAAAACTGTACTTCTGGGCAAGAATGCATAAAGATATTACAGATTTTGTTGCTCGCTATTTAGAGTGTCAAAGAGTAAAATTAGAGCATCAACACCCAACATGTCTATTGTACCTACATGCGATTCCAGAGTGGAAATGGGATGTAATTTCAATGGACTTTATTGTAGGTTTACCACTCACTGCTCGTCAACATGATGCCATTATGGTGATTGTGGGTAAATTAATGAAAGTAGCTCATTTTTATTTGATGAGTTCTTCCTATAATGCTGCTTCAGTGGCTAGAGTGTTCCTTCATGACATAATCCAAATTCATGGCGTGCCTAGGAAAATCATCTTTGATAGGGATCCTGTTTTCACTTCAGCCTTTTGGACTGCACTTCAGCAAGCCTTGGGAACTCAACTCAACTTCAATACTGCCTATCATCCAGAAACTGATGGAAAAACTGAAAGAGTAAATTAGGTTTTGGAGGATATGCTCTAGATGAATGTAATGGATCAACAGTCTCGTTGGGAAGATTATTTGCATTTAGTAGAGTTTGCTTATAACAATAGCCATCATATTTCTCTTGATAAGGCACCATATGAGGCTCTCTATGGTAGACCTTGTAGAACTCCTTTAAGTTGGGATCGACTAGAGGATTGAGTTGTTATCAGACTTGAATTTGTTAGGGATTTGGAACAACAGGTTTTCCATATTCCTGAGTAGTTGCAGATAGCTTAGGATCGACAAAAGCAGTACATAGATAATATGAGAGTGGATCGTGAATTCAAAGTTGGAGAGAAAGTTTTTTTTGTGAGTGAGACCTTTTAAGAGCTCTACCTATTATGGGAAAGGCTCTAAGTTGACACCTAGATATGTTGGTCCTTTTGAAATTCTAGAAAGGGTGGGCCTAGTTGCATATTTCTTAACACTACCACCTAGCTTATCACGTATCCATAATGTTTTTCATGTATCTTTGCTTAAGAAATATGTACCAGATTCTTATCATGCATTGGAGTGGGATGCTTTATAGGTGGTGCAGGATGGGTAGTTAACATTGGAGCTAGTTCACATCTTGAAACAAAGAACACTAAGCCTGCGGGGATGGTAGCTAGATCAGGTCAAGGTCCAATGGGACCCCTATGAAGAATCATCAGCTACATCGGAGGATACTAATAGAATGAAATCTTTATTTCCTTATCTTTTTGGTTAGCTTCTAAGAGGAATCCAAGAGCTTAGAGGGGGAGTAATGTAGGGTCATAGAAATTTTTTTTTGTTGGGATCTTTAATTGGCAAAGTGATAAGACTAAAGGAGAATATTGAACATTCAATATTATTTTTGTTTTAGATTATGAAATGTTAATAAATATGAGGTTTTGGTGATTTGAAAAGTATTGTAAAAAGGTTGTTTTAATTATAAAATAGATTACAAGATAGAATGAAAAGTTAATAATTGTTCTTAGATGTTAGGATGAGGGGGGAATTGTATAGTTCCTAGTTTTTTGGGTTTTCTCAGGATTATTTTCAAGAAATAGGGGAAAAAAGTTTCGGGGAAGGAGGATGGAGAACTAAGAAGAGAAGAAGAAAGGAATAACAAAAGGAGGGAGAACAAAATTGGAAGAACAGAGGTAAGAAAGTTGGTTCATGTTGAAATTTTTATTTCAGTTCAATTGTGAAATTCTCAAATTGACAATGAAATTCAAGAATAATTAATTTCAGTTCAATAGTGAAATTCTCAATTTGATAATGAAATTAAAGATTTATTATGGTTCCAATATTTTAGTGCTCTTTGTGAGCCAACCCAACTTTGTGTGAGTCATGAATTACTCTATGTGAGCTAATTTTTTTTCTTTGTGTGAGATTTTGAAGGAGTTGTAGCTTTGAGTGAGCTAGTGATGAGCTCGAGGGTGGCTGGGTAGAGAGCAGAAGAAAAGATTTAAATTTTAATTCAGTCTATAATGAAATTTTCTTTCTGTTACCTTTTCCATTGTGTTACTAATTACCTGTGTTGTGTGTAGAAAAGAAACCATCAATCAAGGATGGATAAAAGCAATAGTGGAAGAGAGCTTTAAGGTTGATAAAATTCTTAATTTCTGGAACACAAAAGGTTCTTTTGGGTAGTTATCTGTTATTGATGCATACAATGGGACATTGACTGATTCAATTTTGCAGGAGTATTATACAATGGTAATTTGGGGAAACAAAGACAAGCCAGAAGAAAATATCTGATATTGTAACAAGTATTTAACTCAAATCTCTCTTTTAGCATTAAAATCCATTTCTTGAACTCCTAGGTGAGACTTTCAAAATAAATAGTAATGAAATTCATTTTAATTCAATACCTAGATGTGGGGTATCTATTTTTAGTTGTAAAGATTTTTTCTTGTCAAATTCTAGAATCAAGGCATAAAAGTCATGGTGCCTCTTCTTTTCAATTCGCTGAAGGAGCCAAACTAACCTTCACTTGGCGTTTTGTATTCCTATTAGAATTCGACAGATTCTAAATGATGACAAATGAAACAAAGGTCTCAGGAGTCATATTGATATGAGTTAATTATCTTCAGAAAGAAGTAGATAGAACTCAATATTTTCCCTCTTACATATTTATATATCATTACTTCAAAATCTGTATCATCTAAACTTGCTTTGAATTCTTCATCTGTAGCGACTAAACAAATAGCTAATTGAGTAAACTAGCTTGGGTTTTAGATAGAATTTGTTATTAATGTATTTTATATACATTGTGAATGATGGATCCATTTATATTGAAGGTGTTGGAGACTATTTTCAAAGATAAGGATTAGTTACTTAATCAAAACAAGCCGTCATCCTCAAGGTGGAGTTCCCATTTCTCATTGAGAACATAAGACTCAAAATTTGATCTTGTTTTTAAAATTATACATCAAAATGCGACTTCAGATGCTTGTAATATTGGTATTTTGGTGCCACAGCCTACCCTGTTGGGGCACAACATTACAAAATGTAGATATTTAGTCTAAAGTGACACCTGGTTTAGACATTTACAATATTATTTCTTGGGACTAGTTTAATTAAAAAGAATCATGGAAATTTTTAGTTAAGCCCATTCTATAAGCGTAGTGAATGAAAGTTTCTCCTGTGATTGAAGGTACTAAAGATTACTAAAGAGATAAGGAAAGGAAAGAAACTGGTATTGACTAATAGTTGTCGCTCTCAAGGTGAATATTTCTGTTAACTACTGAAGCAGAGGACTCAAATCTTCTCTTAGCTTTAGAAACTCGTACCACATGGAACTTTGTGTTGCGGCCTATCCTGCTTTGGGATAGTATTTCCCAAACATGAATAAATAGTAAAAGTGTCTTCTCATTAAGTCATATTGGTACAACTGTAGTGAAAAGTGATAAACATAAGAGATTGTTGCTCAAACTCATTTATAAATATGAATGATAGATAATGTTTTTTTGTTTTGTTTTGTGGTTCTTACTCACAATATTGGCTAGCAAAACCCATGTATATTAGAGCATGTCAATGGGAATTGCTTTTATTTTCACTTAGTATTCATTTGATTGGTCTATTGTTTCATTAAATAATATTGTTATCAATAACTATCATGATTAGGAATTACACTAGCATTAGATGATACCCTAGTATTATCATGCCAATATTTTTCAATCAAAGATTTAGTTTAATTTCAATATTCAATTTCATATCAGAGCTAAGGATTCGACCACTGAAACTCCAACATTGGTTGATAGAATCATTTTCTATACTTTCTCTTCTTTTTTTCGCTTTTAGCAATGTTTTAGGATGCATTTTTAAAACTTCAATAATATTGCTTACCATTCTTTTATTCAAAGTTGGTTTATTAACTATAGCAGCTGTTATAGCTCTTCTTGCTGCATTCTTATCTTTAGATCTACTATTTTTTCTAATAGACTGAATGGCACTAGCAATAGTAGACATAGCATGTTTTACTGATTGATGTTTTCTTCTTTGTTTAACCAAAATGCCTAACTTTTTCATTATTTTTCTCATTTTTTCACATTCTCATTAATTGCATCATTAGTTGACATTGAATTGAAAGTTTTTTATGATAAAAAAATTGATTGTATAATCTATTAGCATGTGCTCTTATTTGTCTCCATAAAATCTTACCAGGAAGATTATCCAAAACATCACTTTCAATTTTTTTAAAAATATATTCAAAACTATTTTAATTTTTATTTTAATTTTCATTTTCATTCTCATCTTCATTTTCATTTTCATCTTCATCTTCATCTTCATTTTCATTTTCATCTTCATCTTGATTTTCATTTTCATCTTCATCTTCATTTTCATTTTCATGTTCATGTTCATTTTCATTTTCATTTTCATTTTCATTTTCATTTCAATTAAAATATTTTCATTTTCATTTTCAATAACAAAATGGTTTTCATTTTCATTTTCATTAAGAGGATTTTCATTTTCATTTTCAACAACAATTTGACTCAAATCTTGAACTCTACGAATATTATCAATGTCAAAATTAATGTGATATCCAACCTCTTCTAAATCTCTAATAAACACCATTTCCATGAGGCTCAAAGGTGGATTTGAAGACGTAGATGGGCTTGTGCCTATTGAAACATTCTCCATAGCGTTGGAAGAGATATTTGAAGACATACCAGGAGTAGTTTGTATATTCGCATTAGTTTCCACATTCACCTCTTGCAAGTTTGCATCGTCTACATCCATGGTGTCCTCAATATTTTTATCTTCAATAGTTATGGAATTGGATGCTTCATCATCATTCATTGATCAAATTCTCATTCTTCTTTCTCTTTCTCTTTGTTTCTCCTCTCTCTTTGCTTGAATTTCTTCAGGGGTCAATACTTTCCTATCTTTCCTCTTATTCCTACATTGTGATCCCATGATTGAATTTTTTTGAAGTATACACAAATGAATGTCAAAAACTTGAGAGTCTTCCTTGTTTGTTCCTCCTTCAAACAAGTAGCAATTGTTCACAAAATTCTTCTTCCTCCAAACAAGTAGCAATTGAACACATTTCCTCTTCCTCTTTCAAACAAGTAGCAATTGAACAAAAATCCTCTTCCTCCTTCAAACAAAGAACAATTAAACAAAATTCCTCTTCCTCCTTCAAACAAGTAGCAATTGCACAAAATTTCTCTTCCTCCATGATAGAGCATCCAGAATCTGGATCTGCAGACAAAGAATCCTTCACATGAACCAGTCGATCATTTGCATTGATCTCGAATGAATTTACAATATACAAAGCCCTGTTAAATAGAGCAAGAGACAAACAAGGAGCCGTCCAAAAAGGTAATGCGCAGCAGAGAAGGTCGGCGGAGCAGGTGATGAAAAAGGAAAGCAGGTGACCGTCCTCCATCAATGCACAGACCAAAAATAAAAATGCGCCTACTGCACTAAATGCAAAGTTGGACTTAAGAGCTCGCAACAAAATAAACGTGCACTCCAACACCCCCCCTTAAGTGCAACTTAGGGAGAACCAAAAAAGAATGAAATTGCAATATGCAATATGAGATGCATTATGGGTCCTAGAAACAAAGCCTTATTAGGTACCCATGTACAACTACAATGCAATAAACTACAAATCTCTCATAACCGGAGAAAAGGAGAAAAACCCTGTGGGAGAAAACTCCTCTCCAAAAGAGAGAACAAAAGTGAAAGGAAGGAGGACTCCTTAAGACCCCCCAAGGACAACTTCCTTCACCCCTAACATCGATCACAACTGAAGATAGCGAGGAGATGCCAAAGGTTTAGTGAAGATGTCTGCAACCTACTGCTCCATAGGCAAATAATCCAAAACAAGAACACCATCCTGAATGAGTTGCCGAATGAAGTGCATGTGGATCTCAATATGCTTGGTGCATTGATGCTCCACTGGGTTGTGAGAAATATGAATGGCACTTTGGTTATCACACCAAAGAATAGTGGGATGATCAAGAGGAAAGCCAAACTCAGCCATCAACTGTCGAAGCCAAAGAACCTCTTGACTAGCCAAGACAGCTCCTCGATACTCAGCCTCAGTTGATGATAATGCAATAGCAGTTTGCTTCTTGCAAGACCAAGCAACTGGACAAGAACCAAGACAGAAAACAAAGCCAGAAGTGGACTTTCTATCATCAACATCACCAGCCCAATTTGAGTCAGTGAAGCCCACAATGTCAGTAGCACCAGATATATAGTGAATTCCAAAATGTGTAGTGCTCTGAAGGTACCGTAAGATACGCTTGGCTGCCTTCCAATGACTCTCATGAGGATCTTGAGAGAAACGGGAGACAAGACAAACTGCAAAGGAAATATCAGGACGACTATGTGTTAAGTACAAAAGGCTGCCGACCAGTTGTCGATACAAAGTAGCATCAACAGATGGAGTAGTACAACTAGTGGACAATATGACACCTGATTGAAAAGGAGTAGGGGCTGGCTTGCAGTCAGCCATCCCAAACCTCTGAAGCAAATCAAGAGCATACTTTTGCTAGAAGATAGAAATACCAGTAGAAGATTGATGGATTTGAAGACCAAGGAAGTAATGCAACAAACCAAGATCTGTCATATCAAAATGCTCCATCAAAGCATGCTTAGTATCCTCAATCATGGCACTAGAACTCCCCGTGAGAATCAAGTCATCCACATAAAGAACAAGAATGAGAAGATCCCCCCCATGTCGTTGAATGTAAACTGTAGGATCAGAGTGACATCGAATGAATCCAGAAACAAGCAAGAAACTATCCATCTTCTCATACCAAGCTCTAGGAGCCTGTTTGAGACCATACAATGAACGTCGGAGCCTGTAAACAAGTGAAGGGTCTTGCACAAAGCCAGGTGGCTGCTCCATATAGATCTCCTCATGAAGATCACCATGCAAGAAAGCACTCTTCACATCCATCTGATACACTGACCAACCCTTAGATGCAGCAATAGAAAGCACAAGGCGTATGGAATCCATCTTTGCGATAGGAGCAAAGGTCTCGGAATAGTCAATACCCTCAACCTGAGAAAAGCCCTTGGCCACTAGACGAGCCTTATACTTATCAATAGAACCATCAGATGCAAACTTGGTACGATACAACCACTTGCATCGAACCAACTTTCTTCCTTTAGGAAGAGGAACCAAATCCCAAGTATGATTCTTCATCAAAGAAGAATACTCCTCTATCATAGCACTATCCCATTCCGGAACACCCGAAGCATCTGAAAACTTCTGAGGATCAGTAGAAACTGCATGACTCAAAAGACTACTACCTGAAGTGCGGGAATGAGTGGAACGTGTAGCTATGGGATCACCTACAAGGGAACCAGCATCCTCAAGAAGTGTACGAGCCCATAAAGGTCGACGGGGTGCAGGTGGAGGAGAAGGAGAAGATGGAGTAATATCAACAACAAGATCGATACCATCATCAGGAACAACATCATTACAAGCATCATCATCATCATCTGGAAGCACAACATCCTCTGAAGAAGAACTAGGAAGAAGAGAGGGAGAGGCTTGTGATGGAGAATCCTTCGAAGTGAAAGACTCATCAAATTGAACATCACGACGAAAATGAACCTCTCGAGTGACAGGATCAAACAACCGATAACCCTTCACATCCTCACAATAGCCAACAAAAATGAACCGTTGACTTTTCTTCTCCATTGCCTTGCGCCTACCATCTGGAATGAATGCCCATGCATCACTCCCAAATACTCGAAAGTAGGAAACCTTGGGCTTGACATGAGACCAAGCCTCCTCGGGAGTCATATTCTGCACTGCCTTATGGGGCATACGATTCTGAATGTAGTTGGCACAATTGACAGCCTCTGCCCAAAATGCGGGAGCCATGGATCTAGATTGGAGCATACAATTGGCCATATCCCGTAAAGTTCTATTCTTCCGCTTGGCTACACCATTCTGTTGAGGAGTGTATGGCACTGTGTGTTGATGAAGAATACCCTTAGTACAACAAAATTCTTGAAATGCCTGATTGACATACTCCCCCCCATTATCTGTGCGAATCTTCTGGACGGAGTGTCCTGACTGCTTCTCCACAAATGCAAGGAAGGTCATGAAATGTCGAAGAACCTCATCCTTGTACTTCAAAAAATACACCCAAGTGCGCCTAGAAAAATCATCAATGAAGGTGAGCACATACTTGGCCCCTGAAAAAGAAGGAGTGGGGAATGACATGAGGTCACTATGCACCAACTCAAGGGGTGCTGAAGCACGTGTGGCCATACCCTTAGGAAAAGGATCCCTATGATGCTTGCCAAGCACACAACCTTGACAAACTCCATCTAAACAAGAGATCTGAGGTAGACCAATTACCAAATTTTGTGTGCTCATCTGTTGAAGATATCTGTAATTCAGGTGCCCAAACCGTTCGTGCCAAAGCTTGCTTGTAGAATCCGCATGAGCAATAAGGGATGATCCTAATGAAGACTCAAATCCATCAAACCTATACAAACGGGCCGCACGGTCAACTGTTCCTGTAGCAATGACCTTCTCAGGATCCTGCATCTCTCGAATAGTCACATTAGTAGGAGAGAACTCAACAAGCCTTCCATCACCATGATTACAAATTTGATAGACAGAAAGCAGATTCTGGGAAATATCAGGAACAAGAAGAACATCATCAATGCTACCATCTTGCATATGAACTGAGCCTGTTCCCAAAACTAGAATTTGAGAAGAGTTCCCAACAACAATATGTGAAGTAAGACTATCAGAAAGAGAATCAAGAAGAGCCTCAGTATGAGTCATGTGATGAGAAGCACCAGAATCAAGAATCCAACTAGAATTGGTAGAGGACAAAGCTGTAGCTGAGAGGGCTTGCCCTTTTCCCGAAGAAGAAGACTTAGGCATGGAAAGATTATGCTTCCTCATAGCTTCCTCTAATGCTGCTATCCTTGCAAAACAATGTGCATCATTATGCCCAGATTTTCCACAGAACGAACAGTTCTCCTTCTTCTTCTTAGACTTGGAAGATGACTCGCCCGAGTTAGAAGGAGGAGGAGGTGAAAGATTATTCTTCTGATCAGTCTTCACCTTAGGCTTGGAGGGAGTCTCACCACCTGAAGATGAATCTATCTTAGGCTTCTTCTTATTCTTACCCTTGCCCTTGGAAGATTGAGCCATTAAAGCATGACTCTTAGGAAGCATCCATGAATCAACTTGGCCTGCTCCCTAGTCAATCGATCAAAAACAAAAATGTAGGCATCTTATGATCGTCCCCCATGGAATCCATAGTGAATATAGTAGGCAAACACTTGAAAATGACCTCTCTAAGCTTAGACAGGATCAAAGAAAACACTCCTTATTCCTTTGCATGACCACATCCTTTTAATTGAGACAAAATCAATTTGAACTGTGCAAGGAAATCCTGAATAAGGAAAAACATCTGGAGAGAGAAGTGAGATCGGCTTCAAGCTGTAAGATCCTAAACTGATTGACCTTACCATACAATTCTGCAAGCTTTCCCACACATCTTTAGGTGTTTTTATTCAGCAATATAAAATAAAAATTATCACACATGCAAACCTATGTCCTTTAGCCTCATCCATTTTGTTTCTATGAACAAATAGCTCAAATGTTTTTGTGAAATCAGGTTGGTCGGCATCCAACAATTGCCATAGACCACAAGATGCAAACATTGTGATTTTGAGCTTCCATGTGATAGTTGTGTGGAGTGAGCAAATCAATCCTAGAGTCCGACATGATATACAAAGGCACTCAAAGGACTAAAATGCAAAATACAACCCTATTCCTCAACTTTCTGGGTACTCAACTATGGATTCTTTCTCTAGATAAACCTTTACTAAAAGGTTCTCAAACAATAATTGAAATGCTTAAAATTATAGCAAATTTTATTTGCGGGAACCAACAAATGCCATGTGAAATCAAATCCACAACCCGGTTGCTGTATCCCCATTCATTGTCATACCACGAGACCAACTTCACAAGTTGAGGGCTCAATGCTATACTGGCCTTAGAATCGCAGATACTTGACCTTTCATCCCCAACAAAATCATTAGAGACCACGTCGACTGAAAGAGGAGCGGCGGCAGCGGCAGAAGTGGCACTCGACGGTGGCAGAAAAAACCTCAACGAAGCGGCGCAGACAGTTCACACGGCACGGGAGCATCACGAACCAGGCGGTGGAAGGGCGCAACACAGCGACGGAGGAGAGGCTGCTTTAAGGTGGCGAAAACGGGTGACAGAGGTGGCGACGGGCCGGACCACAACGAAATGCTGGAGCCCGAGGAACACCAAACGACCGACAAAGAAAAAGAAGTCCGGGCTATGGCCGAAAGAGATGACAGAGGACCCCGCGTCAGCCGCAGTCAACACCGGGAGCTGGAACGAAGGAAGTCACGAGCAGGAGCCGATGCAAAAAAGCGTAGACAGGGGCCCGAAAGACACAAACGTAGCCACGGCAGCAGAAAGAGAAAAAAAACATGAAGAAAGCTCTGCAGCGCAGCCACGAATGTCCAACAGCTAGGATCACGGAAAGGGTGGCAAACAGAGCCGAACCCGAGCTGCAACCAAAAGCACTGGGAGAGCAACAATCTTTAATTGATCCTATGCCAAATTCGTCGCTTATGATGCTGGGAGGTAGCGCTTATGTTCCTTGAAGCACAAGAGCATCACTGTTAATATTGTATTAGCTAAAGGCCAATGCAGAGAGGCTACAAAAAAAGTGACACCTTCATCTCATGCAACAAAATGTTGTCTCTGCATCAAGAGGCCAGAACTAGACCGTCAACCTCCTCTGCCTCCAGCCAGACCCAGCAACGGAGACAGAAATATTAACTGGTGTAAAAATAAATGCACGGAAGGTGTTGCAAATTAGCTGCTCTGATACCATGATAGAGCATCCAGAATCTGGATCTGCAGACAAAGAATCCTTCACATGAACCAGTCGATCATTTGCATTGATCTCGAATGAATTTACAATATACAAAGCCCTGTTAAATAGAGCAAGAGATAGACAAGGAGCCGTCCAAAAAGGTAATGCGCAGCAGAGAAGGTCGACGGAGCAGGTGATGAAAAAGGAAAGCAGGTGACCGTCCTCCATCAATGCACAGACCAAAAATAATAATGCGCCTACTGCACTAAATGCAAAGTTGGACTTAAGAGCTCGCAACAAAATAAACGTGCACTCCAACACTCCAAACAAGTAGCTCAATCAAAAAAAAATTCTCATCCTCCTTTGAAAAAAATTATAGGAATTCAACAAAATTTCTCTTCCTCCAAATAAATAGCAAATAAATAAAATTCCTAGATTCCTCCTTTGAAAAAAAATATCAAATGCATAAAATTTCTCTTCCTCCTTCAAACAAGTAGCTCAATTAAACAAAAAAATTCTTCCTTCTCTAAAAGCAAATAGGAATTCAAAAAAAATTCTCTTCCTCCTTCAAACAAATAGCAAATAAATAAAATTCATCTTCCTCCTTTGAAAACAAATAGCAATTCAAAACAAATTCTCTTCCTCCTTCAATCAAGTAGCAATTCAACAAAATTCTTTTTATCACAGCGTACCAATCATGCCTCCTTTCAAAATTGAAAAAAATACCAACTTGAAGAGCTTCAACAAGAAAAAAGGTGATAGAAAATAGGGAATATGTCGTAGTCATCCGTACAAAATGATTCTCAAACCCGAGATGCCCCTTTTTGACAATACAATCAAATCTAACTGTTAAAAATAACTCGGGATCCTGTTTAAGAAATGGGATCCCGATTTATACAAATCGAGATCCCGAGTTAAACAAATCAAGATCCCGTTTACTAAACAAAATCCCGTTCCATTTTCCAACGGCTCCGCTAATAAATTTTCAATGGGTGAATTATAAATGGAATCCCGTTTACTAAACGAGATCCTGTTTACTAAACGGGATCCCATTTACTAAAATTTGAAATGTAGGTTGGGTTTTTGCTTTGTTGACAAGTTCAGGAAAAGGTTTGGGGATCCGAACCTAAGGCCTGGACCTTGTTTGACCTGCAAGTTGAAGGTCCTAGCAATGCCACAAAAAAATACTAACTTTGGGCATATGTCTGAAGGCTTTTTTTCAGAGTTTTTCGACGAAATTAAAACCCATTATAGATTAGACAATGTAGATTCCAAATATGTAATTTTTTTTTACAATTGGATTAATTTTTTTATTTTTCATTTAATTTCTGATTAAACAGGTCCATAAACTTGAATTATCAGGGTTTTTTAATATTTTAATAACTTTTTATCAACATAACATTTTCATGAACAGATTGCACGAAAGCATACTTTAGACAATTCTTTTCAATTTAATTTTTTTTTTCAAAAAACCATAAGTTTAGGTCATCTTATGTGTGATGTACATGACGATATCTTAGAACACCAAATATGGCCAATAAAAAATTAACAAAAAAAAATTATTCAATAAAAAATTACAAAAAATATGGAAAGCATGCTTTAGTGAGTTAAAAATATTTTCCCAATAGGATTTAGAAAAATATGATTATTTAGGTCAAAATATGGATGACGTACATGTGCATGGTATGGTAAAAAAAGACTTTTAAACAATGGTTTTTAGAAACACCTATTGAAAATCAATTTGTATCATCTGGGTATTGAAATAAATTACATATTTGAAAACTAGATTCCGAGTACTACATTTTATGATTAGTGACTTTTTTCAAGATTCCATCTCTAAGTGCTTCAAATTTTAAGGTCAAATATGTCGAATTGTGAAAATCAGGGAAAACATTTCCACGAAATCACCAAAAAGTGGACTCAACTTCTTGCTAGCACCCAAATTCAGGATCTTGGGCAGTAGCCTCTAGTTCTCCTACGATATTGTTTCCATTTTTGTCTCTAGTGACAAATTTCTCCAATAGAGATTTGTATGGTCTAGGTGTCCCATGTGAGGAGTTTGCAAATGGGTTGACAAACTCATTGTCTAGTGGGAAAGCCATGTCTTTTATTTTCCTTTGCGGCCTAGTTTCAACCATGTAAGACTTGCAAAAGGGAATGCATATGAAGATGATTTGGTGTGATTTCTAAAGTGACTATGCAAAGGTATGCCTAAGGATGACAAAGGTGTAACTAACACCAAGGTTATGCAAGATATAGGGTATGTCTTAGGATAATGCCAAGTTATGTATTCACAGAGAAAAAATGTTGAGATGTCAATAGGATAGTGTCACAATGTGGTCCAAGCTATGACAATATCTATGCAAGATGACTATTTTTTTGGATTTTTAAGGTACAAATGATGTGTAAGGATGGTGTCAAGATAAATAATCAAAGTGAAAATAGTCAAATGTCAAGAGTGCCACAATGAGATCAAAGTATTGGGAAATGTCTAAGGTATACTAAATGGGATGCAAATGTCAAAGGATGTAAATATGACCTAAAGTGATGACTAAAGGTATGACTACTAAGCACCTTATGGAAAATCCAAAGTAAGGTTGCTTAATTAAACTAGGATAGCCAAAGTTTAAAAATCTGGTTTATCAAGACTTCAATGATGGAAATGACTAAATGACAAGGTTTGACAAAGGTGGTCTCAAAATGGCCTTGTGAGTTGAGGGCAAACCTAGATGACGAAAGGAATAAAGATGGTGGAAAAGATTGAAGTCAAGACAAATATGATTTGGTCACTATGGACTAGTCTCAAGTCTGATAAGTTTCCAAGACTAAGGTCCACAACAAGGTATATGCAAACTAAAGGATGTCCTAATGTTTTTCCTAAGGTGAATGCAAGGTATACAATGATGAATAGATGGCTGGATAGTGAATGACAAAGCTATAGGTCTATGATCAAAGGACCAGGTAATGCTCAGGATTGATCAGAAAATGGCTTTGTTTCAGTTTTCCCTAAAATTTTTGGTGACAAGCAATTGCCTCATTTCAAGTATCAGTTGTGGTGAATGACATTCACTTGTGGTTTTGTAGAAATGATGATTGTGGTTTTCAGTGTCATAGTTGCGTCGAAGGATAGTCAGTTGCAGTTCACAGGGTATTTTTCTTGGGTTTGATTGAATTTTGACCAAATTTTGAGGTGATTTTGTGAAGTATGATTTTGGAAAACACAAAAAATAGTTTGAAAACACCTATCTTTGTTTGGTCTGAATGTGTAAAATGTTTAAATGGGTAAGAAGACACTTATAGACAATGCACAACCTAGGCTAGGAAAAGATACTACTCGCTAGATCCCCACTTGGATTTCTCTAGCCAACTAGAGAAGGTGGATAGCTAGAGACTTGGTGGTGCTAGCTCCCCCTTACACAACACAGGATCGCCAAATATCATTCCCCAAAGAGGAATTTCTACCTCTACACATGAATAGTGAAGACGTGGGGTGGCTTCAGAACAGTCGTTCCTATGCTAGCAAGTAAAAGGGATTTTGGCCTCTAAAACAAGTGGTTCTTAATCTGTGTTTCAGGGTTAATACACAATGCCTATGCGTGAAGTGAGATTAGCTCCAAAAGGAGGCCTCCCATTCAATTCGTTAGAAAGGATTTTGATGTATCACACAGATACTGAGGGTGACACTCATCTGCATAGGATATCCACACTGGGTGATTGAAGACTTTCCAAAAAATCATGATTATTTATATAACAGAATGAAACAAAGTACTACTTGGGTCATTCCATTTTTCAAGGTAGACCATCTAAGGGTTTAAGCAAAATCAAGACAAGTATGTTGTTTTTGATCTCCAAGATTGTATGAAGCACGAGGAGAGAGCATACACAACACCATTTTCTCACACTCACATGATGTTCATTTTAAGTCCAAAACCAAATGTGTGGGTGATTATACAAAATTCAAAAAGATTTTTTTGATTCTCAAGATCATCAAGTGGTACGAGAGAAGAGCATACACACCTAAAGGAGAAATGTAAACCACAAGACAATGAAGAAACTTGTTCTCTTTAGCCCTCAAAGCAATGTTTGAAAAATATACTTGACGTAAGGTTAATTTTAGACCAATAAGTGAATATGCAAGTTCTTTTTAGCCAATAAGTGAAATGCAAATTAAGGTAAATTTTAAGCCCAATGACATGCAAATGCAAGGTTAATTTTAATCCCAATGAGTGAATGAAAATAAGACAAGATAGATAAATGAGGAATGTTAAATGAGATGCCTTCTTTCTACCTATGCCACACGCTACAAATCAAATATCAGTAACTAAAAACCCCTAGAATATGAAATGCAAGAGATCTAAACTAGAAATTTTGATTGAAACCCTAAATTTTAAATAAATAGTTAATTGCAAAAATCACAATTGCGGCTCAAAACCAAAAGTGATTACATCATAGGAACTATGAATGCATCATTCCAGATGTTGACTATGGCTCAGGAAAATGATTGCGCCTTGGGTCAATGTTACATGTGGTTAATAAGAAGAGCAATCATGGTGAAAGATAGTCAATTGCGTTGCGGGAACCTGAACCTACAAAATAATAGAAAATCTGCCAAATCCAGACAATCTAATGACCAATATGACATGCAACTAGGGTTAGCCTAATGAAATGAAAAAAAAGAGGACCTAAATTTGCCAAAAAAACCAAGAAATTAGAGAGTTGAAGTATGCCCTAATGCAAAATAGTTGTGTCGTTTGGCTTTGCAATTGCATCATTTCGACTTGCGATTGCGTCGATCCATACTTGCAACCTACAAAATCAAAATTTTAATATGAATTTTGCAACACTTTCCTTTCACATCAGGTTCACCAATGTAATCAGGGCTAAAATTATCAAGGTTAGGAAATAAAGCATATAAATCAAACCCTAATAAACAATGAAGTACAAATAAGCATAAAGACATAAAACATAAAGCAATATTACCATGAAATCTTCATTCCACCATTGATTCACCTTCATTGCACTTCTCCATTTTGCTTGAATAAGATAATTTCCCTAATATTTTTGAGTATGCAAATAGGCCTATGACAATGACTAAGAAAAATATTGAAGATTCTAATTGACTATGGATGCACTTGACTTGATAGTAGACTTGATAGCAAGAAAGCATAAGATCACATAAGCTTGTGAAGATTGCTCTAAGATGCCTAAGATGTAAGATGTCTAAGATGTATAAGATTTCTAAGATGAAGAAAATGACAATGATAGAGGTCTTTTATAGGAAAGACAATTTTAAATAAAGGGCTAGGATTGAATGTCAATGATCAATGACAAAGAATGAAAGATGAGGTATGAAATAGGGTCAGGGCAAATGATAAGGATTGATGGTCAAGATTAAATTGCAAATAATTTAATCAAGGGTGGAGGTTAATTGAGACATGGATAGATAAGGAATTAATGAGGAAGATAATATTGGCATGGAAAAAGAGGTGATAGGAGATTTAATAATAATAAAGTTATTTAATCTAGGTGGCCAATGAACAATTAAATAATTAAAATAATTATTTAATTATAGAAGAATGTGACAAAGGGAACCTTTTGAATTAAATAATGTTTTAATTCAAAATTCAAGAGGGGGGACCAAATTAAATAAATTAAAATTTATTTAATTTATGAGAGAAGAGGCTAATGAATAATTAAATAATTAAAATAATTATTTAATTATAGTGGAAAGTGGATGAAAATTAAATAAACAAGAATTTACTTAATTTTAGAAAGAGGGGACTCAATTAACAACATAATTAAATAAATAAAATTTATTTAATTAATCAATGAAGAAATAAATACATAAATGCATTAATTAAACAATTAAAATTGTTTAATTAATAGAAGACTTATGACTTTAGAAAATAATTAAATAATTAAAATTATTTAATTATCAAAGACAAGAGAGGAAATGATGGAGAATTTAGAAGTCCCAGGCCTAGGACAATTTTTAGTGTCTACAGAAATATCCTAACCATATGAACATACAAAATTGTATTGCTTGTTGAGTGGGAATAATTGGAATATTGTGATGACATAAAGACTTCTATAAATACTCCTCTTATAGAGACTTCCACTGATATTTTAATTTTTATGAATATTTATCCAAATTTGAGTGTTCATCTTCTTCATCTATGAGTGAACATCTTGAGACTAAGGAATCTAGTAATCTTGCATTCGAAAATTCATTCAATGTCTGTGCTGAGGCATCTTGTGTGGAAATATCATTCAACAATGAGAAGTTTAGTCAAATGGAAAGCATTAAGATATAATCTCCATCTAATGTTTTCTATGAGACTAGTATTGCTACATTTGTGGCTTCTAAAGATTCAATGTAGTAGGACATTTATAGCCTTCTAAATATAGGTACTTGGGATGAGTACTTGATAAACATTTCAAGTTTGTTTTGTGAGTCCTATCTTACAAAATTGGAGGAAACTATTGAGGATATTCATCTCCTCTTTGATGTTAGGTCTTATGGAGTTGCACCAACTTATTTAGGTGTTATGAGAGAATATTTAGACCCTCTTATTGTTTCTCTACATCCTCATCATCACAATTTAGCATTGGTGTGGAGACCCTTGATCAATATTTGAAGGTTGCATCTTTGTATTTGGATTATGTTCTACATCTATTCTAATTAGGTTTTGGATTGTCATTTTCATCAGTGTGGCCAGGAACACTTGAATTGATTGTGGAATATTTTAGTATTGACATGGAGATACTTGAGAAATTTTTAGAGAAATCACATATCTTGATATTTCTTCCCTCATATTCCTTTTAGGAATGGGAAGATATCTTTCATACATTCTTGGTTCTATTTCTTCCTATTGAAGAATTTTGTTCAACGAGATTGGATCATATTTAATATCCATTATTGGGCATCTACCATCATTGTAGGAGATTCTACATTAGGGGGATTGCATAGTCTCTCTTCTCTCTTATGGGGGCAATTTTTCCTCACATGGGTTTTTCTCTTCTCATTCTTCTAGAGATATTTTTGTATTTTCTCTCTTTTTGGGAGGAGTTTTGCCCCACCAAGTTTTCTCCTTTTCTTTATTTGTACAATTTTTTTGTACATGGGTACCTAAAATGGCCTCATAAATGGTATCCATCCTTGTATCATTGTATCAAATCTTGTATATTCTCCTTGAGGTACAGTTAAGGGGGGTGTTGGTGTGAACAAAGTGTTCTATCTAATTGCTTTACCACCTAGGTCTTATTTACACTAGTTTACTTAAGTTTAATTAGGGTACACATATGATACTTATCACCTTATGTATCATCATAAAAGTAAGGAATATGTAATAATATTATATAATTCCATTTCTCACCCTAGTCTATATAACCAAGGTCTTCTCTTTGTATTCACAATTTTAATCCATCATTGTATCATTTTTGCATCTTGTGATAGAATATAATTATTCTCTCATATTTGATCTCTCTAGTGCTTTCATTGAAGATCTTAGATCTTGGTTGGATACATCTTTAGCCAAATATTTCATGGTATAGATAATTCTATACCAAATCTTACAAATCTAAGCACTAAAATTGAGATATTTGAGCATTTTTTAGAGACTGGTTTTCTTTTTCCCACCCTTCATTCTACCTTTGGAGTGGGAATTTAATATACTTATAGCTTGGGATTTCTTTCTTCCAATAGGAAGGTGCATCATTTTTTACAAAGGGAACTATTTATTATTGACTATGAGAAATTTTATATTCACATTCTCTCTATTATGTGGAATTATTGATCTTACAAGGAGATTAGGAGGCTATTTTCTTTGGTGGGGTACTTAGTTATCCTTTCTTCTTTCTAATTTTTGGTGGTTCTTTTCTCTCTTTATTTGGGGGCTATTGTAACACCTTGCCAAGGAACCCCAAAGGACAACACAACTACGACACCAAAATGGAAGAATTTTTTTTTATAAGAAGTAACAGTGAAATGCATAACATAGCTTTAACACAATATCTAACCTAATTCCTCTAAGGTTCCATGACTACGTTACTAACATAACCATAATCAAGAACTAGAATTATTTCATTAAGAAATATGAACTAACATGATTTAATTAATAATCAAATTCATTTTAATCCGCCACATTAAATGATTCTACCATATTCATGAATTTCCATAAGATGTCTACGACTGAACACCATTAAAGATCATTTACAATAACTAACAAATACATATACAAATTCCATTACATGGGAATAAAACATAATTTTGTTACATCATTACATTATTTACAATAATGCTTCCTTGATTATAATTGGGAAGAGTACATCAAATTACAAAAAATGGCACATCTGAGATAAAATCCAATACATATACATAAAAGATTGTCTGCTTGAAATGGAACATGAACTAGAATCCACTACAGAAGGTACAACCTCCATGCACAAGAACAAGCAACAAGGAAACCTAATGGACGAAAAAGCACCAAACTCCCAACCATGTGGAACCCCAAGGTCCACCCCATGTGCTAGGAGATAACATAAGGTCCCACTACAACAAACAGTCAAGAAGACAATAGGCTATCACAAACAAGGGTTATACATGACTCCAACATAACACTGTAACAACCTTAACATTAGATGCAACACTTAAATCACTTCCAGAGGAATCCACACAACAGAAGGGGAAAACACAACTCAGGAATATTAGACTACAATAGGGAAGAGTGTCATTGTATGGTCTTGACATGGGTTGTTCTAACAATATCTCACTAGATGCTGGCCCCCATCTATGGTTGTCCTGATAGTGTCTCACTAGATGTTGGTCCCATAGGGTGACACATGCGAAACCAACATTCCTTTCATGAGGACAAGGAAGTTGATCTTTCCAACCAGTCCTTCTCAACCCATCCTTAGCCTAAACAAACACTATAGGCATGGGTGAGGCATCCAATTATCTTGTTTAATGTGAGATCTACCCATCCCCCTAATTCATTTTTAGGTTATCATTAGATTAAAAAAATCTCCAATGGGTTGTCCTAGTCACCACTTTGGGTTTAGACCCCCATTAAGAACCACTCCCCCTTCTTGCAACTAGTAAACCCTACAAACAAGCAAGCCATATACCATCTTGTACACTTAACCTAATCACTTGAATCCCCACACACAGAGCAAGGCATAGACTATCTTTCCCACATATCACAATCACAAGAATGTATACTTAGTGCAAGGCATTGACCCTCTTTGCACACAACTCAAACAATACCAACCACTTCCAAGTGAAAACAATCATAAAACCCATACATACAAAATACTTCCTCCTAACCTCTGGAAGCCAACTTAACCACTTAGCACAAAAGACTCCCCCATTAAGCATTCACCACAATCATCTCAATTTCCAAAAATTAACACAATAACATTTATTCTCAATAACTATTTACATAAAGAATTTACATATCAACTAATAACTGAATATGAAAGAAACCAACATTTTAAAAGATCATCTAATTCATTCATTTAAATAAATATCCTAGTTATCTAGATATGATTAACTCAATTTCTTTTCTTTTCTAATTAATTTTCCAATTTACTTATTGACATTATCTATTAATTCACAAAACAAATATACTCTTTTCTAACCCCATTATTAATATTACATGTATGCAAATACACATATATGTACGCATATATCAAAATATATATAATCAAATGCCATATTATATAACATATATGCCAATTACCAAAAAATACATAATTTCCATCGAACACCTAACAAAAGGCTATTCATTAAACATATACACCAATTAAAATCACAATCTCCTGAATCAACATTCAATTTAGGAAATGTAACAGTGTAAATAGCATCAAATATAATGAATATTGATTCCAACATAAAGAATGTCCATCAAATGAAATATGAAAACAGACATAAAGCATATGATTTTCCCTTTCCAAATTAAACGTAATGCATAATATTTGGATGCCATGCGTAGGGAGGAAACACCTTATACAATAATCATTAAATACGTAGAATAAAACCATAGGGCATCACTTAGGCTATGAAATTGTAGGGATAAGGGATGGAAACGACCGTTGACCATGGCTAGCTATCACCATGCCAGGTCAAGCAAACATGGCATTAACCAACAAGCGAACGGTCTTCAAAAAGAAATTTTGCTAGAGGAAAAGATGATCTGTAGTGTGCCCATACAATTGTGAGGCTTAAGGAAATTTTAAACAAATGCAAATGTATTCGACTATAGGGAGGGGAAAAAAATTCTACCAGTCAAGCACAAAATGAATTTATTTAGAAGGTTAATAATCTTTCAAGGAAATGTTGCGGCAGGAGTAACACCATGCTCCTTTGTGTGTGGTGAATAAATCAACATTTGTTATTAATAATAATTGCCTTGGTGGCCAAGTATGCAATGAATGTAAAATACACACAAAAAGGATTTGCTACAAGTTTAAAGAAAATTACAGAGAAGAGAAATTGACTGGGAAGGAGATATATTGACGCCTAATACAGATAACGATGGGTAAAGAAATTCACAACAATGCAATCAAATTGAAGAAACGTAAAAAAAATGCCCAAAAGCAATGGGGTTTCACTGCTACAATGAATTTACAAAGTATTCACAAAATGAATTACAAAAAAATGGCTTTGAAAATCTCTAGAGAATACATTCAAGAATTGTTTCGATTTAGGAATTAAATTAACAGGTAAATGTTTCCAGACATCATAATCATTCAAGTATTCATTTTCTAAACATAAATAGAATTAAAAAAGAAATAATGGAACCTAGACCAATCACTTGGTTGAGCTGAAGCTTTGATGCCTAATTCGTCTACAGCTTGCAGATCCAATCCCTCCAAATCCCCAATCAATATTTTTTTGAACTCCAATCCAAAATCAACTGTAATTTAAATTTTGCAACATAATTTGAAATTTTACAGGACAATTACTCTTTCAGCCCAAAAATAGAGTCCAAAAACCCCCAGAAGAACAATATTTACAGAAGATAACTATTGAAAGATTCCAGGCCAGTTTCTTATTAGAAAATAATTCATTTTTTTTAATAACTATTTGCAGTTGCATGCCGTTGCATGCTCACTGTGACTATCACGTGCAATACTATTTTAGGCAATCTATTCAATGCTTTCATGAGCCATAAACTATATTTATTTATCATATTATTTTTTTAACTATTTATTAATTCCTCTATAATTTTTATTTTATTTTATTTTAATATTACCTCACAAATTTGTTTAAATATAAACTATGATTATTTATGTATTTGTTTATATATTTATTTATCAAGACATTCTCTAATTCATTTACAATTAATAATTAACTTTATAAATCAGCTTAATAATATTTTATTTATTAACTTCAACATTCCATTATAATTTATTTTATCATAAACTATGATTACCCATTTATATTTCTTTATCAGAAGTACCTTATTAACTTAATAATTTATTTAATACCTCAATTAATCAAAAATAACATTTATTTAAAAATAAATAAATTAAACAAACCAAATATCAACAACAATTGCCTAAACCATAACTAGGGTCAAAAAGCAAGACCAACTGACCACATAAAAATGACAACACTAACGAGGTAATAGAATAGATACTCATCCTCTTCAAGGATGATGGCTAGGGTAGGGGACCAAATGCTATCTCCGAACAACTGTTCCATTGGGTTTAAGGAACACTCAAATCTGCTAATTCAGGTGGAGTCGATACCTAGTACCTGCAACCTACAACACACAAAACGGTTGAGCATATACATAATCATACAATCAGACACACTGTGAAAGGAAACTGCAGCATAGCAGGGTACTCACAAGTGAGTAATGCGACACTGTCCCTTTCACCCAAACACATCAAACAAGTAACTACATAAACTCATAACAATCGGTTGCATAAAAAACAAGATAAGAACAATCACAAAATAATCATGTAGTAATCATGATTTGATAACCAAACAATTCTCATAATAAGATTAATCCACATAATCAAATAAGTCTGTATACTAGTCATAACATAAGCATAAAATACCAATAATAGAAGTATCATCAAAATATCATCGTAGCAATGAGTCCAACATCAAAAAAGTGTCATAATGTCTAATCCTAAGCAGATCAACTAGCAGTCTAACAAAGAATGATATTAGGGATACTACATCCTCCCCCAAAAATCAGGCTTACTCTTGGAAGCCTGAAAACAAAAAAGGGTATAACTCTCGCATCTGTGATGCATCCTCCCAAGTAGCTAAAGAATCATCATTAGGATCCCATTGGATCCTCACCTACTCAATGTCTCGACCCTTGAGGGCAAGTCTCCTATGCTACAGAATGCCCACGGGCTCTAGAGCTAGCTACCCATCCTCTACCTGTAAAGCATTCCAGTCAAGAACATGAGAAATATCTAGATAATATGGCTTGAGAATAGAAACATGAAATACATTGTGAATACGTGATAGACTGGGCAAAAAATTGTCTCCAAAACCTAGAACAACCCAACAAAATGTAGTGTGAGCTTAGATCCTTTTCCATAGCGGATCAGACTCTTTCGCGGACGCACCCACAAGAATACCCGACCACCAATAGAAAATTGACAATCAACCCTGTAGTGCCCCTCCATGATTCACCCTGTTAGTACTATTGCATTCATGGTCAGTTACCCTTGTTTTGAATTTATTGATGGTTGGGTGTTTAGCATTGTTATTTAGTGTTAATTGTGTTATTCTTGTAATTATTGAATTTAAATAGATCATTAATGGATGGCTTGTGGAGAAAGTTAATGTTCAAGTGTTTCCTTGTTTAAATTGAGATAATTAAATTAAATTGATTTTTAGAATGTTTGATTAAATTGGAATTAAATAAATTAATAAATAAATGGATTTGTTAAATAGTTATTGTTATGATTAATTTTTAATTAATTCATTAAATTAAATTATGTGATTAAATGCTTTTATAATTTAAATAAAGATAATTATTACTATTCGAATTGGGTGAAAACAAATTAAATTATGGAAAGATAATATAATTCAAAATAGAATAATTAATTGGATGAGATTTTCAGAAAAGATGTTAAAGCAAGTTCGAAAATGGAAAAAGAGGAGTTCGAGCACATGCGTAGCTCGAATGGGTTGCAAAAAGGAAACTTGTATTTTTAAGTGATAATTGCTTGATTTTTATTTTTGAAAACTAATCCTTTTCTGGTTTTTAATAATGCTCAATTTTGGGAAAATGCAGATCAGTTGATTTTTGGTTTTTGGTTTCAAATGATTTTTTTTGGGATCTGCAATATTATTTGTCAGAAAAATACACGTTATTGTTTTGGGTCTTCGAGGAGAACAAATTTTCTAAAGGTTGATCGAAGCTTGTGGGAAGAGGTTATTGTTGCGTTAGATTTTATCCTTGATATTTCTCTTCCGTTTCAAAGTGATGGACACCAGGTAGGCTTTGTTCTACATGCTTGTTGTCTATCTGTAAGATGTGAATGATCTTCCCTCCATTTTTCTGCCGAAAAATGATTGTTTGTCACTGTGAAAATCTGTATGCTTTCAATTATATTATTGCTGTGAGAATTTTGGTTTCAGTTGTAGTTTGTATTTTGTATAGATTCGACATGTTGTGTTGTTGAATTTTTCTCCCTAATCCGATTTTCATTCTTAGCTAGCCATTTCCTTATCTTACTGTTGATCGCCGATTTACTTATGTGCATCTTCTTAGCCATTGTACACCAGTGTGTTTTCCAATTTATAGCCAATTTGTGTGTGGTATATTGGTCGTTGTAGTTGTGTTTCCCTGTGGGTGTCGGTTTATATATAGATTCGATGGCCTTTCTTTTCTCTGGCTTTCAATGTCTCAATCTGCATTTAGTGTATTTCCTGTATCGGTTGTGAAAATTTCTTTGGTGAAACATTAGAAGTAAAGCCTATACGTTTGTTTTAAAAGCACAAAATAATATTGATTTGGTGTATCTGCTATTGCTTTTGTGTCCCTTCATTGGAAATCTAAATTGACACTACATTCTTCTTCATTATGATAGTATCCCTTATGTGGGAGTTCGATTTACTTGTTGCATTCCTTTTTGATAATCAATGAAAATAGTCGATGCTTTTCCTTACAGGATATCATTGCCTTTTGTAAATTCAATGCTAACTCGTAGACCTTCCTATTACCTGATTTTTAGCTTTTAGCTGAAATCAAGTTTAGTGTTTATTCTTTTTGTGTTGTTCGTTTAAACATTTAAAAGATAAACCATAAGTCTGCTAAGTTCAATATGCATGATAAGATTTTCAAATGAAACATATTACATTTTCATTCCAATGTTGCAATTACAAAAAAAGAGAAAGGAGAATCATATGTGTACAAATGTAATCTTTTATTGATAATCATGAAGTGTACATGTCCCTCACAAGCCAAGGGACTAACTTTACTTATTCAATGAAAATAAAGAAATAATCTATACATGAATAAGTAAACAAATAGAATGTGCATATAAGGGTGGAGACCAGTCATTGCCTGAGAATGACTGTGTAGCTCAGAGAAAAACACATGAGAGAGTTAGGAAATTCAAATATAATCTATTCAAACTATACTAACGAATCCTCAAAGCTTAGATAATCAAGCACAAAAGAAAGCTAAGAAAAACATTCATAAAACAAATTATTTTACCAAACATGAGATCAATTCCGTTGAATAACCTCCATTACTCTTCTCCATTTCGTCTATGTAGTGTACTTGCCCTTAGATTTTGAAAGTTCGTGCAAGCATAGCCTAAGTGTTGTGATTAAGACAAAACATCGAAGATTCAAGATAATTGCTCTAAAAGTCATACGATTTTGAGAGAGATTGGAATGATGAATAACATATCAATTTATAGAAAATTGATCATTCAAACGACAGGTCAAGATCGAAAGATCAACAAATGGTTGAGATCGAAAAATTAGACATGCATTATGATAACTGTCAGTAGTGACTTGAGTGATAAAAATTAGAAATAGAAATAAAGATTAAATAAATGATTTAATCTTCAAGTTTGGTATTCAAAAACAAAAGAATTATCTTTGCATGAGAAAGATAAAGATGGATTAAAGCAACTCTCTATTTGAATGCACAGACACAATTTAATTAATTAAATAGGAATAATTAATTAATATGCATGTACACACAAATGAGTTAGCACTAGATGACTGAATGCTATGACGAAGAGATTACTCGAGAGAGCAACTCAGACATTAAATCAAGAGTTAACTCATCGAATTAAATAGATCTTTGAGTCAAGTAAGAGTGAATACTTAGATAATTTGCACAATTATATAAATATAGAGGAATGCGTTAAAATAGGATTATGAATTAAATAATTCATTTAATTCAAGATTTGATATTTGAAGAATAATTAAATAAATAATATTTATTTAATTAAGTGATGAAGGGATTTAAATGAATAATTAAATAAATAAAGGATTTATTTAATTATAGTTGACATATGATAAAGGGGGGGAATTAAATAAGACTTTATTTAATTGAAGAAGGATAAGGTTAATTAGTAACATAATTAAATAAAAAGCGTCTATTTAATTAATCAGATGGAATAAAGAAAAGTGTGAATTAATTAAATAATTAAGATTATTTAATTAATAGAAGAAATGAAGACCTTAGAGAATAATTAAATAATTGACATTATTTAATCATGACCATGGAAGAAATACGAATTATTAAGAAATATTAAAGTCACAGGCTTAGACCAGATTTCAGTGTCTACATTTGCCCCTCTTTGATATAATGCCATTTCGGCGTTGTGTAAAAGAAAATTGATAAAAAAAAATGCCCTAGTCATGCCTTAGTGTAAAACAAATAAACGTATGCCCCCTCGGGAAAATTAAATTTTTTTTGAATTTTTTTTTTTAAATTTGGAAATAATCCCAATTAGTCCATTGGATCGCCAGAAATGCAGTGGAGTTGACATAATTGAAGTTGGAAGTGTTAAGGACATGTATGGGTCGATTGAAGTTAGAAGTTGACGCGGCCAGTAGAAAGGAATGCCACCAAAACCCTAGGTATAAATAGAAAATGGGGTAAAAACCCATTCATTTTTACCCACATTGCTTTGAAACTTGAGAATTTTTCTCTGCACCCTTAGTGAAGATGTCTCCCATTCCGCACACCCACCATCGAGCATACAAGATCCAGACCTTCAGGCGGCCAGCTGACACATATCCCCCAATATGTACCTCGATCTCGACTTTTGAATTTTTGATTTTCACGCTATTTTATGCATTAAATTTCAATTTTTCTTATGCATCATTTTTTTTGGAAAGTCACATATGGGTGCATAATCAACACATCTGTATGCGGAACGTTGCAACTCCAATTTTACATTTTATGGTTAGCGTAGGTTTTCCATTGTTCACTTCATTTGTATTTGAGTTACACACATTTGCTAAATAGCAACACATTTGCATTAAATGTAGACGCAATTATTTTATTTTCAATGCATGTGCAATAGTTTCAACGCATTTGATAATTTCCTTACGCATGAACATTTAGCTAGACATTGTTTTGTGTTGATAGAAAAAGATGCATTTGATATGTAGTTGCATTTGCTATTTCCCCACACATTTGCATTTGAAAGTGACGCATGTGATAAATAATGACACATTTGGGAAATTCAGTTACGCATTTGGTTTTCTGCAACATATTTGCAAAATAATGATGCATTTGCAAAATAATGACGCATTTGAATAACATTTGATTTGGTCACTTTGCAGTAGAATAGGTGATTGATTCTAACATGAGGCATGTATAATGCCATTGCAAGTTGTTTTGGACACTGTGTATACGCGAGAGTCGAGACCATCGACTTTTCGCTTCCGAGATAGTTTGCGGAGCGCGGATAAATGATTCTGTAGACATCCAAATTTGGACACTTATTTTATCCAAATTTATCCGAATTAATTAAGTAATATTACTATTATTTAATTAATATCCTTAATTTTGCCAAATCCCTAAGGTATTTAATTAATAATTAAATACCTTACCCTCCTTAATCCCCTTTTTATCAAATGAATTAAATAAATATTACATTTATTTAATTCCTCACATGTTATTTTCATCTAATCCTAATCCATCTCCTAATCTCTTCATTAAGAATGTGCACATGCCTAATCCATGATTAGGATGTGTCATATTCTCCAACTTTTGCAAGTTGGCTTCTAATCCTTATTAACCCCTAATTATCTTCTAATTACTGATTAGTTAAACCTAATTAGTACCTTGGTCAACTCTTCCCATCCTCCAAGAAATTTTAAATTCCTTTTTATTCATCCAAGGCTCCTCTCTTCCCCATGTGAATTTTTAATTCACATTTATTTCTCCAACCACTTTCTCTTTTCCCATGGAGATTTTTGAGGAATTCCAAAATTCTTCAAATGTCATTTTCACTCTCACTTGGGAACAAGTTCCTTTTTGAGGAAATCTTCTCACTCCCCAAGGTACTTGGAAGGTACTTGTCCTTCATCCACATCATGTACTTCCCTTCCACATCACCTACATACCATCTCATCCTTAGCCACTTCACATTCCACATGTCAAAATGTGAGGGCTTGTGAGTCCTCAACTCACCTTAGCCCTTCATCTTGGCCTTGTTGGATAAATCTCAACCATTGAATTCTCTAGAGAATTCAAATTATTCTATAAATACCCCCTCCTCTAAGGCATTTTCAACACTTAAACCATTTTGCAACTAAATGTTGTCATTTTGTGCACTCATCTAGCCATCAATTTCATCTATTTGCATTTGCATCCAAGCATATAGTTAAATATTTAATTTAGCCATATCAAGAGCCATCAAGGAGCATAAAAAGAAAATAAAAATCAAGGGCCAACCAAGGAGTTTTACCTGCAAAGGGGAGGTATAACCACTTGCAATCATTTTAACACTTTTCTCTTTGCATTAATAAATTTCTTAGGCTAATCTTGAGGTGTTTTTTTGTGTTTTTCCATTGCATTTTAGTTGCTTAGAATAGGTAAAACATTTGGATATCATAGATTCTTATGGAAATTGGGTCTTCTCCACGTGACAAACATGCCCACTATTCGGGAAAATCGGGGTCTACTGACAACATTATGCAAGCGGTGGCACTCATAGACTTCTTCGTTTCACCTGCCTACTGGAGAGGCGACAATTACCTTGGAGGATGTCTACAGGATTCTGAGACTTCCTATCAGAGGGACGAGGGTGAGATATGATACCTAGAGGGGTTTCACGAAGATGTGCAGATATTACCCTCATGCAGATATTAGACAGTTAGGTTTTGATCATTATGAGATTAGATGGTGTGTATTGGCAAAGAGGTATAGGTAGTTCGAATATCTATTGTGTACACTGATAGGTGGTATAGTCCTTCCTGACCATCGAGGTCATGGTTTTCCCGTGGGTTGGGGAGAGATGCTAGTGGGTATGTTAGAGGGATGAGAGGTATATGCATGTAGTCCTTGTCTTCTGGGCATGTTATACTTTCATTTGCATGATATTGCCTATCAAGAGGCTCAGTCTATGAGTTGTGGTACCACGCTCCTGATGGTATGGGCATGGGAACACATTGCCATTTTTTTTCCACTGGTTACAGTTGATGTGCAGCACAGAGCACCATATGCCTTCCATTATGTAGGGGCTAATACTCAACACCACATGGGAGATATTGGGTATTTCAGACATGCCATCGACACCATGGTACAGTTCACATGGAGACCATACTTGGGTTGTTCAGAGTGGTCAGATGAGGATGATCATTTTCCTTATTGTCGCCATACACAGTACCTGATTGGGCAGATTGTTTCTCATTTGCATATTATAGAGCGACATTTACCAGATTGTGTCCTGCGGCAGTTCAGAGAGATTTAGGATGACCCAGAGGATGAGTAGAGTTTGCAAGGTCCTCGTGAGAGATTCCTTTGTGGGGTCCAAAGATTCCAGTGGCCACTGTCGAGGCAGAGATTGATGCATTGCAGGAAGTTCAATGGGGATGGAGAGATGGTGTGGAAGACCGAGGTACCACTAAGGCATACGATTAGTGGTGGGTCGTGCATAGGCCGATACCCCTTACAGATCCAGATTAGGTTGCACCAATAGAGCAGTGAGGGACATGACCACGCGAAAGGCGTGGTAGAGGCAGAGGTCAGAGAGGTGGAGGGGGACGTGGTGATGATGGAGATGGTGGGGGAGGTGGTCGGCGAGGTAGTGGGAGAGGGAGGCGTGGATGGAGGGGACGAGGGCCACCATTATCACCTATCTCTGAGGAGAGATAGGGGGAGGAGGATGTGCACATGCTCGATGTTGGAAAAGGTGGGGAGGAGGTGCATGTTGAGGATGAGGAGCATCCCGCCGAGGAGGTTGTTCCAAAGGTTCATGCAGAGGAGGTAGATAGAGAGGAGGAAAAAATTGATGCCCTAGGTTTACTTGGTTCCTATCAAGAAGATGATGAGGAGGATGATGATCAAGAGCGAGAGATTCATGATAGAATTTTGGAGGATGAGGATGATGGTGTGCAGAGGGTGAGACAGGTGGACACAGGGGTAGTTGATCCTGCCACTACTACACTTCGTGCCCAGGTTGCATCCTTGGAGGAGCAGATGAGGGTCATGATGTCTGAGAGATATGTGTTACAGATGGAGAGGGACAGAGCCGTCATGGATAGAGATCAGGCCATAGCTTAGAGGCAGGAGACCGAGCATAGATTGACAGAGATTAGAGCTCTATGCACTGGGCCGACAGCTGCATTTGAAAGCTCGAGTTAGTCAAAGCCGGGGAGAGGGCCACTTATTACAGAGATTTGTATGAGAAAATAGTTCCTCCTGATGGATAGGCCCTAAGCTTTTCAGAGGCATGCAGTGAGAGGTCCCAAACTAGGACCCACAGCAGGACAGTTAGCATAGAGGGTGTGGAGCATCCACACAGAGCTGGTCCATATGATAGGCCACATTTAGGGCACATGTCATTAGGTTCCTGACATCAGTCATCCGCACACTCCAGTGATGATAGCAGTGGCAGTTCAAGATAGGAACATTTGTTGATATGTACTGAGACATTGTATTATGATCATATAGCCTGCAGGCTTCCATATTTATTGATACATTATGACATTGTGATTTGACACTGTTGAGCGATATATATATATATATATATATATATATATATATATATATATATATATATATATATATATATATATATATATATATATATATATATGATTTTGGCAGAGATTCTCATGATATGCATTTCTATTTATTGATTATGCAGTCGTTTATTTATACATGTTATGTTTATATGATATGCCTTGTGATGGATGATCATATCTACTTTAAGATGTGTTTATACAGCCTATGATGTGATGTTGATTCTATGTTGATTCTCTGTGATGTATGCATTTTATAGTGATGAGATGCAATATGATGTTATATGTACAATGCTTTCTACATGTGATGCTATATAGATGTAATGTGGTGCATGTATTTACAATTTTTTATGTAATGGAATGCTTATGATATGTAATCTATGATGAGAAATGTCTATTATGCCATGATGTCCTAGATATAATAAATGCCTATATGTTTTTATATTTTCTAATGCAAGATGTATGTATGATTTGGAAATGATATTTTCTAGCATGAATGTGTATGCAAGATGATTTATATTGTTGTGTGTCACAGGACTCCGTCATAATGAAAGAAAGAACTGTTAGTGCAGAAAGAAAGATTGAGAAATAATGAAAGAAATGCGATGGATGTTAGTATTAGCAATCTTCGATGTTTCGCTGTATCACAAAAGGTGTTGCACTTTATCATCATTGGGCAGGACTAATACAAATGGAGAAAAACACCATGGTATGACATAGATCAAGGTGTGCAAGGTCATCCACTTGCTAACAACCAACAGTCACAGACAAGGATTGTCGTTAACTCATACTATGGGCACAACTGCCCTAGTCTTTTTGTCAAGACAAACCACAGATGACAAAAAAAATAAAATACAGGTCATGAGACATCATCGCTCCTCTAAATCCTTCATGGAACATCCTTGAGGAAACTAGTAACATGACTCAAAATCAAATTTAAAAGAAAATAGAAAATAGAATTTTGATACATCTTTGCTTCTCTAAATCCTTCATGGGACATCCTTGAGAAAGCTAGTAACATGATTCCCATCATAAATTGAAATGAAATGATAAGATAAATAAGCCATAAAGTCAAAAAGCCAGTAAAATATTTTCCAAAACTTGATCTGTTCGTTTGATTTATTTTGATTGATAAAAGGATTGATTGATAGAGCCTGAATTTAGGAGATACACATACCAGATAAGACTTTAAGTATGGTTTCGATGTTATGACTATCTGTATAAGGCATGAAAAATCCTGGTTTCAGAAAGACATGTATCGTATAAGACGTTGAGTTAGATACCGTTGATGTGATACCCTGTGTAAGGCTATGTTGACTGTTTGACGATGTCGATATGCAGGAAGGAATCATCCTATATAAGACATAGATTGTTTTGGTGATATCAATATTTAGGAAGGACTCATCCTGAATAAGACAGAGGTTGATTGTTTTGATGATGTCTTTCTCCAGGAAGGACACATCTTGTAGTAGACATTAGTTGATTTGTTTTGATTATTTCCTTGGCAAGTTGTTTGATTTGACTTAGAGACATTGCTGAATTGTTCACTAGATTTATCCATGACTTGATATGATGTGTGGACAATTGACTGTGTGTGATGAAAAACCCTAAAGGACTGACCTAGTACGGCTTTGGGGGCTCATCGATTGATGGCCTTGCCTATGTTATACACACAAAGACCTCATAGTTTGACTTGACTTTGATTGACAATACTGACTACAAATAAAAGAGGTGTGTGATAGTGAATGTGATGAACCCTAATGGACTGACCTAGTGTGGCCTTGGGGGTCATTGATTGATGGCCTTGCCTACGTTATACACGTAGAGACCTCGTAGTTTGACACGACCAATGACCTTGTCATATAGACATATGGATTGAGTCATGATTTTATATAGACAAACCTAAACAGATTGACGTAATGCTTCGGGGGCACATCGACAGATGGCCTTGCTTACGTCCAGTCGCAGAGGCAACGTAGTTCGACAAATGACAAAGACTGACAAGTGCGACTGACTCGACTCCTTTTTTTTGGATTTTTGACATGTTTTGATTGATTTTTTGTCTTTTTGAAGTTTTCTGATGTTTTTGTGTTTTCTCAGGTCATTTTGTGATGTTTTTGGATTTTCTATGGTTTTACGTCTTAGCACAGCCAATGTAAGAACCAATATGACGCACGTCAAGTGTTTTCCCCCAGTCGAGTATAAGAACAATTGATTATGAATAGGGTAAAAATGGTGGATATGAAATGCACTCAATGTCAATCGTTCCAGGTTATGGGAAAGACTACCACTTATTATGAATGGTATGTACAAGTGATAGATAGGAAAGATACGTGATATGTACAGGGATAGGTACTATGTACAAGGATAAGGGATATGTACAGGGTAGTAGACTATGTACAGGGTATGTTAGATTAGAATAATAGTAGACAAAGGAGTAGAGTCAACTACACATGGTGCCTGTTTTCCAGGTTTTCACCATGGTACCTATCCAAAGCGCCACCGAAGTGGTTTTCACTATTCGATGAATTATTTTTCTTTACTATTTTTTGGATTTTCTATTTTTTTTTTTTTGGTGTTACCAAGACGCCTGTTTGCCAAGTTTTCACCTTGGTAACGATTTTTTTGTATTTTTTCTAATTAAGACAAGGCGCTTAGAAGCTATGCGTAGACTTCTTCAGATGAAGACTATTGATTGGTGAGGAAAATGGTTCCCCTTCAGGAGTAGAGAGTTGATATGCTCTTGATCCAAAGGTGTCTGTAACAATATATGGTCCTAACCAGTTAGGTTCAAAATTTCCTAGTTTCTCTCTATATGCTTGATTCTTTGAGTTCTCCATTAAAACTAGGTCACCAATGTCAAAGTTTCTGTTCAAGACCTTGTTATAGCTATGATGAAGGCGATTCTGATATGCTTGGAGTTGGTCCAATGCCTTCTGTCTTCGCTCATCTAGGAATTCTAGCTCATGGAGTCTCGATACTTGGTACTCTTCATCATTAATGTGGCCTTTTAAGGATACCCTCAGGGAAGGAATCTGAACCTCAATAGGAAGAATGGCTTTAGAACCAAATACTAGTGAATAGGGAGTGGCGCCAGTGGGAGTACGGATACTTGTGCGATAAGCCCATAAGGCGGGATTAAGATGTAAATTCCAATCATGACCAACATCATTGACAGTCTTCTTGAGGATTCTAATGATAGTTTTGTTAGATGCCTCTGCTTGGCCATTACCTTGTGGGTAGTATGGAGTGGAAAAGTGATGTTGAATATGAAATTCGTCACAAAGATGGCAGACTTCTTGATTCTTAAATGGGCGGCCATTATCTGTGATTATGGATTGAGGGACACCATACCAACATATGATATAGTTCAGAATAAATTTAGAGATCTGTGTGTCGGTAATGTATGTCATTGGAATAGCCTCAATCCACTTCGTAAAGTACTTAGTGGCAATGATGATGAATTTGTGGCCATTGGATGATGTGGGATGGATCTTACCTATGAGGCCGAGTCCCCATTGGGCGAAAGGCCATGGTGACATTATAGGACAGAGCTCCTATGCTGGTGCATGTATCAAGTCTCCATGAACTTGGCATTGGTGACATTTCTTTACAAAGACATATGAGTCCTTTTCCATAGTAGGCCAATAATAACCCATTCTCATAATATTTTTGGCTAAGGTAGGACCGCTAGAATGGGAACCACATATACCCTCATGCACCCCACGCAAGGTTACTTGTGCTTTCTCAAAATCAAGACATCTTAGTAGGGTATTATCTAAGGCACGTCTATATAGGGTGTCTCCGACGATGGTGTATTTGGCTGACTTACGAAGGAATGTCCTACGTTGGTTGTTTGACATGCTAGTGGGTATGATTTCGGCATAAAGGTAGTCATAGATTTCTTTGTACCATGGGGAATCAGGACCAACAATCTCACATACTATCTCAGAATCTGGGATATCATAGGCTGGGACCAAAAGCTATTCTACCAAGAACTCAAACTTAGGCACATTGCTAGGAATGTCTAGAAGTGATGCAATAGTAGCCATAACATCTGTTGCCCTGTTTAGAACACACAGTATCTGATGAAATTCAACCTTGTCAAAGTACTCTTTAAAGTTATCAGCCATGTGTTTGTATGGAGCAAGCTTCTCATCCTTAGTCTCATAATCATCATTTACCTGTCTGATTACTAGTTGAGAATCGCCATATACCTGTAGATTCTTAATTTTCCACTTGACCGCCATGCGTAACCCTGTCACTAGAGCCTCATACTCTGCTATGTTGTTAGTACATGGGAATGCAATCCTGAATGATTTGGGGATGGAATCACCCTGTGGTGTGATAAATAGTATACCAACTCCCGAGCCATGATTTGTATGTGAGCCATCAAAGTACAGTTTCCATGTTATGTTTGTGTCAATTGTGAATATAAATTCATTAGGAAAGTCTACAACTAATGGGTGGTCTTCTTGTAATTGTGCATCAACTAACTGATTAGCAATGACTTGTCCTTTAATAGCCTTTCTCTCTACATATTGAATATCATACTCACTAAGTATCATAACCCATTTGGCAAGTCGCCCTATTAATGCTACCTTGTTGAGAAGATATTTCAAAGGATCTATTTTAGCGATCAGTATTGTTTGATGGTTTAGCATATAGTGCCTTAGTTTTTGAGAAGAAAATTCTACTGCAAGACATGCATGTTCAATGGTACTATAGTTGAGCTCATAACCTACCAAAGTCTGACTGATATAATATACTTCCCTTTCATGACCTTCATCGTCATTTTGTGCAAGCAATGCTCCGAGTGATGAATGGGTTGCTGTAATATAAAGAATCAGTGGTCATCCTTCAACAAGTGGCACTAAGACTAGTGGTGTGAGTAGATATTCTTTAATCAGTTGAAAATCCTCTCCGCACCTATCTGTCCATGCAAAGGGTACCCCTTTCTTAAGTAAATGTTGAAAAGGATGTGTCTTATCTGCTAACTACACTATAAATCTTTTGATGGATTGCAATCTTCCTTTTAATGTCCTTAGTTGACTGAGATTAGTTGGTGGAGGCATGTCTATGATTGATTTTACCTTGGCTAGATCCACTTCAATTCCTCGTCTGGAAATGATATAGCCTAAAAGCTTTCCTGACTTTCCTCCAAACACACATTTCTTGGGATTGAGTCTCACTTTATAATTCTCCATCCTTTGAAATATCTTGTCTAAAACCTGTAAATGTTTTTCCCTTGTCTTGGATTTAACTATAAGGTCATCGACATAATCTTCCATAAGAGTGTGTCTTGTTGGTCCAAGTCAATGGTAAAACCATCTTTGTGATCACCACTAGGTATTCCTTTTCGTAATCCCAGGAACTCAACAATTGCTTCGTCGTTCTCAAAAATGTCTAAGACACGTGTGTCTTGTTGGTCCCAATCAATGAGTTGGGGATAAACTAAGGGCATGTCATCATCGGAGTTATCAAAGTTTAACGAAGTCAAGGTAAGGAATGAGTTGTTCATATGGTCACAAAAGTCTTGTGCTAAGTTCTATTTTCTCTTTGGTTTAGATCTAGGTAGATTGAGAGGTGGGCCTAATGCCAAGGTTTGGTTATCTGAAACAGATGTATTAGGTTTCCAAGAGGTAGGATCAAGTGATTCCCAATAGTAATGTTTAAACCATTCCTCTTTTGTCATATTCTTTGGTGGATAGGAATTCAATGGATTTTTTGAGGATCTCAACATTAAGTCAAGTTCTCCAAACAACTTGTCAAGGTCCATGGAAGAGGTAGAGGATAAGGAATCTCACTCATATTCATTTGAGTCAGAGGAGTCACAGTGGTGTTGGTCAGATGGTTCGTGAGATGTCTCAATATCTTTTGAAGCACTTACTTCCTCGATTAAGGGTGATGTGGTACTAGGAATACCAATCCGAATTGGTTGAAACCCAAGCCCTAAGCCTTTGGGCCACTGAGAAACAAAGATCGGTTCAATTCTCCCATCTTGATTTAAGCCTAAACCACTCTTTCCATTATATCCCTTGCTCTGCATGATTGTGAAACCTTTGCCATATAGATCCGTAGGAATGCGAGCAAGTGATAGAGGTTCTTCATCATCTTCCCTATACAGCCAAGAGGTGACATCTTTTGTATTTACGACCTTGTTACTTAATTCTCCCCATTTAGTGAAAGTTGTTGTGGGAGGAATGTGTATAGTGACCATAGGTTTTCTCCTATATGATGTAGGTAAATCGTATGACTTAGGAGGAATCAAATGGCTAACACAATAAGATGTCTTCATGTAATATTCTCCACAACCCTTATCTTGGATCTCAACCCTAGGAGTGGTAGGAAATGAAGGTGAAATAGATGTTTGAGTGAGTGTGGATGGATCGACATAGTGAGATGAATTGGATGATGAATCCTCTTGGTTTACTGGCACTTGGAATTGGGGTATCTCTTTTAGATTGGTACAATATTGGAATGGATTTGGGTCACCATCTATAGTTATTTCAGTGCCATTGTAAGGAAATCTGAGACATTGATGATATGTGGAAGGGACCGCCTTCATGGCATGAATCCATGGTCTACCTAGTAGAAGGTTGTATGGAAGGGTGAGATCTAAGACCTGGAATTTTATCTCCATCACTGCAGGACCAATTCTGATAGGAAGTGTTACCACCCCCTTTGATTTTTGTTCCTTATCATCATAAGCTTTAATGACAATAATTTTGGTTGTGTCTATGCATGCTTCTGAGAAACCTAATGCCTTAATCAGTTTTAAAGTGCATAGATCTAACCTTGCTCCTTCGTCTACCAAAACTCATCTAAATTTGGTGTTATCAACAGTGACTTCAAGATGAAAAGGATCATTATGGTTTGTATTTTCAGTTGCGTATTCTTGGTTAGAAAACATGGCATGATGATTATTGGTCAAGTAGCCCACCATTTCCTGGAAACGATTGAAATCAATATCATTTGGGACAGTGCTGTTTTGTAAAGCTTTATCTAAGATATATTGATGCTTAGGGGAAATATGCAATAGTTCCAAGATTGAGATTTGGGTTGGGGTCTTCCCCAACTGGTCAAGTAGGTTATATTGTGACTTAGAAGGTTGTGGTGTTTGCTGCGATGGACGACCTTGGATAGTGATTTTAGTATGACGAGTGTTGACCACACACTAAGGATTTGTAATGATAGTAATGGTATTGATATTCTCATCAGCGACGCGAAGGTGATTAATGGTTTTGCCACTATTATAATCATGCTTGATATTCGCATAGTTGGTGGACATATTGGTCTTGTTACTCGAACTAGGGACATTTCCTTTCCCATGGTCATGTAGTGGATTAGAAAAGACTTGATGATAAGTGTTTGATGACTTTTGTATCTGTCCACTAACTTCGATAATTCTCTTTTTGAAAAGATCCTCTATGATATTTTTCAGTTGGCGACAATTTTGGAGGTTGTCCCTTAGTTCTATGATAATCACAAAAGGCATTGTCATCCCACCAAACAAGTTTAAATTGTCCTGGCTCTTGAAGCTGTATAAGATTATGTTGTAACAGTTGTTTGAATACAGACTCAATGGGTTCCCCTAAGGGAGTGAACTCACGTTTTTGAAACCTCCTTTGTTGCGGACGTTGAGTATTTTGGATCATGTTGGAAGGTTGATTGACAACATTAAGCGTGTTGGCCGAAGAGTTAGGTCCTTGTAATGTGATGATTGGTCCCTCTTGTATAGTTTTAGCATCAACTATCCCATCATTGGTGATGTTTTTGTTCCGAAACCAAAATCTATTTTTGTCATTGGGGGCATTTGGCACTATTAGATTTCTATTGGATGTCGATGTCTTAAGTTCTCATTTTTCAATGAGATCCTTTTCTATTATAACCCATTTTTCCACTAGTTCTGAAAAGGATGTAAAACAATGTACCCTTAAGTTACTCAGTTTTGTATGAAGGTTTTCTTGGAACATAGTGACTTTTTGTTTTTCTGGTATCTCGACAGGACACCGACTGGCTATAGTCCTCCATCTTTGGAAGAAAGCGATGAATGTTTCACCTTCATCTTGTGTTGTGTGACACAATGTTGCTGTATTTATCTCATGGTCTATGTTGAAGGAGAATTTCTCAACAAATTTCTCAGCCAGTTCACCCCTAGATTTGATGCCATAGTCTAGACTTGAAAACCACTCTAGTGCAATTCCTACAAGACTTCTTGGAAATAGTCTCATAAGATATGTGGGGTCATAAGCGACATCTATGCACATGGTAGAAAATTCCCTTATATGTTCTATCAGATTTCATTTTCCATTGTATTTAGGGAGATTTGGTATGACATACCCGTGAGGGAAAGGTGTCATGTACAATGATCTATCAAAGGGAAATGGGCATATGTCCTTTGTTGAAAAGGATTTCTTAGTTGACACTGCCATGTTATCCATTTGTGTTTGTAGTGCATGCATTTTTGTTTGCAAGATGTCAACCTGGGTTAATGATGTGTTGGATGGATTATGCGGGTCTATGTAGGTATTATGAAATCCAAGGTCTTGTGATGGGTTTCGATTGAATGTTGGTATTTGAGGTGGATTTGGAGTCAAAATGTTGGTGAATGTGTTCTAGTTCAAAATATGTGTAAATTGGTTTTGACTTGGAATCTATGTGAATGGATTCTGACTACCACTTTGGGAGAATGGATTCTGATTCAAAATCTATGTGAATTGGTTTTGACCTGGAATATGTGTGAATGGATTCTAACTACCACTCTGGGAGAATGGATTCTGATTCAGAATCTGTGTGAATTGGTTTTGACCTGGAATCTGTGTGAATGGATTCTGACTACCACTCTCAGAGGATGGATTCTAATTGCCATATTGGAATGAGGGAATGGCTCTTGTTTGTGTAGTTTACGGTATAGTACTAGTGACATGAACACTAGGTATGGCTGTTGACTGTGGTATGGTACTCGTGATACTGACATTTGGTGTAGAAGCTGATGTTTTAGATCTTTTATTCCCAACAAGAGGATCGAAGGGAGTGGATGATGATTCCCCTATAGTGAAATTAAATGTCGATGTCATGCCAGATGTACCAAATGGAGACGTATTGACTGTCGTACTCTGTGTAGGTATGCCAGATGGTATGGTTGTATTTACCTAAGGTATAGTAATACTTGCAGTCGTTGTATTTGTCCCTTGTGTAGGTTGAGCTTGTAAGGGGATAATATCGAATCCGGTAGGTAAGGTAGTGCCTTCACCTAGCAATTTGGCTAAGTATCATTGATGATTGTTTGCTAGGTACTCATCTACAAAAGAGGCAAACTCAGGGTCCTGTGCAATAGCCTCTATGTCTTTTGTTGTAATGTGTCCTTGAGTGTTTCTAGTGGTGAATTTGTCTAATAAAGTCTTGTGAGGTCTTGTGGAGAATGGATTGATGAATTCATTTGGGTTCGAAATATTTTCTCTCTTCTCTTAGACCTAGTTTCAACCATGTAAGATAAGCTCAATATGCAAGGAATGCAAAACTACGCCTATGGACAATATGACTCTAGTCTCTGTTTTTGGGATTTTCTGAATTGAAAATAAGGAATGTTCTAAGATGAAACTAGTCTAAAATGACAATATCTGAAGATACAAAGTCTAGGAAAGCTTCTAAGGTAATCAATTTTTTAAACTTGGGACAAGGGTACCAACTACCTAAAGTCTAACCAAGGTGTCAATTTAGTTATGCCAAGGAACAAATGTAGGACAAGGATCAAAGAAAAATTGAGTTTCCTAACTAGACGGATGAGATAGGAGGACTCTCTGTAGGACAAAGGATATGATGAAAAGACTAGGTTCAATGATAGATTTCATTGACGCTATGATTTTTCTAGAGTGTAGATGGTGGACCTATCCTAAAGTTTGCACAAGTGACCGTCCTAGAAGTTTACTTCAAGGTAATATGTACTCAAAGACGAAAGTAAAATTTTGAATCAGAATGACTATAGTAATGGATAAATGATACCTAAAGGATGGAAAATTGAGCAAATCATTTCAGGTTTCTATTGAAGGACTAGTATGACAAGACAGATCAAAGACTGGTATGATTGTGTTGACTGGATAGTGACTGTGAATTCTGGTTTTCTAATAATTTGGAAAATGCATTGCAAAATTTATCAAATGCGATTATGTTTTATAGTTGTAGTTTTCTGGTAATCAGTTATGCGTTTTTGATAAAATCCAATGTCTATGTCTGACAGATGTAGTTTATTTTTTCACAGATGCAACTCGTAATGGCAATTGTGACTCAAAATGTAACATATGCGGTTTTCTAAATTTTGTGCATCGGTAAAATTTTTGTGACAGTGGAAAATGTGTCATTCCAGACTACAGTTGTGGCTCACCTTGTCAAATGCGTCACAGAATATCACAAGTGTGGTTTCCTAAGATGAATGCAGTTTCTGATAGAGAAAATGCAAGCTAATTTGGCAGATGCAACTCTAGGCTAAACAGATGCAACTTGACAAAACAATTGCGACTCTCTGTTGAACAGTTGCAACTCTATTGTGTTTTCAATGAATAGAGATATAAAACTGATGTTGTTTTTTTGTGATCAAGTTTTGGAAAACAAAGACAATCATAAGACAAAGTGTCTTCAGTTTCATTTTGGACTCAAAGAATGTGTAATTTGTCAATAGAAAATTACATCCTAGGCTATGAAGGATAGTATTTACTAGGTTCTCACTTGGGTTTCCCTAGCTACGCTTATTTGAGGTGGATGATTAGTAGCTTGACCCCTCTGGCTCCCCTCCACGACTCATTAATGTCATTTAGGGCAGCCAAGCTATAGTACCCATGAACATCCCATGGCATACCTTCATCTTTACACATGAACCGTAAGAATATGAGATGGCTTCATAGTTCCGACCTGCTGCACCAGTAAATAGAAGGATTTTGGACACTACAAACAAAGGTTTTTAATTAGGGCATTCCATTCGTAGGGCATGATCCATGTGGTGAGAGTCCCCTTTTGAATTCATCTTGTCGGAACCACACGCATGATTCTTGGGCTTTCCCCAAGAATCCATTTTTATATACCGGCTGGAAATCCGTCGGGTTCAGGGTGCTATCGGTCTGAGTCGTCCTGGGGTGAGTACTTTTTCCCACCAGAATAGGCCCAAGTTCTAGAGTTAGTAACCATTTCTCTTACACCCAGGATCACACAGATGTGCAAGGGGAGAGGATACTTCAATGTACCAAATCATGAGGGTAATTATACAATTGTGCTTTCACACCAAACACAGTAGACACTTGTTAATTTTAATCCAAACGAAAGATTTGCTACACTACCAAACAATCTGTTTCAAAAAATTTAACAAGGGTCTTCGACATGCATTCTGCAGAAAGATTCATTAGTAGTTTGATATTGGTCTTTGACTATCGATTTGCAAAAACTTCGTTAACTCCTCAAGACACACGCTAAAAACAAAAGATTAGTGACAATAAAAAAAACATGAAAGGAAACTGTAAATTGAAAGTATAAACCAAAAAAATATACCAGTTGGATGCGTCATTTTCTCTATCAAATGTGTCGTGGTATTTTACTAGTTAGTTGCGGCTCAGAAAATGACAGATGCATGATTATTCTTCAGATGTGTCATTTTTTATCGTAGATGTGGTTAAGAAAGTCAATTGCATCGTTTCGTCAAACTGATGCGTCTTCGAATGTCAATTGCGGTGTTTCATCAAGTAGATGTGTCGTTCTGTACAAAAACCTACAAAATCAAATAAAAGTCTACGAATATGCGAAGATGGTGTCTTCACGTCGGGTTCACCAAATGTAGCTCAGAGAAAAACACACGAGAGAGTTAGGCAATTCAAATCTAATCTATTCAAACTATACTAACGAATCCTCAAAGCTTAGATAATCGAGCACAAAAGAAAGCTAAGAACAACATGCATAAAAGAAACTATTTTACCAAACATGTGATCAATTCCGTTGAATAACCTCCATTACTCTTCTCCATTTCATTTGTGTAGTGTACTTTCCCTCAGATTTTCAAAGTTTGTGCAACCATAGCCTAAGTGTTGTGATTAAGACAAAACATCGAAGATTCAAGATAATTGCTCTAAAAGTCATACGATTTCGAGAGAGATTGGAATGATGAATGATAGATCAATTTATAGAAAATTGATCAATCGAACGACAGGTCAGGATCGAAAGATCAACAAATAGTTGAGATCGAAAGATTAGACATGCATTATGATAACTTTCAGTAGTGACTTGAGTGATACAAATTAGAAATAGAAATAAAGATTAAATGAATGATTTAATCTTCAAGTTTGGTATTCGAAAACAGAAGAATTATCTTTGCATGACAAAGATAAAGATGGATTAAAGCAACTCTTTGTTCGAACGCACACACAAGATTTAATTAATTAAATAGGAATATTTAATTAATATGCATGTACACACAAATGAGTTAGCACTAGATGACTGAATGATATGACAAAGAGATTACTCGAGAGAGCAACTTAGAAATTAAATCAAGAGTTAACTGACTGAATAAAACAGATCTTTGAGTCAAGTAAGAGTGAATACTTAGATAATTTGCACAATTATCTAAATATAGAGGAATGCGTTAAAATAGGATTTATGAATTAAATAATTCATTTAATTCAAGATTTGATATTTGAAGAATAATTAAATAAATAAGATTTATTTAATTAAGTGACGAAGGGATATAAATGAATAATTAAATAAATAAAGGATTTATTTAATTATAGTTGACATATGATAAAGGCGGGGCCGAATTAAATAAGACTTTATTTAATTGAAGAAGAAGGATAAGGTTAATTAGTAACATTTAATTAAATAAAAATCATTTATTTAATTAATCAGATGGAATAAAGAAAAGTGTGAATTAATTAAATAATTAAGATTATTTAATTAATAGAAGAAATGAAGACCTTAGATAATAATTAAATAATTGACATTATTTAATCATGACCATGGAAGAAATAGAATTATTAAAGTCGCAGGCTTAGACGAGATTTCGGTGTCTACAGACTGGTTTTGAAGTTGTCCTCTTGCCCTGCTACTTCCCCCAAGCTGCTCGTGTACTTTCTAGCTCCGTAGTGCTCCTAGCTCCTGCATCTGGAAAAAAATGATATTAGAGCAATGCTCTAAGCAATGAAATATCTCAAACCTTACATGAACACTTACCTATGCATGTATAAATTGGTCCCTAAATGCATTAAATAATCATGCAAACCTTGGATGTCCTGGAAAACAATGAAGTCATCAAACACATCCAAAATATGCATCTATTTTTCTAGCTTGTTTGCTTCATGTGCAGATTTAGGACAAGTCATGTTACTATTCCAATTCATTTAAATGCAACATGTGGTGTAAATGTGGCTCCCATGAGGGTAGAGCTCAACATTCTTTGAGAGAAATAGGAAATTGAGCAACTTGATCAAAGATATACCTGTTATTAATGCATCAAATCAATATGGAATCACACCAGTTGATCAACTTTCATTAGCAGATTCAAAAGATGCATCGAGTTCAATTATGCATCTCTTAAATAATGAGGGAGCAATCCAAAGTATTGTCAGGTCCCTGTCACCTTAACCCTATTGGACAACCACATATCACATAGGACAGTGAGCTTTTAGGTCATCGACACAGGTGACATGTGTCTGCCTGCTAGGATCAAAGTGAGGAGACAGTGTTAATTGTGGCACATGATTGAAAAGGTATACAATTGTTGTGGAAACCAGGTTACAAACCTTTGGGGCGGTCGATTCCATACAAAAGGAAACTCAATTCTAAAATGACAGTGGCTATTTGGCATAATGGTAGAATGTAATGGGACTGATAGCATTGTTTACAGTTATATATGGGAGACATCATGCATCTAATGTAGGTTCTCAAATCATTGTAGTAGACTTTGAACAATCAAGGACAACAACATGCAAAGCCTATGAGCTATACAACTTTTTCAAGTGATGGTCAAACATAAATCTATAGGGGTATTGAGACCAAGGAGACAATCTAAATACAACATTTAGATGCAATTAAGGATATGAGAACATCAATTGATATGATAGCCATGAATAAGGGGCAGTCTTGCATGAGTAGCTTGACCACTTGTTTCAAGAGGGAAGGGGCTAGGTAACAACATTTATGGCAGTCTAATAGTCAGGAGCAACAATGCATTTGGGAGGACCAAGTATGCATCAACAATCATGATGATTACAGTGCACAAATGAGAAATGCAATCATGAAGCTTATTGAGCTAAAAGCTGCAAGCTACAAAGAGTGTAATCATCATACATAAACAATAGCAACAAAACCATATACTACAAAACCCATGGAATTTATTGATATACAATTTAATCTAGGTATGCCTTTCCTTTTCATGCTCAAAGATGAGCAGAGAAGTTGTAGGTCAAACATGACAAAGAAAGACTTATAATGCCAAGTCACTTATATACAACAAATGTTGGGTGTGGAGGTTCTGTTCTTATGTTTGGCCTACAGGGCTTTGGTGTTGAAATGACAAAGAAACTTGTATTGGAGTAGTGTGAAGTTTTCCCCATTTCATGATGAGTAAGGTATTGAATAGGCAAGGCTATGTAAATGCATGTTGATAGACATATACAGATGAAAGTCAAGGGTTATGAGATGCATGATAGATTTTTGATATAGGTACTCATCTTGTTACATGTTTTTCTCAGCCTGACTTTTACAATGCTACAGATTGTATGGAGAAGAAGGGTATCCTTTGGTGGATATAGTGAATGAAGGAGAGAACTCAGTAAGAAGACAATGATGCAGTCCTATAGAAGCCTAAAGTGAGAAGCCCTTGGAAAGGTAAAAGGAAATGCCATCATCATATGACATGATGAAGTGGTAATCTCTGAGCTTTTGAGGCACAAAACATAGTCCAATCAAAGTATGGATTGGAATTTTAAGATAGTCTAATCACATGAATTAAAGGAATATATCACACTGTCAATGGATGGTGTTGAGAAGTCATGGGCAGTTAACAGTGAAAATAAGTGCAGTGAGTAAGGTCATTGTCATTGACAATGATAGTTGACAATGGTGATACAATGCACAGTTGAGAATGTAAGGGTGTCTTTCAAAAATTTGTTTCAATAGATGCAAACCGAGGATGGTTGTGTGAGTGTGTGGTGAGAAAATCAACCCGTACCCATTTTCTCCAGGGATCTTTATTAATGGCCTAGTATCATCTCAGTCTACTTATAAAGAATGTGGTATTGCATTTATTCTTTACAAGGCAGGCATTTTTTGGAAAACACTATGTAAGCCACAATAGAACATGTCTCTAACAAAAGGTGATGTTATGGAGTTGGAGAAATGCATTGAACTCTTACAATCTTACTCTGTGCTGCATTATGAGACATTGAATCAATAGCAACATTTATGACTACATAATGAAAGTATTTATGACAGTGCCATCAAAGGGATGTTATTGTGACAGTGTCTCTGCATGAAAATTCAAGAATTGGTAGTAAGAACAAGAGACATGCTTCACTAACAACCATATCATGAGGGGGACACAAGTTCATGCTAGTCAGAGTTGCATAATGGCGCCTTGTTAATGGTCATGCTTTTCATAGTCAGGTTTCTTCAAAAGTTTTGATGAAGATAATGATTCAAATTGTTCAATATTCTGAAGAAGATACTGTGCAATGGGTGTTGAAGTGGAGTTAAGGTTGTATTGCATACGACAGTCTATGATTGTGAAATAATGCAACAATAATAATACCTCGAGTGGTTTGATGACAACAATATGATCTTGAGGAACATGACAAAAGTCTGCAAAGTATGATCATACAAAGCATGATAAAAGTAACAACCTTCAAATAGTGCATTTGTATCATTTAAATGTCAAAGATACAGATTTAAAAGTCAACCCTTGATAAAGGGAAAGGGCGCATAACAACAATGAGAGAAATTATCATAACTAAGGCAGTTCATTATCTATCTCTGGAGTTATTATCTTGGAAGCTGGAAATAGGTCTTTCTCATGAACAATAACTATTGATTAGGATATTATTGTTGATTCAGTTGATAAGGCTAGTAGACCCTAGACATGGGTCATTTTAGCAGCTTAGCTAAAAGATGAGACTGTCTTGAATATGGAGTAGGTGATTGCTTATTTCACAACTAGTAAGCAACATAGCATACAAATGAAATAATAGAGGTTTCTCGAGGGGTTTGAGAACAAAAATAGTAGATCTCACCATCAAAGCAATCAACATTGAAGTTAGGAAAATTCAATGGAACCCTGCATTCAAGATCACCGTTGGTAGCAATAGCACTGTGGGAACATGCAAAGTGGAGAAGTACATTGAGCTAAGGGAGATCCTCTATAAGCTATAATTAGAAGCCTCAAAATCTTTTTAGGGAGAAATGCAAAAAAGAACAAAATGCCTGTAGTATGTATGGTCGCGACCATAAAAGAAAATAATACTCTATATTTGCAAACAAAAGGGTAATATACAGAGGAAAAATCAAGTTTCCAAGCTAAATTCTATGAGAAGCATTTTTACTCACAGAGGCAGAGAGCTCGAAATGAGCTTCCATCCACAGAAAAATGTTAAGGAGTTTCTCTTTCTGAAAATGAACACAAAGCCCACTTGGGGTTTTTGTAAAAATATGATTTTTTCTTCAAAACCACGAAACCCACTTGGGGTTTTTGATTTAAAATTGCATAATATAGGAAAATGGAGATACTATAGAAAACCCATATGGGGTTTATCAAAGATTGCAAGTACATAAATGTTTTCCAAGTTATCTTGAGTCTTTTGAAACAAATAACAAACATGTGAAAACCTTTTTGCATTCTTATGGCCGCGGCCAAAAGGAATAGATCTCTTCAAAACAATGGAGAAAATTCAAGTTTTCTTCTTTCAATGCAAAATACAGAAGGAAATGAGCATTTTTTCTTTATTCTCAAGAGTGGAGATGAGTCATTTTGCTCAAAAATCTGAAGGTATGAGGTCGACTTAGAACTCACCTGAGCTATTTTTCTCATTTCCTTGTTTGGGAAAGTTTTGTCACATGATAATGTTTCGATTCAAGCTCCAAAATGTCACTAATGGCGGCTATAAAAGTGGAAAAGTAACAACAAAAGGAAAAATAATGAAACAAAATCATCAGAATGTCCATGGCCATGGCCTAAAACTCATCAAATGGTCCCAAAAAGGTGAAAAATGTAGATTTCTGTGCAAAAATGCCTTTACCTTGTGTTTCCATGCGCTTTCCATCAGAAAATGCCACTAAAAACCAGCCAGCCAAAATTTCCATTTCCAGTGCGTGCAAGTGAAACCCTGGTGGCATCATCATTTTTCTAGAATGTTCGATGGTAAGAATGATGGTGTTTTTCCACTTTTTTCATCTTTTGTTGATTAGGGTTTGACCCTATTTTGATGCTGATGGGATTTTTTTAATCCCATGTTTTAAAAAATGGAACTCATATTAATGCATAATGGTGGCCAAATGGTACGTCTATATGCCTTAAGTCTTATGCTTCATTTCAATGTTGCTAAGTGTTTTAAACATGAAGCATATAAAATGTGCTAAGTCCCACATGTATAGCCTACCTTTGACCTTTTGGTCATGAACATCATGTGCCTTGAAGACTTGGAATATGCCTTCCAAGAAGTGTGGAGGTTAGCCATATTGGCCAGGCTTGAGCTTTTATTTTGCCTTTGCAAATCAGAATGTTGACCACATGTGGCCTTGGAGTGCAGAATGTGAAAAGGTGAAATGATCAAATTCCTTGGAAGAAGTGTGACCTTATTTAATGCTTTTTAAAGCATTTTGGCATTTCATTATTGTTTTTTGCATTTGTCTCAAAACATGAAAATATCATTTAAGTGATTTTCTAATCACTTTGGTATTTTTCATTTGCAAATGTAAGGTAATTCATATTGATGGTGGGCCTCTTATATTGTGCTTTGTAAATGTAAAATAACTTGATTAAGTGATGTATTGTGAATCACTTAATCAAGTTATTATCTTTAATTCCTTTTTGGAGTCTCGTGTTTTCAAAACACACATATTGCATGAGTCAAAGCTGGGAGACAAAATGATTAAATTGTAGACATGAGGAGAGTGTGGGGATGAGGAATTTGACTATTTTGGAGAAACATGTGCCATTTTGGAGGCTATTTTATCACACCTTCAGTGTGATCGTGGACTTGGCTTGACTTTGGGCCATTTGGAGAACTTTTTGGAGTGATTTTAGAAGGTTCTTCTTTGGATTTTGTGCCTCATCCGATCAAAACCTTCTAGGTGGGAAAGCATGAGAGTTGTGTGACCTTTTTGCTTAAGTATGTTCATCTTGGGCATTTTTGAGGGGTTCTTTCTTTCTAGCAGTAGGATAGCTTTATTTCTTGGAGCTATTTTTCATGGAGCAGTATTGTAACTTAGATGGACTTGTAATACTGTAAGTACTTTGAATCAATAGAATAGAGAATTGTATCTTCTCTCTTCATGTTTCATGGTATGCCATTAATGATTGATCAGTTTTTCTTGTGAAAATTCATCTTTCCTTGCAAACTTGTCTCATGTTTATGCATCTATTTAGCAGAAAATGTATGTTAACAGGTTATAAGCTGTGTTGTTTAGTAGTGTTGTTAGTTGTGAAACCTCTATTTTCCTTCTAAAAGAATTGTTTATAGACCTCCTTATAAATTATTTATGTAAATTGCATTGGAAAGTGAGTTGTGTAAATCAAATTTTATGATATTGATTTGAATGTGATAGGATGTTATCAAGTCCAAGTTGTTTTGGTGTATCACCTTAGGTATTTTAAGTATTAAGTTCATTTTCATGCAATTCTTACCATTTACCTCAGAAATTAGTAGTTAGGTGACATCAAAAGGGGAAGCCAACCCATAATCTGGAGGTCTTCTTTTGAATAGGACACCCACAACCTAAAAGCAGTCTCGTGTTAATCCAAACCTACTAAGTTTGTTCACAACTTGGAATTAGGGTGCAGATTTGGATACCTAACACTTCCAATCTTGCATTCTCTCGTGCTTTGATTCTTATTGGGATGGATTCTTTAATGATATGTGTTTAAATTCTTGGGCATACCTTATCATTGGCGTCCCCTCTCTTATTCCAGTGATGTCATCCTCTTCTTATGTCTACCAACCTTGGGTAGATTAGTTATTTCTTTTGATTGTTGTATGCATTAAATTTTGATAACAAACGTTTTTATCTTGCCCCAACAACGAATTATTCTTGTACGTTTCGTAGCCACAATGATTTGTATTCAATTCAAAATCTTGAGAATGTTATTGTGGCATCCTTCTTCTTGAGTGCCAACCCTACTTGGAGCGATCCCTTTTTCTTTTGGGTGTTGTTAATGCATTTTCAGTTCATATGCATTTTTTTAAGGTTTTGAATATACCGATTTCCTTTGCTTGAATAATCGTTTTTGTCCTAAATTAACTTAGCTTGGTGGTATAGTGTAGAACCGACTGTATGAAATTAGATAGGGAAAATGTATGTTGTAGAAGATTGTATTAGCTTGAGGTATATGTTACATTGTATTGACATTTTATGCCTTGATTTTGGTTTCAACGGGTGTAAAAATAGCTACGATGAAGGTGTTCAACACTATGAACACTGAGAGGGGGGGTGAATCAGTGTTCCACAATATTTTATTTTTAAATCAGATCTTAAAATATCAACAACAATAATTAAACCCTCAACAACATTCACAACATATAAAAAAAAGGAAACATGCAGACACATTAAAGAGCACCATAACACCAAGATTTTTACATGGAAACCCTATTAGGAGAAAAACCACGGTGGAGATTAATCCACAAAGTATACTCTGTTAAAAGTATGATAAAAGGGGAATGCACTTGTATTCATGCACACTGCCTAGAGCTCACTGCTCAAAAGAGAAGGTTCACTACCTTACAAGATATATTTGATATTACAACAAAATGTTGAACTGAGAATATAACATCTACAAATGCTTGGATTCAGTTCCAATTAAACACACAATCAGATTCCATATCTTCTATCCAATTCACACTTCTGCTCTCCTATAGAAACCCTTGTGTAGCACAAACAAAATTCCCTCAATAGATACTCCTTCTGAAATTAACCCATATAATTGTTCTGCACTTTTTTGCACACACACGCCTTCTTACAACTTCATGCTCACATCTATCTCCATGTAAAAATTATTTTCCGATCTCCTTTTTATATCTGCTAACATGAATTTTATTATATATCAGCTTCAAAACAAAAAATAAAATTCTTGCCCATGTCGGCTCAAATCACTAATTGTAATTGATGCGTACCCTCACAAGTTAGCTAGACTATAGTAGGGACCCAAACCAAAATTCCAAACATAAGAAATAGTTAAACACATACTCCTTATACATCTGCGACATGCCATACACAACAGGTCAGCCAGAATGAGAAAATAAATCATTCTTTCGAATCTCTTAACTCGTACTCCGACTAATGCGACACCAAAAAACTTTCTAATAGGATAGTATACATGCTAAAAAATCTTCCCTGGGGATCCACACCACCAAATAGTGATCCGATGAAGTATTCAAATCAACTTATCAACCAGATACCCTGTACTTCATATTTTCTGCCGGTAGATTACAATCTCTTACTTCTCTTGCTGGGAGGAGCAACTTCAACACTGCGGACCATACAGCTGACTCCAGTTGCCATCAATGACAACACAATAAGCCAAAAACAATCTCTCAAATCCATATGCCAACAATCTCCCCCTTTGGCATTGACAACAACACTTAGTGAAAAATGACTAAGTGTCAAAACTCAAGAGCTCATCAAAACCAAAATTACTGCTCCTCCTTAGGATATCTAGGAATTTTTCATTGCATTCTCTCCCCCTTTTACATCAATGAAAAAGCTTCCACTACTTTCGATGCAATTCTTTCCTTCAAAATTTTACTATACTCCCCCCTTGAGCAAAATAGAGAGTTTGATTAAAATTTGGAAAACTGTTGAACAAATTAGAAGATTATTTTATACTTAACTTTCATTTCTGGAAGAAATTTATTCCAAGAGTCGACTGTAATCCCAATAAATATAATAAAGCTATTATTCTCTGATGTCCTATTGATAATCTGGACAAGGGATTCAAGAATGGTGATGGCATTAGCCAAATTTTTTCCTTTCTTTATAATTTCAATCATTTGCTCCAACCTGCATTCAATATGATCTTTTACTTTCCAAAAAGTATCCACAAGAGTATTTCTGGCAGAGTAAACCTTTGCATGCTCAACCTGCAGATCATGAATCTTCTTCTTAACTTCTCCGTCCTGATCCAAAAACATAATGTAGTCCTATCCAATTCTGACAAGCTCATTCTCAATTTCCTCCAACTTTTCCTTGTATTTTCCAACCACATGAGGCCACCTAAGACAATAATTGAAGATATTATTGGTTGAGTCAATGCACTGTCTTAGCACATTTATTTTCTTCTTCAGTTTGGCAAGAGATAGTCTAAATTGCATCTTCAGATGAAAAATTATTTCCTCCTCTTTTTTGTCCAGAGGCATAGAGTCCATAGCCTCCTTGATACACTGAATCAACTCTTCTGGAAGTACATTATGCGGACTCTCCAATTCAATGTTGTTATCAACAAAGTATCTTCCTAGGGTGTCCTCAATGAGATCCTACTCATAAGATGGTCCATTCAACCATATGTCAGTTATCTTTTTCATTCCATCTTCATCTTGAATAATCTACAATATCTTTGCTTTGAACAAAGCACCTTCTTCATCACTATATTTTGCTATTATCACTTCTGGTTCACCTAGTTTTGGTTCATCTCTAGGTGTATATTCCTTAGAGTCTTCATCCACTATATCCACAATCATTTGCTCTTTTCCCTTTTCCTCAACTTTTGTTGATTTGGGTGCCAGAGGAGTGACACTAGCCAAATCTCTTCCTCTCTTTTGCTTTTTCTCCGCCTTATTGGAGGATGATCCAACTTCAACTATTTATACTAGAAGAGGAATATCACTTACGCCAAAATTTTCTAACAACTTCCTAAAGAAGTTTTCATAAACTTGTTCACCATTTTCAAAAGAGTTGAAATGCTCAGAAATTTGCTTGCAGACTGGTATATTTTCCTTCTATACCACATTGTCATTCAAAGGCAAGCAATTCAGGAAATACATCATAATGCATATAGCTAGGGTACCAAACTTGAAAGAGTAGCCTGTATCCTTCGACAATTGAAAATTCTCCAACAATTGATCCTTCATCAAACCACATAGGTCAAAGTCTTCATCTTCAATTATCATTTTGTGAGCGATATACACTGCACCTGCTGAGGTTGATCCTTCTCTGTTTCTGAAGAAGACTTTATACGAAATTCCTAATATACCTCATTAAAGGATTTTTGATTGTTGTAATCATCAGAGCCCTTTGATCTCTCGTTATTCTAGTTAGGGCTTCGACCTCAACATTTTAAATCAATTTATGTTTTTGAACATCACCAACTTTGCACAAACTTGTTAGATTTCTGATTACATCCTTATAAATTTGATAGGGTTTATCCAAAATAAGGATATCACCATCCAATCTATTCAGAAGAACTACCTCCACATTGACAAAATGAGGGAATTCATTCCAGATATCCAGATTTTTATGTTTCGCTCCTCCAAGCTTTTTCAATTTGACGACAAACAACGCATTTCTTAAATCTCTGACCTTTTAACTACTATATTCATCCAAAGTTACTGATCCTTGGATTTGCTTCATTTTCTATACCAAATAGGGTTCTACCGATCACAAAATAAGTATGAAATTGATGAGCAATATAAATACTTGGAGAATTCGCCGCTAAATTGACTTTTCACTCCTTCAAAATTTTGTTGAAAACGTTCTCCAATATTCTTCTTCGGCGCACAGAAACAAATTAGGGTTCCAAATGCCCTTTTATAACTTCACCTACTTTCCCGCCGCATTAAATGCGTTGCCCTAGAAATTCTGGTTGCACTGAAAACTTAGATAGCAAGTGAAGAATCTGACTTCAGACCTTCAACATTTCATCCAACTCAACAAATGATTGCTAATACATTTTACAATGAATAACACAACGGCTAACGACGTCCTGCAATTCAGAGCCAACTATACACAGGGGGACAAAATATTTTCATGAGAAATTCCCCCTAGGCCACTGGCCTGAAGTTAATTGCCAAAATTATTACCGGAGGGAGCTTCTGGTACAACCTTATTGCCTTCATCAGATTCACTTTTCTTTACCCATGTTTTCTTCATCTGATATGTTATCTCTTCTACAAATGCTTTTTATTTTCCTTTTTTGTCTTTCTATGAATTTTTCCTTTGATAAACCAGACCTCTTTTATTCATGTTTTTGTTCCTGTAGAATATTGTAATGTGCCCAAGTTTGTTGCAATTGTAGCATACCGGATTTTTCTGTCTATACCATCCATTCCACTGGTTTCCTCCTGATCTGCATTGATTAGCAACATGTCCAAATCTTCCATAGGTATAGCATTTAATGTTACTTGCATTGGAAGACATACTTCTACATTCTAATGACTTATGACCAAAATTCTTGCATTTAAAACATTGACCAAAAAATGATGGAGTGCTAAAGTTTATCTTTCTTCTACACTGAGAAGCCATATGTCCAAATTTATTACAACAAAGCAATATCCATTAAATTTCTGAGCATTGGGTTGCCTTACCAGATGTCTTCTTCCTTTGTTCTTCATTTTAGGGTTCTTCTATTCAAATCCAGAGCTCTCACCCTTCTCATAGCCAAGACCTCGCTTATCATTTGTATCCTTTTGACCTTTGGTTATCTCATCAAGCCTAGCATAACTTATCTTGAATTTCTCCTTGAATTCATTTGCAGTAGTAAGCTTATCTCTGAGAATAACTACCTGTATCTCAAGCTCTTGTTCATTGTTTCTAGATTGTTGCAATTCAATCTCCAACTGAATGAATCCACTATTAATTTTGTTGCATTCTTCAGATTTTTCTTTCAAGGACTGGGCCAGATTCTCCTCTTTCTTCTTTCTTTCTTCAATCTCTTTGGTTAAATTTATTGCCACAAATTCCATTTCAAGCTTTAGAGCAACATTGTCCTTAGCAAGCTTTTCACATTCTTTTGTTATTTCTCTTAGGTTTTGATCCAGATGGACATCATCCAGACCTTTTCTTTATTTTTGCTTCAATTGGTCACATAGTTCCTTCCTCTTTTCCCTTGACTCATTATTTTATCCTTCAGTGATTGAATGATTTTTTTTGCAGCCACAAGATTTGCTTTTAGTTCCATGAACTCTGCTTTAGACTGATCAAGATCATCAAGTGCCACCATAAGCTGCTATTGAAGACCACCAATGTCCATTGTAATTTAAAATCCACCTCAAGCTGTGAAACTCTAGAAGAGGAACCTGCTCTGATACCAATTGTTGGACACTACGAACACTGAGAGGGGGGGGGGGTAAATCAATGTTCCACAATATTTGATTTTTAAATTAGATCTTAAACTATCAACAATAATAATTAAAACCTCAATAACATTCATAGCATATAAATAGAAGGAAACATGCAGACACATTAAAGAACACCATAACACTAGGATTTTTATCTGGAAACCCTGTTAGGGGAAAAACCACGGTGGAGATTAATCCAAAAAGTATACTCTGTTAAAAGTATGATAAAAGGGGAATGCACTTGCATTCAGACACACTGCCTAGAGCTCACTGCTCAAAAGAGAAGGCTCATTGCCTTACAAAATATATTTGATATTACAACAAAATTTTGAACTAAGAATATAACATCTACAAATGCTTGGATTCGGTTCCAATTAAGCACACAATCAGATTCCAGATCTTTTATCCAATTCACACTTCTGCTTTGCTCTGCTCTCCTACAGAAACCCTTGTGTAGCACAAACAAAATTCACTCTACAGATACTCCTTCTGAAATTAACCCATATAGATGTTCTGCACTTTTTTGCACACACACGCCTTCTTACAATTTCATGCTCACATCTATCTCCATGTCAAAATGATTTTCCGATCTCCTTTTTATATCCGCTAACAAGAATTTTATTATATGTCAACTTCAGAACAAAATATAAAATTCTTGCCCATGTCGGCTCAAATCACTAATTGTAATTGATGCGTACCCTCACAAGTCGGCTAGACTATAGTAGGGACCCAAACCAAAATTCCAAACATAAGAAATAGTTAAACACAAAATCCTCATACATCCGCGACACGCCATACGCAACAGGTCGGCCAAAATGAGAAAATAAATCATTCTTCTGAATCTCTTAACTCGTACTCTGACTAATGCAACACCACAAAACTTTCTAATAGGATAGTATACATGCTAAAAAATATTCCCTAGGGATCCACACCACAAAATAGTGATCCGGTGAAGTATTCAGATCAACTTATCAACCGGATACCCTGTACTTCATATTTTCTGCTGGGAGGAGCAACTTCAACACTACAGACCATACTGCTAATTCCAGTTGCCATCAATGACAACACAAGAAGCCAAAAATAATCTCTCAAAGCCATATGCCAACAAAAAGTCTAAGGAAAAATTTCTATAGGCATGCATCGGTTTAATTTACTACCTTTCTTCCATAGTTTAATTGTATAGTTCTCAACCCTCTACATCATCATCGATGTTGCATTTTAGGTAGTTTCCTATTGATCTTATTACAACAGGGGTTTGTTGCTTTACTGATGTTCGGTGAGACACTTTATGCTTGTAGTTGTTTAAATCCATATTATGAGTTTTGTCACATCATATCTTTTATTGTGCATATTTTGCACACACGCCCCACTTAAGGCAGGGACCCCCCCTTTTTTTTGCTCTCGACGGGTCATTTTTGCTCCTGATGGGTTGGTTTTCTTTTACCTCGCTTTGTGTGCCCCTGTTTCAGGTCTAAGATGGTCAGAAGCCTTAGAACGATTAAATCACCTTTGGCTAGATTCACCCATCAAAATCTCACTAAGTCATTTTCCTTTGCGGGTTTGGTCCTGCGGGTTTCCCTTGGTCCGTTGCCCTGACGTCCGTGGGGCCTCACGGACCTGCATTCAGGGGTCTTCTTTTGTCCTTCATCGTTGCCTCCTGCCACTCATCTATGACCAAACCTCAACATCCACCCGCATGGCGGGTCTCACATCAACCTATTCCACCGCATCCCTCAGGCACCATGGACCTGTAGTTGCGGGTCGCTTCATGCAGGTTTCTGCCTTTGTTTTGCCGCTACAAAATGACTGATCTTTAGCTACTGCCCTCATGGTGGGCTTCGCATTCGGCTCCTTTGTCCTCGTCATTTCCATTACCAAACCAGGCCCGATGCACTTCAAAATTTCCTAAGTCCAAAATCTTTGTAGGTCTTTACGCACGACCTACCTTCACTCGACCGTCGTTGGCTAACGACTAAGCCCTCATGTTGTCCCGCTGGGCGGGACCCACATACACCATTTCCTCATAATGAAACCTTAGGTTGTGGGTGAACTCTTAAGTTAAAGCTCGCTGGCGGGTCCGCCCTCATGGGCCACCACTTGCGGGAGGCCATCACCACGACACTGTTTCATGACGATGAAGCTTCGCTGCCTCCCTGCTTCATGGGCCCACAATCCTCCAACGCTATCATCTTCTTAAGGGCTTCCCCATGGCGGATGTCATCCACCATCTCACCCCTGTAAAATGGAATTCATAGGCAGTGCACCCACACGATTCACCCACATTCGCTCATTCACTGCAGGCATCACTAGCTCAACCATTCCCGAATGGCATTCTTAAAGGCATCTTCAAGTTGGTTCTTCATGGGGCCAAAAGCTACCTCGTTGCTCATAACGGTCCTCCATAACAGCTTTTCTGCAACCTGCATGCTTAATTTTAGTCTCTGCATCATCCCATCCAAGCATAATGGAATCCTAAATTAATGTTGGTTATTGGGGAGAGGTAGCGCCACACACTAGAGCTTTTCACGTTTAAGATTGGCACCGACGACCATCATCCATACAGAAGCCACAATGTGGGTCTCTGCTTATCTCTTGTTGTTCCCTTGAGGGCCTTCATCGAACGTCCTCCCGCATGTCCACCTCTGCATATCCATGGCAGAAACATCATTTGTGGGGTCCGCAACCCATCCAGCAGTTCAAACGACATTTCTACCCGACCTCCCCACTTATTGATGACTTCCTCATATCTAAGGCAGCTTGGGGATGGGTGCAGTGTGTAGTATCATGGAGGCCACAAAGGAGATCACGCAAGCACCACAAAATGCTATATGGGTTATCGTCATGCACGACATAGGAGAAATTACAGGCGGTCTACTCAATCAGATGTTATAGACAAACAAGGAACACAACCATTTTTAGTGGAATAAAACAAACAACAATGGCGATCCTGTGCGCTTCGATCTCTTCCTGGGTATCTGTGCAGTAGTCGTTATTATGCAAACACCATGTTGGTATGAGGAATCAATCTTCCGGGGCAAACATAAAAGACTTTGATTAATGTCACCCACTATTAGTAGCTGGGTGGGAACAATAATGTATGGAGACTTCATTTCCAAAAGAGATGCCATCTGTAACATGAGAGCCTTCTCACAAATATGCACGAGGCATTGGAATGTAAGAGCGTGTGTTTGACCGGATGAACGTAGTTGCTAAACGAGGGGTTGGTTTTGTGGGCCCGCAGCTCCTAGGCGCCGCCGCCTCTAAACGCCAGGTTCATTCATCATCGACGGCGGACTTTTGCGATGCAGGAGCCACCACTCCATCCGCTGTCTAAACAAAATTGCCTTCCTTTCTGTAGGAGTGTACGTATGGTCTTTAAGGGGAGTCTTCGAGCAAGGAATTCTCATACTCTTGAGCCGTGACATAAGCCATATATCCATGTAGTGGAGCATCATCATTAAGCCTCGTGATGATCTTGCGAGGTGCGCTCTGTAACGAACGAGGTGCACAAGTATTATTTGGGGGCTCGAAGGTGTTGATTCTTGTATACAAGTAGATGTGGCCCATGAATCTAGCATCTCCCGAAGCTACGCTCTATCAAGCCGACTAGATGACTTCTCCACTAGTTTATAAGACTCAACTCACTTGCTTCCAAGGATAATTCTTTTATGGCTGCGCCTTGAGGATAGCGGATCTCGATTGTTATTCACCTATTAGTGACGAAAATATAACTAGTGCACAATGATTAATTGAATATCATTGCCTTAGGATGGCATTATGGATGTGAATCATGCTTGGTCCTTCGTAGATGGAAGCATCGCTTCTTGAGCTAAAACGAAGGAGATCAATGTCGTCCTCCCATAATGTCGATGATGCTCTGTGTTCTTTCATTCCACCTGATGGACTTGGTTTTTGCGGATGCCGCAATGCGGGTGGCTGGCCTTGCATCGATGTCTTCTTCACGACGTCCTCATCACCGCACCCCGCACTCCCCTTCCCGATGGAAATCTCTCATGCGGGGTCCGATGGCTATAATTCCGTATAAATGACTCTTCTTCAAAACTGCCAGCTTCGTGCATACTCCTCGCCTTTCTTGACCTCGTCCCATTCCCATATAACACCCAATGCTATTGTGCTAAGAGCATGACGCTTATCCTAAATAATTAGGAAAATGGAAGTGACATCCATAGGAAGCTTCAAAGCAAAAATCGTGGTAACTGTGGGCAGGCAAGTGTATTTAAAATCACTGGATTTCTGAATGAGGGACGATATGGTGTAAAGGACATACATTGGTCCCAATCTCTCAGGATAGTGAACATAACGTGGGAGAGAAGGTTCAGTTAAAAGTAAATGCACCCAGGCGTTGCGACTTCACATTTTGTCCATGGATAAATCCCTGTCAGTCAAAATTTTGTGGGAATGGTGGAAAATGTTCTTCAATAATGAATCTTTTGGTGGCATGCACGAATCTTTGAGTTCATGGAAATATCCAACGACATTCTCGTATCTACCTTCCGCATGATCATTCCTGTGTTGCTGTCATGGCTGACTCTCCCATGTCAACCTTTCTCACCATGTATGTAAACATTCTCTCGGAGCATTTGTGTGATCATAACAGGCGTGGCACTCCAAATTTAGCTCGTGCGTTCTAATGCAAATATCTCGAGGGCGCCATTTTGAATGGGTTAAGAACTTGAGTCTATGAGGAACATGACTTGTGAAATAAATGACTATTCTAATGCTTGTTATGGAGCTCGCCCGCTATGTCCTCCCGTCTCTTGCGGACTCAGCCATCGTGGAGCCCACGGGTCCTTCCACTGTCTAACACGACATCTTCTAAATGATGGACCTTTAATGATCGTCTGCGGTGTTCACACTTGCGGGGTCCACCTCCCCTAAAACCGTCTCTTTTGGAGCACTCTCCTAACTTCCGTCCGCATGCTCGTTTTCTGATGTCTTTATCATAGCCTTCCACATGATCATGTCCATACCACTGAGGCGACTGTCATGAACGACTTCACCACTTGGCTTCCCGCATAATTTTCCCACACTTATCTAAGGAAAATTTGAACATTGGCACAACATGAGTTCATCAGAGAAAATGGAGACACGCCATGAAAGTAGCTAAGATCGCAAATAAGGAAAGTACAGTACAAACCAAGTCGTGTCCTTCCATACTGGTGTGACGACAAGACAAAGAGGCCATTTGAATGCTCACGTATAGTCTCTGCATCATTTATATCTGCAAATCCTGCTCCTCTGGATGGGATGCGACCAACCATGGCCGCTGCTTTGGAATCTTCGTAGTGCAACGATGGAGGGAGAGCTAGTTCTTATAGCTTCATCGTTAAATATGATTGTCTACAGGGTCTTACAAAATAACATGCGAGCGTTCTACAAGAATCATTTAAGCAAGGTGGGAACCGACAGAGGAGAATCCCGTATCCAACAAGGGCCAGTGGGTAAGAATTTAAAGCCTAGACGGGGTGATGATTGCATCAGATGGAATCCACGAGCCCGTGCAATTCTCACCTTCAGATTAAATACCTCCAAGTACCCTTCCAAGAGAATTTGACTATTTATAGGGGATGCGGGATCAAATGCCCATGGCGTCGTCTGGATACATTCCTGTGCATGCGGGGGTGGCGGCTTGAGCCTTGGTGGTAATCGTTCGAAGGAGCAAGATCGGGTTTATATGTAAGGCAATTCACTAAAATAGGCGCCACGTGGACTCTAGATTGGTGGAGGTTGACCACATGGGTTGTATTTGCACCTCAGGCAGCATATGTTTAACAAACATTTAAACGCAAGAAAATGAGTATTGAATGGGCAAATCAGGGGTCGTTCATCTCCTTTAGTGTGCAGTAATGGAAACCCTGAGGGAGGGCCATTGTTCCTAGTGTAGCCGCGACTGTGACGAGATCGAAAGTGGTGTGAGAACAAAAATGAGGAAATATTGGACTACTGGAAGGAAGCAAAATGCACACAGTCGTAGAATAAAGGGTGCAAGGAAGACAGGGTGTCAGTGTCCTGCGGGGTAGATCATGCGGGCGGCTGTCTGCCTTTGGCCGTTATCCTTACATCATTCTAACTATAGTGCCCTGCAAACTTCTGCCCGCATATTTGGTCCCACATTCCTTTTGGCGATGGTCATCCTTGTGGGGTCTGGATCTTACTGCACCGGTCCAAGGGCTTCCCGTAACCAGTGATAAGCAAGGACACGATTTATTCAATATTGGAAATAGTTAACAAACTTTCGTCAATAGGGGCTCCTTTGTAGAGCGCGATGCATATTAAGCTGAAGGAGAGAATGTCATTAAAATGGAAATGGGAAAGGGGTGTGTTCCAAACCTTTGTGAGCCACTTGCAAGCACGATCGTATGGGCTTTCACCCCTTCAATGCCATTATTAACTATAGCGACTCATCTGGCGCCCACACTCTCATTTCTCGCAAGCAGCTCAGTATTTCCTCATCAACGGTTCATTCATGAAGGAGCAAGAAAATCAAATAGCGGAGAAGAGTCGGACATGGTCGCTCGAAGGCAAGTAATGATGAAAGGGATGTTGGCGGAAATGACTTGCGTCTGGGAGGTTGAATAAAGAGGCTGAGAAATGATCATTATACGGTCCTGCCCATATTTCCTCCTCTGGCTTTGAAGATCGACGAAGTGGATAATTTGAGTAAATTGAATAGTTATTGTAGGTGATTTAAAGAGTTTTCATATCATTATGGATTTTTTTGTGTGAGCCTAATTTAATTCATTATTTTGTGCAGGGTTTTAATTATAAAACAAAGATTATCAAAGGAGCTTGTTGCGGAAGGAAATTGCTCGCGATGCACCCGCCTATAACATTGTACCACTAGAGGGCTTGTCCATGGGACCATGCTAAAGGGGTCTCAACTAAAAAAATTGATCTAAAGAAGGAGAGGGAAGGTGAAATCATGAAGAGTGCAATCCAAATGAAGAATCTGCGTGCTGCCTACTAGGTCTGCAGAAGTAATGATAGTCAAAGATCACCCGTAGAGCCGAACCAAGGAGAAAATTTTAATTCACAAGATGATGCATGTTAAGGGTTGTCAGGGCAGTGTTCACGTAAACAATGGATAGTTTACAAGAAGAGGGACTGATCAATATTTGATTGCATGCTAAAGGAGTTAGTGCCAAAAAATCAGGGAGTTGTCCAGCAAAGTAAAAAGCAGGAGGGAGTTGTCTTACTTTTCATTGAACGAGCATGATTCATTACCTAGGCTATCTCACAAGATCAGGGATCGCTTATCTACTTCACAATGACACAAATCTGTGAACATGACCTGCTTGATTGGCTGAAGGAAAGGATGCAAACACATCAGTAAGGAGGAAACCTTTAAACAATTTCAGATACAACAAAAGGGCAGTCACTATAGGACAAAATTGTTACAGTGTTAGAGCCACAAGAGGACAAACTAGGGAAAAGACAAATGATGTATTTTAAATTGCTATATATTGGGGGTAGGTGAAACCCTAACTTGTAATGAATTTGGACCACACAATGCAAATCAATACTAGCCATTCATTTGGGCTTTAGAAAACTATAAATAGGGGTTTACCCCTCATTTGTAAGTGTTGGAGAACTGGTGTAAAGGGCATTTTTCAGCAATAGAGAGAAGCATTGAATGAATTTGGATGTTTCTTTTGAGTTTTTTCTTTATGCATGCATGGTTCAACTTCCATGTTAGTTTTAGTTTGTAGTTTCTTGAATGACTGTGATAATGGTATTTGCTGTTATGGTATTTGATGAACTTTCAGCCCATATTTTTGGCACTTGTTGATGACAAGATGTTGTGTAAAGTTAGCCTGGGCTTCCTTATTTCATTGCTACAACTTAGTTCAATTGTATGTTCATGAAGTGCATACACAATATGAAAATCTGCAGTCCTTAGAAGATTGCACTGGTTTTGTGTAGTTTTAGGCTCTTTTGGTCAAGCAAAACCTAGTTTAGGATGTTTATCTAATGTAATAGCCTCTATTGTTACTGTTCATTCATGGATTAGATTTAGAACAACCTTCTCAACCCTAAGTTCCCTTTTTCTATTTCTTTTGGACCTTGGTTAGAGTAAGATTCCAAGCATCAAAACAATGCTGAATTTGTAGACCCAACTTCCCATACTTTGTAAACCATAAAGACCACTCTGTGATTACCAGTAAATCACATCAACTAATTGAGACATTCCAAGCATTGTCATGACCTGACACCCCATAGACCATGGGGTAGGAATTTGGAACTTGTTTGCAAATTTCTACCTTTCAAGAGAGGTAGCATACTTGTGTGTTGCCTGTGTTGAGAAGGTGCAAAAACACCCATCAACATCTTTTATATGGGAATTGATTTTCTGTGGTTATAGGTTGATTTCAGTGCTGCATGTATTTTGATTCCATCCTTAATGGAATTATCCATGTTGGAACTCGAATTTCCTATTTTTACATTTGACAGTTAATGCCGCATGGCAGTTATAATCTGTTGTGTGTGTGTGTGTGTGTATATATATATATATAAAGGTTAGTATCCCATTATATATATATACATATATATATATATATATATGTGAGTGAATGCGTTTATATTCCATTATATGTAAATACCAAGCATTGAAAATTACATTTTGTTATACATACATATATATATTTATTTGTTTATTTATTTATTTATAAGCATACATTTAAAAGAATATAAGTATGGTTATTTGGAAAATTAATATGAATCTAGTTATTTAAATTTTTTTTCCTTTACAACTAAATAGTCCTGGAAGCTGAATAAATAGAGGAGAAATTATAATAGAGAAAATTGTTTGTCTTATAGTTAAATGGGAGGATTTGATTAAATGAACGAAGTAAAATATCTTTTGTTGGTTAAATATGTTCATAATTATTTAATGGGTTTGTAAGATTATTAAGTAACTTAATTAGAGAATATTGTTATTAGTGTTATTACGAGTTGTTGTGGTAGGTAACCCTATTAGTGAGTTGGTAAAGTAAAATATATGAAAAGAGTTCTATTTTCATGTAGGTAAGTAGAATAATTGTTATGCTTGGTAAGTAGATCATGTAAGAGAATAGGTTAATGGTTTTAGTTAAACTCGATTAATTAGAAAGGCTTGGTTTATTTCTTATATAGATAAATAATCTCTTAATTGAATTAGGGATTAAATGAGGATTACAAGATTAAGTCAGATAAATGAAGTTGGTTATTAAGTAAGGGAAAAGTGCAATTATATATATATATATATATATATATATATATAAAAGAGTGATTAAATTAATGAGTTAGATTATCTTGTTTTGATTAATGAATGCTAATTGCTTTTATAAATATTCAATAGCTAAAATGTAAATTACCATGTATTTTCCTAATTGATTTATGGGACTTGTTTGCTACTTTGAACTGAATGGTTAAGTCAAGTGAATGGTGTGAATGTGGAAACAATGTGGTAATAAGAGGAGTATTAGTATTTATTGTTATAGTGCTTGACTGAGTGTTTTAGCAATGTGTTTTGATTATTGTGGTTGATTATGTTAGTTTTGATGGAGTTTGAAGATCTCTTTGTGATGTTTCCACTCATTATTCTACATTTGTTGATTCGTAAATTGTGGATTGAAAGTATTCTTTGAGATCCTGTTATTGTTGCCACTTCGATTGAGGAATCATTGTGCTAGTGTGTAACACCCCCGCCATGAACCCTAGAGGACAACATACTAGTAATTGAAAATGAAACAATTTTTTTTATAAGAGTGCATCTAACACACATTTCAAATAAAACATTAACACGGTTCAACTAACGTAATCTAAGATTCACGGTGGGGACATTACACATGGTATTAGAACACAAGATATGAAGTACAAGAAGTGAAGAGAACATAAGAAGTATCAAATTATTTAGTGTTTAATGCTAAGTACAGTAAACCAAATCTCTACCAAGTGGGCTTGCAAAATAAATCAAAGGATCTCGATAACCAAGAGTATGGCGCAGAGGAGAATAATCCGCAATTACATGATAACGAATTCCATCATAAACAAAACCATCAACAAGAAATCGATACAAATTCAATGTCAATTATAAGAAGTGGCAGGTGTGAGCCAAATACCATAATCATTTCCAACAATCACTTGATTGCGCTAAACAGAGGTTCCTTGCATCAGGTAAAACAAACGTTGTATTGACTTGCAAACATCAATGAAGGGCCGATAGGCAACGACAATTAAGGTCGATTCCAATTAAGGTTAAATACAACGACCTTGAAGAAGAATTTCAGACGCTAAGATTGCAATCAAAGCATTACAATTTCGGGTTTCCAGCTAAAACACCTATGTGGATTGCATTCAATTTTGACACAAATAAAGAAATTTTATTACATGTTCTTTTTGAACTGACTAGATGCTATCTGAAAGAGAGCTTGACTTAACAAGAGGATACCAATAACAGAGGCGACGGTGGTGCATGGTTGTAAAGAGTAAACAAATGAAGATCAGAAAACTTGGCTTAGACACAGTAGAATTTTATTCTTGCTGCGAATCAAACGATACAAGAGAATACAAATCACTTAACTTACACTGTTAGACTCATTCATTAATGTCGATCTACTAATACCAATTTTGAAGACAACCCAAGACCTTATAAGTGGAGAGAAAAAGTCAAGATATAATACGATTTATTTTATCAGATTTACATTAAGAGAGCATGCAGGAAAGAGGGCGGAGAAGTAAAATCGAATTTCCTATAAACTGCTAATTCGACAATTCTGAACTTACACCAAATACTCACCACAGATTGTGGCAGCGACGATAGAGTTAGGAAACCATCTCATGCAGCCATCAATAAGAATATCACAAGCCAACAAGGTGGAGGAAATTCTTGAGTAAAGGTAAATCTACAAAGATTTGGCCCAAAGAATCAGGTATCGGCTTTAAGGCCGACTCCATTCCAACCCTGCGACTTCTTAGCAGTGTCTATGTTAAAGAGATTTCTTGTAATTTCAAGAATTGAAAGCACATTAACCATGCAATACAGTTGACCATGGCAACTCATTGGGGAGGAGGATAAATTAAAAGAAACAATATACACATGTGATGAAAGGATGTAATAGACTTAAAGAAATCCTTGAGCAAGAAATATGAATAAAATTCTGAGTACAGTCGAAGCCAAAGCCAAAAATATTGCGAAACACTACTAAGGCCATTGGCAAAATAAGGAAACCCGTTACCTATCAAGCATCCGCTTAATCTAAGAACACAAGAATACATAAACGTATCTCAATGAAGTGAAGAAATCCTCAAAAACTTAAGGAGGTTATCTAATTTAACAAGTGTAATTCATTTTACTAACCGGCCAAAAGACTCTTCCAGATTCAAACAGAAACTATTTATTCTCTAAAGGACCACAAACTCAGCATCTGTGTTTAAACTCTCATAAGGAATACAATTTTTGTTTTCTTCATAATTAAAAATTAAGATTATCAAGGGCACCTGGATTTTTCTGCTTGCCGGATTTGGCTTGATACAAAACTCCTCCAATTCCTAGATTCTACTCCTTCTAAGACTCCACAATACGGCAAAATTCCAGCTTCCAAAACCCCCCCCAAAAACCAAAATTTTCCAAATTTTCCCCGACCTCCTAAAAATAATTTCTTCCAAACCCCCAAAGAATGTTCTCGCCAAAGCATCAAGAATTAGTTTTTTTGCCTTGAGTAAATTATTCCAATTGCCCCTCTCTTGTTAACTCCACTACCTTTTCATTTAATATCCCCCACTCTCTATAACTATTCTCTCTTAATTTAATTTATTTTTCTTGTTTTATATTTTCTTCATGATGCACAATTTACTCAACTTGTTTTATTATATAATTTTTAAATCACCCCTTGCAATAGTACAAACACATTAATAATATAAATATTATTTAAATATTTCATTTTAAACAATAAATCCTAGTTAATTAAAATTAAATAAATACTTCCACAATATATATATTTTAATTTAATTCTTTTGTTTTAATAAAGGCTTTTAATTTGATAATCTTTAATTAATGATATAATCGAACAAAGTACCAATCACGAGAACAACACAATAAACATGCTATCATGCATAACCTAATCAAACTATGAAATGGAAGACAAAACAACATCAACAAAGACAAACCAAGCCGCACTATCAGGATGAAGTGCAGAGGGGCATTACATAGTGATTTAGACTTCTAGAGGTTGGGGAAAGAGTTTTTCTTTATGATTGGCTTTTCATGTTAGTTCTTGTTGTGCCTATAGCACACGTACCCCATTCAGAATGTAGACCCTCTCTTTCCGCTTTGTTGGGTCGCTTTGGTCTTCGCCTCATTTTGCGTGCCCCCTATTTTTCAGTCTAAAGCGGTCAATGGGTCTTAGAAGAATCATCTTGAGTTGACCATGTCTTGTTGCCCTCAAATTTTCAAGGCCTTAGGCCTTTGCGGGATTTCCCTAGCTGTTTGCCTTCACAGTTTAAACTGACATCCTTTGAGCAACACGGGTCTGCCCCTGTAGGGTCGCTATATGTGGGATTCTCTAGCTTCACGACCATTCTAAACGACCTTCACATGACGGAAGGCCTTCCGTGTCGCAAGACCCACATCATAGTTGGTTGTTTTCACCACCGATCGCCCGAGTGGCTAATCCTTGATTGTCGTCCGCTTAGCAGACTATGTCATTCCCGCCGTTGTTTTTGAAATGCCTGTTCATGAAATCTTGCCTCCATCGTACTAGCATTAATGAAGGACATTAAATGCACAAAAATCTATAAATAGCCCATTTCGAGCTGTCATTTTCACCATCACAAATCACAGGAGTTTGTCAGAGCCTCTCGCCAACACCGTCATCGCACCCACCAAGCTTCTCTGCCGATTCAAAACCTTTGCTCACTGTTTGTTCATCCATCTTCATCAGGTTTTATAGGTTGGTCTTCCGCCGCAAGCCATACTTTGAGTTTTCTTTAATTTTTTTAGAAAGTAGTTAAATCTTGGAAATAAAACTTAGAAATTAGTTAGGTAAAACCCCAGTGATCAAAACCCATAAGACATAATTTTGAAAAACTTCGTAAACCTCCTGTGGGCCGTGTGCAGAACTTGAGGACCCTATGGCCATTCTTGGACCAGGGCATTCATGCCCTATAGGCCTGCAACATGACCACCGCCGTCACCTTTTCCTTCAAATGTTTAAACCCAAAAATGGTGGACACCTTCATAGGGCCCGCCCTTACAGGAGGGCCCCTCAATTTGGCCGTTTGAAACTTAGCCAAAATTCATGAGCCCAAAATGGAGATCCTTCGGCCCTCTGCCTGTGGAATTCCCTTTAGGCATCGCCGTTCCAAACGACTATTGGATCGTGTCCTCCCATTAGGTGGGTCTTGTCCCAGTTATCAGCAATCAAACTTGACCTTGCCAAACCACCTAGGTCTTGAATCGCTGCAGAGTTCTCCTTGTGGACTGCCATCCACAGATTTCTGCCCTGGCTTCATCATTCTGAATGGCCTTCACGACCTGTGTGTCTGCCCAACAGACCCCCACATTAGGCTCGCCGTTCAAGTTAAAAAAAAATAATGAATGTGTTGTGGACCATCCAAGGCGGACCTCTACTAGTCCTTCACCGCTATTCAAACAACTACTCAAAATGACGAAACCTAAGCATCCTTCCGACCGGTGGGTCCCGACTCTGCCGTTGTTGTCTGCTATCACCTGCGCCAAAATTGACTAAGTGATGGACTTCAAGAAGGTCCCCTATTGCAAGCCTTCATCTGCAGGTCTTCGCTTCAACGTTGTCATCCCAAACGGCCTACTCATGACGTCTCTCTGCCCCGCAGAGCCTGCACCCTTTCCCACCGTCCAAGCTCAAGAAAACAAAAAAATAGTAGAGTAGAAGATTCTGCAGGCTGCCCTATGCGGGTAGCCGCCTGCAGATGGCCATCTTCTCATTGTCGTGTCAAAACGCCCAAAGGCTTCCATCGACCCGCTCCGCAGGACCCGACCTAGCTGTTTCCATTTGGTTGTCCATGAACAATGAATTAAAACATGTGCCTCCTGCAGACCCGATAGTGTAGGACTCTTCGACCGGACTTTCATCCCACCTACTTTGTTTTGAATGACCAATATCCAGCGTTTTCCCACACCTTCTAGCTTGCGCTCATCTCAAACCATCCAAACTTTGGAAATGAAATGACATCATCCCTTGAGCCTCCAGGCCCCACACGACGGAACGCCGCTTGTGGGTTGTTGTCTTGACAGTGTCGTTTCAATGACATGGCCTCGAATGGCCAAGCTACCACCTGCTCCCGTGGTCCTGGGACTTGCATGCCTATAAGATGAGCTTAACACTCCCAAAGCTTCAAAGTGATTTTGAACCATGTGGTAAAATGGATTGGTCTCCTTAGTGGACCTGAGTTTACGGCTAAATCCTAATGAGGGTTGGGGCATGCGGGCACCATGCCCTAGTGGCCATCCGTTCACCATTGCCTGCAAAACAGCTGCCAGCCCAGGGAAGTCCACACCCCTGGGCCCACATGGCCATAACTTCCCAAAATGAGCAACTAATGACAATCCAAAAGAAATGATAGGACCTCTGAATGATGAATTATCTGATTTGACATCATTTTTACTAGATTTTTACTAACATTCCTTGTGTTTTTATGCTTGAAGGTGCTTAATGCTCCTTTGCTTGTAGGATATATAAAACAAGTTGCAGGACCTTTGAAGGTGCCCATAGAGAAGGAAAAAGGAAAGAAAGTTGCCAAGGCACCCAAGGGAAAAGAGGAAAAAGATCAAATGAAATACAAATTCCAAGGGGAGCCCCTCAAGTCAAAGGTCACTACGGATTAGAAGGAAATCTTAGATACCAATCTGGGGCATATAGATATCGATGAGTTCAAGTAGAGGGTTATTGTTAACCCCACCATAAAGAATGCTAGGAATATTAGGAGTGGGTTGGCCAAGGCTGTCGGTTTCCCACTTGCTCTCATTGCTCCTGAGCTTGTGATGGCCTAGAGAGAGGCATACCAAGAAGATACTAGAAGAAGTGTAGACAGGGATGGCAATGTACTAGTTGATATGTCTATCAAGTCAATAGGAAAAACCTTTCACATCCCTACCTTCAATGAAATGGAAGAGACAACGAAGGAATATGCAAAAACCACATGGGACGTAGACCCCCTCAAATACAAGAAATTTATTAATCAATACTAGTTAAAGGAGAAGAGGGGTTGTGCAGACAAAGTGCCCCAAGAGTTCTTCCGAAGTGACTTCTATGAGGATTACCTTGACTTGCTAAACTTATTGAGCAAAGTTATGGGCCTTCCGACTGCAACCTTCTTCCAGGAGTGGATTTTGTACTTCGTGGAAGAAATCCTCTGAGGGGAAACCAAATTCTACTGGGCAGGGATGGGGTTACCTTAGAATAGTGGTTTACACTTTCTAAGAGGAAGGAAAATTCAGATTTTTTCCATTCCCCATACTGAATGGGTTCGGTCGAACCCAATGGTTCGACCGAACCATTTCATTATCTCTCTCCCTCCCCCCTACCCTTTATCTGTCTCCCACTCCCCCCCTCTCTCTCTCAAGTCTCTCCCTCGTACCCCCTTCCCACCTCTCCCCTCTACCCTTAACCCTTAAACCCTACCCTTTATCTCTCTCCCACCCCCCATCTCTTGGAGTCTCTCCTCCTACCCTCCCTCTCCCTCCTTAACCTTTGTACACCCCTACCCTTTATCTCTCCAACCCTCTCTCTCAAGTCTCTCCCTCCTACCCCCTCCTCTCTCTACCCTTAACCCTTAAACCCTACCTTTATCTCTCCCACCCCCTCTCTCAAGTCTCCTCCTACCCCTCTCCTCCCTCCCCTCTACCCCAACCCTTAAACCCTACCCTTTATCTCTCCCACTCCCTCTCAAGTCTCCCTCCTACCCCTCCCTCCCTCTACCCTTAACCCTTAAACCCTACCCTTTATCTCTCCCCACTCCCCATCTCTCGACAAGTCTCTCCCTCCTACCCCCTCCCACCCCTCTCCCCTACCCTTAACCCTTGTACACCCTACCCTTTATCTCTCTCCTCTCCTCCTACCTCCTCTCCTCTCTCCTCTCAAGTCTCTCCACCTCAAACCCACCCTTAACCTTAAACCCTACCTTTATCTCTCCCTCTCTCCAAGTCTCCTCCTACCCCTCTCTCTACCCTTAACCCTTGTACAACTCTACCCTTTATCTCTCCCACTCCCCTCTCTCTCTCAAGTCTCCCTCCTACCCTCCCTCTCCCTACTCCCAACCCTTGTACACCCCCACCCTTATCTCTCTCCCCCTCCTCTCTCTCTCTCCTGCCTCCCTCCTACCCCCTCCTCTCTCCTCTACCCTTAACCCTTAAACCCTACCCTTTATCTCTCCCACTCCCCCTCTCTCTCTCAAGTCTCCTCCTACCCCTCCCTCTCCCCACCCTTAAACCCTTTGTACACCCCCCACCCTTTATCTCTCCTCCCACCCCCCCTCTATCTCTCAAGTCTCTCCCTCCTACCCCTCTCCCTCTCTCCCTCTACCTTAACCCTTAAACCCTTCCCTTATATCTCTCCCACTTCCCTCTGCCTCAAGTCTCTCCCTCCTACCCCTCTCCCTCTCTCCTCTACCCTTAACCCTTAAACCCTAAACCTTTTATCTCTCTCCCATCCTCTCTGTCTCAAGTCTCCTCCTACCCTCCCTCTCCTCCTTAACCCTTGTACACCCCTACCCTTTATCTCTCTCCCACTCTCTCTCTATCAAGTCTCCTTCCTACCCCTCTCCCTCTCCCTCTACCCTTAACCCTAAACCCTACCTTTATGTCTCCCACTCCCTCTCTCAAGTCTCTCCCTCCTACCCTCCCTCTCCTACCCTTAACCCTTGTATACCCCTACCCTCTCTCTCCCAACGCCTCTCTCTCAAGTCTCTCCTCCTACCCTCTCCTCTCTTCCCCACCCTTAACCCTTAAACCCTACCCTTCTCTCTCTCCCACCCCCTCTCTCTCTCAATTCTCTCCTCCTACCCTCTCCCTCTCTCCCTCTACCCTTAACCCTTAAACCCTACCCTTTATCTCTCCCACTCCCCCATCTCTCTCAAGTCTCCTTCCTACCCTCTCCCTCCCCCTACCCTTAACCCTTGTACACCCCTACCCTTAATCTCTCCCCCCCTCTCTCTCTCAAGTCTCCTCCTACTCCCTCCCCTCTCCCCTCTACCCTTAACCTTGTACACCCCCTACCCTTTATCTCTCTCCCACTCCCCCCCTCTCTCTAAAAGTCTATCCCTCCTACCCACTCTCCCTCTTGAGCTCCTCTACCCTTAACCCTTAAACCCTAGGACCCCCTACCCTTTATCTCTCTCCCACTCCCCCCTCTCTCTCTCTCAAGTATCTCCCTCCTACCAAGGATTAAATTTGATGGTCGAAATTTACCTGTCAACAAATTTTTTAATTACGATTATCTATTCAAGGGTGCCCTTAAAACATTATGATATACCTTAGTGTATGTAAAATTATATATAAATCAAACATATATATCATTATAATTCTATATAAATTTTGACAGTTTATCCAAAATATCTCCTTTTACAATCTTCTTAAAATTTTGATTGTATTCTACAGCAAAAATCTTTAAATACGGTCATATGGCCATCAAATTTAAGCCTTCCCGCCTACCCCCACTCCCTCCATATCTTTCTCTTAAGTTATCATTTAAAAAAGAATATAAATAATATCTATATTAATATTAAAAACAAGGTGTTCGACCGAACATATTTAGAATGTTCGGTCGAACACATTTAAATTCATTTTTTTATTCCATGTGTGGTTGGTTCGGTTGAACCCTTGTTTGACCGAACATTTCTATTTTCTTCGATCGAACATTTGTTCGGCCGAACCCATCTTTTTTCATCCTTGCTTCCTAAGGCACCAGAATTGCTGAAAATTTTGCACTTCGAAGCTCGATTTGAGAATGAAAATGGAGGAGATCTCAAAAACCCAACTAGTATCGGGTTCCCCTCAAAACGAGCTATCCAACAAATATAATTTTAGTATGTTTTGATTATATTATCTATCTGTTTTTTAAGTTTTATTAAATATAGGTTTTTCACTAAAACAAAAATCTCTTCTGCACAAGTGGAAAATAGAAGATTATCAAAAAAATTTAAAAATATGAGTGCACCGATATTGGAGTCCTTGATCCAACAAAAAAAAAAGAAAAAGAATTTTGATACATACAGTAAAAGTTATGCATTATACGCGTGTTATGTCTGAATTGTAATTGATTTGACTTTGAAACTTGATTAAAGAAAAAATATTCAATAAAAAACTATTTAACCAAGTGGAAGCACTAGATATCGAGTTAGAAATCTAAATTTGAAAGAATTGGAATTTTATCTTTCAAGGAAAAAAGTTATGCATTATATGGTGTGCGTCACTTTTTAAAAATGTTGTTTTTGAAAAAAACCAATTTTCGTGGGAGATGGAAAAAGAAGTGCAATCTGATTTCAAAAAAATTGAAAAAAATATTTTTAGAATCTACAGACAAAATATGACAAGACTCTAGTTTGCATCATCTTCAAATTCCTTACGGTTTAATCGCTATAGGTGCCCGAATGTGGAGATTGTGTTAAAAAAAAATTAGTGTCCAGTTTGGCCAAAAATTGTAAACCACTATTGTGGGATCACCTGATGATTAGTCATTGCTTGCATGAACAGTTTGTGGCAGTAAAGAAGACCTCACAATTCTACATGAAATCATACTTGGTCTATCTACTGGCTGACCAGGTGTAATACAAAGGCTTATTTGTGGCTCCTAGTTAGACTCCAGGAAGGAAGCTAAAGGTATATGATAAGTAGATCCTCAGCTCCAATACAAGAATATCAAGGACTAGTGGAGGGTCAATGATTCCTTCATCGTCCATATTATCAGATTGCTTGGGGGTGACTTCAAAAGAAGGGTCACACATAGTGCTAACGCTTTTATTTGTAGGTTCAAATTTTTGTTCATTTAATTTCCCAAATTTACCTACATCTGAGCCGAGGGCTTCTCAGAGAGACCCTATAAATTGCCCCAGTACCCGAATGACTGGATGGTACTCCTTGAGCTTTCAAGATAGTTGCAACCTGCTCACACCCTCTTGAGTAACAAACATCAGCTGGGGATCCCTTATCCCCTTACATTTGGTTAGGGTATGTATGCACTCTCCACATCTCAGTGTGTGGAGTATTCTGATAAGGAATTGAATAAGTACAACTTAGAGCCCACACTGCCCGGCTACGAATGGATCCATATGGTAAGTTCAAGAAAATGGTCAGGGTAGAATACACCCATCTACATAATGTTGAAGAATTTTGGGAAAATTGCAAGGATGATAAAGAAGTGCAAATGAGGCACTACATGCGCATGACATCGTACTTTGTCAAGATGGTCAAATTGTTTCTTGTGCCAGATCAAATAGTGGAGGATGAAAATACAATGGTTGATCCTTGATATGATGTAGTTGCCAATTTACCACCACCCCTAATTGACTGGAATGAGGAAGAGTTCAATGACCTTGATCTCTTGATGAAGCCTATAGAGGAAAGGAAAAAATAATGGATTGACGGGTAGATCACCCAACTGAAGCTACAAGGAGCCACTTTAACATATATGGTGAGCTCAAAGATAAGACCGAGAGTGGGACTAGAAGTGCAACAACTGCTGCTCCATCCGGGGAAACTTCATCATCTCCTCCAACCACCTGGTTAAAGAAGAGAAATGAGATGACTAAGTGCCAGCCTAAACACAAGGTATATTCAAGGAAAGTGTCAGAAGGTGAGCCTTCCAAGAAACAAAAGAAGACAAGTGGATTTATAGAGATGCCCACAATTGAACAAGACCTGCTTTACGAGGAGGAGGAAGGAGAAATTGAGTAGCCAAAGTCACCACCTGCCACCTCCACCCTCGCTGCCACTATTGCGACCATCACAGTCACTCCACTTGCCTCCCAAGCAATAACCACTTTTTCTCCACTAGTGGTGGACATATCAGTCCACCTTGCTACCAGCCCGCTTGCTACATAGGTAGTGGTGGTATACTCTTCATCTACCACTACCTCTCCGCCTTCTTCTTCATCCATGTCTCCATCCACCACTCTCCCATTGGCCACTATAATGACAATGACAATATCGACTACTTCACTCCTAGAGGCTCTTGCCTGACATATGTGGAATATCCCAACAGAGCTTTCTGGGGTCCTAATGAATCTAACTGTGCACGATGCCTTGGGACAAGCTATTGTTGGTCTCCTAGTGCCTCCTCTTCCTGAGCCATTGAAAATAGAGAAAACTATGAGGATCTCCGAGGAATTGGAGAGAAAAACAAGAGAAGCAACCAAAGGATTAGAGGAAGAGGATGATGAATATCATAAGAATCCCGAGTATCAACACCTGAAAATTGATGAAGTGGTGGGCGAGGAGGAATCAAAATCTTCCAAGGAGGCTGAAGGAGATGTTAGCACCAAATACATTACAGAGACCTCTGACCAAGAGATCTAGGAGGAATTTTCTAACCAGCTCAGATATGTCAGAGAAGAAGTAGAGAAGTAGCCCCTCAAAGAGGAAAAAGAGTCAGATGATGAAATGGAGGTGGGCACCGAGCCTCCAACTGAAGAACAAGGGAAGAGCCCCAATCATGATGAAGAATTGTCCCCATTGCAAGAAGAAGAAAAGGAAGAAGAAAAGAAAGAAGAGGATAAGCCCGAGGAAGAGGTTGAAGCCAAAAGGAGTCTAGAAGTAGAACATCATGAGAAACATGGACAACAAGAAGAGCAAAGGGAAAAGAGCTGCAAAGAACACACAACCATCAAATCCCCAGAGAAGGAAATAGTATTCATCTAAGATTTTGATGAAGAAGAGAAAGAAAAGACAGAGCAGGAGACTTCGGGTGGCAAAGTAATGGAAATTCAACATACCCGTGAGGAATAAGGTGATCATGAATCACCGAAAGGGGAATCTCAGATGCCTAAATGGCTCAAAAAGCAATTGGAAAAGAAAACCTCGACCCCAAGTGATCCAAAGGTGAGACTCGAATCCATCTTGGCTCGAGCACAAATAAGTACAAGGAAAGAGAAGAAACCAAGGGTCAGATCACACCTAACAATGGACGCTTCAAGATCTAGGACCATGCAGATAGCCACCCCGGTGATGGGAGAAGAAGGGGTCGGCTATAATATTTCTACCCTTGATTTGGGAACAGTTAGAAGAGAACAGAAGATTGACCATCTTTAGGGGTCTTTCGCCAACATTGTGCACCAAATACATAAGGATAAGACCTCTAAGGAGGAGCTAAAGGCACAAGTGGTAGACTTGATAGTCTATATTCAACAATGGTCTTCCACCGAGGAGCTTCCCACCACATCATCCACGCCACCACTGCTATTGTCCAAGGACCATATTGAAAAGCTGGAAAGGAGAAAGAATTGGATGAAGGCCATAGAGGATTGGTTTCAGCAAGTCCTCTTAAGTGGAAACATGGGCATTGGTCGTATTGTCAGGATGACTAACAAGTTCTTAGAGGTGCAAAATCTACTCGAGGGAATAAAGAAATTTTGCACTGACTTCCCAGAGTTATACAGGATTACATATCCCAAACTTGAGGCTATCCTTAAGATACTTGAGAAATCTTGGGAGGAGATTGCTTTGGTAAAAGATGACCACTGGCTCATGGAGACATGGAAGTTTGGCTTGGACCATAGGAAGGAAATATTGGAATGAGTGCTCCATGAAGTGGAGCTTGATATTGATTGGGTCAAAGAAGTCAGGACGACTTGTGAAGAATATCTAAGACTAATAACAGATTTTGATATGCCCGCCGTTAAACTAGACCCAAAGAAGATAAAGCCATTCTTTCATAAGAAGATGGAGAACGAGACCACAAATGCACTTACACGGGATTTTATGGGTTTTGTTGCATGAGCCTTCTATCAATCTGAGTAGGTCATTGATCGATAGGTTCGTGGAATATGCTACTGTGAAGAAGAAAGAAGGAATCCAATTATTGATGATGAATTCCTCACAAAGTAGCTGCAACAAAGCAATCAGCTAAAGGACAAAAGAGCTAGAGTGCTGCCCACAAAAGGACGAAATAGGCTAAAAGACAAAATGTAATTTTAAATTGTAAAATATTTGGGGGTACGTGAAACCCTAGTTTGTAATGAATCTTGGCCACACAATGAGATGGAATCTTGGCCATTCATTTTTCTTTTTGGACACTATAAATAGGGGGTCTCCTCTCATTTTCAAGAGAGAGTTGAGTTGTAAAGACATGCTGCTGGAATGTTAATAGAAATTCATTGATTTGGTGGATTCTTGAGTTTGAACTTCATGTTGCATGATTCTTCAAGTCTCATAGTTAGTGAATTTGGATGGATTTACTTTGTTTTTCTATGTGTTTTAACTTGCTTTGATAGATTAGTTAATGTTGTTCATTGGTGGTGAAGAATTCTACTGTGTTGATGCCCTTCCTTGTTCATGCTTTTTGTTGTTTATTGATGATAAACTACAATGTAAAGCTAGTCTGAATATTATATGAATGATGCACTTAAATTATATCTCTTGTTCATGCTTTATGGTGAACAAAAGGTTGAAAATCTGCAGACCTTAGAAGATTGCACTGGTTTCATGAGACTGTAAGTTGATTTGGTTAAGTGGAACTTTGTTTTGGGAAGGTTGTCCACTGTAGGGTCCTCCATTATCATTGTTCATTGGTAGTTTCAAGTCTAGGAACTTCCCCCTTCCCCTACCCTTTTGAATTTTCTTTTAAATAGGTGCTTTAGATAAAGTTCATTGCACATTGTAAAGCCAAATCTAAAGATCAAAGTGGAGTTTGAGATTGTTGTCCTAAACTTGCAATAGTAGAGCAACACTTCAGAAAATATTATAAACTCCATTTGAAGAACCAATTCCCATCCAAATTGACTTACGTAAGGCTGCCCTGTGATTACCATCAAAATCACATTGAACAAACTGAGATATTCCAAGCATGTCATGACCTGACACTCGAGAGACCTTGGGGTAATTTTCAGCAACTTGTTGTTGGAGATTGTCTTTCAAGAGAGGTAATGTACCTATGCATTGCCTATGTTGATAAGGTGCAAAAACACCCATCAACAAAACTGGCGCTAGAAGGAGGGAACTTTTGAGTTAAGGTGGATCGAATTGGGTCAATCTTCCCTAAAAAATTCCAAAGAGTTTTAAGATTAACACCAAATAGAGGGGAATAACAAGAACTACAGCCCCCTACAAGGATTAGAAGGACTAAAACAAGGGATGTAACCTCTTCTTCCTTCTCCATTTCATCCACTTCACCTTCATCTTCACCTCCCTCCTCCTTCCACTTGCCCCATACTCATCCTTCCTCTTCCAACTCCACCTCTTCCATTCAACCACCTCAAAATGCCTTCCACCCACTTGCTTCCCACAACCAGGGTGCTGCCCCTGTCCCCGCCTGTCAAGTCCAAGGTGAAGTCCCAACTACCATTGCCCCTATGCAGCCCCAAGTTCCTGTTCAACAAAAAATACCATCTCCACCTCCCCTCATGGCTTGGTTGGGGAATAATCCTTATCCATTGTTGTTCAATGCTTACCATGACATGCCTAGGAATTTGGAGGGTTTTTGTATGAAGTGCAATCCTCGGGACCTGCAAAGGACAACTGAAGAACATATTAAGACATTTCAAAAAACACTGAAGGATATGCAGATCGATCATGAGGACGTGGCATGCATACTCTTTCTTTATTCCTTAGGGGAAGAGGCTTTCTACTGGTATATCAACCTACCTACCAGATCTATCACCACTTGGGATCTTTTGAAGAACGCATTCTTGAGGAAGTACAAGATTTCAATTAGCCCATCAGATCTATATCAATAATTCATGGAAATTCATAGAGATATTAATGAACCAATCAACTCCTTTAACGATCGGTTTCACCGAGCATACACGAGGTTACAAGCTCCATATGCGCTTAACAATGTCACTGTCCTGCCTGTATACTACACTTCCTTAGACAACCTTACTGCAAAATTGGTGAAAAGAATGAAGCCACCACTAGCCAGGTTGGTGGATGCTTATGCCGAGGTAGTTATAGCCAACACCGACTTAGGACAAAACATATCTGGTCTGTTGCCCTCCTTGGGGTAGGTTTTCCATCCTATGTAGATTCAAGGACTTACTCAAGCTCTACAACATCAGATGCCCCTCATGAATCCAGTCTCGCAACTGCCCATAGTTCCTCATCCAGGGCAGCCTATGAATCAAGCACCTCCCATGCCTCATTACTTGCAACCACAACAACAACATACCTACTCACATCAACCTCAAGTGCCATTATATCTGCAGGGGCCTCAATTCTCACCTGATCAGCAGAACCAACTGATAGTGTAGCTCGTCTTTCTCTAGAATCAAACACCACAACCAAGCAATGCTAAAAAAGATCAGTTAGATGAGCTGACGAAGATGATCAAGAAAATTTCCATAGAAATGACTCATCTCAGGAACCAAAATAATCAGCTGCAAGCTTCTTAGTGCAACATTCAGGATAACCTCAACCGAGACAATAGGGATAACCGTGAGGCAAGTACCTCATCAGGGAAGAATAATGAATGGGGGTAGAGCTCCAATTAGAATTTTGAAAGGAGACCTTCCCTGAGGTAGAACCAAACTTGGAATACAAGACCAAATAATGGAGGTGTCCCCACTCCTCTTGATTAGCCTGCTAATGCAGAGAAAATGACCAGTGAAGTGTATCTTGTTGAGCTTGCCTTGTCTGAATGGTGTCAGATCCATAGAACGAATAAACACTCTAAGCTGGATTGCTCCGAGTTCCACACACCTGTGTAGATCTTTCAAGTGAAAGTCCAAAATGTCGTTGATAGTGCAAGTTGTAGAGACATAGTCCCATCAAAACCATATGACTCTTCCTTGCTCATTGTCAATCAAGCCCCATTCTACAAAGCGAGAGCAATGAGCCTGAAAATTAGGCTACCTCCCCAAAGAATGAAGAAGGCATAGAGTTTGGGATCTTCTAGAAAGCCTAGATGCCTTTAACATCCAGTTGATCCCTCATTCTCAAAACCACACTGCTGATGCCTTAGCTCAAGCAGCCATCACGCTGCAACCCCTCTCTTTGGTTGGCCTTAAAAGGTTCACCATTGAGCTTACTTCCACCCCATCCATGCCAATAAATGTCACTCAATTTTAGGTGTTTAATGACAACAAAAACATCTTGGAATTTATCATTAATTCTGACGTGTTTGCTACTTCGATAATTGATGAAGTTGAGCCCGAGGAAGCTGAGCTAGATATAGAAGGTGTTATCAATCTCAAAACCAATACTATCCCTAGAGGCATGGTTCAACTTGAACGTATATTTGACCTAGATCAGATCTGAGGCCAAAATCAATAAGCAAAAAGGGATTCAATCAACAACCAATGTGACACCCACAACCTCAGAACAACTAAATAAATTAAAAATGTATTCATTGGCAAGGTTTGTACGTCGGAAGAAAAGAAAGGAATCATTGATGCTTTGAAGAAGTATCATGATGTGGTTGCATGGAGTTACAAAGATTTAAATACATATGACACCTCCATTATTACACACACTATTCCCCTCAAGCTAGACGTTAGAATTTTTCGACAATGAAAACGTCCCATCAATGCATTACTGGAGCCCATCATTTACAAAGAAGTGCAGAAGCTACTATCAGCTAGAATCATCTTCTCAGTCAGGCACTCCACATGGGTGACCAATTTGGTCCCAGTTAGAAAAAAGAACGGAGAAATAGGATTGTGTGTGGATTTCCGCAATTTAAAAAAGGCTTCAGAGAAAGATAACTATCTTGTGCCTTCATTAGATGAGGTACTGCAGATTGTTAATGGATCATAGATGATTTGCTTCCTCGATGAGTATTCCTGATATAATTAAGTCATGGTACAATACGAGGATAAACACAAGATGACGTTCACCACCAAGTGAGGAACCTTCGCATACATGAGGTTTCCATTTAGACTCATCAATGTTGGTGCCACTTTCTAGAATGCGATGGATATAGCCTTCAAGGATCTGATTAGAAAATGTATCATCATTTACCTGGATGATCTTATGGTGTTCTAAAAAAACTGAGCTGATCATGTTTTCGATCTGTGCAAAGTTTTTCAAAGGTGCAGAGAATTCGGGATATCTCTTAATCTGAAGAAATGTATCTTTGGTGTCACTGAAGGCAAGCTACTCGGGCACGTCATTTCAAAAAGAGGAATCTCTATAGACCCAGAGCGTATCCAATCCCTCTTAAAGATTCAACTGCCTGACAGCAAGAAAGAGTTGAAATCTTTCTTCAGAAAGATAAACTCCGTCAGAAAATTTATTACACGCTTTGCTAAAATCGTTAAACCACTCAATGCCATGTTGAAGAAAGATGCCAAAATTGAGTGGAACTTGGAGGCAAAGAAGGCATTTGAAGAAATTAAGAAATCCATTGTTGAAACACGTGTATTAGTTAGTCTTGATTATCTGAAGCCCTTCTATATTTACTAATTTCCTTTAGATCACTCGTGTGCCAACATTTTGACTCAGAAAGATGATGAAGGGAGTGAGCACCCGATCACCTTCATGAGTGCTCCCTTAAAGGATGATGAACTGTGGTTTCACAATGTAGAAAAGAAGGCATATTCTTTGGTTAGAGGAGTTAAAAAATTTAGACACTATATCCTGTGAAACAAGGTATTTTCCATTGTGCCTGACCCAGCAGTGAAAACATTGTTGATGCAGAACAAGTTAGGAGAAAGAAGAGAAAAGTGGGTCACCCTACTGTAGGAATATGACATGGAGATTCAATTGATGAAATTAGTAAGAGGATAGGCCCTCACCCAAAAAATAGCTGAGACAACGGCTGAAGCAGGTCTAGAACTCATGGTTCAATAGTACCAACTCGAAGACGTCTCTCCTAGAGAGCGGTATGACGATATTGTCTACTACTTGTTGAATCACAAATTCCTGTCCCATTTATAAGGGGTCCAAAAGTGTGCTCTCAGACTCAAAAGTAGCAGCTACATGCTATGAGGATCTATACTTTACAAGAAGAATCATGAAGGTGTTAATCTGAGGTCCCTTGGAAAAGAAGAAGCGGTGTAGGTTCTAAAGGAATTTCATGATAAATTTTGCACTGGTCATGGATCTAGTCCCTCAACCGCACATTAGATCCTACGAGTAGGTTACTACTGGCCAACTGCCTTCAAGGATGCACATAATCATGTTCGTGCGTGCCACATCTACCTAGACAGCAACGATAAGAGAAAGGAATGTTGTTGTCTCGTTGCAACCAGTCTTGGAGGTGAGACCGTTCGCGCAATGGGGTCTCAACTTCATTGGTCTGGTAAGCACACCGTCATCTCCTGGTCACAGGTACATTTTAACCACCTTCGATTATTGTACTAGATGAACAAAAGCTATTGCACGTAGGCAATGCACCACATTGGTAGTTGTTAATTTCCTTGAAAGTTTTATTCTAAATCACTTTAGTTTCCCATATGCCTTAGTCTGTGATAATGGCCCTTCCTTTTCTTTTCTTAAATTTGCTTGTTGGGCCTTTGGCTATGGGATTTCTCGTCATTTTTCATCCAACTACTACCCTCAAGGCAATGGCCTAGCTGAATCCACAAACAAGAACCTCATCATTATTATTAAAAATTTGCTTTATAGGAAGCCAAGGGACTGACACACCCAACTTTAATTCACCCTTTGGGCAGATCGCACATGCCACAAGGCTTCCTTAGGTGATTCCCCATTCCACCTCGTTTATGGCCTAAAGCCTGTATTCCCAGTTCACCTCAAGATCCCCACCATTCAATTCATCAATACCTTTTACGAAGAAGGGATCAACGAGAAGCCTGCTTAGGTGAGTTACTTCACTCAGAAGAAATGCGTGACCAGGCCATTAAAAATTTCGCCACACATCAGGGCGTGGTCAAGAGATGGTTTGATCGACGAGCCAAAGTAAAGGCCTTTAGAATTGTTGATCTATTCTTATGCTGGGACAAGGGCCATAAAAAGAAAGGGGGACATGACAAATTCGACAAGCTCTAGCTTGGCCCCTTTCAAATTGCTGAAATCCTTGGTGATAATGCTTTTTGCCTCAAGACATTAACTGGTGAAGATGTGTCATTGCCCGTTAATGGTAAACACCTCAAGCATTATTTCCAAGCTTGTACTCTCCTGAGTTGTTCCTGTAAATATATGTATATAGGTTAGTTTAGGTTGCTTTTGGTTTTTCTTTGTTTTTCTCATTTCCTAGCTGCTCTACTTTGCCGAGGGTGTCCTTTATCGCTGATGCGGTGGACGTGCTTAACTCGATGAATGGTTCACTCTTCCATATGCTTTTAGTGTTCTTTGGATAAATATTCATTCCTGACTGTTGGTCTTTGATTGCGGTTAGGGAATGGTCTCCTTCTTTGAACATTGACTTGACCTAAAACATGACCCTTAGTTGAGTCTTATCACATTTCATCTTGAATCTTGCACAAGATATACATTAATTGCTTCTAAAGAGTTGCGTAGTGGTTGTTATGACAACCCCACAGGAAAATATCATAAGTCTACTTCAATGGCCACTGTGGTTCCAAGCCCACTATAAGCTTCGATGCTTATAGAGTTGAGAAAAATAAATTGTATCAAAAGGATATCAAAAGGAATGAAAGAAAGAAATGTTAAAACCAACCAACCATGTGGGTGTGCGGACAACTCTATCGGGAATATGGACACCCGGCCGACAGTAGAGCAATGTTCATGGGGTCACAATGACAACTCCGTTGGGGCTATGGATGCCTGGTTGGCAATGGGGCAATGTCCAGGTTACTTTTGGAGTTAGACAATTCATAGCTCGTTTGGTCTGCTTAACTACCATTTGTTATAGTCTATAAAGAAAAGGAATGAATTCACTACTTACACACACTTCTGAGACACTTTCATGATATGATTCAGCCAAGGATCTCGTTGTCCTTTGAGTCCCCTAGTTCACTTTTGAAAATTGGCCCCTGGTTTGTGAAACTAAAGATTTTGTATTCTAAATGAGAATTTATCCCTAGAACACTTAGGAGTGTTCCCCAACAGAGTCACCATTTGTTGTGCCTATAGCACACACACCTCGTTTGGAATGGGGACCCTCTCTTTCTACTTTTATGGGTCACTTTTATCACTCCTTCATTTTGTGTGCCCCCTATTTTTTAGTCTTAAGTGGTCAATGGGTCTTAGAAGAATCATCTTGGGTTGACCATGTCTTGTTGCCTTCAAATTTTCAAGGCCTTAGGGCTTTGCGGGATTTCCCTAGCTATTTGCCTTCAGACTTTAAACTGACATCCTCCAAGCAACGCCATCATCATTGGTTGATTTCACCGCCGACCGCTCGAGCGACTAATCCTTGACTATCGTCCGCTTATTGGACTCCATCATTCTCATTGCCATTTTTGAAATTCTCGTTCACCAACTCTGGCCTCCACTATACCAGTATTAACGAAGGGAATTAAATGCAAAAAGATCTATAAATAGCCCATTTTGAGTTGTCATTTTCACCGTCAAGAATTCCAAGAGTTTGTCATAGCCTCCCACCAACACCGCTGTCATGCCCGTCGAGCTTCTCTGCCAAATCAAAACATTTTCTCACTGTTTGTTCATCTATCATCATCGGGTTTTACATATCCATCTTCCACCGTAAGCCATATTTTGAGTTTACTTTAAATTTATGTAGAAAGTGGTTAAATCTTGGAAAGAAAACTTAGAAATCAGTTAGGTAAAACCCTAGTGATCAAAACTCATAAGACATAATCTTGAAAAACTTCATAAACCTCTTGCGGGCTGCGTACAGAACTTGAGGACCCCATGGCCATTCTTGGACCAGGGTGTTCATGCCCTGCGGGCCCATAGCATGACCACCGCCATCACCTTTTCCTTCAAACATTTAAACCCAAAAATGGCAGACACCTTCATCGGGCCCACCCTCGCGGGAGGCCCCGTCAACTTAGTCGTCCTGAACTTAGCCAACATTCATGAGCCCAAAATGGATATCCTTCGGCCCTCCTGGGTCTAATAGTGTGGGCCTCCACCTACATAATTCCTTTTAGGCCTTGCTGTTCTAAACAGCTATTGGATCACATCCTCCCGTTAGGCGGGTCCTGCCCCAGGTTTTTCCAATCAAACTTGACCTTGTCAAACTACCTAGGTCTTGACTCATTGCGAACTTCTCCTCATAGACCGCCATCCACAGATTTCCGCCCTAGCTTCACCATTCTGAATGGCCTTAGAGACTCGTTTATCCGCCCAATGGACCCTGCCGTTAGGTTTGTCATCCAAGTTAAAAACAAGCAATGAATGTGATGTAGACCATCCAATGTGGACCTCCGCTAGTCCTTCGCCATTTCTCAAATGACTACTCAAAATGGAAAAACCTAAGCATCCTTCCGACCGGTGGGTCCCAACTTCGCCGTTGCCGTCCGCTCTCCCCTAAGCCAAAATTGACTAAGTGATGGAATTCAAGTGGGTCCCCTATTGCGGGCCTCTGCTTCAAGTTTTCCATCCCAAACGACCTACTCATGACATCTCTCCACCCCACGGAGCCCACATGCTTTCCCGTTGTCCAAGCTCAAGAAAACAAAAAAAAAATGGAGTAGAAGATTTTGCGGGTTGCCCTATGCGGTTAGCCGCCTGCAGATGATCGTATTATCATTACCGCGTCAAAAAACCCAAAGGATTCCATCAACCCACTCCGTGAGACCCGACCTAGCTGTTTCCCTTCAACTGTCTGCGAAAAATGAATTAAAACATGCACCTCCCGCGGACCCGGTAGTGCGGGCCTCTCCAGCCGGACTTCCATCCCACCTACGTTGTTTCGATCGACCAATATCCAACATCTTCCCACACCTTCCGGCCCGCACTCATCTCAAACCATCTAAACTTTGACAACAAAATGGAATCGTCCCTTGAGCCTCTTGGCCCTGCCTGGAGGAACGCTGCTTGCGGGTTGCTATCTTGACAATGTCGTTTCAATGATAGGGCCTCGAATAGCCAAGCTACCACCTGCTCCTGTGTTCTTGGTACTTTCATTCCTATAAGATGAGCTTAACACTCCTAAAGCTTCAAAGTGATTTTGAACCATGTGCTAAAATAAATTGGTCTCCTTAGTGGACTGCACTTTACAGCTAAATCCTGATGTGGGCTGGGGCATGCATGCTGTCATGCCCTGGTGGTCGTCTATTCACCACTGCCTCCAAAACGGCTGCCAGTCGAGGGAAGTCCGCACCCCTGGGCCTGCATGGCCATAACTTCCCCAAATTAGTGGCTAACGAAAATCCAAAAGAAATGATAGGACCTTTGAATGATGAATTATCTCATCTGACATCATTTTTGTTGGATTTTGACTAACATTCCTCATGTTTTTATAATTGAATGTGCTTATTGCTCCTTTGCCTTTAGGATATTTGGAACCAAATACAGGACCTTTGGAGGCAGCCATAGAGAAGGAAAAAGGAAAGAAAGTTGCCAAGGCACCCAGGGGAAAAGAGGAAAATGACCAAATGAAATACAAGTTCCAAGGGGAGCCCCTCAAGTCATAGGTCACTACGAATTGGAAGGAAATCCCAGATACTGTTTTGGGGCATATAGATATCGATGAGTTCAAGTAGAGGGTTATTGTTAACCCCACCACAGAGAATGCTAGGAATATCAGAAGGAGTTGGTTGGCCAAGGCTGTCAGTTTCCCACCTGCTCTCATTGCTCCTGAGCTCGTGATGGCCTATAGAGAGGTATATCAAGAAGATACTAGAAGAATTGTAGACAGAGATGGAAATGTACTAGCTGATCTGTCTGCCAAGTCAATAGGGAAAACCTTTCACATCCCTACCTTCAATGAAATGGAAGAGACAATGAAGGAATATTCCAAACCACATGGGATGTAGACCCCCTTAAATGTAAGAAACTTATTAATCAATACTGGTTAAAGGAGAAGAGGAGCAGTGCAAACAAAGTGCCCCAAGAGCTCTTTCAGAGCGACTTCTACAAGGATTACCATGACTTGGTAACCTTATTCAACAGAGTTATGGGCCTTCTGACTATAGCCTTCTTCCAGGAGTGGATGTTGTACTTCGTGGAAGAAATCATCTGAGGGGAAACCAAATTCTACTGGGTAGGGATGATTAGTCATTGCTTGCATGAACAGTTTGTGGCAGTAAAGAAGACCTTGTAGTTCTACATGACATCATACTTGGTCTATCTACTAGCCGACCGGGTGCAATATAGAGGCTTATTCATGGCTCCCAGTCAGACTCCAAGAAGGGAGCTAATGGTATATTATAAGTATCCTCAACTCCAATACATGAATTTTAAGAAGGACTGCTATAGAGTCAATGATGCCTTCATCGGCCATATTATCAGATTGCTTGGGGGTGAATTCGAAAGAAGGGTCACACACAGTGCTAACGCTTTGATTCATAGGTTCAGATTTTTATTCATTCAATTGCCCAAATTTACCTACATCTGAGCTAAGGGCTGCTCAAAGAGACCCTATAAATTGCCCCGGTACCCGAATGACCAGATGGTACTCCTTCAGCTCTCAAGATAGTTGCAGCGTGTTCACACCCTCCTGAGTGAAAAACACTGGCCGAGGATCCCTTATCCCCTTACATTTGGTCAGGGTATGTATGCACTCCCCGCATCTCAGTGTGCAGAGTATTCTGATAAGGAATTGAATGAGTACAACTTAGAGCTCCACATTGCCTGGACACAAATGGATCCATATGGTAGGCTCAAGAAGATGGTGGGGGTAGAATACGCCCATGTACATAATGTTGAAGACTTTTGGGAAAATTGTAGGGATGAAAAAGAAGTGTGAATGAGGCACTACATGCACATGACATCGTACTTTTTCAAGACGGTCAAATTGTTTCCTGTGCTAGATCAAATAGTAGAGGATAAAAATATAGTGGTTGATCCTCAGTATGATGCAATTGCCAATTTACCGCTGCCCCTAATTGACTAGAATGAGGAAGAGGTCAATGACCTCGATCTCCTAATGAAGGCTATAGAGGCAATGACAAAATAATGGATTGACGGGTAGATCACCCAACTGAAGCTACAAGAAGCCACTTTAATATATGGTGAGCTCGAAGATAAGACCAAGAGTGGGACTGAAAGTGCAACTACCACTGCTCCATTTGGGGAAAATTCATCGTCTCCTCCAACCACCTGGTTAAAGAAGAGAAAGGAAATGGTTGTGCGCCAACCTAAACATAAGGTATATTCAAGGAAAGCATTGGAAGGGGAGCCTTCCAAGAAACAAAAGAAGATGGGTGGATTTATAGAGATGCCCACCATTGAAGAGGACCCACTTCACGAGGAGGAGGAAGGAGAAATTGAGCAGCCAGAGTCACCACCTACCACCTCCACCCTCACTGCCACTATTTCTGCCACCAAGGTCACTCCTCCACTTGCCTGCCAAGAATAACCACTTCTTCTCCACCAGTGGTGGAAATATTAGTCCACCTTTCTTCTACCCCGCCTGCTACACAGGTAGTGGTGGTAGAATCTTCTTCTATCACTACCTCTCCACCTTCTTCTTCATCCATGTCTCCATCCACCACTCTCCCATTGGCCACTACAATGAAAATGACAATACCAACTATTTCACTCCTAGAGGCTCTTGCCTGACATATGCGAAATATCCCAATAGAGATTTCTGGGGTGCTAAAGAATCCAACTATGCAAGCTGCCTTGGCACAAGCTATTGCTAGTCTCCTAGTGCCTCCTCTTCCTGAGCCACCAAAAATGGAGAAAAATATGAGTATCTCCAAGGAATTGGAGAGACAAACAAGAGAAGCAACCAAAGGATTGGAGCAAGAGATTGATGAATATCATGAGCATCCCGAGTATTAACACCTGATGATTGATGAAGGGGTGCATGAGGAGGAGGAATCTGAATCTTCTGAGGAGGATGAAGGAGATGTCAACACCAAATACATTATGGAGACCTTTGACCAAGAGCTCGAGGAGGAATTTTCTAAGCAACTCAGAGATGTCAGAGAAGAAGTAGAGAAGTAGCCCCTCGAAGAGGAAAAAGAGTTAGATGATGAAATAAAGGTGGACATTGAGCCTCCAACTAAAGAACAAGGGAAGAGCCCCAAGCATGACGAAGAATTGCCTCCTTTGCATGAAGAAAAAGAAAAGGAACACTACTAGATTTGACACCATTTTTCAACGGGCGTTCGTCGGTCGTTCGACAAATCTTTGTCGGAAGAGCGACGCAATGGCGAAAATATTTCTGTCGCTGTTTTTTCATCGCAAGGCCGACGACAAATTAAACATCGAAATAAAAGTGAAGAATTGTCGGTCGATGGCATCGTGAAATACCTCGGGATTTCGTCAGAATATTGACAAAAAATTTGTGTATCCACCGACGAATTACACCAAAAGTTCATCGTTGGTTTGACGAAATGGGAAAGTAGTAGCGTCGAAACAACATAAGACGTTCATCGCAATTGCGACAAAATATGCAAGTAGTAGTGTCGAAACAACACCAAAATTTTGTTGAATGTGCGACGAAATAGGCAAGTAGTAGCGTTGAAACAACACCAAGAGTTCGTCAACTTTGCAACGAAATTAGCAAGGAGTAGCGTCGGAAGAACACCAAAAGTTCATCGAAAGTGCGACGAAATGGGTAGGGAGTAGCGTGGTAGCAACGCCGAAAGATCGTCGGAAGGGTGACGAAATGGGTAGGGAGTTACGACGAAATCGTCGTCGCAACTATAGCAACTTCATCAAGCCTTTCTGTTGATTCATCGGTGGTTGTCGTCGAAATTGTGACGAAGAAGCAATTTAAAAAAAAAAAAAAAATTCGTGGAAATGTACCATTGCGGAGACTGACGACTAATCATACATACAGACTGCATATTGGTTTGATGCTTCAAACAATGCATTTCTTATATTGAAAAGTGCATTACCTTATTGAGCTTCTCTTTGTTTTGAGAATAGTTCAATATTCTCTACTTAACAAGGCCAACCACGTGACAGTGGAAGCTCATTTGGCCCCTTCCCCCCCTCACATCACTCTCAATTACCCATACCCAATCATATAACATTAATCATAGATTCATCCATTAATAACATATAACATTCATTCATTCATCCATTAATAACATATAACATTCATTCATTAACATATAACATTCATTAATTAACATATTCACATTCATTCATTAACATATAATATTCATTCTTTCAGCTTTTACATATTATCAAAAATATGGTTGTCATGATATGATTACAATCACTTTTTTTTTGTTTCTTTTTTAAAGCTACATAAAGCTGAAGTGGAGTATCATTTTCTAAATCAATATATGTCCCCCCTTTAGTTGTTCTACCCTTTGCTTGTGATCTTAATGTACGCGTAGTCCTGCTCATGACGGATGCCGCTTCAAGGGGGGATCTGCTGCAATAAGAAAGAAATGTTAAACTGATATGTTTTATTACTATTGTTACAAGTATTTCATTAATTAAAAGAACATTAGAGTGGTTCTCTTTACTTGATGGGTCCACATCATGTTCTTGAACTTTTGTTATAGACTCATGCTCAACATGTTGAACACCCTCTAAATCCTGATCTGCAGTTGAAACATGAAAGGTTATATTAATTAATACACCAATTGAAATTAAATATGTTTAAGAGAACATGAGGGTGGTCCTCTTTACCGGATGGGGCCACATCATGTTCCTGATCTTCTCTAGCCTGATCATGCTCAACACGTTGATCATGGTCTACATGCTCTAAAGTTGAAACACGAAAGGTTACATTAATTAATACACCAATTGCAATTAAATATGTTTAAAAGAACTTTAGAGTGGTCCTCTTCACCTGATGGGGCCACATCATATTCTTGATCTTCTCTAGCCTGATCATGCTCAACATGTTGATCACGCTCTACATGCTCTAAAGTACCAAGATGCACACCATGACCTTCATCTGCACGTTCTGCTCCACCCTCACCAGGCTGCATTCTAATGTCATGTGCAGTATTATCATTGCTTGAATGTTTAAAAAAAATAGGCACATAATTACTTGATGGTGGAAATTAATATTGAATAGATTGCACAAATATTCAATTTTTAATAAACTTTATTGAGTTTATT
>VDFB02047230.1:224928895-225033813 GCA_007258455.2 Sequoia sempervirens | reverse complement strand
ACCAAGGAAGGGAACTTATATTAATTTGGTCTCCATCGCTATTCAATTGAATGAAATTTTTCATTGCATGATTGGCTTCCTGAATGTCACTACAAATTTTGACAATTTTTTCTTTGTCATGCCTTCTATCTAATATTTTCCATAGCGTTTATGTTATATTTTTAATGCATTGTATCAAACAAATGCACAATTTGTAGTTGCTCATAGTAGGGCAACCTACTAAATTAATGCAGGATAACTTCAGTCCTTGTGGAAGCAAGGTATTTAAATATACGGCGACCTTCATAGGAAGCATATAAGTTAAACAAAATTAACAACAACAATCATTATCATTTACAACATGAGTAAACACAACACAATATAAAAAATATAAATTAAAACATATCATATATGATAGATAAACAATTTGATCTGATGTATAACCTTGACGATTAATTCTATTATATTCCAACTTCCATAGGTGAGGTGACATTCTTCGTGGTTTTGATGTAGTCTCCTTTTTCCCATTGAAAAGATGTTTTTCAGTAGTTTGATACTTATTATTTCTATGGAGGAAGTGCCTATACTCATCAAACACTTGCTTTCCTAAACTTGTTGAACGATGAGATTTCATCTTTGGACCACAAATTGGACATGCAAATTTTCCCTTTGTTTGAAGACCTGCAAGATGATATATAATTGGATTAAATATGTCAATTTTTATAATTATATATAATGAATAGATTATTTTAAAAACATTCATGATATCTACTTTATCAAATTAAATATTGTTAAAGTGCAGTCGAACGTTATAACATACCACAAAAATGTGTTAGCCCTGGGGCATCATGAATTGTCCATACAAGCATTGCATGGAATTGAAATTGTTTTTGTCCTATTGGTCTAGAGACGTCATGCATAGTGACGCCATTCCATAACTTTAGTAACTCGTCGATAAGAGGCTCAATATATACATTCATATCTTTCACTTGGTACTTACCTAGTTGAATGAACATAAACATTACATAATTATTATAACCATTTTACTGCAATATATATACATTAATGTACATGACTATTGAATGAAAAAAATATAAGTCATTATGCAATAAATAAGACAAATGAGATGATCCTACGTTAAAGAAAATTGATGTAAACAAATATCTGGAACAATCATTGACAACATTATGTGCTCCCTCTTTATTAACATCCATGGAGGAATGTTATTGTTGATAGCAAAAACAGGCCACACTGAGTAAATAGATCTCAACTCTCCAAATGGATTGACACCGTTTGCTCCCAATGAAAGCCTGAGATTACGAGGTTCTTCTTTAAAGTGTGGCCATTTTTCCTCCATGTCCCTAAATGTAGAACCATCTGCAGGCATTTGAAGAATGTCATCTCCACTTCTATTCCGTGCATGGTAATCCATCAATTGCGCTAAGCTTTCTCACCTAAATAATCGTTGCATACGTGGAATAATGAGAATATAATGAAAAACCTTGTGAGGCACCTTTTTTGTTACTTGATCTGTTCGATATCTACTGATATGACATTCTGGGCATTCTGTTGCAAATTCCTATTGTTTATGATATATAATATGATCATTGGTACACGCATCTATTGCTTGATACTCCATTTCGATATTTTTCATAATGCCAAATAAATCTCGGTATGAGCAAGGTAAAATTTTTGATGGTGGTAACAAAATTCACCAATCAATCTACAACAAAAAATAATTTGTTAATATAAAGAATATTAATGGTACATATTTCATCCTTTATTTACTAGTGATGAACTAACAACAATTAAAATAGATGAAAAAAGATGACATATATGACATACCTTAACATCCGTGAGATTGCTATGTTTGATAAACCATTCATAACCTTCAAGTTCAATAGAAACAATACAACAGAGAGAAGAGTTGTTTTAGAGCCTTCATAAAGAGGCTCGTATGCCTTGTCAAGTACAGGTAAATCATGAACATCATCAAACTCATCTTGATCATCATGATCAGCTCTACTACTAAATGTGGCATGGATCAATGTATTCGTACCATCATCTTCAACTGTGTTTTCTGGCACATGATCATCTTCTTCCATAGGATCATTAATTTTATCTTCGATATTCACAGCTCCATGTTCATCCGCTTGCAAAACCACATTCTCCAGGCCGTGATAATCCATATCATCTACCCTAAGGTGCCCCATCTTTATAATAATGGTAGACACAAATAAACCATGATCATGATCAAGTGATTATATATATATATATATATATATATATATATATATATAAAATGTTAAAACAATATAAACATTTACAAATTCAATCATTATAAACACATATAATGAACAACTTACCAATGGACGATAATCATGCCCCCCTTCAATGTGACCATGCTGCCTACAATATTTCTCAGCTGTTGTGATTAAAAGTCATCTCGTCTTTAAGCCCTTGCAATTATTGCAAGGACAATAACATTTCCCATCACCCTTTCTTTTCAATCTAGTCCACAATCTATCAAGTGTCTCTTCATTTTGTTCTGGACTAATATTATTTGACATGATTTTTCTTTACCAAATTTGACTATTTAGATCTTCAAAAAATATCAAACTCACACTCCAATAATTTTTATTCATAGACAGGTAACATAATCTAATAATTCTGATATTTTACACCAAAAAAATTTGGCATGCAATTACCCCTGCAAAAGAGAAGATAGTCTGAAGTTAATGACCCCAAAAAACACTTTACAATGCTAATTCTAAAACTTATTAAATTCTGATTTTACTATGATTTCCAACCGTTAAGACTCTTAAAATTAGAATATTAAACTTGATCACAAAATTCCTACAACAATGGAGGTAGCGAGCTAGTTAGAGCAAGTGACCCATTCCTAAGGAACAACGAGTCAGAATCATCATTGCTAATGTCAATACAGATTTATCCTTTTAGTTAAAGATGCAATGTGTCACTTCTTATGACGAGCTTATCCCTAGGGCCCTCAACATTGAGAGAGCCCTAATAAAAAACAACAGAAGCATTGCAGAGCATGATTAGGGTACAAACCCTAGGCCTCTGTAGAAACATAAACAATAACTATAGCGGATTAGTGAGGTTGCAATACCATAAAGATTGAGACATTGTAGGTAATAACAAAAATCTTGCAATCTAAAGATTGTAGCCAATAACAAGCACACTATGTAGCTTACTGACATTTGTAAATGCAATCTACTGTAAGAAGAATGACAGTCACTTGAGATGTGACAGTCAAAAACAGGCTAAGCAGTGACAAGATAATAAAGCTCAAACCTTGCATAGTAAAGTGGAGATTTTAACAATGAGTTTCCTTACCCCCTTGCTGACCTTAAGGGTTTTTCAAATGCTTTGGTAGTGTTAGACAAGGCAAATGCAATCAAGGAATGACTGTCCAAATGAAGTAACAGTGGTAATCATAGGTTCAATGTTTCTTCTTAGCCATTAATATTGTATAATGGAGGTAGTGGATTGCATGTTTGAGCAGTGTTTTGAGACTCACCAAAGATGGAAAAATAGTGAATAATACCTTGTGGACTGTGAAGTAGTGTCAATAAGGTTGAAGGATCTTAAGAACTACAATACCATGAAACAATGAGTCCCCATAGTAAGTAGGCAGCCTATAGGGCATAGTTTGATTTTATAGAAGGATGCTCATGAAAGGAATCTTCAAGTGATAGTGAGTGAGCTGTTTGAGATTGCAGCTGAGGGTGCAATACCCAGTCTTAAAGGAAGTTAGCAAAGCAGTAAATGTGTAAGAAAATTGAATCATACACAACAAACAATTCACAATGTTATCTTCCATAATGCCTTGAGTTTGAAGACAAAAATCTCATTGCATCTTCATGATGAAAGTGGTGAGCTTAATGGTCAATCACTGGCAACCATGATTTTAAAACATGTTATTATGCTTATGGAGGCAACATTTTAAGCAAGGCAGTGAGTGGTGGTTTGGAACAATGGCAGGTATGAAGGACTTGCTTTATATGCATACTATGCAGTCTAGCTTAAGACAACATTCTTAGAAGAGATTGAAGGTGGATTATGGAACTCAAGGGTTACCATGAAAAGGATTAAAGCAAAGACTGAGATCTATTTAAAAGCCAAGGTCATGAAGATATTAAAGATGTCACATGCAAAAACCTAGTAGCTGGAGTAATAAATATAGTGCCAAAGAGGATAGTGTGCTGGGGCAGATTTAGGAAATCTCCACATTATCTAATTACAGGGAAATACATCATTTATTTATTTTTTTAATTAAAAGAAATCATTCTAAACCCTATATAGGATACATTGATACTTCAAAAGCCTCTGAAGGAATTTGAGATTATGCAAATATATGTCAAGTAACATTCATAAGGTTTAGAAAATCTTGATCACTCTCTAGAATAGCCCATTAAACATGGGTTGTGCTTGAATGCACTACATAATTGATATAACACAACCACTTGCATATCAACCAGAGTTATAGGCTCTTTATTGCAGCAAGAGGTAATCACTCTTCGATCATGCTATAATTACATCCTAACCTGTTAAACTTGAGACAACCTGAATGCACCCAATGATGATTGACACCTACATTATACAACCCAATTAACTACATTATATGAGTGCCTCCATTTCTATCACAACATAGCCACATTAAACTTGGGTCACACATGAATGCATCTTGTATTTGTTATAGCACAACTGTGCCACATGACCAATACAGTTATGGATCACATAATTACAGTCACAAGAATCTGTTCCTCCATTGTGATCTTATGGTGATTCCACACAACAAAATCTAGATATGAAATTCTCAAAACCCTTAACCTCTAAAAATGAAATCTGATGAGATGTTGCTTTAAAATATGATTTTCAAACCTGGAACTACAAATCTGACTTCACAACTGAATTATGCAAAAAGACAATGACTACCCTCAACCTGGATATCTTCTTGAATTTTTTCTAATTTTTCCTAAGAAAATCGTCCTTAGTTCTCCACAAACTATCTCAAGTAGAGCAAAACATGTCGCAATAAATCAGGTGCGAACTCACTTTTCTTTATGTCGGCCACAATTTGTTTTTTTTTTAATTTTTCATGTTTGTTGAAAATTCGATGAAAATAATAGCCGACATTTCGACGAACCCAGGTTCATCTAAATTTCGATGAACGTCGGGGATAAACTTTCAAAAAATTGGAAATTACACATCAAATTTTACAAGCACCCAACGAACATCGAATTTTACATATTTCGTCAGACAGTTTCGTCATATTTTGCAGTCAAATGTATTAGTGGAAGAAGAAAAGAATGAAGAGGATAAGCCTGAGGAAGAGGCTGAAGCCAAAAGGAGCCTAGAAGCAGAACATCATGAGAAACATGGACAACAACAAGAGGAAAGGGAAAAGGCCTTTGAAAGGGAAAAAAGCCCCAAAGAACACACAACCATCAAATCCCCAAAGAAGGAAACAATATTCATCCAAGATTTTGATGAAGAAGAGGAAGAAAAGATAGAGAAGGAGACTTCGGGTGGCAAAGTAATGGAAATTCAACGTACCCATGAGGAAGAAGGTGATCATGATCACCGAAAGGGGAATCTCAGATGCCTGAATGGTTCAAAAATCAATTGGAAAATAAAACCCCGACCCCAAGGGATCCAAAGGTGAGACTCGAAGCCATCTTGGCTCGAGCACAAATAAGTACAAGGAAAGAGAAGAAACCGAGGGTTAGATCCCACCTGACAATGGATGCTTCGAGATCCAGGACCGTGCAGATAGCCACCTTGGTGATGGGAGAAGAAGGGGTCGGCTATAATATGTATACCCTTGATTTCGGAACAACTACAAGAGAAAAAAAGATTGACCATCTTCAGGGGTCCATTGCCACCATTGTGCACCAAATTTATAAGGATAAGACATCTAAGGAGGAGCTAAAGGCACAAGTGGTAGACTTGACAACCTATATTCAACAATGGTCTTCCACCGAGGAGCTTCCCACCACATCATCCACGCCACCACAGTTGCTGTCCAAGGACTATATTGACAAGCTAGAAAGGAGAAAGAATTGGACGAAGGCCATAAAGGATTGGTTCTAACAAGTCCTCTACAATTGAAACATGGGCATTGGCCGCACTGTCAGGACAAACAAAATTTTCTTAGAGGTGCAAAAGCTACTCGAGGGAATAAATAAATTCTGCATTGACTTCCCAGAGTTATACAAGATTACATATCCCAAACTTGAGGCTATCCTCAAGATACCTGAGAAATCCTAGGAGAATGAGCTTTCTTTGGTAAAAGATGACCACTGGCTTGTGGATACATGGAAGCTAGGCTTGGACCACATGAAGGAAATATTGGAACGAGTGCTCCATGAAGTGGAGCTTGATATTGATTGGGTCAAAGAAGTCAAGATGGCCCGTGAAGAATATCTGAGACTAATGACAGATTTTGATATGCCCGCCATTGAGCTAGACCCAAAGAAGATAAAACCATACTTTCATAAGAATATGGAGAAGGGGACCACATATGCACTTACGCCAGATTTTATAGGTTTTTCTACATGAGCCTTCGCTCAATCTGAGTAGGTGATAAAACATACGCAAAAATGTGACAAGGACTGGAGGAAGCAATAAGGAAATCTGATTATTGATGATGAATTCCTCACAAAGTAGCTACAACAAAGCAATCAGCTAAAGGCCAAAAGAGCTACAGTGTTGCCCACAAAAGGAAAAAATAGGCTAAAAGAAAAAATGTAATTTTAAATTGTAAAATATTTAGGGGTAGGTGAAACCCTAGTTTGTAATGAATCTTGGCCACACAATGAGATAGAATCTTGGCCATTCATTTTTCTTTTTGGACACTATAAATAGGGGGTCTCCTCTCATTTTCGAGAGAGAGTTGAGTTGTTGTAAAGACATGCTGCTAGAATGTTAATAGAAATTCATTTATTTGGTGGATTATTGAGTTCCAACTTCATGTTGCATGATTCTTCTTCTCATAGTTAGTGAATTTGGATGGATTTACTTTGTTGTTCTATGTGTTTTAACTTGCTTTGATAGATTAGTTAATGTTGTTCATTTGTGGTGAAGAATTATGTCGTGTTGATGCCCTTCCTTGTTCATACTTTTTGTTGTTTATTGATGATAAACTGTAGTGTAAAGCTAGTCTAACATTATATGAATGTTGCACTTAAATTCTATCTCTTGTTCATGCTTTATGGTGAATGAAAGGTTGAAAATCTGCAGACCTTAGAAGATTGCATTGGTTTCATGAGACTATAAATTGATTTGATTAAGTGGAACTTTGTTTTGGGAAGGTTGTGCATTGTAGGGTCCTCTATTATCACTATTCATTGGTAGTTTTAGGTCTAGGAACTTCCCTCTTTCCCTGCCCTTTTGACTTTTCTTTTAAATAGGTGCTTTAGATAAAGTTCATTGCACATTGTAAAGCCAAATATAAAGATCAAAGTGGAGTTTGATATTGTTGTCCTTAAATTGCAGCAGTAGAGAAACACTTCAAAAAACATTATAAACTCCATTTGAAGAACCAATTCCCATCCAACTTGACTTGCATAAGGCTTCCCTATGATTACCAGCAAAATCACATTGAACCAACTGAGATATTCCAAGCATGTCATGACCTGACACCCAAGAGACCTTGGGGTAATTTTCAGCAACTTGTTGTTGGAGATTGCCTTTCAAGAGAGGTAATGCACCTATGCATTGCCTATGTTGAGAAGGTGCAAAAAAACCCATCAACGGTTCTTTGTGAACACGTGATTCTATACTGGATTTATGATTATGTGGGTTTTGGCCCTGCAATGTGGAGTTGTTCTTTGTGGAAACTTTGTGTGAGTTGGTGCATGTCTCACTTTATGTGATGATTCATGGCTTTATATGTTGTGCAAGTTGGCTTACCCAGCTAGTGGACTTTAGATTTTTTTTTGTTGCTAGTAGGGGGAGCGGATCTCAATGGGGGCTTGACGCACAAAGTGGCAGGTCTAGGGTAACTCATTGAGAGTTTCTTAATAAGTGATAACCTAAAATAAATTAGGGGTTGGGTAGTTCACATTAATCAAGATAATGCCTCACCCATGGCTCAAGTTCTTGTTTAGGCTTGAGATGAGTGGAAAGGTCTGGAAAATCAAGATCAACTACTTGGCTCGACTGGAAGGTTTGTTGATCTCACATGAGTTTGTATGGAGGTTTGACGACCAGTAGAGGTGGTTCAGGGTAACCCAGGATGGGGGTCTAATAGCCTAGGAAGGTTATGCCAGGGTAACCCATAACAAACTATGTGATGACACTCCTCCCTATAGCAACCTTGTACACCTTGTTGGTTTTCCCCTTGTTCTTGTACCTTTGGAATCAATTACTCTTTATGTTTTTGGTTTTTACTCTTGTATGTTGGAGTCATGTTAGCCTATGTCTGCTTGATTGTTTATGTAGTGGGTCCTTATTGTCATCTCCTATCATGGGGAGTGGACCTTACGGTTACACATGGTCGGGTGGAATGTGCTATGCACTCCATTCGGTTTCCAATTGATGTACATGAGCATGAAGTTGTACCATATGTTGTGATCACAGATGGATGTTTATGTGTTGTTATGGATGTATGTACGTTGTTTATTGATTCTATATTATGGTTTTAAAATGTATACTCTTGAGTATATATTTATCAATATGGAATTGAGTCATGTTAGGAGTGTTCACAAGTAATGCAGTCATGCTACCCAAGAGGACTAGATAAATGTTGTGTATGTATAGTCTCATTATTAGTGTTGTGTGTTAATTTACATTTCATAATTGTTTTACTTTTAAAAAAAATGTACCATAATTGTTAGTTTTTATGTCATCCTTTGGGGTTTCATGGTGGGGTGTTACACTAATATGAACAACTTGCTAACCCTATGAGCATCCGCATACTTCTTTTTTTTGTCCTGTGTTGCCACCAAATGCTCCCTAATACAAACAACCTGCTGCTCCATCTCCTGAAGCATCTCTAGTTGTAGAAGAACTCTATCCTCAAGATGATCCCAACTCAGTGGTGTTTGACAAGGATGACCATACAATGCCTAAAAAGGGGGCATACCAATAGAACTGTGGTACCCATTGTTATACACAAAATCCACTAAGTACAAATAATCCTCCCAACGAGACTGTTGATTCATGAAATACATCCTGAGCATATCCTCAAGAACCTAATTAACCCTCTCAGTCTTCCCATCTATCTCTGGATGGTAAGCAAAACTAAAGTTCAACTGAGTCCCCAAGGCATGCTACAAGGACGTCCAAAGTGCTGAAGTGAACACTAGATCTCTATCAAAGATAATCCTATGAGGAATCCCATGCAATTTGACTATATCCTCCATGAAAATACTAGCCACTAAAGAAGCATGGTATGAAGACTGAATAGGAGAGAAGTGTGCCACCTTCATCAACCTGCCCATGGTGACCATGATGGCATCCTGATGACAAGAAGATACTAGAAAGTTGACTATAAAATCGATTGAAATGATGTCCCTTTTCCATTATGGAACAAGATGCGGTTGCAAAAGACTTGTGGGGTGCTGGTGTTTTGCCTTAACCCTTTGGCACTCCAAACACCTCGAGAAAAAATATGCAATGTCCCTCTTCATCTTGGACCAAAAATATAACTAACGGAGGTCTACGTGCATCTTCTTGACACCTGGATGAGCTGAGTAGGGTGCTTGATGCGCCTCTAAAATAATTAGGGTACGAAGACCCTTTGAAGGAGGGACACAAATGTGACTTAAATGCGGTAAGAGACAATCTAAATTAAGAGAATAACCTACAAATCTACCCTCCAAATCTTTTCTAGACTCAACCTCCAAATTCACCTCCTGATACCAACTATTTGTAGGAAGCGCTATAAGAATCCGACTCCTCAAATCTACTCCAAGAGTCACTGCTGCAAGCTCATGCCTCTGCCGACTGAAAGCATCTGCTATAACATTCTGCTTACCCTAGATATACTTCACCTCAAATTCATACTCACACAAGAACTCCATCCTCCGCCTCTGCCTAGCATTCAAGTTTGGATGCATGAATATGTACTGTAAACTACAGTGATCACTATGCAACTCAAACCGATGCCCCAATAGAAAATGTATCCATCTCACCAATGCATGAACAATGACAGCTAACTCCAAGTCATGTGTAGGATAGTTCAAATCGTGATCCTTGAGTTTACGAGACTCATAGGCTATCACACAATGATCCTACATCAAAACTACTCCTAGACCCTCCAAAGATGCATCACTACACACCACAAAGTCTTTGGTAGGATCATGAACTACCAAAATAGGTGCACTAGTCAACCTTTCCTTGAGAGTCTGAAAGGATTCTTGGCACTATTTTGACCAAATGAAATTCTTCCCTTTCCTCTGAAGGGAAGTTATAGGGTGAGCTATCTTTGAAAATCCTTGCACAAACTGTCGATAATAACTTGCTAAACCCATAAAACTACGAACCTCTGAAACATTAGTGGGCCTGGGCCAATCTATGATGGCTTGGATCTTCGAAGGATCCACAAAAATACATTATCCTAAAATGACATGCCCCAAATATCTCACCTCTGTTTGAAAGAATTCACACCTAGCAAAGTCCGCATATAGTTGATTCTCCCTCAGACATTGCACCTACTGCAAATGCTCCTCATGCTCCTCCATAGTCCTCGAGTAAATCAAAATATCATCCAAAAAAATAAGAAAAATCCTATCAAGATAGGTGTGGAACACTCCATTCATCAAGCTCATAAGTACAGACGGTGCATTCGTCAACCCAAACGACACAACGGTAAACTCATAGTGCTCGTAATGAGTGTGAAATGCAGTCTTATGAATGTTTTCCTCAAAGATACGTAGCTAATGATACCCCAACTTTAGGTCAATATTCAAAAACACCTTGGCTCCCTTAATATGATCAAAGAGATCATCAATCCTCAGTAAGGGATATCTATTCTTCACCGTCACTTTATTTAGTTGTTGATAATCGATACACAACTAAAGGGATCCATCCTTTTTCTTCACAAAAATGATTGGTGCTCCCCAAGGAGAAACAATAGGATGGATGAACCCCTTAACCAATAAATCCTCTAGCTGCAACTAAATCTCCTTAAGTTCTTGAGTAGTCATCTGATACAGAGCTTGAGAAATAGGCTTCACTCTGAGAACAAGTTTATTCTAAAATTGATGTCATGCTTAGGTGGAATCCCTGGAATCTCATTAGGAAAGACATCTACAAACTGCCTAAGGATAGAATGATCATTGAGGGACACCTCTCGACTCTCCCCTAACTCCAAATCATTAACCATTACAACAAACAATTGGCAACCTTGATGCATACATCTCCTTAATTGCATAGCAGAAATCATACGCAAGGAGATGGTCCTCTAAATGCCAACTACCTCTACCTCTCTACCTAAATGAAAGATCCCCAACCCAAATCTGGTCTGATATCTGAGTTTTGTCTTTTCATAGTCTTTGACCAACGAATAGGAAGGGTTTTGTTTTTGCATTTTTTTGATTTTTTGTGTATTTTTGCTGAAGGTTGATTTATGCAACAATATTGCAAACTAGAAGGAATAGAATTGTTGCTAAAACTTAAATGAGTCATACAATTTAAATAAAGAGCAATAGTGATGAATTTATTGGCTCAAATTTCATTATACATATCACAAATTTGCATATAATGATCTGATATAAACTTGAATAGTAAGGACAACCCCTTTTCAACTTCTTCCCAGCTTCACAAATCTTCCCTAGGGTCTGATATGAATTTCCAACTAACTTAATATGCGAATCAGATCTGATAATTGGTATGAAACCCTTTGTAGCACCTATGATTTGAAGCCTGTGACTCTTGAAATGAAGCAATAGCTGAGATAAGGTATAAAATGAACTTCCAAGGCCTTGAGAAGACTTATACTACTTATGGTTGCCCCTGATCTATTGTAATATGTTGATATAATACTGCTACAAACTTAGATTTGCAAAATATATATCTGAAACTCATCCAAATAAGCCCAAATGAAGACCTAAGGTAGGCCCTCCCCAAAGGTGAACTGGGTTCTCATCCAATCCACGATAGCCTTTGAGAGTTTCCATTCCCAGAAGGCTGAAGCAATGTTGAAACCCTTGTTTAGAGCTCAAACCTGCAAAGTGTTTTGTAAAAATGAGAGTAGAATTCCCAAAAAAGAGCCCAATAGTTTTCTTTATAACCTCTCATGGACTTTTTGATAAAAATCAATAAAATATTCCCCTTGAGGGTCTTTCCTCATCCAAAGAAAAAGGCCACTTTTTACAAACAACTTGAGTTGCTAGGATGGGGGAACTTTTCACTATTCACCTTATGATTTTCAGTTACTATTTACTTTTCACTATTCCATTAAAGCAACCTTAATATTTTCATTTTATTTCTAGATTCATCAACTGAAATCCAAACTGAAAGGCTCGTAAGGCTCCTAGCTAGACTCCAAGCCCTCAATTGGGTCCCCTAACCATGTTGCTGACCTACGTGAACCCTAATAGTAGGCCAATCACCGCTATAGTCTGAGCTTCCTAAGGAAGGGAAATTACAGTCCTCCCTTCCCAGAGATTTTTTTCCCTCAAACAATCTGCACCTGCATGCCGAAACCAAATATCGAGATCCCATATCCACCTCAAGAATGCTTCTCCGCCAATCCGTTGTGCTACTTTGATATAAACATCACTATGCCTGAAGTTGTGAAGCAACTCATTATGATCCATAAGAAACAATGTAACAATCATGTGAATCTCAGAATCCCAAATCATCCTACGTGCATAATCAATCAAGTCAATCTGCCATGTGCTACTATTATAAATGAGAACATCATCTATCCAACTAAGAACCTCACTCCAGTAGAAACCATAGGCACCTCTAATGTCAAAGGATGATGGGAGCTCATCATTATACCAACCTCTAACAAAGAAGGATGATCCCAATCTTTCCAAATTCCCCAACTAGCTACTACCCTAAAGGACCAAACTAAAGTCTCTGTGATCAATAGTATGAAACAACCATCTATCACCATTTTGAGAACTCTAACCTAATGAACTATGGCTGAAAATTCCATGTTAAAAAATGTAGAGCAACCCTCTATCCTTGTGTTGTAACTCAAAACCCAAAGATTTGAATATGAAGTACTATTGTCCTCTACATTCTCCATGATTTCTTCTTCATTTACCAAATATACTCTCCAAATGTGATCAAGGAATGATATTGTTCTGAAACAAAGGCACAATGTCAAACCTTGCATTCAATGTGGTTCTTCAATTCTTATCACATATTCTTGCATAAGAACAAGATCAATGAAACCATGTAAAGATAGGAGATGGTCGATCACCAACATGAGGCCCACCTTAAATTTGTACCTTCCACATTTTCCTTCATAGTTGCTATCATAGCCTATTGTCCTAAGGTGTGTGACATACTGAAAAATCCTCTCATGAGTTGTCAAACTTTCCACCTCAAGGCTGCTATTATAAAGACCAGCAACTAAAGTGAAGTCAATGATGTCTATATACCCATGCATAAAAAGAAACCATCTCATACACCTTACCTATCAAGTGATCGTGCCTCCACACACTCCAATCCAACCCAAAAACTAATGTAGAACCAGATATATCTAAATATACAATGTATAACCATGTAGGACAGCCACATGTCAACCATGAATCCATGAAAATTATGTCACAAACCAACCAATAAACAACTGCATAAGCATATGAAATAGGTGACAAATCCATAGTTGTATTGTAGTTGTCTCCATTAATACCCAAAGTCAAACTAGGAGTGGCTGATCCATTGAACATATCACCCATAAAATCATGATACACCTTAATGAAATTGTCAACATTAACTGAAAACTCAAAATTTTGGATGTTAGATAGCTCTTGCTTCTCATCATCCATGGAGTCATTTGAATCAAAATCCTATTGAAGATGAAGCTTGGCTTGATGAGCCATCAACTTGGCTTGCCTTGCCCTCTCTAGCCAATCATCATTCAACCTTTGGGATTGAGTCATATCTACTGCTCCAAAGTGTCTAAACCCAGTCCTAACATGAGATATATCATGTGACTTATCATGACCAAAGCGTGCATCATGTGTACCCACCATATTAGAATTATCATGACTCATTTCCCTATGATTAGAAGCACCAAAATCATGAAAAAGGGAGGATGAATCATTACTGTTATAAATAAGAGAATTAGGACCAAATTGTTTCCTTGTATCCATACCTTTGGAGTCATCAAAGTTAGAGAAAAATAGCATGCTCTTCGCTGTCCCATTTTTAGTCTCATATTCAAGTTCCTTAAGCACAATGTGTTTACCCATATGAGTAAACTCTAACACCATCTTGTTGAAGTCTTGGAAAAACCTTCCAAGAGACTTCAACCATTGCACACCAAGTACCACATCTGACTCTCCACCAATTCCTACAATAAAGTATTCATCTGTGAAAGAATAATTATCCAATGCAGTGGATAATCGTGGTATCCTCCTTGTGCAACTCATTTTGGAACCATCCGCTAGCATGACTTGGAATCCTTCAAACTCTTCAGCTTCTAGTCCCATATTGGCTACAAATCCCTCATTGATGAAACTATGAGTAGCACCACTATCTACCATGCATAACACTCGTTGTTCCTTCATAATTCCTTGCCATACAAAAGAGTGATATCTAGGAACACCGAAAAGAGTAGCAATAGTGCCATGTACAACATCAGGTGTATCAAATTGCATAAACTCAGTCTTCAAACAAGAGACATCATCAAAAATTTCATGTATAATACTTGCCTCTTGTAGTCCATCAATAGTAGGAATGGTACCACTACTTTCTTCATAAATATTAGTGGCAATGTTATTAGAAAAGTGGAGTATATCACTGTTGTTCCCAAATTGAAGATTAAGATTGATTTCAGTCTTTGTTTCATTGCCTATGAGATCTTCCATTTCTTGTTCAACCTGTATACATTCCTTAGTTGGAAGAAACATGGATCTAAAGTTATTTTCCCTTTGTTTTCATGTTTGTTCCCTGTATTTGCAGTGATCTCAAATTTCTTGCAATCGTTGTTGTGCTTGGGCAGCAAGTGCCTTAGCCTTTGATGCTCTTAGACTCCACTTATTGCACATGTCTAGTGTCTTTCCCACATCACCCATGTTATGGTACAAAGAATCATATCTTAGGTGGCTTATTTACTCATCAACAAGAGTCATTAGGTTGTTGTTACCATTATGAGTGCAGGAAGAATCCAACCTATGTGCCGAAATTTCTATAGGCCCACCATCTAAAAGAGAATTAGGCACAATTTTCTTACCATCTACCATAAACTCCAACTCCATTTTGTTGAAGTCTTGGAGAAACCAAACATTATCAAAATGCAAGATCTTTTTAGTAAGCAACCTTTTAGTCTCTTTGTTCAACTTTTTAAAACAAAATGCTTCATAAGATCTTAACAATTATCCTTTCACTGTAGAAGATGCATGAATAACTGAAATGAATTCAAATATATTCCATTGCACATACATGGAAATATCACTTGTGGTTGGCCCAACAAGTGTGTATTTATTATCATCATTTTTTTGAGCCTTCAAGGGGCTCTCTAAAAGAGGGAATTCATAAACTTCGTAATGCAAATTGGACCAAACTGAAACTCTTGCATCATACCTCCTTTCTTCATCACACAACTCAGCATGCTCTTCTTGTGGGCTTACCTCAAGAAGCTCTTCACTTGTATGCCCATCATCCACACATTCTTCCCTTGGAAGAAACAAGGACCTAATGTATGATTCTCTTTGTTTTTTTGCATTATCAAGATGATTGCATCTTTCGTTGACCTCATGCAAGTGTTGTCTTGCATGGGCAACAAGAATTTTGGCCTTCTTAGCTCTTAGTGACCACCCATCACACAACCCTTGTGTCCTTATAACATCTTCCGTAGTGAGGTGAATAAAATCGAGAATTTTGTGGTTTGAATCCACAATATATACCTCATGTGTAGCACTCTCAACTTGAGTATCATCATAGGAGGACTCAACAACATCATTACCTTCATGTGAAATGCATGCTACTACATGACTAGAACTACTGTTGCAAAAATCAGAATAGGTGTCAAACCTTGGTGTCATGTTTTCAATACCTTTAATGGGATGACCCATGATTGTAAGCCTTCCACTTTGTGATCAACATGATGACTCAATGGTGTGTTATGTATCTCCATTTGATCCAAAGTTATTTCTTCTTTAGGACTCCCACATGATGACTGATTTTCGCATTCATTGTGATCACTTGTAGGCTGCAAACTACAAACAAGTGTTTCTTCCTTTCCTTGGTCTTGCACATTAAACTCTTCACCTTTTCCAGTGCCTTTTCTTTTGTTGTTGATATGGACTTGAAAACTTTAAATCATCCTCATCCTCATTCGATATTCCCAAGAATTGTGTGAAAGAAAGCATGTCTTGTATCTTTTGAGGAAGAGAGCAATACTTGTCATAGTTGGCTATAATTGCTTTATTTGTTGGTGAAGCATGAGAACTCTTAGTTTCTCTTGTAGATGGATATGAACCAGTAGTGTATCTAATTTTCCTCGAAAGGGAATCCTCAACATGCTCCAATTTATAGATGATCTTGTGTTGTATTTGTTCAAATTATTTCCATGGTTGTTTATTGCTAAACAACCCTGCCATGATGACCTATCTCGATATCCAAACTAGAAACCAATCCACTGTAGTATACACAACTTGAATTCACCCAAGAGGCTAGCAGAATCTAGGCTCTGATACCACTAAAAGATCCCCAACCCAAATCTAATCTGATTTTCTGAGTTTTGTCTTTTCACAGTCTTTAGCCAATGAATAGGAAGGGTTTTGTTTTTGTGTTTTTTTTATTTTTCTGTGTTTTTGCTGAAGTTTGATTTATGCAACAATATTCCAAACTAGAAGGAATGAAATTGCCACTAAAACTTAAATGAGTCATACAATTCAAATAGAGAGCAATAATGATGAATTTATTGGCTCAAATTTCATTATACATACCACAAATCTACATATAACAATCTGATATAAACTTGAACAACAAGGACAACCCCTTTTCAGCTTCTTCTCAACTTCACAAATCTGCCCTAGGGTCTGATACAAATTTCTAGCTAACTTAATATGTGAATCAGATCCGATAATTGGCATGAAACCCTTCGTAGCACCTAGGATTTGAAGCCTATGACTCTTGAAATGATGCAACAGCTGAGATAAGGTATAAAATGAGTTGCCAAGGCCTTGAGAAGACTTATACTACTTATGGTTTCCCTTGATCTATTGCAATATGCTGATATAATACTGTTGCAAACTAAAATATAAAAATATATATTTGAAACTCATCCAAATAGGCCAAAATGAAGACTCAAGGTAGGCCCTCCCCAAAGTTGAACTGGGTTCTCATCCAATCCACGATAGCCTTTGAGAGTTTTTGTTCCCAGAAGGCTGAATCAATGTTGAAACCCTTCTTCAGAGCTCAAACTTGCAAAGTGTTTTGTAAAAATGAGAATAGAGTGCCCAAAAAGGAGCCCAATAGTTTTCTTTATAACCTCTCATGGACCTTTTGATAAAAATCAATAAAATATTCCCCTTGAAGGGTCTTTCCTTATCCAAAGAAAAATACCACTTTTAAAAAACAACTTGAGTTGCTAGGATGGGGGCACTTTTCACTATTCACCTTATGATTTTCAGTTACTATTCACTTTTCACTATTCCATTAAAGCAACCTTAATATGTTGTTGTCCACCCTTAGCAGGTGCATGATGGGTCATAGAGGAACCCACTACTTGAGAATGAACACCTCAGGACCTAAAGCTTGCTGGAGGTTCACTACCAATTTGCACACCCGTATGACCTCCTAGCACCATGGCCAAATTCTCTTCTACCAATGGATCCTTCTCTACTACCACCTCCATGTTCTTCAGCTCAAAGGCATGAACTCCCCCACTAATACGGGAATTCAAACCCCTAATGAAATGTTGAACCAACATGGCCTCATCATTATCAATACCTACACATTGTTTAAGCTCATAGAACCTATGCTCATACTGCTCCATAGACATAACCATCTATCTCAACTCATGAAACTCATCAACTCGACGCTGCCTCTAGTGGTCTGACAAGAAACGAGCTTTGAACCTCTCCAAAAACATCTCCCAAGAAACTAAACCAATATCCAAATGTAATTTTTGTTCCTCCAACCACCATCATGTAGAAGAAAAACCCCTAAGATGCACCATGGCACATCTTTCCTTGGTGTTACTACCATACGAGTGCATGGAAAAACACCTGTCCAAATCTATCAACCAAGTCTCTACCTCCAAACCACCACTAGAACCATTGAAGGTAGGAGGACATGCCATCAAGAGATCCCTCATATTTCTTGCTAAAATGGCCTCCTGCTCTATTTTAACATCTCTCCTCCTAGGAGACCTCTCTCTTTCCCTAACCACCTACTGATTACCCTCCTATCTAGGGCCTAGGTGAGAAAGGGCCTCCTCAAGCAAATGACGTAACTAAGCTCCCCCTAACTCCAGTTGACCTGGATTCTAATCCCCGCTTCCCTGATCATTCTACGAGCCCTAATGTTCCTCACATTCACTCTCATGGGAACTCTGAGAAGAGGTGCCTAGCGGTTAGCCCCATGGTCACCACCTTGACCCCTACCATGACCCCAACCTTGACCTTGACCTCGACCTCTGGGAATATTCCTACACAAACACCACCAAAGAACATGTCTTAGGTTGTTAGGAAAGGATGACAAAAGGGAAATCATATTCTCCAGATTCTAAGCAACTAGGACAACATAATGGGCTCATATAAACTAGAATGCCCAGTGTTAGAACTTGGGCTCTAATATCAGGTGTAATGCCCCACCAAGGAACCCCAAAGGACAACACAACTATGACACCAAAATGGAATAGTTTTCTTTATAAGAATTAATAGTGAAATGCATAACATAGCTTAACATAATATCTAACCGAAGTCCTCTGAGGTTCCATGACTACGTTACTAACATAACCATAATCAAGAACTAGAATTATTTCATTAACAAATATGTTAAGATGATTTAATTAATAATCAAATTCATTTTAATTTTCCACATTAAATGATTCTACCATATGAATTTCCATAACATGTCTACGGCTGAACAACATTAAAGATGATTTACAATAACTAACAAATACATATATAAATTCCATTACATGGGAATACAACATAATTCTGTTACATTGTTACATTATTTACAATAATGCTTCCTTGATTATAATTGGGAAGAATACATAAGATTACAAAAAATGGCACATCTAAGATAAAATCCAATACATATACATAAAATATTATCTGCTCTAACTGGAAAATGAACTGGAATCCGCTACACAAGGTACAATCTCCACGCACACGAACAAGCAGCAAGGAAAACCAATGGAGGAAAAAGAACCAACCTCTCGACCATGTGGAACCCTAAGACCCACCCCCCATGCTAGGAGATAACATAAGGTACCACTACAATAAACAATCAAGAATACATGAGGATAACACAAACAAGGGTTATACACAACTCCAACACAACACTGTAACAACATTAACATCAGATAGAACACTTACATCGCTTCCAAAGGCATCCACACAAAAGAAGGGGAAAACATAACTCGAGAATGCTATACTACAATAGGGAAGAGTGTCATCACATGGTCCTAGCATGGGTTGTCCTGACAGTCTCTCACTAGATGTTGGCCCCATAGGGTGACACATGTGGAACCGACATTCCTTTTGTGAGGACAAGGAAGTTGATCTTGCCAACCAGGCCTTCTCAACCCATCCTTAGCCTAAACGAGCACTATAGGTATGGGTGAGGCATTCAATTATCTTGTTTAATGTGATATCTACCCATCCCCATCATTCACTTTTAGGTTATCACTGGATTAAGAAACTCTCCAATGGGTTGTCCTGGTCACCACCTTGGGTTCTGGCCCCCATTGAGAGCCACTCCCCCTTCTTGCAACTAATAAACCCTACAAACAAGAAAGGAATATACCATCTTGTACACTTAACCTAATCACTTGAATCCCCACACACAGAGCAAGGCATAGACTATCTTGCCCACATATCACAATCACAAGAATGTATACTCAGTGTAAGGCATTGACCCTCTTGCACACAACTCAAACAGTACCAACCACTTCCAAGTGAAAACAAACATAAAACCCATACATAAAAAATACTTCTTCCTAACCTCTAGAAGCCAACTTAACCACTTAGCACAAAAGACTCCCACATTAAGCATTCACCACAATCATCTCAATTTCCAAAAATTAACACAATAACATTTATTCTCAATAACTATTTACATATCAACTAATAACTAGATATGAAAGAAACCAACATTTTAAAAAATCATCTAATTCATTCATTTAAATAAATCTCTCAGTTATCTAAATATTATTAACTCAATTTCTTTTCTTTTCTAATTAATTTTCCAATTTACTTATTGAAATTATCTATTAATTCACAAAAAAAATATACTCTTTTCTAAACCCATAATTAATATTACATGTGTGCAAATACATATATATATACATATATACATACATACACACATATATATAATTACTAAATACTATTTTCAAAATAATAAATCAAATAACAATGTGGTAACACCTATAAATACACATGCGTGTATATATATATATATATATATATATATATATATATATATATATATATATATATATATATATATATATGAATGCTATGTTATATAACATATATGCCGATTACCAAACATTACATAATTTCCATCGAACACTTAACAATAGTCCATTCATTAAACATATACACCAATTAAAATCTCAATCTCCTGAATCAACATTCAATGCAGAAAATGGAATGTCGTAAATAGCATCGAATATAATCAATATCAATTCTAGCATAAAGTATGTTCATCAAATGAAATATGAACACAAACATAAAGCATATGATTTTCCCTTCAAAATTAAACGTAATGCATAATATTTGGATGTCATTCCCAGGGAGGAAACGCCTTATACAGTAATCATTAAATACACAAAATAAAACCCTAGGGCGCCGCTTAGGCTAAAAAATTGTAGGGAGAAGGGATGGAAATGGTCGTCGACCATGGATGGTTGGCGCCATGCCAGGTCAAGCAAACGGGGCACTAACCAACAAGCGAATAGTCTTCAAAAAAAATTTCACCAAAGGAAAAGATGATATGCAGTGTGCCCATACAATTATGACGCTTAAGGAACTTTTAAACAAATGCAAATGTATCTGACTATGGGGAGGGGAAATGCAAGTCTACCAGTCAAGCACAAAATGAGTTTATTTAGAAGGCTAATAATATTTCAAGCAAATGTTGTGGCAGGAGTAACACCATGCTCCTCTGCGTGTGGTGAATAAATCAACATTTGTTATTAATAATAATTGCCTTGGTGGCCAAGTATGCAATGAATGTAAAGTATGCACAAAAAGGATTTGCTACAAGTTTAAACATTACAGAGAAGAGTAATCAGATGGGAAGGCAATATATCAGTGCCTAATACAGATAACGATGGGTAAAGGAATTCACAACAATGCAATCAAATTGAAGAAAAGTAAACAAAATACCCAAAAGAAATGGGGTTTCACGGCTGCAACGAATTTACAAAGTATGCACAAAATGAATTACAAAAAAATGGCTTTGAAAATCTCCAGAGAATACATACAAGAATTGTTTCAATTCAGGAATTAAATTAATAAGTAAATGTTTTCAGACAACATAATCATTCAAGCATTCATTTTCTAAACAGAAATAGAATTAAAAAAGAAACAATGGTACCTAGATCCAATTGTTTGGTTGAGTTGAAGCTTCGATGCCGAATTCAAAATCTATAGCTTGTAGATCCAATCCCTCCAAATCCCCAATCAATCCTTTTTTTGAAATCCAATCCAAAATCAACCGTAATTTAAATTTTGCAATAGAATTTGAAATTTTATAGGCCAATTACTCTTTCAGCCCAAAAACCCCCCAAGAAGAACAATATTTACATAAGATAATTGTTGAAAGATTCCAGACTAGTTTCTTTTTAGAAAATAATTCATTTTTTTTAATAACTATTTGCAGTTGCATGTTGTTGCACACTCATTGTGGCTGTCATGCAGTCCTATTTTAGGCAATCTATTCAATGCTTTCATGAGCCATAAACTATATTTATTTATCATAGTATTTTTTTAACTATTTATTAATTCATCTATAATTTTTTATTTTATTTTATTTTAATATTACCTCACAAATTTGTTTAAATATAAACTATGATTATTTATTTGTTTATATATTTATTTAATTCTCCAATTCATTTACAATTAATAATTAACTTTATAACTCAACTTAATAATATTTTATTTATTAACTTCATCATCGCATTATAATTTACTTTATCATAAACTATGATTACCCATTTATATTTCCTTATCGCAAGTACCTTATTAGCTTAATAATTTATTTAATACCTCAATTAATCAAAAAAAACTTTTAAATTAAACAAACCAAATATCAACAACAATTACCTAAACCATAACCAGGGTCAAAAAGCAAGACCAACTGACCACAAAAAATTGACAACACTGACGAGGTAACGGACTAGAACTCATCCTCTTCGAGGACGATGGCTAGGGTAGGGGACCAAATGCTATCTCCGAACAACTATTCCATTGGGTTTAAGACATTCTCAGACCTACTAATTTAGGTGGAGTCAATGCCCAGTACCTGCAACCTGCAACACACAAAACGGTCGAGCATATACATAATCATACAATTAGACACACCGTGAAAAGAAATTATAGCATAGCAGGGTACTCACAAGTGAGTAATGCAACATTTTACCTTTCATCCAAACACATCAAACAAGTAACCACATAAAATCATAACAATCAATTGCATAACAAACAAGACAAGAACAATCACAAGATAATCGCATAGCAATCATGATATGATAACCACATAATGCTCATAATAAGATTAATCCACATAATAAATTAAGTCTGTATACTAGTCATAATATAATCATGAAATACTAGTAATAGAAGTATCATCAAAGTATCATCAAAATATCATCGTAGCACTGAGTCCAACATCAAATAAAGTGTCATAATGCCCGATCCTAAGCAAATCAACTACCAGTCTAACAAAGAATAATATGAGGGGCACTACAACTATCATCTCTTCTTGGGGGATTCTTCTCTTTGGGGAGGATCTATTTGTACATGCATTTACTTATTTTGGCTTCATAAGGTAGATATTTTCATACATTTGAGCTATGCTTAAAGTGGGGTATTTATCTCTTTTAAGGGAGTTTATTTTCTTACAAATTTTCTCCTTTTTCCTAATTTATGAGATAGTTTTATGTACATGGGTACCTCATCAGGCCTGATTGTAAGGGCCCATTTTTTCCCTAAGTTACACTTATGAGGGGTGTTGGGGTAATAGTTTATTCACCTAGGATATGTTCTATCCTAAGTGTGATATTTCACCCATTTATTATATTTACTTAGGATAATATGAATATTTAATTATTCTCTCATAGGTAATTAATAATGGCATGGGAACACCTTGATATTGAGGTATACAAGAACCACCACTACCTCATTAATCTTTGATTGAAGTTAGTTAGGTGTCACCTCAATTAGTCAAGACCACCTCTATCTTCATTAAAATGAGTTAAATCACCTCTTGGTTAGGAGTGATTGAGATTTAATTCATACTCTTTAACTTTTTATCTCCTTGATTTGTATATCCAAGAGGCATATATATGCATCCTCCTCTAGCTTGTAAAATAATTTATGCTATTGTGAGATTTCTTAATGTTATTTTACTTTTTGAGAATTTACATTTCTCTCTTATGAACCTAATTTTATTATGCTATTTTAATTTTATAATCTTGTATGTTAGAGTTTCATATTTCTATTTCTTGTATTAATTTTTGGGTTATAAAACTTAAAAAAAATAATTCATTAATCAAAAGTGGTAGTGCCACTATGTATTAATATTAAGAAAAGGAGATTTATATTGGTGCCCTAAACCTAGGGAAACTAGAGTAGATACAAATAGTGATTACATACAATAGATCTAGTAAAGAAAAAATATGAAACACCAATAGATTAACTATCACAACTACCAATCAAGCTTGCAACATCAAACAATGTAGGAAATGAATAAATAGGATGATGAAGCCCTTCTTCCACATTCTTAAATAAGAGATGGAGAGAGTGAAACATGTTAAAAGAATTGAAAATTTTGTTTCTTCAATATCTAATTTTATTTAGTCCAAATTGAGAAAATATTCTAAAGGGGAGTCATAGATGAGACGACCTCATGATGGAAAGAACTAAAGAGATAGTAGGAGAGGAAATTAAGTTAGACTTTGAAAAGAGGCAATCAACAAGAGTAGAGATAGAATCCAAACTGTAATTATCCAACATATCCTCCAACAAGGATATGAAAAATATGAAGGGCTAGATATAATAAGCCTTCACAAGAAATCTAAACATATATTTTCCCAACAATAAATCTACGTAGTTAGAATGAAAAATTGAAATAATTTTAGAAAAAAGGGAATTACAATTCCTCTTCAACCATTCCTAGCAACAACAATTCAAATGGCGTCTTCAATATTTCTAGAGTTATCATGCATTAGCTAATAATTAATTAATATTTAATTGATTATTAGTCTAATTTATTCTCATGCACTTAAGCTAAACTTAGGAGTTCTTTATTTAGTTAACTAAGTTCTTTTCTATGTTAACTGAAATGAGCTATTATTAGATCATTTTGTCTCATTGCATGAGATGTTGACACTTATCTTAATCTAATCCTTTACGATTTAGGGTTGCTCCTATATAGCACCCAATCCTCATTGTATTATCTCTTTGAGATTTACTCTTCCTATCTCTCGAAGTCTCAAACTTTGAGGACTCATGTTTTCCTTAAAGATTCTTGAAGTTCATTATGTAGCTTTTTCTTGTTGAGAAATATTGGACATATTGTTTACAAATCTCTTGTGTGGAAGGTGTATTTGTTCATTGTTTGATCCTATGGCTCATGTTTTTCACAATTCTAACATGGTATTAGAGCTTAGATTCAACCAAACCCCTTCTCAATTTATGATTTTATTCTTTAACAAGGGTACAAGCTTCAAATCTAAATCCCCTTTGCTTTTTTTGCAAATTTTGGAGGTGGGTGATTTTTTAGTGCATTTTGGCGTTAGGAGCTTCTAAGGAATTTTTTTTTTGTACAAGGGCCTATATGACCCCGTACAGATTCCTTGTACACATCAAAAAAGGGCGAGTAAAAAATAAAAGCAGGTTTTTTTTTTCAATTTAAAAATCAAGTGAGAAAATTAAAAAAAATCATTAAAAAATTATATGTTGAATTTTTTTTGGGGAAAAATTATTTGTTTTGGGGTCCATTTAATGTTGGTACCTACAGTTACTTGCAGTTTCAGGCCTACGGGTCCCACAAACCCCGTCGACGAGGCTTATTACCCCATTGTCAATGGCTTTTTAGCCGATTGATGGGGGTTTAAGTTGCCAACAGGGATTTATAAAATCTCGACAGCTTTAAAAAATATTTTTGGCCACTACCAAGATTTTTTTGGTGATGGAGGCGACTTTCCTAGTGAGAGAATCTTTTATGTATATTCCATCCAATTTTAGAATATTTTTTCGACATGATATTTTCCAAAGAAAATCGAGCTTTTTCATTGACAAGAGAATATTCCAAGGAAAATTCATTGATGTCAGTAGTATGAGCTATACCTTGGCTCCCTTTGAACCCTCCTTGTGCCCTAAAGGAGTTTTTTTTTCATTTGGCCATAACTTGGGCATACGATATCGGTTTTTTGGCAAACAAGATATCGTCAGAAAGTTGGTTTTGCTAGATTTTTGGTGGTGTGGGTCTCATCACTTTATTTTGTTGGTGCATTTTATAGCCTGTTTAAGTCAGAGGTACTATTTTTAGTCTTGAGCTCATAAATTTTGACCATTTTTTCTATTTTTCATGATTCTAGTGGCATTGGAATTGCCTTTCAAAGCTCTTCACAACCATCCATGCAATTTTGTAGATTTCTCTCTAGACGCACTGAGATAAAGTGCCATTTTGGTGCATATTTTTTGGCGATTTTGTACATCCTGTTGTGCCTTTTGTATTCACACCATGATATAAAGTGTCTTTGGGGGATGATGTTTTCTTTTCTTTTTCCATCACACCTTTGTCAAGTGAGTGTCCCTTCCACAACAATAGTGAATCCTAGTGATTCTTTCCTCATGCGTATGTGCCTTAGTTGCACACCCTTTTATTTGCAAGTTGTTTCTCCTACATGCACTTCTTGGTTTCACATAGTTTTAGTGTACCTATCTTTGCTCTCCCTTTTTTTAACATTATGGGGGGGTTTCTACTGTTGGTGCTAATGCTTCCTTGGTTTCTTATTTGAGTGATCTACGTATCTCATTCTTGTTCCTATATACTTTCAGATGCAACATACATCAATGACTAGTTACATGCATTTCACTGAGATGGATCATTTACCATATGAAAACTTTTGCATTCCTATTTTCTGGAGGTGACCTTCCTTTTTTTTCATTTGATCAGAGACTTTTGGTACTTATGTTGTTTGTATCTTCGAGTTCCAGATCTTTACCTTTTTTGACATCTGAATTGAGTAGTACCATTAAGGGCACTCATGTAGATTCTTGTTATCTTGATCTTGACCATAATTTTTTTCAAAGGAGGATCTTAATTTCAACACTATATCAATCATCATTCGATAATAGTCTACACCTTCATGCTTCAACAGTGTTCTACATGTTCCTCTTTTTTAGGATATTCGTGGAGGCTTTTTAGTCCCCACAACTTGATTTGGAGGATTTTCAATCCTTCATTCTACTTTTCTCTAGTTGTCAGAGATTATTTTGTTTGTACATGGGTACCTCACCAGGCCTTGTTTGTTGGGACCCATCATACATTCTTTTTTAGGGTTTTTAGCTTCTCCCTAAGTTCATCTTAAGGGGGGTGTTAGAATTATCATGCATTAGCTAATAATAAATTAATCTTTAATTGATTATTAGTCTAATTTATTCTCATGCACTTAAGCTAAACTTAGGAGTTCTTTATTCAATTAACTAAGTTCTTTTCTATGTTAACTGAAGTGTTCTATTATTAGATCATTTTGTCTCATTGCATGAGATTTTGACACTTGTCTTGATCTAATCCCTTTACCATTTAGGGTTGCTCTTATATAGCACTCAACTCTCAATGTATTATCTCTCTGAGATTTACTCTTCTCATCTCTCGAACTCTCAAACTTTGATGACTCTTGTTTTCCTTGAAGATTATTGAGGTTCATTTTGTAGATTTTTCTTTTTGAGGAATATTACACATTGTAGATCTCTTGTGTGGAAGGTGTCTTTGTTCGTTGTTTGATCCTGTGGTTCGTGTTTTTCAAAATTATAACAAATATTAATGCATAGAAAAATGAAAAAAAGTCCTAGTTTCTCCCTATTAAAGACATTAGAATTCATTGAAGAAGCAATCCATAAATTCACCAAGTAAAAATTCATAGTAGATGAAATTGTGTCACTTGAATTTATATCTAATACAAAGTAGATTAAAAATTTAGTTAGAAGTACTTTCACCCCAAGGATTACACATGTCAAGAACACCAAGGAATAATAAATAAGTGAAAAAGATACAAAGAATATTATTTTCAATCATAACAATAACTTAATTAAATGGAAGAGATGCCACCTATACAAGACACAAACTAGATTAAGACAAAAAACCACGATGAATCCATTATGTTAGTACAAGTCCTTTGACACAAGAGAACCATTGGAAAAGTGATCTAAATCATCCAAAACTAGCGTGGAAAGGGACAAATCCTCTCAAACTCCCAATTTAGAACTTTCCATATAATTAACTTCTTTTCAATTGCCAAGTTTGATAATCTATCTGCAACTTTTTTGGTTCCATGAAAGCAATTTTTGAATTTATGTATTCGAAATTAGGTAATACAAGCCAAAATATTTCCATCATATTCTTGAGTCTCTATGAATGTAATTTTATCTCCCTTAAGGAATTTATGATTAACATCAAATTCCCTTCAACAAGAATTTTGACTTTTTCTATGATTGCAACACCAATCCCCATTGATAAGGTGTGAATTTCCTCTTCATTATTAAACTAGGTGATAATATCTTGGAGATCACCAATAATATTTTTCTATTATAATCTCAAACTGCACAACCAACACTAGAAGGGATATGATTGACCTTGGAAGCACCTTCAAAATTGATTTTTATGAGGCTAGAAGGAGGAGTAATCCACTTTGTATTAGATCTATTATTAACCACCTTTCCACAAATGACACTAGGAGAGGGATGAAATTTTAAAAACGAACATATTTTAAGAATATTGTGGTCCCAAGAGGATTTTTTAAAATTATTATACAAAGAAGAAAGAACATAGGGCATCACTGTCTCATTGATAACTAGCTCTAGTTTATATGTCACAACTTCCAAATCACTAGCCACATTTCTAAAAATTCAAAAATTCATTTCATGCAAAACATGCCGGATTAGCAAGGATGGATAAATCTTCCACGAGAAACCAAAATTAGATCTCTAATAAAAGATAGGCAAACTAGAGAATAACCATGAAAGAGTTTGAAGGGATGTACTTTTCCACTAAAGGTGATTCTAGAGCCTTACCCAACATATGAAAATAAGATTATAATGAAGAAAAATGTGATCAAGACTCTCATTAACTTCCAAAAATAATGAGAACTTTAGATTAGAAGCAATACCAAAAAAAATTAGACTCTCCCTAGTTAGGACCGTATTTTTGACAGCTATCCAAGCAAAAGAGCTAGCATTCAAGAGGTAGGAATAATCCCAACAAAGATTAACCAACCAATTGTGAGGGGAAACATAGGATTGCTGATTTTTATAACCATCCTTAATAAAATAAGAACCTATTTTTAATCCCAACCAACATAATTTATCCTCTTTACTTGTAAATAAAATCTTCCTCTTATTCAAAATACTCTTAATATGAACTTTTTATATTTCAAAAATGCACATAAAGAGAAGTCCCTCCACTTAAGAAGTGGAAGATTGTTGCACCATCTTATTTGAAAGTAATTCTTTGTTTTGTCCCTCCATTCTTGTAAAAAATGTAATTTTTCATCCAAAATATAAACTCTCTTATCAAGAACTCCATATTCATTCCACAAATCATGCTAGAACATGACCTTCTTACCATCATAGATGACCCAAGAAAAATTTGAAGAAATAATTTATCTACACTTAATTATAAAATTCCACATACAAGAACCAAAAGGAGGATTTAAAATTATAAAAATGTGTGTTTTCAAAAAAATCTAAATATTTACTTTGTAATAACTTACACCATTTAGAATTTGGAGAGGAGTATATTTTCTAGGACAGTTTTGCAAATTTTGGATAGCCAAATCTCTAATCCTAGAACCACCACTTAGTTTAGGCTTACAAACTTTATCCCAAGCCAATAAAGGAAACTTATTTTTTCCCCCTTTACCACTCACATAAAATGTCTCATAATTTTTGTAATGGAACCAATAAATTTTAACGGCATAGTTCTGCATTTCTATTGGCCGAGTTCGAACTCAAGCACAATTACTCACTTTACAGTCCACCAATACGCCCACATAGGACCAGCCAACGACATAGTTAGATGAGACATCATATCAACATTGATTTAGTGAGAAGGATTCCTCTTGCTAAAGTAAGCCACTTACATTTCTAAGAAGATAACTTTGCATTTATAGATGAAACCACTTTATCCCAAAAATATGTGGTGGAATAAATTTTACAAGAAAAAGGCTTGTCACACCTCTCACTCTTAAAAAAAAATCTAAAATATCAATAACCACTCAAGGAGAAAATTTCTTACATATATTTTCTACAACTACCTCTCTACAACTTAGAGAGTAGCTCTAGTGGTGGATAAAGTTCAAATATTAAATCCCTAGATTATTTTGCGTAGTGGCTAGAAGAAACCCAAAGAATCAACCCTTAGAATGAATAAACAATTTTTAATATATATTGACAACCTAGGAAATTAGGTTGTGAAGGATAATGCATGTATATCCGATTCTACAAAAAATGCTCATGCTTTAGTCATCATTGTGATAAAATATTTGTATCAAATCAACCTCTTTGGAATTCAAAAACATCTAGAATAATGAGAAAACCATATTCTATCCATAGTGAGAACACCTGAGTTTCTTGTGCTGACTTGTGTTTGTCCTTTACAGCATGTGCTATGCCTCGTGAGGGTTGTGCTTTGAGGTTATCTTTCTATGGAGGCCATTGTGGTTTGGGTTCTTGCCCTTTCTGTTGCTTTGTGGGATGATTTCCTAGTTGGTCTCTTGTTCCTCCTTGCCCCAGTGTGGCTCTTTGTTTTTGTTTTCCTCTAGACTGGGTTATCTTCTCTGATAACTTAGGTGTTTTTGTTTGTCTTTAAAGTCTCTTTTTCCTCCTCCTAGTTCTTGATGCTACTTTGGTTCAAGGGGGAAGGTATTTTTATCTCGTTGACAACTTTCTGCAGTAGGTGGTTTGTGGAGATGCTTTGTTGGAATGTTTCAGTTTGTGGCTACGGTGGTTTTCTCATGGGCTCTTTTGGAGTTTTCCCTCAAAGAGTTGTGTTAGGCTCTACCATGTTTCTACTCTGCTCTAGGAGAGGAATGTTTTTTTCTTCCTCTTTCTTGTTTTTATTGTTGTTCCATTGGCCTGGTCTACCAAAGGATGGTGTGTATGCCTGTTCTTCTGAAGTGTTGGCTCTCTTTCGCGCTTCTTTGGTTGCGTCTTCTATTGAGGTGAAGACTATTCCTATGGAGGTTGAGTTCCCTTCTATTGAGGTGAAGGTGGTGGCTTTGGACGGGTTGGGGTGCCCTCTTTTCTAGTCTCCTCTGGTGGTGGTCCTATTGAGGTGGAACTCAAGGTTGTTGGAGATTTGTGGCTTTGGTGGAATGGGTGTTCACTTCATCCTCTCTAATGGAGGGGAGCTCTTTCCTCTTGAGGTGGATTGTGAGTTGGTCTGCTAGGATGTTTGGAGTTTCAAGGTGGTTTCAGTTGCCTTGGCGTTTTTTCTAGGGATCCTATTGTGGGTGATGTGGATTTTTTGCATCATGGTTTTTGTTTTGAGTGATGTTCTTACCTCTGTGGTATTCCTCCTGAGCAACTAGTATGTTGCTATTTGGTTGTTATAGGCAGTTTCTAAGGGTTCAAGGTCCCTGCCAAAACTTGGTTGTAAAGGGTTGAAGGTCCCTTCAAAACCTTTGGGGTTAAGGTCCCTATAAATACCCGGTTTCTTTTTCAACAGTCTATTTTGCTGCTGGTTTGGGTTGTTTGTGGTGTAGATCTGAGTTGTCATGTTGATTTTTTGATCTACTGCTAGTTAACTGCTATTTGTCTATGTTGTATTTGTGTGCAACTTGGTCTTCTTTGTGTGGGTTTCGGGTTCCCGTCAAAACCTGATTGTTAATGGTTTCAGATCCATTTGAAACCTGTTGTAAATGGTTTCAGGTCCATTCAAAACTTGTTGTAAATGGCTTTGGGTCCATTCAAACCCTATTTTTCCTATATAATCAAAACTATAAATATTAATGGTGTGTGGATTCTTGTACAAGGATAAAAAAAATTCCTAATTTTTTTTACTAAAATAGTGGCCAAGAGATAACATATCAATCATTGGGTTGTACAATCTCAACTACTGTAATTAATTACCTAGCGTATGGGTAAAACACCATTTTCTCATTTCAATCCAAACTAATTGTATAAATAATTATTTATGGGAATCATTAGATTTAATATGATAGATACATCGCCAAATTAGGTCATCGATGAAGCTCTAGGCTATCCAAGAGGGTAGGTGGGGATATATATGAGAATCATGTCATTCCTTTTGACACCCTAAATTTGAAAATAGTTTAAATAGGGAATGAATTTATGTTTCTTTGGCCTCACATACCTACATCATCCTTTTTTTCTTTCTGTTGACTCTTTTAAGAACACACAAACTATTTTGGCACTTCAATATGTTTGTGAACTTGTGAACTCATCAAGACTTGAACCATTCTTCATTTCTATCCTTTTTATTTCTTCCTCTTTCTATTTGATGCTTCAAAATTTTATAAAATTGGAGAACCAATGAACCACTTTAACTCTTTCATAGAGTTTTCAAACTTGTGAAATTTGTGAAACTTAAAACTTTGCAATTTCTTTATTTCCTTCTTCAACATTTGCACTTATGTTGACTTGGTGAACCATATCACACTTTCACACTATTTTGAAAAATTAAGACCATGTCAAAATTTCATAGAGTTTGTGAACTCTCAAAATTTGTGACACTTGAACTCATTTCTTTCTTCTTTGTCTCAATTTCACACTTTTCATGAACTAGAGAACCTTAAGAAATTTTGTTGCACTTTCATAGAATTTGCGAACTAACAAACTTTACAACATTATTAACTTGGAAAATTTTATTTGTTCCTTTACCAAGGTTTTGGGAGCTTTATGAACTCTCAAACTTCTCAAATCTTTTAACTTGGATGCATAAAAAGACAATAATTTTTTTAAATTTTGATAATTTTGGTGAATAGCCTAAGTATGAGGGAAAACATGTATAAAATAGAGGGACCCCTTAACATATATGCCCATTTAAGATCTCTTGGATTAGTGATAATTGGTGGACCAAAAAGGGCAAGGGAAATAAAAGGAATGGGACTCAAGCAATAAATGACATTGCAAATTTGAGTCCCAACAATCCCAATGTGAGTGATTTGATAGAAAGAAATGAGATTAATTGATAATGAATGTACATAAGGGTAAAAGTATAAAGTTGTATCATACTTTTATAAAGGAAATGACCAACACTAATCCAAATTTTTAACTTGAATCACTAAAAGTGACATGTATGTTTTGAATTTTGAAATGATGTAAATTGATAAAATATGTATTTTTTAGTGTATTTTATATATTTTTTTAAAATAAATAATTATTTAAATATAGCTTTTATAAAATTGACACTATAATTTAGTTAGAGTCATTAGGTTTCCACAATCCATAATGTTAATAGTGCTTTTTTTTGGATTATACTGTGTGTTATTTTTGACATCAACGTTTCAGATCACACTATGTGATCCATCATCAAGAAAGAGAGTGTAGGAGTAAAATAAAAAAAATAACACAATATAATCCAAAAAAAAAACTATTATAATTTAGTTGATAAAATGCCAAAATATAAAATTAAATGGGGTGTGGCTCTTCATATAGTAAATTTTATTATTTTCCCTTCAATTTTTTTCTATGTATTTATAACTTAAAAATTGAGTGCATGGATTTATTTTTTCCCAAATTTGATAAATATATTTTTTAAATAAATATTAAAATGTGTGTATATTGAAAGCACAAGTGTTTCCATGAGACATCACCTTTTGTCTTAGCTGTTTATCCAAAATAGAAAAAAATTATACTATCTTGACATAAAATCTTTTATCTAGTGCATCACATTTTTATTTTTTTTTGAATAAATTTTAGTATTTTTTCTTGACAAGATTATCAACCTAATATTTTGGTGCCAATAACCTACTTTTAGTAAAAATAATAAATAGAATATAAATAATAATTAAACTATCAAAAATATATATTTTTGAAAACTACACTTATAGATCTACAAGAGGGTATTTTTATATTTAATAAAATATTATTCACATGAGTAGGAGTTGTTGAAACATCAAGGTTTTTGAATAATTTTACTTTTTTTGTTAAATTGACCTCAAAATGGTGCTACATATGCATTTAGTGAATAATTTTAGTTGAAAATTTTGTGACTATATCTAACCCTGAGAAAAAAATAATTTTAGTTATAAATTATTTAATTCACTTGTGTTGATAAATTGGCTGAAAGTGTAACGCAACTTTGTACTTTTACCCATAAAGAACATCATTAAAGGATACCTCGCCCATGTTAATAGACCCTCTCCCACAAACACATACATATGTGTTGTTACTCATCAAGATAGGTGGTGTGGGACAAGTCTCAAATAGGGAAAACATAACCTAAGAGAGAGCCATATAATGTAAAGCTCCAAAACTAAGGACCCATTTTCTTGACTCAAAATATGTAACTATGATAATTGCACACCCCTTTTATTTATTCAAAGAATAAAATGAAACCCTTGGTATAGGTGAAGTCAATTTGATATTATTCTTCTATAGAGGAAGCTTCAACTCACCAATTTATTTTAAAAACATAGATATTTATCATGCCCTAGTTTCTTGTAATATGCACATTTGGATTTCTCCTTCTTAGATGATTCCCCTATTGATGGAGAGGATTACAAATTTGATTGTACATTATCTTTTTTTCTCCTTTTTGTTTCTTTTAAAGATTCCCCGATTCTTTATATACCTTAGGCTCACTAGCCATAATTACTTGTGGCATAGAAGAATTTATTAGGCCTTTTTGAATTAGCATCACTTCCTCTTGAATTAGAATATTTGAAAATACATTAAAGTTAGGCTCAAAATATGTAACTCCCATAGAAATTGAATGGGCTGAAAACCATATAAAATAATGAATACTTAGGACCAAGCTTGGATAAAATATTTGAAATTAATCTAAAATCATTTTTTAAAAACTTTGTAGCTCTTTAGTTGTGTTCTTAATTTTTTTACCTTTGAGATGTAGTCCTAAATGTGGTCAAAAGTATAAGGATCAAGATTCAACAAATAATTATCAATTTGACATCCATTAATCTTGTTAGTTTTACCATATATTTTTAATAACATCTCAAACCTCCTTAGGTATTTTACATAATTCAAGATGAAAATGTAAATCAAATGAAACTAAAGAGAAATTGTGACCAAGAGCTTTCTCATGGTTTATCCTCCACACCTCCTTTGCATTATCATTAGTAGGTTCAACACCAATTTCGTTTACATATCCAATACAACCAATTTTCCTTAGGTAATTCTATATTAATTGTTTCCATGAGGAATAGTTATATACAATTAGGAGTTCAACTATGGTTCCCCTAATTGTATGAACACAAAACAATGAGTTGAAAGAAAAACTAGTATATATACACATCATTTGTGAATACAATCAATCAATTCGACATGCAATCTCTTTTTGGATGTTTCAATATTTGTAGTCTACTTTCATTTCCTAGTTCCATTTTCAGTATACATGTGTATGTATATACACATATATACATGTATACATATGTATATGTATACATACACACACACACACATACATACATACATACATACATACATACATACATGTATACACACACACACATACATACATACATACATACATACATACATACATACATAGTCACCCCACCATCCATGTCTTTAAAATACCACAAAACATAGATCGTTTCTACACAAAAACAAATTTGAATGACACCTTTAATAAATATTTTGGTTAGATTTTCCAAATTTAAACCAATACTACAACTCATTGATAGCTTAGAAACGATTCAAGCAACCAAAGAATTACATTAATCATAAAAATAATCATTCTTATCATTAAAAAAACAACAATAAAATTCTTAATTTCACAATGTATAATACTCTATACATCTAATTGTGATTAAAATTTCACTAAAAACTCTTATTTATTTATACTACACATTACATATAATTTTTTTAATATTTTTAATAATTAATAAAAATATATATTAATATAATATAACATATTTCATAGGAAAAATTCCAGTAACATAAACTATACTCAACATTTAAATCAATAACTAACAATTCAACATTGACAACATCTACTTTAATGATATCAAGTTTCCACAATCTATATTGTAGTTCAGATATTATTTCTAGTTTAGATTGTGTAGAAAGTTTTTAACATCAATGTTTCAGATCATATTATGTGATCCATCATCAGAATGAAAGAGAGTAAGAGGAGAAAAAATCATACCATCTACTTTTATAACATAATCATGTCTAATTGATCTAAATACTCACTCCCAAAAGGCCCATATGCTTCAATTACAAATAGATCCTTGTGGTTGTCTATGGTAGGTAGGGAAAGAAATAGTATCTCCATATAGACCAAGAAAGTTTAGTAACTATGGTACTTTGAAAATAACAATTACAATAATGATCCCTAGTCCTTTCCTATAGTTCTATGAACAAGACAAAACACATGAATCTAAGATATGTAAATCTTGTGACTTATTGTCACAATTATTTGTTTCCCATACAACCCACAAGGAAAATGTGTACGTAGGTATTCCACAAAAATAAGATACATTGGATCCTCCCCTTCCTACCTACTCAAAATGGGCCCTAGAAGATCATAAAAGATCATGGAAATTTTGAAGATTTTTGCTTTAATTTTTTTTTTTTTTGGGTGTATATGTACATATGTGGAGAGATTAAATATAAGTATTTTTTTCTTAAAAGTTTAATGTCTTTTTGTTTTGTTTCAATGCTTTAAATTTAGTTTGAATTGAATTTTTAGTAGAATATTTTACTTTTTCTCATTTTAATAAGTCTTAAATTCTTATGTTACATATTTTAAAATATCTTAAAATTGAGGTTGAGATTTTTTAATGGCAATATTTTAGTATATATAAATTTGATGAGTTCAATACATTTAAAAATAGTTGTTTATTTAATTATTTTAAATGTATAATTATAAATAATTTAATTAATTATAATAATTATTTTTCATAAAAATATATTATAATTATGAATATGAAAAGTTTGATGTTTTAGAGTTTATTATATTATATTATTTTTATTAAGATTTTCAATTGATAAATGTTCTATTGTCAAGATCAATTAAAATGATAAGTAGATTAAAATTTCTTATATAGATAATTCTAATTAGTTGTCTCATACCCATACAAATTAGTCATTATATAGAAAAACTAAGTAATTATCATAGCTAATTAAATATAATCATTGTTCAAAGTTTAAGGTAATACAAGAATTTTAATTTTATTTATAATAAGCCTTTAAATAACACTTAAGAGTAGAGTAGTCTTTATAGCATTGTAAATTGTCACCCTTGAAAATTTCACACTATGTTTTACTCCCTCTAAATTATTGAGCCTAATTGGGTCCCTAATTTCCTAAATTATGCATTCTATAGCCTATTTTTACTGCTTTCCCAGAAATTGCAAGCATTGTAAAAATGCATCTAGTTATTATTTTGCCCATGACACTTAATGTTCTAGAAGACAGGGCCAAGACCTATTCACCCTAAGGCGTATGGGTCCCCCTATTTTTTCGAGGACCAATTTTGGATATGTCGGTGTTGACATTTTAATATTCAAAATTTAGGTTGCAAATGTCGACTATCAAAATTTAATTTTTGGGAAATTAGAGACATGCCTATAAATACCTAGTTATTACATCATTTGAAATAGAACAAGAAGCAAAAAGTGAAAATTACAGTCAAGAGAACTATTGAACAAGTCAAGAGCAACATTTTTAGAGCTTTATTGCAACAATTCAAGATCCTAACATCATGCCAAATTCTATGTGAGTTTATGTGTGTTCATGCTATCATTATTTAGTGAAGGCTAAAACTTTTGTAGGTCTCCAAAGCATCCAAAAAAATTAAGCAAGATTCAAGACCTTGAGGTGATGTGTATGAATTCAGTCCTTCAAGGAAGCCATTGAAGGGTGGTGAGTTGTAGCACTTTACGATTTCATCATTCCTTCCTATCCATTATCATTTTATCATTGGCATTGTCATTGTGGAAGTGGAAACACTAACATGAGGTTTGAATTTAAGGCAAGCCCCTAGATGGCACAACATCTCTTCTCTTTATGAATTTGCAAATCTCAAGTTTGAAGAGGATTGAAGGAAGCTTGAAGAAAAATTGTTCATCAAGCTACATTTGAAGCCCTATATCTTGTCAACTCATAGAAACTCACCTACATAATTATCTAATAGTGTTCTGAAAACTCTACAACCAAGAATCAGAAGCTTAGATTTTTCATTAGAGGGCCTAGAAAATAGAGCAAATGAAACCTATACGGAACCATACACCCTTGGGAAAATCGGTCCTCCTATGCACATCGAAACCAATTTTTTTGGGCAAGTACACAGTCCTCTGCATCTTCCATATTTGCCTACAAGTTACTGTTTTAGTCTACTGTTTGTCATATTATTGCATTTTTCATATTAGGTCACATAGTATCATTAGGTTAATCATAGTCAATCAATTCCAAATCATTCCAAGACTCAATAGGATGGAGATTCAGGTTTGATTGTCTCACCTTCATGGTTGAAAGTCAATCTATTCACCTTGTTGATTTCCATCTCAATGATACCCTAGGAAAAAGGCCTTGAATCCTATGGTTCTAAGCACTTAGGACTTAGGATCACCCCTTTTTTGTATATTTCATTTTGGTGAACCTGGCTTGTTAACATTACAGACTTTCTATAATTGCATCTTAGATTTAAGTTTTGCATAGCATTGTTTTGTATTTTTCATTCAAGGTTTCACTTTTGTATCATAAAAGACTTAAAAATTCAAAAAATTACATATCATTTTACAACATAGGTTGCATTAGGGTTCATTTCAGTCACTTAGATCAGATATACACTGAGAATTGCATTCATAATTGTCATTTTCCATGTTACACATTTTCATTTGCATTATATTGTCTTAATTTGAACAAATTCTAGAAAAATACTTAGTTACAAACATGTTTGCATAGAAAATAAGAACCTTTATATAGTATAATAAACATTCAACTTTTAAATTTTTACAACCCCTATCAAGGACTCAGATGCCCTTGTGCACCTTTGTCCTTGTACACTTGCATTAACAATTTTTTTCACACTTTTGTGTCTTCGTATCTTCAATTTGTGTTTACTGGTAGAAATTTGTTTTGACATTCTTACTTGCATTCATTTAGGGATCTTCCATCTAGCTAAAAAAGTGATAAAAATTAAAAAAAAAATGTATTGTTTTGTTTCAAAATTGCATCAAAATTATCAATTTCAGATTTAGGCATCTTAAAATCAGTTAATTTGTGAATTTTAGATGAGAAAATTGCATTCAAAATTATCATTTATTGTTCACATATTGTTACACACTTGCATTGGCATAAATTAGGAAAATTCTACAAAAATATTCATTGTCAAAACTATCTGCAACCAAACCCATAATCCTTACATGGAATCACACACTGTTAGATTTTGAATTTCTAAAAAACCAACCTAGGGCACAGATGCCCTTGGGCGCCACTGTCCTCTTGCTATTAATGAACCAATTTTTTCCCAGACTTTTATTGTGATATTCTTTGTCTACTTTTTCTATCTGAATCTTGTTTCTACCTATTTTATTGTGTTTGTTAGTTTAGTGTTCATAGTGGGTGCAATTAAGTGTCTTAAAACTTGCATGAGCTTCATGACCTGGTGTCCTATTGCTAATACTTCAATAAGACATAGTTCTAGAATTATGTCATCCCACGTTATTGTTACATCTGTTGTGGATCCTGAGTCTTCCAACTCGTTCATGCACAATGTTGTTAATACTCAACCCATTTTGGACTCTATCCCTAATGCTACCATACCAATGAAAACCTTACAATCACACATTTTTACAAATGTTGAGACTATTTTTGCCCATGTTCTTGAAGGTAAAATAAAAAAAATGGACAAAGATTTATAAAGACTTCAAGATTTATGAGTACTCAATACTTCGTTGGTATAGCAGTCTATATAATAGATACCACGAGGAAACTAATTAACGATGTTAAAGGATTAGAGGTTTTGTGTAGCCTAGCCCATATAGTTGATGCTAATGTACCTATAATGGCTAGTTGTGCTCAAGCTTTGGGATACACTCAAAGTCAAGGAGGAAATTAGGTCTCCCTCCCTACAACTATAGCCTCTATCCCTACATACACAAATCCAACTGTTGCTTCAACAATACAAAAAACCCTTGGTATAACTCCAACATTAGGCCTTTCCATCAAAAATCCTTATGGTTTTAGATCTTCACATGTCACACCTCAAGTTTCATCCCCTCTCATAAATGTTCAACATAGTAGTCCACCAAGCACATACACACTTCCACCACATTTACCACATTCTCAAAACATGTCAACCAATTATTCCATCATCAACCATCTTTTGCAAAACGTAACCTCACTTCAACAAAAAATATCAACATTGAGCCAAAACCAAAATGGACAACAATCACAATATGTCAAAATGAGCCTATTGTCAGTAGAAATGCTAAAAACACCAATGCCAAAAACATAGAGATACCTCAATTTGAGAAGTACAACGATTAAGGAGACCCTAGCAATCATATATCGTCTTTTATCGCCATGTGTAGTGACTTCATTTTTGAAGATAAACTCTTGGATAAACTCTTTCCTAGGTCATTGAAAGATATGTCTTTGGAATGGTTTTGTTCATTGTTGAATAACTCAATCCACTCATTTAATGAACTTGGTGATGCATTCCTCCATAATTTTCAAGTAAGCATTGGTCCTAAGATTACCCTAACTAATTTAATGCAATATTAACAAAAGAAAAAAGAAAAGGTTACAAACTTCATAGGTTGCTATCAGTTGATTTATTCACAAATCAATCTTACTCTACTTGATGTGGATTTCCAAAGAGTGTTCATTGAAAACTTGCAACTTGAATAAGGGATAGAATCCTATTGATGAAATATCTATCCTTTATACATTTATGTACGACCCTTCGTGATTACCAAAATTTAGTTAGTCAGTATGAAGAGATATCTTCATCGACTCGTATTGAGAAATTTGAATCCATACCTCAAACCATTATCAACCATTCAAGAAACAAAACAATAACTTTATCAAGTTACATACACCTCAAACAACCAATCACATTGAACCTCAATTTGTCATCATAAGTTCAAATCAATACTGATTTAGATTGAGAGATAGACAATTTATCCAATTACCTAACACCCTCCATTCGATCATGTTGTGATGTTTGAATAAGAACTTAATCCACTTTCCTTTGGTTAGACCTATGGATACAACCAAACCTCTACCTCCAAGTTACAATCCAAATGCCTTTTTCCAGTATCATCACATAAGTAGACATGATACATAATGAAGCATGCATCATAAACATCAATTTCAAGACCTCATTGATTCTAATAACATCCAGTTGGGTGGTGTTAATGATCAAGGGAATAAATCTATTGCCTTGCCTAACCAAAACTTACATTTTTTTACCAATTCAATTGTCCAACTTGTGCAAGCTTGTGATGTTAAGAATGAAGAGATGAATATTGATAAGACTTCAATGACATGAGTGATGCTAATAATGATGATACGAGTGATGATGAGGATGGTCTACAAGGTATGGTCACCCTCATAGACGTTCAACCTCATAAGGGCCAAACCACTTTGTTACCTGACATTGCTTTCACCCATATTGATGCATCCATACATGCACTCGACGATCCTCTCTACATTGTTGGACGTATTAATGAAAAGCCTACAATGGGGATACTCATTGATCCCATGTTTGTAGAGAATGTGATCATGAAAGAATTCTTGTTTTTGCATGAACTTTATCAATATTCTTATGAACAATTGAAAGCATGGTTAAAAAATCATGATGATTTTGCTCACCCTACGATGGGTTCGATCACTCTTCCTCTTAAAGTTGGACCAAAACAATTAGATGGGTCATTCTCTATCATCCCAACGTCGAACCAATTCCATGTGAAGCTAGGTTACCCATGGCTATGCTCCATGAATTTTGTCCCATCGGTAATTCACAAGTCTATAAAGTTCTCATCTGAAAATCATTTTTTTACAGTGCATCATATTGGGTTTAATCCTTTGTCCTCATGTGGGAATTTTTCATTAGATTTATTTTGGCCCCAACCCATAGAACCTATTAGGCCTCGTGAGGATTTCATTTTCAAATCATATCAAAAGTTTAAGACAAAACACATAACAAAACTATGTCTTGCCAATATTCTTGAAAATATATAAACATATTCATAGAAACAAATAAAATTATTAAAGTAACATCAACAATATGAAAAATTAAGTAACATAAACTCTACTCAACATATTCAACATTGACATCTACTTTTATAACAACATAATCATCTCTAATTGATCTAAATACTCATTCCTAGAAGGCCCATATGCTTCAATTAAAAAATAATATCGCCATATACAACCATGAAAGTTTAGTCACAGTAAGATGCTTTGAAACTAACCATTACAATAATGATCCCTAGTCCTTTCCTATAAATCTAAGAACAAGACAAAACACTGAATCTAAGATATGTAAATCTTGTGACTTATTGTCACAATTATTTGTTTCCCATACAATCCACAAGGAAAATGTGTACGTAGGTATCCTAGAAAGATAAGATACATTGGATCCTCCCCTTCCTACCTACTCAAAATGGGCCCTAGAAGATCACAAAAGAGTATGGAAGTTTTGAAGATTTTTGCTTTAATTTTTTTTTGGGATGTATATGTACATATGTTGAGAGATTTAAATTTTAAGTATGTTTGGCTTAAAAGTTTAATATCTTTTTGTTTTGTTTCAATGATTTAAATTCCGTTTGATTTGAATATTTAGGTAGAATATTTTACTTTTGCCTTTTTAATAAGTCTTAAATTCTTATGTTACATTTTTAAAATATATTAAATTGAGGTTGAGATTTTTTTAATGGGAATATTTTAGTATATATAAATTTGATGAGTTCAATATATTTAAAAATAGTTGTTTATTTAATTATTTTAAATGTATAATTATAAATAATTTCATTCATTATAATAATTATTTTTCATAAAAGTATTATAATTATGAAGATGAAAAGTTTGATGTTTTAGAATATATTGTACTATTTTATCTTTATTAAGATTTTCATTTGATAAAAGATTCTATTATCAAAATCAATTAAAATGATAAGTAGATTAAAATTTCTTATATAGATAATTCTAGTTAGTTGTTTCATACCTATACAAATTAGTCATTATATAGAAGAATTAAGTAATTATCATAGCTAATTAAATATAATCATTGTTCAAAGTTTAAGATAATACAAGATTTTTAATTTTATTATAATAAGCCTTTAAATAACACTTAAGAGTAGAGTAGTCTTTATAGTGTCGTAAATTGTCACTCTTAACAATTTCACACTATGTTTTTCTCCCCCTAAATTATTGAGCCTAATTGGGTCCCTAATTTCCTAAATTATGCATTCTATAGCCTGTTTTTACTACTTTCCAAGAAATTACAAGCATTGAACAAGTGCATCTAGTTATTATTTTACCCCTAACACTTAATGTCCTAGAAAATAAGGCCAAGACCCATTCGTCCTAAGGATTATGGGTCCCCCTATTTTTTTCGAGTATCAATTTTGGATATGTCGGTGTCAACATTTTAACATTCAAAATTTAGGTTGCAAATATTGACTATCAAAATTTAATTTTCCAGAAATTAGAGAAATGCCTATGAATACCTAGTTATTACATCATTTTAAATAGAACAAGAAGCAAGAAGTGAAAATTACTATCAAGAGAACTATTGAGAAAGTCAAGAGAAACATTTTCAGAGCTTTATTGTAGCAATTATAGATCCTAACATCATGCCAAATTATATGTGAGTTTATGTGTGTTCATGTTATCATTGTTTTGTGAAGGCTAACACTTTTCTAGGTCTCCAAAGCATCCAAGAAAATAAAGTAAGCAAGATTCAATACCTTGAGGTGATGTGTATGACCTCAGCCCTTCAAGGAAACCATTGAAGGGTGGTGAACTGTAGCACTTTGTGATTTCATCATTCCTTCCTATCCATTATCATTTTATCATTGACATTGTAATTGTGGAAGTGGAAACACTATCACAGGGTTTGACTAAGGCAAGCCCCTAGATAGCACAACATATCTTCTCTTTGTGAATGTGCAAATCTTAGGTTTAAAGAGGATTGAAGGAAGCTTAAAGACAAATTGTTCATTCTTTCATTTTAAGCTCTATATCTTGTCAACTCGTAGAAACTCACCTACATAATTATCTAACAGTATTCTGACAACTCTACAACTAGGAATGAGAAGCTTATATTTGTCATCAGAGGACCGAAAAAATAGAGAAAAAGAAGCCTATAGGGACCCATATGCCCTTGGGAGAATCAATTCTCCTATGCACATTGAAACTAATTTTTCTGGGCAAGTACACAGTCCTCTGCATCTTCTATATCTGCTTGCAAGTTATTGTTTCAGTCTTCTATTTGTCAGATTATTGCATTTTTCATATTAGGTCACATAATATAATTAGGTTAATCATAGTCAATCAATTTCAAATAATTCCAAGACTCAATAGGATGGAGATTCAGGTCTGATTGGCTCACCTTTATGGTTGAAATTCAATCTATTCACCTTGTTGAACTTCATCTCAATGAAACCCTAAAAATGCCTTTAATCCTATGGTTCTAAGAACTTAGGACTTAGGATCACCCCTTTTTCTACATTTCATTTTGGTGAACCTGACCTGTTAACATTACATACCTTCTACAATTACATCTTAGATCTAAGTTTTGCATTGCATTATTTTCTATTTTTCATTTAAGGTTTCACTTTTGGATTAAAAATAAAAATTCAAAAAATTACATATCATTTTACATCATAGGTTACATTAGGGTTCATTTAAAGTCACTTAGATTAGACATACATTGAGAATTACATTCATAATTGTCATTTGCATTGTTACACATTTTTATTTGCATTATATTATCTTAATTTGAGAAAATTCTAGAAAAACACTCAGTCATAGACCTGTTTGCACAAAAAAGAAGAACCTTTAGACAATATAATAAACATTCAACTTTTGAATTTTTAGAATCCCTATTAAGGACTCAGACATCCTTGGGCACCTTTGTCCTTGTACACTTGCATTAACAAAAAATTTCACAATTCTATGTGTCTTTTTCTTCAATCCGTGTTTACTAATAGAACTTTGTTTTGACATTCTTACTTACATTCATTTAGGTGTCTTCCATTTAGCTCAAAAAGTGATAAAAAGTGAAAAAAATACATTGTTTTATTTCAAAATTGCATCAAAATTATCAATTTCAGACTTAGGCATCTTAAAATCAGTCAATTTTTGCATTTTAAATGAGAAAATTGCATTCAAAATTATCATTTATTGTTCACATATTGTTACACACTTGCATTGGCATAAATTAGGAAAATTCTAAAAAATATTCACTACCAAAAACTGTTTGCAACGAGACCCAGAATCCTTATGCAGAATCACACATCATCAGATTTTGAATTTATGTAAAGCCAACCTAGGACACAGACGCCCTTGGGTGCCACTATCATCTTGTTGTTAACTAAACCAATTTTTGCATAGACCTGTATTGTCATATCCTTTGTCTTATTTTTTTATATAAATCTTGTTTCTAGCTATTTTACTGTGTTTGTTAGTTTAGTGTTCATTGTGGGTACACTTAAGTGTTTTTAAACTTGCATGAGCTTCATGACCTAGTTTCCTATTATTAATACTTCAATGAGACGTAGTTCTAGACTTATGACATCCGATGTTGTTACATCAGTTGTAGATCCCGAATCTTCCAACTCATTCATGCATAGTGTTGTCAATACTCAACCCATTTTGGAATCCATCCCTAATGCTACCATACCAATGGAAACCTTACAATCACATTTTTACAAATGTTGAGACTATGGTTTCCCATGTTCCTGAAGATAAACTAAAATAATTGGACAAAGATTTATAAAGACTTCAAGACTTTATGAGTACTAAATACTTTGCTAGTATAGTGGTCCCTATAATAGATAACTTGAGGAAACTAATTAAAAATTATCAAGGATTAGAGGTTTTGTGTAGCCTAGCCCATATAGTTGATGCTAATGTACCTACAATGGCTAGTAGCACTCAAGCTTTTGGATACACTCAAAGTCAAGGAGGAAATTAGGTCTCCATCCCTACAACTATAGCCTCTATCCCAACATACACAAATCCAACTGTTGCTTCAACGATACAAAAAAGCATTGGCATAACTCCAACATTAGGCCTTTCCACTGGAAATCCTTATGGTTTTAGATCTTTTCATGTCACACCTCAAGTTTCATCCCCTCTCATAGATTTTCAACATAGTAGTCCACCAAGCACATACACACTTCCATCACATTCACCATATTCTCAAAACATGTCAACCAATGATTCTATAATTAACCAAATTTTGCAAATGTAACCTCACTTTAACAACAAATATCAACATTGAGCCAAAACCAAAATGGACAAAATCAAAATATGTCAAAAGGATCCCATTGTCATTGGAAATATTGAAAACATCAATACCAAAAACATAGAGATACCTCGATTTGAGAAGTACAATGATAAAGGAGACCCTAACAATCATATATCGGCATATACTGCCTTGTGTAGTGACTTCATTTTTGAAGATAAAATCCTAGCTAAACTCTTTCCTAGGTCATTGAAAGATATGGCTTTGGAATGGTTTTGTTCATTGCTGAATAACTCAATCCACTCATCTAATGAACTTGTTGATGCATTCCTCCATCATTTTCAAGTAAGCATTGGTCCTAAGATTACCATAACTAATTTAATGTGATATTAACAAAAGAAGAATGAAAAGGTTACAAAATTCATAGGTTGCTATCAGTTACTTTATTCACAAATCAATCTTACTCTACCTAATGTGAATGTCCAAAGAGTGTTCATTGAAAATTTCAACCTGGCATAAGGGTTAGAATCATATTGATGAAATATCTATCCTTTATAAATTTATGTACGACCCTTCTTGATTACCAAAATTTAGTTATTCAATATGAAGAGATATCTTCATCAACTCGTATTGAGAAATCTGAATCCGCATCTCAAAAAAACTATCAACCATTCAAGAAAAAACAAGAACTTTATCAAGTTACATACACCTCAAACAACCAACCACATTGACCCTCAATTTGTTGTCGTAAGTTCAACTCCATACCAATTTAGATCGAGAGATAGACAATTTACCTAGTTACTTGACACCTTCCATTTGATCATGTTGCAACTTTTGAATAAGAACTTAATCCACTTGCCTCTGGTTAGACCTGTGGATACAACTTAACCTCTACCTCCAAGCTACAATCCAAATGCCTTTTGTCAATATCATCACATAAGTGGACATGATACAAAATGATGAATGTATCATAAACATCAAGTTCAAGACATGATCAATTCTAATCGCATCCAGTTTGGTGGTGTTAATGATCAAGGGAATAAGTCTATTGCCCCGCCTAACCAAAACTTGCAATTTTTTAACAATCTAAATGCCAAATCACTCACCCAACTTGTGAAAGCTTGTGATGTTAAGAATGATGAGATGAATATTGATAAGTTTGATGACATGAGTTATGCTAATAATGCTAATAAGAGTGATGATGAGGATGGTCTACAAGATATGGTCACCCTCATAGACGTTCAACCTCGTAAGGGCCAAACCACTTTGTTACCTGAGATTGCTTTCACCCATATTGACACATCCATACATGTACCCAATAATCCTCTCTATATTGTTGGATGTATTAATGAAAATCCTACAATGGAGATACTCATTGACCTCGTGTTTGTAGAGAATGTGATCACAAAAGAATTCTTGCTTGTGCATGAACTTTATCAATATTCTTATGAACAATTGAAAGCATGGTTAAAAAATCATGATGATTTTGCTCACCCTACGATGGGTTCGTTCACTCTTACTCTTAAAGTTGGACCAAAAAAAATAGATGTGTCATTCTCTATCATCCTAATGTTAGAACAATTCTATGTGAAACTAGGTTACCCACAACTATGCATGAATTTCGTCCCATCGGTTATTCACAAATGTATAAAGTTTCCATCTAAAAATCAAATTTTTACAGTGCATCGTAGTGATTTTAATACTTTGTCCTCATGTGGGAATTTTTCATTAGATTTATTTTGGCCCCAATCCATAGAACCTATTAAACCTCGTCAAGATTTCATTTTCAAATCATATCAAAAATTTAAGACAAAACACATAACAAAACTATCTCTTACCAATATTTTAAAATAATAATAATAATAATATAACATATTCATAGAAACAAATAAAATTATTAAAGTAACATTAACAACATAAAAAATTAAGTAACATAAACTCTACTCAACATTTAAAGCAACATAATCATCTCTAAAAGGCCCATATGCTTCAATTACAAATAGGTTGTCTATGGGAGGTAGAGGGAAAAAATAGTATACAACCATGAAAGTTTAGTCACTATGGTACTTTGAAAATAACAATTACAATAATGATCCCTAGTCCTTTCCTATAGATCTAAGAACAAGACAAAACAGTGAATCTAAGATATGTAAATCTCTCGACTTATTGTCACAATTATTCGTTTCCCATGCAACCCACAAGGAAATTGTGTACGTAGGTATTCCACAAAAATAAGATACATTGGATCCTCCCTCCCTACCTACTCAAAATGGGCCCTAGAAGATCATAAAAGATTATGGAAGTTTTAGAGATTTTTTTTAAAATATTTTCTTTTGGGATGTGTGTGTCATATGTGGAGAGATTTAAATTTAAGTATTTTTAGTTTAAAAGTTTGATAATTTTTTGTTTTGTTTCAATGATTTGAATTGAATTTTTAATAGAATATTTTACTTTTTGTTATTTTAATGTCTTAAATTCTTATGTTACATTTTAAAAATATCTTAAATTTAAGACTGAGATTTTTTAATTGAAATAATTTGACGAGTTCAATACATTTAAAAGTAGTTCTTTATTTAATTATTTTAAATGTATAATTATAAATAATTTAATTAATTATTATAATTATTTTTCATATAAGTATATTATAATTATAAGATGAATAATTTGATGTTTTAATGTTTATTGTTATTTTATTTTAATTAATATTTTTCAATTGATAAAATGTTCTATTATCAAGATTAATTAAAATGATAAGTAGATTAAAATTTCTTATATAGATAGTTCTAGTTAGTTGTTTCATACCCATGTAAATTAGTCTTTTTATATAGAAAAAGTAAGTAATTATCATAACAAACTAAATATAATCATTGTTCAACTTTTAAGGTAATACAATATTTTTAATTTTATTTATAATAAGTCTTTAAATAATACTTAAGAGTAGTGTAGTCTTTAATTTGACTTTGCCCATATTTGTTTATCTTCCTTTCTTCCCTTAATCACCTTTTAAAATAACAATTTTCAACCACAATGATCTTGGTTTCCTCAACTTTGTTGTTGTTCTTTTAATGTATATCATTATAGTACTCTCTAACTTTTAGTTTGACTAATCTCCTCGTCCCCTCAATATATGAAACACTGCAAGAACACTAAATAGGTTTACATGTTCATTTTCTTTTACTTTGACTCTAATTTGTCCTTAATTGATCTCATTATCTTCCTTGGTTTACTTTGTGGTATACAAATAAATTTGATGTTATATGACTTTAGGATCTAATAGTCAATTATTTGAAATAAATCATGTAGCCTCATTGGTTGGTTGATTCACATTAGATCTTTTTGTCTTTGACTCGTGAATGTATAAGAGTTTGAGCCCTTTCAAAAATCCACCTTCAACAATTTTTTTAAATGAACATTTTCATGATGATATGTTAACATTATAAAAATACAAGTCTCACAAGGCCAAAATTGTAGATGAAAATTTTTAATACAAATTTAAACTAGGAAATTAATTTTATGAACAACTTAAGCACTAACTAGAATAACAATGATTAAAAACCATATAGTTTTATTAATTCACTTAAATGAGTTACTGACAACCTTAGTTATGCAATTATCCTCACATATTTGCCCATAGTAAGTTTGAATATATATACAACCAAGTTGATGGCATCATCACTTGTTTGTATAATAGGGATGAAATAATTAAATTTCAATGTTGACAAATTAGACCTCAAATGATCAAACTCCTTTTTATGCCTTAGTGAATATTTTGTTTACACAAGTAAAATATTAAATCATCTAAACTTGATGAATAATAGATATATAAAACATACAAATGAATCTTGAATAAATCCACTTGAAAAAGGGTGAAACAAAAATATCTATTCTATTGATTCAAATATTATTAATGTAAAAATAATAACATTAATGATAGGGGTTTCCAATAAATCCATCATCAATAGAGTGATGGTAAGAAGATATATGTGACAAGTAAAATATGGAAGGAGATTGGTTCATATCTCACTTCTATAATATATTAAAAAAAATAGAAAATAATAAAGAAAAGGAGATTAGTAATAATGTGAGGGTGATGATACATTAAAATGACAAGGAGTTGAGGAAAGTGTAAGTGTTATGTTGTTACTCTTTGCATTATTTACTAATTAAAATTTATATTAAAATGAATATATGAAATATTATTTGATTAAGATATCATTGAGACCAAAAGTTAAAATATATCACATTCAATCACATCCTACTAAAACAAGTGTAAATATAAATGATAATTTATTTACCTTAAGAGAAGCTATAAAAAAATAATGACATGACATCACTAAAATTAATCATGAACCAAAAATTAACATTAAATAATAAATAATATTAAATTTATGATTAACAATATACAGTACTAACATAAGCCAAAAAATATTTACAATGATGAGTATAAACAAAAACATACACCAAGTTGGACAATTTTTTTAAATGTGATTCAATTTATAAAATACCATAGGTGTGATTCATTAGGTATTCATAGCTTGTCAATACTAGTCACACAAATCAATCAAATTTCTCATCCATGGATCCCAAACATTTACCACCTTTGAAGACCAAATTGACTATTTTTCATGTTGAGGTCAAGTAATTCATATATTTGTATAATGCTTCTTCTATGTATTTAAAAAATGATATTTATTTCAATTATATCTTTATCAATAACACATTTTTCTTTATTATGAGTATAACCACAAAATCTACATCCAATGAAACAAATTCCAAGGTTGTGGTTAGCTTATAAAAATGCTAAGGGCGACACATCCATGATATATAGGAGTACACCAAATATTAATCCATCATGATTAAATTTATTTTCAAAGGATTGAATTTTCACATATAAAATCAAGGTGATTCAAACCTAAATCATTTCCTTACAATCTTTTTAAAACCAAGACATGTAGATTGGACAACAATGAGTCTTATCTCTATAAAACATGTTTTTTCCTCATTATGAAATATACCTCCTCTATAAGTGAAAACTAGTACTTATATACAATTGTTTCCATATTAATGATTTCTTCTCCTTTAACATGGTATAAATTTCAATGACTAAATTTGATAGTCAACATTACCCATTAGTTTTGATTTTTCATAATAATTATTCATTCAATAATGCCTTTCAAATGCCAAGGTAGTCCACTATTAAAGGAAATTTTAAAGGCTGCACACATATAATTATAATCCTTTAGATTTTTTACAACTAATAGCTTATAATTTACCTTTTCATCTAATATAATCTTTAAAAAATATTATATTTTATGATTAAAATGTGTAAATAATGCACTCACACCTCACATAAATTATAAGTAAAAATGTGAGTGGTCTATAAATAGGCTAGATATTACACTCCAAGTTCCTTAAGGATGGAGTGTTAGATGTTGGATCTTGCCTACTTAACTGTAAGAATATTGTTAAGTGTAACTAAACCACTAACAATTGGAGAAAAAAAAGTGCTCTATAACTTTTGAATTCTTTGGCCTTAATTTTTGGATTTTTTGGTTTCATCTTTGGGCAAGAATGAATTTTGATAGCTTGTGTGTAACGCCCCGTTGCGCAAATCCCAAAGGACAACTAAAAACACAACATTTTTTTTTTGAAAACATAAAGTATAAACACTAAGTTAACTAATGCAACTAACATAGCTATCGATTACAAGTTAAACACCTAAGTCCCTTGGGGTACACAAGTTGTAACGCCCCATTGCGCAAACCCTAAAGGACAACTAACTTAAGGGTCCCCACATGTTGATAACCCAACTCAAGAAACCCTATAAAGAACTCAAAGAAAATCAAAGAATTAACGAATTATTCAACATCAAGGTTTGTTTAAAAATGCAAATTTTCTTTACTTAACAATCACACTTTAAGATAACTCTTGCACGAAATCCATCATAAAAATTCAACTATCAGTTAACCCAACTATTACATTCATTAAAACCAATCATTTTGACTTGATAAAATATTCTCTTTTAGTTTGTCCAATAACAAGAAGAAATCATTACAAATAACTTTTATAATATTTTTATAATTTTTGGACATATATATATATATATTATCACAAATTTAAATTCCCATTATAAAAATATCCACAATATTATAATCCATATATATATATATTAATACAAAATAAGAAATCTAAATTGAATCTTTTAATATTAAATAAAACAAAACAAATTTAAATAAACTCTTTTTTTTTCTTTAAGCACGGCTCGTCCTCCCTGTGAGGGGAATCCCCTTCCCAAATCTATTATATATATATATATATATATATATATATATATATTCTTTTAAAGTCGAATCCGTATGGAAATAAAATTTCTTCAAGATTTTTTTTTAAACATATATTTAATATATATATATATATAAACACTTATTTCAAATATTTCAGTCGGGCATAATCGCAAGACTGAATAGTAAACAATAAAATTTGTTTATAGAAAAGTTTATTTCTACAAAAATTGTAAAGAAAATTTCTACATAAATGATCAAATTTCACAATTTTGATAGAGGTTTCCACTGCAACCTACAGAGGTTTCCTACTATTTTCCATTTTGTAGTTTTCCTATTGTTTAACAATGATTTTGTTTCATGAGGTTCTCTAATTTTACTATAAAATTTTCTACAAAGGTAACAAAATAATAACGACAAAACTTCAACAGCCGAGAATACAGTTTTTCTACGGAGGAACTTTTAATAAATTTTCTATAGAGGGTTACAACTAATTCATGACAATTTCTTCTTACGCAAACAATATCAGACAATCTTTTCAAAACAAGAAAGCAATTAAACAAACAATAAAATAACTTTTTTTTTTTTCCTAAAGCTTGAAGGAGTGAGAGTTGGAGCAAAGCTTCGCCTCTGGAACTTCCAGCTTCTAAATTCTTCCTAGAAACTTCACCTCTAGCCTGAAGCAAAATATGAGCCCAAAATCTACTGTAGTCCTCAATTTTTTTTTTAAACCAAAAAACCCCCAAAAAACCCCACACACTATTCTACAGCCCAATTTTTTCTGTCAAGAAGCTTCTTGTTGTTCCCAACATGCCAATATTCTCTCCGAGAATATTTTAAAACAATAATTTTATTAAATTCTCCACTCACTCCCGTAAATTCTCTAATATAAATTAACTATTTTATTTATTTATTTGTTTTTTAATAATAATATAGCATTATGAGCTATTTGATTAACTTAAAAATTCAAAAATCAATACCGCTACCTTAAGTAAATTTAAAATTCTAATTTACATCAAAGAAACTAATATTTTATTTAAACTATCCACTTAATCAAGAACATTAATCAATTAACTTAACCATAATTATCTATAAATAACTATATCAATTAAATACATTAATTAATCACACATAAATAAAAATTAATTAAATCACAAACATTTACATACTAAAATAAATAATCAACACTAACCCAAACATAAATAGAGACAAGTTTGAGACGAAGACAACATTGAGCTCACAACAAGGTGACGAACTTGGGATGAGAACACTTCCTTATCAACTCCCTTTTCAACATCATACCCTTTGGGTTTATGGGACATGCTCAAACCTAACAAGCAGGTGGAGTCAGTGTCCAGTACCTACTCCTTGCATAGAAACAAACGTCAAGTAGCATGTAAATCTCCATTGCAGACACACCGTGAAAGGTAATCGCAAGGTAGCAGGGCACTTGCAAGCAAGTGATGCCACTCCATCCTTTCACCAAGACACATTAGCAAACACATCAGAAACCATAGCAGCATAAAATCACAACATCACCATATATATTATTAAAGAAAACCATAACATAACCATATAACATAATCACCATGAAATGTATCATCTAGCATCATATGTAATATCAAGTGTAGCAAACCAACCAAACTATGAATCCACACACAACCAAAAAAGTGAACTGATCACCCACACAAACCAAGTACAAAATCCACACATAAGAGTATCAAAAACATGAGGGGTATTACATTGTGGGAGACTCATGTGGCTTCCCCCTTCTTTTTTACCACATACTTGTGGTACCATTTTGGGCAACCCCTTAAGGAACTTTTTAGCTACCTTGAATGGTGGGTCCATGAGTTGAAAGAATGCCCTTATGGGAAGTGACAATAGGGATCATTTACTTGAGAATGTTGATCCAACATTGTTGGTTTCAGCAAAAGGAACTACTACTAAGCTATCAAACTCCATTATCAATAGAATTATGTCCTCTATAGAGAACATGTTGGTGGGAAGGTTCTTCTACCTATGACCTAATATCAACTTGATTAGGAAATGGGTCTCTTACAAATGAAGGGTAGTGTCTTTGTTTGTGCTATGGAAGGTGGAATATTTCTCTTTAAATTTATGACCTAGGATGGTCTCCTTCACATCCTTACAAGTGAATCATGGATTTATGGAAAAAAATCTCTTTCTATCTATGTCGATTTGGGTTTGTTTCTTTGGTTTCCTATTGGAGTTCTTGAATGAGTAAATATTTGATTGGATTGGTAATTCCTTTAGTCAATTCATCATAGTAGACAAGGTCACAAAAGAGAAGACCATGTTAGTTTTTTCTATACTTTTTGTCATAGTTGATGTTCTTAATACCCTTCCAGCTTTAATTACTTTAGAATTCAAGTTTGGGAAATGGGCTCAACCCATTTAGTAGGAAAAATCAAGAGTGTATTATCAAAACTGTCAAATTTTTTGCCATGTTATCATTCATTTCCCAACTAGTAAAGGAAATAATCAACTAAGGCCTATATCGGTTGAGAAACTAATTGAACAAGAAAATGGTTCAGAGGATTATCTCTTTCAGGAGGATCTCATCAATTTGGTTTACTTGCCACATGAATCTATGGAGGAAAGCCCTATGTTGAGGGGCTCTGAACCTAATAATGTGGGGAGTCCATAATCTATTGTTGCAAAGCTAGATAAATTTTGTTGTCTAGAGGTTGATTCGTACAAGGAAAATATGTTAAATGGCCCTGGGTTGGTGTACCTTCCCCAAAAGTATGTCATGTTCGTGGGTATGATCTCTAAGACTAATTTTGGTACCTTATCTTTGAAAACCAAGGCTAGGGAGGTCACTCCTATGAAAGACCAAGCTAAAATAGAGCAAAAGATGAAAGGGGCTTCATCTCTTTTAGTGTTTCTTGAAGACAAAGCCGTATTGGATAACATAGATTTGTATGTTGAGTTGGGGGTGCTTTCAAAGGTCAATCCAAATAGTCTTATTTCCCCCTTAAATGTGGATGTTGTGAAGAATGATCCTTAGATAAAATCCTCTCCCTATTCCAACCAATATGGTTGGACTACAATTAAATGTAAGGGTAAATTTCCTACTAGGAAAGTTGTTAATATTGGGGTTGATACTAAGGTTGGACAACCTTCTTAGTGGGATACCAAACTTAGTGAGATAGCCCGTGAAATTTCTAATGAAAGGAAAACTACCTTGGGAGCCTATTCCAGGAAAATCATAAATGGATTTTTTCATGGAATATTAGCGGACTGAATAGTATCCAATAACAGTTTCCAGTCAAAAATTGTATCTTTGAAAGTAGGATTAACATCCTTCTTCTAGAAGAAGTCAAGATTACTAAAGCATGCTTTAAATTTACTACCAAAAATATTTGGCGAAATGTGAGTTTTAGCATCAATGAATCCCAAGGGGCATCTAGAGGGATAGTTACAATATGGAACCCTAATAGATATAGTGGGTCATACTTTGGCTAGTCAAGAAATTTCTTGGAATTCAAATTTCATTCTATTGATAGTGAATGAATATGGCAAATATTTATGATCGAAACATGAGAAATAGAATAAAAGATGTTTGGAAGGTTGTTTCTTCCCCTATCAATGCTAATAATGAAGCCTTTTGGATGATTTTTGGAAACTTTAATACCCCTCTATATCCTTCTAAAAATTTGGAGGGCATAATGGATTATTTAGAGAGACATTTTTTAAAAAACTTTCTTTCTATTGTTGGTCTGATGGGAATTGATCTCCAAGGCCAATTATTGATTTGGAATAACAAAATATTGGGAGAGAACCTCATCTAGGTTAAACTAGACCTATTTCTCATTTCTTCAAATTGGGACATAATTAATAATATCAAGCTCTTTATTCTCCCCAAAGTTGTCTTAGATCATAGCCCCCTTCTCCTCATTAGGGATAAAAAATCATGGCCCCATCCATTCAGGTATGAGATAATGTGGGATTCTCATCCTGACTTTAGAAATTGTATTGCCTCTTAGTGGAAACCCTTATCTAGGGGTCTCCTATGTTTAGGTTGACCCAAAATTTGAGCATGATAAAAAAGGTGAAGCTTTGGAATAAGTTTTTCTTTGGTAATATCTTTGAAAGGAAAAACAATCCCTTAAACTTATGGAAGTTCAGAAAGCTATGGAGGGGGGATATTTTTGTGGAGTCCTACCTTTTGGTCTAATTAAATGTTGGAAGCTACTAATGAGGTAAGAATAAATATTCTCAAAAAAAGGTCCAAAATTCAGTGATTAAGAGAGGGAGATAAGAATACTTCATTTTTCATCAATCAATAATACGACACAAAAAAAGGAATACAATTTCTAGAGTAATTGATGAGTGTAGATCAAAAGTGACCTTCAATGACTAGGTGGGAAAAATTGTTGCCAAATACTTTGAATCCCTTATTTCTCCTCATTTTGTTAACCCTCTTCCACCCTTGAAGAAAAATTGTTGAATTGTATCCCCTCCTTACTCATCTATGAAGATAATATTTCACTCATTAGACTTGTTATGAAGGTGAAAGTTAAATTTTTCTTCTCCATGGGTGCTTATAAAGCCCCGGGTCCATATGGTTTTCCTCATGCTTTCTTTTAGGATTTTTGGGATATTGTTGGAAAAAATATTATTGATGCCACTAGAGACTTTGTAAGAACTGGTAAGGTGCTCAAATAAACAAAAAAAACATTTATTGATTTGGTCCTAAAGATTAGTGATCTTATATCCACGGGAGATTTTAGACATAATACTCTTTGTAACACTACCTAAAAGGCATTCTCTAAAATCTTGGTGTCTAGATTACAACCCTTGATAAACTAATTTCTCATTTCCAAAAGGGGTTAGTTTCTAGGAAAAAAAATTTCAGTGCCACCTTGACAACTCACAAAATCATTCACTCCATGGATAGAAGCAACTCCCAAGGCATGGCTTTCAAACTTGAAATTTCCAAAGCCTATGATAAGGTCTCTTGGAGCTTTCTGTTTACGATTCTTGAGAAATTTGGTTTTCACAACAGTGTAATTAGACTGATTCATGAATGTATTACTACTGCCATTTTTTTATATTTTAGTTAACAACACCCCAAGGTTTTTTTTAGGACTAGTAGGGGTAATAGGCTAGGGGACCCCTTATCCCCTACCTATTTATTTTGATGATATAATTTATAAGAAGGAATATAATGAGTATGAATAGAACTAGAGCTCTTAATGGTATTGAATTTTCCACTATGATTCACACTTTCGTTGTCCAAAAATTTGTGGATGACACAATTTTCTTTGGTTATGCTTCAATATTGGAGACAAGAACATAGAATATTTTTTGGAAGACTATTCTTCTACTATGGGCCAATGTATTAACTTTGAGAAAATTCATATTTTCTTCTTCAACACCCCTTTGGATCTTTAGCAAAATGTCATAACGACCTTGGGATGTATTGATGGTCAAATCTTGACCACCTATCTTAGTCTACCTCTTATAGTTAAACATGTAATTCTAGGTTTTGGAACTCAGTTTTGGAGAGGCTTCCAATAAAATTAGCTAGATGGAAAGGTAAACTTCTCTCTCATGTTGAAAAATTCTAAGTACTCAAAGCCTCTTTGCAAGGTATCCCTATTTACTTTCTTTCTCTATTTAAAAATCCCAAGTACTTGAATAAGAAATTTGAAAAAATTAAAAAAAAATTATGTAGACCAGGTTGAGGAAAGGAGAAGAATAGCTCTCATAAGTCGGGATAAATTTTGTCTACTAAAATGGCAAGGTGGATTGGGAATCAAAAAAATATAACTACTAAACAAGGCTTTATTGACTAAAGTAGGATGGAGCCTGATCAAAGATAATAAGAAATGGGGGTGGCTAATGAGGGTCAAGTATTTGGGTAGCACTTAGAAAATAAATTAATTTATGAAGTGGTCATCTCAAAATGTTCTATGATTTGGAGCAATGTTCTTAAAACTAGAAGTCTTCTCTAAGAAGGGACCAGATGGAAAATAGGAAATGGCATAACTATCAGGTTTTGGGAGGATACTCAATTGATTCAACAACTACTTAGTACTCACCACAACATCAAAAGAATAAAAACTCATGTTAGAAAATTTTTTGTTTGATGGTAGGTGATTATATTTTGAAGAATGAAATTGTTTATCGATTGAAAGATTTGTCAAAGTGCTACCCCAACTAGCATGAGTTGACTTTGATAGCTAGGGATCTCTAAAATTTTCTATAAAAGAAATGTATTCATATCTTTACTAGGGAGGATGACCTTCTCTCGGACCCAAATAGTAAAGGTTTCTTTATAGTCAATTTTTCTTATACTCTCCTTCTTGACCTCCCTAATAACTCTATATTTTGGTCTAAAATGTGGATCCAAAAATTAGATCCGTAAGTCAATTGTTTTTGGTGGATTTATACCCACAATAAAATATCGACTCAAGGAAATATTCAAGCATGAGGTTTCCCCCTCTCCAATAGATGTTTCATGTACTAAAAATGGGATGAAATAATGCCCCGCTTGTTTTTTCACTATGATTTCGTTAAAGCTATTTGGAATTTTTGTTTGCAAAAAAATTATTTGTATTGGGTGATGAATGAGAATATGTCCTCTTTTGTGGATGGTTGGAACTCCCCTTTTTTCCACCATTTTTTGAAGGAACTCTGGACCCAGACCCCCCATTATTGGTTTGGTGTGTCTAGAAAGAAAGAAGCAACTGTATCTTTAGGGACTCTAATAAGTAGGTTGAAGATGTTTTATTTTCCTTCTCCAAAATTTTGATTGAGAATGTCTCCACCTATAAGGTGAAAGTTCTTGATACCCCCCCTTCCCCCTTGGATCTCTCTATAGCCAAAATATGGGATATTATTGTGGACCTCAATAAGATTGATTGAAATGAAAGGAGTGCTCGATTGAACACCCATTGGGAACCCCCCAGTTGGTGTAAAGTGAATTTTGATGGTTCTACAAAAGAGAACTCAGGTCCTACTGGCGGGGTTGGTATCTTGAGATTCCACACAAGTGATTTTTTTTCTTCTTACTTTGGTTGTCTTGGTGTAAAGTCTAACAATAAGGAAAAGTCTCTTGCCTTGTGATGGGGTATTTAGCTAGCTCTATCAATTAGAATCACACACTTGTTCTTAGAAGGGGACTCCAGACTTATTATTGATGTTGTCTTTGGAATTATAAATCTACCCTAGAATCTCATTGGCATTATCATGGATATCCAAGAACTTCTAAATAATGTTGAGAACTATGTCGCCATTCACATATAGATGGAGGGAAATCATGTGATCGATGGGTTGGAAAACTTAAGTATTGATTCAAATTTGTGGGGATGTTGGAGATCCCTTGAGAATATTCCTCCACTCATCACTCATAAAATAGTAATGCATAATATCTCCTTGATTTTTTTGAATTTTCCTATGGCTATGTTATTATAGATTAGGTTGTGGTTGGGGGTAGTAGCATTCTTGTTCTTCCCCCTTATCAACATACTTTGTATATTGATATGAATTCTAAGATATCCTTTATACTAACTAAATAGTGGGGTTTAATAATCCCTTGGATGTGTTGGACTCCTAAGCTCGTGTTTGTTGGGGATTTTTGTGGTAATGGTTACCAAATTTACACTAAAACTCGTCCTTTCATGTGGGTTTAGATCTATGGCTAGCTTAATCATGTGAGTCTTAGATGGAATCATATCAATACTATCATCCACTTTAATGATACTTGTATTCTTTGGAATTGACAACATATTTTTGGGTTGAGAACCTTTCTAGATTTTTCCATTACTCTTTGGACGAGTTGACATTCTCAATTGGCTTTGTTTCCTAGTTTTCATTTCAATCAAGCAGTGACTATGAGGGGTCACTATGTTTGGACTGAGTTGAAATCTTGTGAGGATATAAAAAAGGATGCCACTCTCTATTATATTTGTATGGAGGGTGGAATCGCCTCATACCTCAAATGAATTAATAGGTTTGATGAGAATCTATCCATTAAATTTGTGGACTCTTGGGACCATAAATGTGTCTAGGTGGAAGGGATTAGTTTTAAAGTGAGCAAGGATGTGATTAGTAAAGAAATTGACATGAGCTACAATGGGAAGAAAATCTAATGGAAAGTAAGACCTGAGACACAAAAATCATGCAAACTTCTTCAAGGAGTATGAACAAGCATTCATATTTAAAAATGGGTTTGTTTGCAATGCACTTAAAGAGCCGTGGAACTAGGTTTATCAAATTTTAATCAAATATTCCACTCTAGGAGGGAATTTTAAATGCGATTGTCATTATCATTTTATGTTGTTGAATCACCTAAGGCATAAAATCCTCATTAGCTTTCCCTTTTTCCTCCTTTCCTCATTGGAAAACTCTATTAGGGAAGCCGAGGATTTTAATGTAAAAATCCCTAGTAAATTGATGATCACATTGCACCAAGCCCTGATTTTATGCCTCTATCACTTTCATCTTGCCCTATGCCTAGCCAAATCTATTCAAGTCACCATAGTGGAACAAACTCCTCCTAGTTCTTGATGAAGGGTAATCCCCTTATAAACCAAAACTTGCCACAAAAACATAGGTTTGCACAACAAAAATGCAAGAGAAAATAAGAGATTTCATTATTTTGAAATGGAAAAGCATATTACAGAATTACATGGGATGTTTGAGTACAAAAATATCAGTCAAACATGCAAATCAGAGCCTTCAAATTTTTTCTCTACGATCTCATAATACACCCTCATGTTACTCCACCACCCCCCTTCTCTCTATCTGTATCTATCTCTATATATCTATTCTCCTCCTTCAGGTTAGCTTCACTTCTCAACATTCTTTTTCCCAATGTTGTCTTAGTACTACCTCACTATCCAATGAACATCGAGATCTCGTAGGTAGTTACCTTGTTACCAGTGACTTCAAATCTATTTTTTGTGCCAGGTAATCATCTTGCATCCATCGACTTCATGTTTGAAATTGTTTGGCCAATGATTGTGTTGATTCACAACAACAATGTGAAATCAACGAATAACATCGTGCCATGTGTCACCACCTTACTCATCTTCCTATTGCCATTGATCTACTCATGTTTCCATCCACCTTCCTACCATCATAGTATCTTGGGGACTTCAAATCCTCTCCCATTGACATGACAAGGTCCCAACGATAAAGCTCCTATTGAGATTTTGAATAGACTCCTCATGACCTCCTGTCGAAACATGTTTGTCTCCCCGATATCGGAATATCGAAGGGACTTGCAATCCTGTCATCTTGAAATCCCATCGTCACCTTGATACACCTTATTGCTTTGTTGGAGGGACTCCTAATTGACTCCTTTTGATAACCCATAGTCTCCTCAATGCTGCTAGTCGAAATGTCTACAATTCGTCAGAATGTCAAAGGGACTTTGAATGTCGTCCTACCGATATGTGAACCTCTCTCTGATGTGAAATATTTGTGACTGTTTACTACTATTGCTCTTGCCATCGATATGTCGATGGGACATGAAACATGGTTCCTCTGAAACCTCCATGTCATATTGATAAACTAGTTCAGTAAACATAGAATATTGGATGAAGCCAAAGTGTAAACCTTAATGTTGTAGCTCAATGCTCGAATGTTCATACTTGGTAAACTTAAGCTGATTAGCCCTTATTGAAAGAAAATAATCATAGATTGATGCAAGATAGCTCATACACCCTGGATGCTCCTGCATCAGACACTTGGGGTAGGAAAGAAATATTTCATGAGTGCGATCATAAACATTTGTGGATTTGATGCTCATTCAAAATCCATCTTGCTGCCTTATTTACCTTAACCTTCTTTCTCAATTGTACTTGTAACTTGATGTCTCTTCCATATTTCATTCTTCCTCTCTTTCTCCCTCTTTTCATAGAATTCAACTCCCACCAACATACATTATCAAAATCTAAAAAATTCATAAATGTTAATTTCTTCTTCTCTAGAAAAATAATTAGATTCATCCATTACCTTGTTCTTTGTTACTGCTACAACCATTTGTTCATCATCACCCTTGGTTTCAACACTATATTCCTTTTTCCCCATGCCTTCTAAAATACAATTTCAAACTACAATCACTTCCTCTTCTGCATTCACATCAATGTTAGTAGTATAATCAAAGGACTCATCCTTTTCTCCCTGCAACAAATTATCAGTCATACTAGTCTCCTTATCACATAAGAAGTCATCAAATGATGTCAAGGGAAGATTAGCAAACAACTCAACTTTCTTCCCCTCTTTTCCTTCTTCACTTTAAGTTGCAATTCTTTCAACTACAAAGACACTCGTTGCTGCAAACTTCCTCTACATTACTCTTATCATACTCAGAAAAATTAATTTCAACAAGAATTTCATATAAATCATAATTTACCTCTTTCTTCTCCATCGAAACCTTCATTGAACCTATCTTGGGTACAATCCACACTTCTACAACTTCTTTCTTGTCTTCAACATAATATGCCATTGTTTTTATTCCCTTAGAAGGACATATTGCAATTTCACACTTCACCTCTTGTTCCTTAATTGCAACACCCTCAAGTCGATATATTGTTGCAACAAATTTTCCCATTGCTGCATGTTGATCCTCATTAGAACATACACCAAAATATGGGTGAACCTTATCACCTTTTGTTGCAACTTTCACTGCTGCAATGATTCCTTCATTATCACTCTTCATGTCATTCCAACACAAACCAGATTTAGTCCTAGCCTCTCCAAAATTTGAATAACTTTTAACCTTCTCATACCTAGCCATTCCATACAAACCTAAATTTTCTATGCATTCACAAGATGCAAGTTTTACCTTTTCTTCAACTGATTCAACTTTGGTGTCTTCTTCTTCAAGGTCCTCCATTGTTCTCTACTTTTTTGTGGTTGCTACCACCTCTGTATCTTCATCCTTCATGTCTTCCAATAGACATCGTTAAGTTTTAGGTTTAGGTTCCTCAATCTATTCATACCCAACCTCTTCCTCGGTGTCACATGCAGAACACTCTACTGCAACCTCTTTCTTTCCTATAGTCAAAACATCATTATAGAAATATAAAATTTATCTTTAGCTCTTGTCTTATTTTGTTTCCTCCTTTCAATATCATCCCTCAATTCATTTATTTGTTGTTGCAACTCTATCAATTATCTTTCTGAAAATATCTTTTTGATTCCCTCTAGTTTGGGAATCCTTGGAATCCATCTAATGACAAAAGTCTTTTTTCTCTTTCTCTTTTCCATTTTCTAGGCCACTCAAAGCTGTAACAAAAAAAATCTTCAACCCTCAAGTTTTACAAATGTAAACTACCTCCTCTAGTGATCCCTAATATTATTGTAAATTTCCTTACAGCCAACAATTTGTTTTCAAATATTCAACACCTTTAGATGTTATTACAAATTTACACACTCGCAATGCTTTAACAAGTCATTTTTAGAGACTTGCAAATCCCTCTGTAGTTACAAGTACTCCTTGCAACAATATCTCACTCACACAACTATCCACTACCCAACAAAGACTCTGGAAGATGCTTCCTCTACCCACCTTCTCTCAGTGGAGGAACTCTACACCTTATACCTAGCTTTATCTCTACTGGAGGATAGTATTCACAAACCATCTTTCATGCCTACAAAAAACACACTTTCCCATAACTCTCTCTCTCTCTCTTGCAGCTTCACTGTGTCACTCGTCGCCACTCTACACTCGTAGGTCTTGGTGCATTCCCTGCACTCTCAAGATATTTTAGCTCTAATACCACTTGATGAAGGGTACTCCCCTTACAAACCAAAAATCACCACAACAACATAGGTTTGCACATAAAAAATGCAAGATAAAATAAGAGATTTCATTATTTTAAAATGGAAAAGTATATTACAGAATCACATAGGTTGTTTGAGTACAAAAACATTAGTCAAACATCCAGATCAGAGCCTTCAAAAATTTTCTCTACGATCTCATAATACACCCTCATGCTACTCTGCCACCCCCTTCTCTCTTTCTATATCTGTCTCTATATATATTCTCCTCCTTCAGGTCAGCTTCAGTTCTCGACATTCTTTTCCCATGTTGTATTAATATCACCTTGTCATCTAATGAACATTGAGATCTCGTTGGTAGTTACCTTGTTACTAGTAACTTCAATTCTATTTGTTTGTGCCAGGTAATCATCTTCCATCCATTGGATTCATGTTTAAAATAATTTGGCCAATGATCACATTGATTCACAACAATGATGTGAAATCAACGAATAACATCATGCCACATTTCGCCACCTTACTCATCCGCCTATTGCCATCGATCTACTCAAGTTTTTTTCCACCTTCCCACCATATTAGTATTGTGGGGACTACAAATCCTCTCATCCCAATATGGCAAGGTCTTGACGGTAAAGCTCTTATCAGGATTTCAAACAAACTCCTCATGATCTCCTACCGAAATGTGTTTGTCTCCTCGATATTGAAATATCAAAGGGACTTGCAATCTTGTCAGCCCAAAATCTCGTCGTCACCTCAATACACCTTATTTCTACATCGAAGTGACTCCCAATTGAATCCTTCTGATAACCCAAAGTATCCTTGATGTCGCTAGTTGGAATGTTTGCGGTTCATTAGAATGTCGAAGGGACTTCAAATGCCATCCTACCAATATGTGAACCTCCCTTCAATGTGAACCCTTCCTGACCATTTACTGTTATTGCTCCCACCATCGGTATGTCGATGGTACATGAAATAGGGTTCCTTTGAAACCTCCATGTCACACTGATAAACTAGTTCATTAAACATAGAACACTGGATGAAGCCAAAGTGTAAACCTTAACGTTGTAGCCCAAAGCTTGACTGTTCATACTTGGAAAACTTAAGTTGATTAGCCCTTATTGAAAGAAAAAAATCATAGATTGATGCAAGATAGCTCATATGCCCTGGATGCTCCTGCATTAGTTCCCCAACTGCCAAAAGGAAAAAAAACCCACTTGTCAAACCATTTTCTCCTGATTCCCTTGATGATAAAGGTAAGAAACCCCTCACCTTTGTAGGGCTCTCTTCCTAGCTCCCCACTAAAAAAAAATGTGGTAGATGCTTCCACCAACCATGATTGTATAGATCATGTGCATGTAGGCTCCCCCTCTAAAATTAAGTCTCAAGAAGAGGTAGTTGTGTTGGAAGTTTGTCATTGATTTGGTTGTTGGAAACATGAGCATGGATGTACAGTATGTAGATACAATATTTTCATTGATGACAACGTTGTGGCTTGGTATGAAGATTGGTGTGCAGACCGATTGGTGAAGCATGAGTTTGTATGAGAATGATAATCCAATGCATAGACACAAGAATTTTTTATCCACTGTAGACCATTGAGTGGAAGAATTGGCTAAGTGTCATAACATAGTCTTCAGTGTACAATGCATCCAGGTTTTGGTTCGTATTGGTTCAGCTTGAATAATTTCTCTCTATGGTTCCAAGACATTTTTTTTGGATGTCAGAGGGGTCTAATTACAAATTTTCATGCCTTTTTCCCCCTTTGATGTAGAAGTTATGAGTAAAAAAACATTGGGTTTGCCAATGATAGTGTTTTCCAGTGCAAAGTACATGTTTTGCTAAGTTTGCTCTTCACCACAAAATAATATCTAGTCTTGCAGATTTGTGGAGGTGTTTATAGGTGTCTGCAACATCTAAGTTCCAAGTGATGTGAATTTTGGAGGTTCTTGTGATGGTTTAAGGATGATTATTTGGATCATTTTGATGTTAGGTCTCTACTAGTGCTGACCTAATATGTTTAAGGGTATGCAGAGTTTAAATAAGAGTTGATGCATTTTGTGGGAACTATTATAGGTCCATGCTAACCTATTTGGGTTCATTATAAGTTTTGATTGTGGTGTGAAGTATGTTTTGAGCCAAGTTATTATTTTACATGGTACATCTAATTAAGTTGATGTAATTGATGCTGCAAGAGTTTGTAGATGTAATGGGTATAAGTATAAGATCTTTTTGGTGTTGGAGGATGATGATAGCCAGTATACAAGTTGTTGATATGAATTGTGCAAATGTAATGTGAATGCAAAGTAGAGTAGAGTGTTAGAGAATAATGGTATGAAGTGTGTAATTGTATATTGAGCTTTAGTGTAACTATAATTCCTACATATTGTAGATGCAGTTGTAGTAGTTCAAATCTTGGTAGTGAGCCACCCCTTTCCTTCAAATTTTTTTTCACTCTATGGGAAGTAAGTCCACCTATAGTGAAATTTTTTGTAATTTGTTGTAACCGGTTATAATATATTGTGAGCTAATCCTCACTATGGTTTTTCCCTTTTTGGGTTTTCCACGTAAAAATATGGTGTTCATGTGTTATGTTCTCTTGATGGTTGCTTTCATGTTTTCCTTTACTACTTCAAATTGAATATGCTATATGGAATGAATGTTTAAATGTTGAAGTGGTTTCAAAGAATATTGATTCACACCCCCTCTTAGTATTCCAGGTGTTCAAAAATTGGTATCAAAGCCTGGTTCCTTGGAAGAAGCTTAACCACTTGAGGAAGGTCTTGGAAATTTAATACATGGTTGTTAGAAGATATCCTACTCCTCTGAAAAAATTATTATTGTTGGATTCACTAAAGAAGATTACATGGTTGACATGAATGGAGAACTCAGAAGAACCCTTGAAGATTTGGAAAGGACTAAAAGTGAGAGCAAAGATTTGAAGGAAAACATCAAGGAAGAAAAGGAATGCATCAAAAAATTGAGAGAAAAAATCAAAAAGTTTAGAGAAATACATAAGGAGGTTAATGAGAAGTTGTAATCTTGAGATCAGATCTAGAGAAAGAAAATAATCAAGAAAAAAAATTCAAGATGAGCTCTACAATGCTTGATAAAATGATTGCAAACTAGAAGAATTATAAATATAAAGGTGGATTAGAATTTGAGAAAGGATAAATTTCAAAAGTAGATCATACACCAAGTGATAAAAAGGAGAACAATGAACAAAAGAAGAATGAGGATAAGAAGAGTAATGGCAAGTAGGTTTGGAATGAATGGAAATACTTCAAAAGGCCACCTATTAGACAACCAAATGCACAAAGGTACTTATCTTTTAATGGTTACTATTATTCCTATGATAAATTTGGACATAAGGCTATGGAATGTAGAAGTAGAATGAATCATAATGTTTTATCTTTTCCTAGTTAGTGTTTTACAAGAAAAATATTTGGTTATAAGACTAGTGAATGCAAAATTCAAATGATGAATGCCTATAAAAATGGTATGGGGTTTCAATCTTTCAATGGCTACTGTTATGCATGCAATGGGTTTGAGCATAAAGCTAATAAATGTAGATCCAAAATGGGTGGAAGTAAGCTTGTTTAAAATACTATCACTTGTTACAATTGCAATATACTGGGACACATTTCCAAATTTTGTAGAAGCAAGAATGTGAAGAAGAATGATTCGGTGAAAAAGGTTGATCTAGTAGATATGAAGAAAGAGATGGACAAGATCTGGAGAAAGAAGGAAGATAGTGAGACTAATCCTGAGTCTTTACAAGCACCTAGTGCAAATGTTTCTTCTGGAAACTAAGAAGAAATATTTGGATTAGGGGGAGCATTTATAGAAGATCATTTATCCCCTACCAGAGAAATGGTGTTGATGCTTCAACACATTGGAATAAGTTGTAGGTTGACATGGTTAACCTATTGGAGAAAGAACCAGTGGAAAATATTGAGTTGCAAAAGTTTGTGGAGCATTTGAAAGTTGACTTTGCATATAGTTAGGGTTTTGCTAGCTTTTCAAAATGTGTATTCAATATGAATTAGTTCAATTTAAAATTTTTATAAGTGATTTCATATTCAATATAATTCATTTGCAAATGAGCATTTGAGGAGAGAAGAGCAATGAAAGAGCGAGGTGAAGCATTTACACACGAAACCCTAACTCGAAAGTGATCATCAAAAGGTATTTATAGAATTCTATCTTTCCCTAAGTTTTCAAAAGTGTTTTGAAGTGTTGAAAAATGTATACACCACAAGAAGTTGAGGTTGTGGATCGTCCCCATCCTAAGTTCAAATGGAATCCCTATAAATCCTTGGTGGATGATCTAGATGAAGCATTTCTACACATTCCATTTGGTGTTCTACACACAAAATATGTAAGGGTATACATACATGCGAAGTTGGAAGAATATGATCACTCTAAATTGGGTGATGTGTGGGTCAATGAACTCATTGGAGATGACTTTGAGTTGAAATAAGAATTCAAGAGCTTGGTAGAAAAGAAGCTCGATGTGTGGAACTATTTCCCTAATTTTTTCTATGATGATGTGTGGCTAAGGTGCGCCCTGAGTATAATCCATGATAGATTCATTTGGCTTGATATACCTCACCTAATCAACAAAGAGGCAATTAGGGTTGTTACGGGTTTATGTTCAACTAGACCAGCTTCAATGCTTAAATTAGTTAAGAATGAAGTGGTGATGGAGTTAACTGGTGTGAAGTATGATAGAAGAGCCCTAGCAATAAAAGATATCAAATATCCAGCAATTAAGTATGCCTCAATGGTGATCGAATATAAGATATAATTCACTAATATAGAGGATTCAATGTCTGCAACTACCTATAATTTATAACTAGGGAATCGAAGTACCCTTTCAAGTTTGGTACTTTGATCATATTTTTACTATTTTACTTCTTAAATGAGGTTCTTGAAACTAAGAATATAGTATGGTTGAAGGACATATAGGGGTCTCTAAGACAAGATTGGGTGAGTAGTTGATATGATGAATATATGTGTTGTAGTTTGGGAGTTTGATATGGTAATTTGGAGATGTACATTAGCAAGAGAGATTATGTGGAAGTGGATTGGGACTAGGAAATCTTATGGTGAGAAAGGCGTTATGAATATTCATTCCTACATAACTAGATTTAATTTGGGGCCGATTTATCATCAACTATATGTTTCATGTGGCTTAGACCTTTATTTGTCACCTTGTGGTCAACACAGATGATTTGAGAAGCTTGAAGATGCTATATAATGATGATTGAATATTTTTTCAAGGGGCATGGAAAGTGGGATAAGGAAAAGGAGAGAAGAAGGAAACAAAGAAGACAATAAGAAGGCATCAAAGGTGGTAGAGATGAAGAAGTAAAGATGGAAGGAGGAGGAAACGAGGAATTCAGAATGGAGATAAGAGATATTGTGAAGAGGATTAGATAAATAATGAAACTTAGAGGCATTAATATGGAGAATAAGAGGAGTGCATAAGCAAACCATGTAGATTGAGAAGGATAACCAAAACAAGGATAAATCTTAAAAAATGAACATGCTATGAATGAGTGGCTTGTGGGAATAGCTCGGGATGGATTTGTGGAATGCTTGAATTTTGTAATCCTTATGGAAGGATGAAGATCTATTTTTGTAATTTCTTTTTGTGAGAGCTAAGTCCTTGGTTGAGGTAGATATTTAATCTATTATAAATTTGATATAATTCCCCATGGCAACATGATGTAACCTATCACAATATTGAATCTATGATTTATATATTTTTCTACCATGTTGTGATCATTTGAAAGATGAGAAAGTAGGTTTTTTTTCTAAGGCTACTCGATTAGAAAGTCCTCTCTTTGGACCCTCTTTCCATGAATGCATCAATAGTGAACCAAAATCTTGCACCCCATCTTCTTCATGCTATAAAACTATGAAAGAAGGCTTCAAATCCCTAAAATAAGACTGCTACTATATGTAACTCTTTTGACCATAGGCTCCTAAGGGTTTTATTATTTCACACCAATGCTATAGTTGATGAAGATATATGTTTCACTATCTTATTCTCTAATTTTGACTACTTCTTCTTATGCACATGTGCATGCACTTTAAAACTAAAAACATGAAGATTCCATAATGAGGAATTTTCCCCCATCTATGTCTCCATAGGGGTTTTCTCAATAAGAGCTATTGTAGGAGACATGTTAATCAAGTAAAAAAATTTAGCAACCACTTCAATCTAGAACTTCAATTCCAAATTAACTCCACTAAGAATAATCTTGGACCTCTCCATTAGTGTCATATTATTTCTCTCTATAAATCCATTCTACTAAGGGTTTGATAGAGTTGTTTAATCTCTCAATCCTATGCTTCTTACATAATATGTCAATATTTATTAAACAAAACCAACTACGATTATCGATTCTCAAAACCTTACTCTTTCTATTGGTTTGATTGTTTTGAAGATATTTCAAAACCTTAAATAAAATAAATAATTCAAATTTACTCCTAAAGAAAGGCACCCATTAAATGTACAACACTCCTCTTTGTTGCAATTTTTGGTGAAGGTATAGATTCTATAGATCTCTTCATTGGATTAGTCAAACTATTATATTGTACATTGCTTGTATCTAGTTGAAATAGAGTGCCCACAAAAACAACCTTAGAGAGAACCATACATTATTTCACCATTCTACACCCTCCAATAAAGACAATAACCTCACACTTGCATCATTAAGATTACAAATTGATAGTAGGTTATGTGCCAAACCAAAGATATGAAAAACACCATTAATCCCCTTTACTCATCCATTATGGAATCAAATATGGACTCTACCACAACCAATCATGCTCAAATGAGAATCCTCATTAAGGTACATCTTCCTACCATCATATTATTTACTTTGAAAATCACCCCTCATGGGAGGTCACATGGAAGGAATCTTCAAAATATATGAAACATGCACCTTTAGATACATATGTTACTAAGGAAACAATAAAGACGTCTAGATCACCTTAATAAGACTTAAAACTCATCATATGAATCACCCTTGTTTTATTTTTCTCCTCTTTGTAATATGTGGTAGATTGTGGTTTTGTTGCAATTCCAACCATTTACCTTAAAATTTAAAGGATATTTGAATCTCCCATAGTATTTAGATATAGAATTCTCCATCTTCTTATCCTTTTTGCCTTTCTCCTCTTCCATGAATACCTAGGGCCTCCTTAGTGGATTCCAAAGGTTTCCATCCCATCTCCTTTAAGACTAACATAGCTACTACCTTATCCATTTTGATTTTTGAGGTAGTGTTCTTGATTCTCATCACCAAGTGATCTCATGAGTTTGAACATAAATAACATAGAAGCATCATGCAATGGTCCCTCCATTTTCACTCCAACAATTCAACTAGGTTATGATCATATTAATCTTATTTAAATGCTTGGCCACGTAACCATAATCATCCATTCTCATATCATATGACTTATTTCTTAAAAAATGTATGTTAAAGAAGGATTTAATCTAGTATGAATCTCCCAACTTCTTCTAAAGATCTTGTGTGGTGGCTTCTTCATGTACATTCAACAAATAGAATTTATACAAAAATCCTAATGAGGCCCTTCGCCTTTTTGTTCAATAGATCCTATATAGCTTGTGGTATTGCAATACATTTATATTTGGATAGAGCAATCCATATATCTCTATCTATAATAAATTCCCTATACTAATATTTCATAACTCAAAGTTAGTGCCTATGAATATCTCTATCTCTATTCTCAACGTTCTTTCCACTTATTGTTACAAGATCTCCTTTTGTGTAATCTCCCACTCAATCCAAGTTTAGTACCAAAAACCTTGTCCCTAACATCTATGACTTGAGGTGATCAAGATTTTATACCAAATGAAATGTGAAGTGTAGGTGTAGAATACACTTCCTATATTAATATATGGGATGATGTATATGCACATATATATTTGATAATATAGTTATAAGGAAAATAACATGAAAGCAATATAACAAACACACAAGCTTATTTGGGGAAAATAATTTTGGGAGAAAAAGCACACTCTTCAAAGAAACTCAATGTAATAAAATAATCAACACAATTACAATACACTTGCAAAGTCTTAGCTGTTTTACAAATCTCCAACTAGAGAATCTTGAGAAATACTGGCAAATAGCAATACTTGCAAGTTTAATATGAAACCCCCATCTCTAGCATCCAAGATATGGGAGATTCAATACAAAAATTCACTAGTGGTAAACCACAAACCATGATGCAAAAATAGTGCCCAAATATATGGCCCAAATTCCAATACCCCTTTCATGATGATTCAATATGTTATGCATAATAGATGCTCTAGGTTGTCATAATGTTCAATCAATCTATAATAATCCACTCACCAAATTTTGTGCTCCATTTTGGCTCCATATTCTCATTTAAAAGATGCTCTATGACATGTCATAACACACATCATCAATTTGGTCAAGATTCCTATTCAACAATGTAGCTCCCCTACAATCATGTTGTCATGAATAATAATATGTGTTACACCACTATCTTCTTTGCGGGTGCTCATACACATCCTTAGTGACAAAATACTCCCTTACACACAATTATACATGTCATAAAAAGGCATACACATGGCATAATGGCCAAGTCATAAGTGGGGCACCTTTTGCATGTGGGATCATATATAATAAATAAATATAATATTAAATAGTTAGATTCAAATATTGGAATTGTAAGTATGGCACACATATCCCAACATGTAACTAGGTAGCAATTAAATTTTGTACTCAATTGACCTATGTTTGGGAAACCCCATTGATTCTTCAAATAACTTGTTGAATTATCATATGAGCTACTTTATTGCTTCTTTCATTTGATGTTATGTAACCTATACATATGCCTTACCTCAACCGCTTTCTTGTCTTTGTTTCTACACAACATCAAGAATGTAAAGTTACCACTTAAAATATTTGTCTGCCTTTCTTGTAATACCCCCCATGTTGTTGATACTTTTGCTACTACTTGTTACTCTTATGTGTTAGCGTGATACTGGTTTGTGAAGGTGATTAGTTCACCGTCTTGGTGTGTGGATGCATAGTTAGATTGATTGAGGATTGTGTTACTTCAATTTATGACATTAAGATTACATTGGGTGTGATGTTTAATTTGATTCAGTAATATAGTTTGATGCAATGATTTCGTAATTTATTTAACGATGTGATCAATTAGTTAGAAATGTTATTTCATCATTGATATTATAATTGTTAGTATAGTTTTGGTGAGAGGACAGTGTAACATCACTCGTTTACGAGTGCATTGCTACACTGCAATTCCTTCTCACAATGTAATGCTTTAATTATATATATATGGACATGTACACGACCTTTTTTGTATGCAGGGATTGTAGGTACAGAGTCTCGATTCCACCTGCTTCGGCAGGACAGGGCGAGCATCAAAATAAACTCAACGGGATTGATGTTGAAAAATGAGTGGTTAGAAAATTGTTCCCGTCCCAAGTTCGTCTTTTGTGAGTCCATTGTTGTCTTTGTTTCTATTTGTCCTTGTTTGTAAATGTGTTCATGTTGATTAACATTTTAGTTTGGGATTTAATCAATTTTTAATTAAGTGTGATTTAATTAATTTTGGGTATGTGTGATCAATTATATATTTAATTGATGGAGTTTTAAGTTAATTGTAGTTAAGCTAATTGAATTATATTCTCTATTAAAGGAATAGTTTAAATAAAATAAATTTTACTTTGTTGATATTTTAAAATGTCTTATTGCTTTTGCATTTTTGAGTTAATTAAATAGTTTATTAAACTATAATGTTAATAAAAGAAAAACATAAATAAATAAAATATAATATAAATAAATGAATAAAATTGATTTTTTAAAATTATTAAATTTTCTTTTATTGGATTTGTACGGGAAGTAGTGGGGAAATTAATGAGTTTTGGTTGGGGAAATTATTCTCGAAAGAAAAGAGGCATGGGGTAACAAAAGTTCTTCACGGGAAAATTTTGGCTGAGAACAGTGGGTAGCTCTGGGTGTGAGTTTTCTTTTGGGTTTTCTAGTGTATGCTTGTGTGAAGATTTGGAAAAGGCTGCAGGAATTTTCTGGAAAGAGCTTCGTAGCTGGAGGCTCTGTGGCAAAGCTTGGCTCAAATTTGCTTCTACAGCCTACAGGAAACAGGTTCCTTTCTCTTTTTATTTTTCTTTAAATTCTTTCCTATTTTAAAAAGATTGTCTTTTTTGCAAAAGACTTGTCTGTACCTTTGTAGAATTTAGAAGTTTCTTTTTTGTAGAGGATATTGTTCCCGGCTGCTGCCGTTAAAATTTTGTGTTGCCTCTGTAAGAAATTACACAGCCAAACTTAGAGAATCTAATTAAATAAAATTCTTGAATTAGAAGCTCTAAAGGAAACAGTAGAAAAAGAAAACCTCTGAGAGAATTTTTAAACAGAGGAATTTAGAAAATCTTTGTGCAAGGAAAATTGAGAAAAACTCATGAAACTGGAAAAGCTTTGTGCAAACTTTCTATATGTTACCTGTAGTTCAATATTGTGCTTTTTCCTAATTTATTCCATGTGTTTGAAAATTAAAATCTCACAAGAAATTATTCTGGAGAACTCAGTTTTAATTGTGTAATATATGTATATTTATATATATATTAAACATACAAATATATATATATATATATATATATATATATATATATGGATTTATGAACATAAAATTTTATTAAATATATTTTGATTTTCTTTATAAAAAAAATAACAATAAAAAAATCAATTCGCCGAAATTTCGTACTTTGGAATTATTTTATGTTGAATAAAAAAATTAAAAAAATATATATATAAAAAAAAAATTGAATGGAAATTTTGTTATTGAAAGGGGGGACGACTAAAGTCGTACCCCCTGTGTGGCCCACGAAGCTAAGCACAATAGTCTGTGGACTGCTGCGCAACAGTCCAAGGACTGTTGTACGCAGCCCTTGGGGGCTGCGTCCTCCCCTATGGGGAGGTACGCAGCCTCCAAGTGGGGATGTGTTTGGTTCTTTTCCTTAAAATAAAACAAAGGTTATATATCTTTTGAATTCAGATTTTTTTTAATTTGTCTTTAGAACTTTTAAAATTATTAAATTTAATTTATATTAATATATATATATATATATATATATTGTATATATATATATATGTATATAAATATATGATGAAATATATACATATATATATATATATATGATTAAATTTGTGATTTAAAAAATATATATAAATACAAAAAAATTTGTTAAACTAGAGAAATTGTGAAAGTTAATTGTAGTGGTAAATGAGTTGTTAAACCAACTGGAAGAATTTTTTTTTTTTTTACCAAAATCTTTCGAGTGATTTCTTTTACTTATTAAAATACGTTGAGTTTATTGTTAAATTAACTCTTATGATGGATTTCATACTAAGTCTAATCGCATTGTGATTGTTTAAGCAAAGTAAGTATGTGCTCTTAAATGAACCCTGATGTTGAACAATAAGCTTTTTCTTGAGTTTTCTTGCGATGGGATTTTAATCTTGTGTAGACTTTTGAGTTAGATTTCTTTCCATAAGGGATAGGGTTATTGTTAAGCTTTTGGAGGTTTTTGAATTGGGTGTTTAAAGTTTTGGGGCTTCTATGTCTGAATCTTGATTCCATTTTCTTTATGGTTGTAACCTCGTGTTTACCTTGAGTTGCATTATTTTGTGTAAGTTATTGAGTCATATGATTATGCGAGATGAGTTGCCTCACGATTGTTTATTCTGTATTATGAACTTGAGAGTGTGATCCCTTTTATTTTGTTGTATGTTGGGGTTCTAGGGAGAGTGGCTTTATGTGGGTGCTGGCACACAAAGGGGCTGTCAGGATAACCCACATTAGAGTTAGTGTAAAAAGTGAAAACCTAATTAATTAATTAGGGGATGGGTAGTTAAGCACTAAGAGATAAATATTGATTCCTCGCTCACCTGTTAGGGCTTCCAAAGACTAAAGGTGGCCAAGAAGGCCGTGGTTGGCATAATCGTGATCTCGTTTCCACGAATAATGCATGATTCCGCATGAGTCACCCTATGGGGTGGCACCTTGAGATAGGCAGTCAGGATAACCATAGATGGAGGCGGTACCTTGTGATAGGATGTTAGGATAATCCATGAAGGCCATGCGATGACACTCTCCTCTAGCTCTTCCCTTTGTTGTTTTAACTGGAATCCTCTGGAAGTGGTCTATCGATGAGTTTGGTTTATTGTTGTTATGTTTTGGAAGTGGTCTATCGATGAGTTTGGTGATTTGTTGTTATGTTTTGGAAGTGGTCTATCGATGAGTTTGGTGATTTGTTATGTTTTGGAAGTGGTCTATCAATGAGTTTGGTGATTTTTTGTTATGTTTTGGAAGTGGTTTATTATTATAACTTGGTGTATTTTGTCGTCATGTTTGGCTGTTGACATTTGGCTGTTATAGTTTCTTATATGTTTGATTTCTTTTTCCATATTTGGAGTTGAGTCTTGTGTGTTACTTTAGACGTCTTGGTCGGGAATCCTTTCTTAGCTACTCCTAGCATGGGGGTGGTCGGGTGGAACGTGCTTTGCACCTCGTTGGGTTTCCCATTTGGCAGTTGTTCCTTTAATGTAGATCTTGTGGTGACAGTTTGTTCCAGATTTATGTTCCTTTGGATGTATATATTGTACTTTGTCATATCTTGTAAATTGTAATGTAAATTCTCCATGTGTTGGGACAATGTATCTTGTAACTTGGATAATTGTTATTTGTGATTTAATTTGTACAATGATGTATTGTATTACCACACTTTGTAATTCAAACTTTATTCATGGATGTAATTAAACTTGATGTTGTATTATATTGGAGCAAATGTGTTCTATTTATTTCTAAGTTGAATGGCTTAGGAAATCTTGTATAGCATCGTTATGGTTCATTCTTGTTTTAATGCTTAGCGTTTATAAATGTTTAATTGGAAACTAATATCAGTAGAAACGAATGTTGGGATTAATCAAATTCGATAGTGGGTAGATTACATAATACCACTTCGTGTACCCCAAGGGACCTAGGTGTTTAATTTGTAATCGTAAGTTATGTTAGTTGCAATAGATAACATAGTGCTTTTACTTTATGTTTTTAAAAAAAAAATTGTTGTGTACTTAGTTGTCCTTTGGGGTTTGCGCGACAGGGTGTTACATTTCTTAGGTTGCATTAACTGGTATGCAAACCTTGAGCTATTCACCTCCTTATATCAACTCATATTTGTTTTATTTTATATAAAATATTGCATACCTCTCATACAAACAAGGACTCCCAAATAATAATATATAGACATCCAACAAAATAATTTATCAACAATTACCAAATCCTTGAAGTCCATAGTGTGTCCAAACTTATAATTGGGGTGCTACCACAATAATGGGTTACACTTTCTGGGACATCATGGTTTTTGATGAAATCACATATTTTTAGAAAATATAATGATTTAAGCCTTGAAAGGTTCCATTTAAAGGATTTTAACTGAAAAGGGTTTGATCAAACCCCCTTAGATCAAACCCCCTTGGATAAAACCCTGTTAATTTTAAACCATACCTATAATGGAGTCTCCTCTATACCTATCAAAATGCTAATAAAAAAACACTTTTGATTTACCTTTTGAGGGATCAAATGAATTCATTTAAAATTTATGTTTTTTAAGTATGTAGTCCTTATTATAAGTTTCCCAAAAAGTATAATTTTAAATGTATTTAATTTGATTATTATATTTATTTTGTATTTCTTGTGAATGTAGGTTTTTCATCAAAAATCAAGCTCTTTGTTCTGCACATGTGGAAAAATAGTAGATAACCAATTTATTTTTTTGAATAATATCTACGCCCTTGGTATTGATGTCCTTGATCCAACAAAAAAAAGAATTTCGATACACACAAAAAATGTTATGTGTTATACAGTAAACCTATGTCTAAATTGTAATTGATTTGACTTCAAAACTTAATTAAGAAAAAAATATTTAGTAAAACACTATGAAACCAAATTGAGGAGCTATATATCATAGTTACAAATCTAAATTCAAAAAACTAGAATTTATCCTTCATAGAAAAAAAGTTGTGTTATATTGTAAATATCACTCTTTAAAAATGTTGTTTATTGTTAAAAACTAGTTATCTTCGTGGAAAAGGAAATGTAATTTGATTCCAAAAATTTTAAATTTTTTTTTAGAATCTATAGACAAAATGCCACAAATCACTAGTTTGTGTCATCTTCAAATTCCTCATGGTTTAGCAACTATAGTGCGAAAGTGAAGATTTAGTTAAAAAAGTTAAGTTCAATGTCAAGTTTTGCCAAAAAGTGTAACCCACTATTGTGGGATCATCCATAGGTGTTGATTACAATTTCTTCTTGTCCATTTACACATAGTGGGATTATGCCCATGCCTCATCAATGGTTTGAGATTTTTTCCATTAAAAAATATTTCGTAGGTGATCAAATAATCTTCATATGTATTTTATTATCACATCTCTCTACGTCACATCCTTACCAAGTTATATCACCTTCGTATAGAAGTCACTAGTACTCTCTTGGATGCTTTGACCCTTGTCTTTGATGGAGATAGTGTCATTGGATGAACCTCTCCTCTTTATAACAGATTGCATGATATTGTTTCTTCAATAGGTCTTAGAACTCCTATTTTTGGATTGATGAATCTTTTCATAGTTACAAAGAGGTGGTATGAGTTTCATATCGAGTGAGTGCAAGATCGTAGAGCTTCAAACGAGCAATATAATTTTTGTTGTTGTGAGTTTAAGTTATGAAAACTAAATTAGATCTCCATTTGTGCAATCAATTGGTCTAGTTTCTCACATTAACCTCATTATCACATGATTGGATGTCTATCTTACCCTCATCCTTGAGGATGTCTCTCCATGTGCTCCAAATTTATCTTCTTGGTCTACTGCTCTCGTTCTTGTTATTCTCCAATGCCCAGCTATTGATTCATGAAATTTAAAACACTTTCAAGTACATCAATCTTTCCCATAGATACATAGACCATAGTAATATCCTCTTCCAAATTCCTAAATCTCTCTTCTCCTTGGTTTTTATTTCTTACACTCTACCCCACTCCCTAGAGCTAATATCAAACCTCAAATGCACTCAAATTACCACTCTCAATTGACCTAGCATTAGGAATAACTTAGGAATTTTAACAAGCAAGCAAAAAACCAAGAGCAATAGGTATTTATAACCTACTTTGATACCACCTGAGCCACAAATAAGGTGGATATTCCACTCCAAGTTCCACAAAAATAGATTTCCACATCCTAGCTTTTCTCTACACACCTTCAAAAACATTGTTAAGTGCAATTTAACCACTCACAATAGTTTAGTATTAATTGTAATATGAAAAGTTCAAAACAAATGTGATAAACCAAAGATAAACACATAGAGAACTCATGGAAGTGATTGTACATGCAAATAAAAACCATGAAGAAGCCCTAAAAGGGTGAAAAATCTACCAAAAAGTTTGTCATCTCCTTGGTCCATTATATTAATCATTTTTACATTACATAGATAACAATATGTCAAAACCAAACTTACTACATGTTTCTTCAAGCTTGTAGAACTATTAAAATGTCATCGATCTCCAAACCCTTGCCTCATAGTGTCAAAAATTAAAACTTTACAAGTAAATTACAAAGATACCAAGAGAGCCAACCCTTGAACAACACCAACAACAAAGTATTTCCCATGATTGTAGTGACACCAAAACACACTCATAATTCTTGTAAGCTAAAATGAATTGACAAATTTGTTCACATTTCATGCCAAGTGTCTTGATTGGATTCTTTTTTTTTAATTATTGGAATAAGCTTTAAAAAAATTACAAAGTTCAACTACAAAGTTGTAACATAACAACTTAACAGACTAAGAAACATAGGCCTGTAGCAGCAACAAAAGAGTAGATACAAGGCCTTTAAAAAACAACATTCCGCTAAGGAGCATCTACATTTTTACCAAGGGATGTTTATATTTTTGTTGTAGTCATGACAACTTTGTTGTGATTAGTGATGCTCTCATCGCTTGTGAAAAGCGACAAAAATGTCAAAATTAAAAACCCACATTGTTTTAATGCTTACACACTTATCCTATATCTTCTCCAAAATGCTTTGAACCATCCCAAATCCACAACCAACCTTTATACAAACTCCTTTATAGCTTTGGAACGGATGAAACTTGATTTTCATATGAAGACAAATCTTGAAACACTTATATGTAATTAATGTCTTGTGCAACTAATTACTTAAACTTAACCCACTTTAACAAATCAATAAGAACACTTGATGAATAAATCAATAGGGACCTTTAAGATTGTTCCCATTGTTTCAATGAAACCTCTCAAACAAATGAACAAAATGTAGCATTCTTTCCATCATTTGAACAAACCCATCAAAACAAGCCCATCAAACCATTGACCATTGATATAGACAAGCCTTTGAAACCACTGTTGTTCTTTTTTTACTAGGTAGATGAAAGCATTATGACTTGCATGACAACCGTACACCAATCAAATTTCATTTGGGGTGAAAAGATGGCTAAGGTAAGAGTAACCATGCAACTCACATAAATACAGAAAAAAACAAAAACAAACATTGATAGTAGTCACCAAATCCAAGTCCACTGAATCACATTCATGAAGAGTTTTCCCGCACCCAAAAAACCCATTTGTCCCCCACTCTTTAATGGCCCCTCCTCCATGCCCAAAACTTCAATTCTTTCCTCTAAAAAACCAAAAAAAAGCTGTTTTTTTGGCTGGCAATGAAGACCAAAGATAGGGTGGGGCTGCCCTGCTACTCCACATGGGAAACCATGTCCCATTACCCATTATTCAGATGCCTTTATCAGAGACACCCATTTCAACTTGCAACCCCCTTCTGCCAACACATAAATAATGTTACCCTTTGTTAAGTCTTGTCTCACTAAAGTCTTATAGCTGACCATGTGATTGTGTTATGTCATGGGATCGAATCCCAAGTAGTCTGAAGATAGAGATGGATATAGGAGGATCTTTCTAGATTGCTTACACAGTGACTTTTTTTTTCTTTTCTTGCTTGCTTCCACTGCACCCACTGTTCTGTCTGTCATGCACACATTTCCTTGCACCTGCAAAACATCCTGCCAAATTCAAATACTGTTGTTAGGCTAATCAATTTTTCCCTTGACCAGTAGACATGGAATATTATTAGTATTGGAGGTACATTAGATTTTATAGCATAGGACTGTTGAAGTTAGTACAGGGCAGAGTATGTACTGTCACTTCCTTCTATTTTTTTCAGTTTTTTTACTTTGAGAAGAAAGTATTAATGGAAGTAGATGTGTTGGGTATTCATCATTAGTTGTGGATTTCTTTTCTATTGTAAATTATTGTTTGTCTTGGCAAATCATAACAGAAGCAATCACAAAGTACAGACTTGGCTGCAGTGAAGGGAAGGCCTAAAAAAATTTAGGTACAGTTTTCAGGGGAGTGGAAAGAAAAAGTACTAATGGGGTTAATTTCATTGTAGAAAAATAAAGGTAACTTTTTAAAATTAAAAAAATATATATAAATGAATAAATATTAATGTTTGAATCAACTAAAAGTTAAATTAAATATAATAAAGTATATTTATTAATTAAGATCTATAAGATTAATAGTAAATATAATTGGTATTATATGTTTTTTTTGGATTTGAACGTGTGAGATTTTTCCTCACATTTAAGATTAAAGTAAAGAAAAGATAAAAAATATTTTGTCTTATGTTATTAAGAGTGGTATAATAATAATTAATAAGATTTTTTTTTTGTCTTCACTTGCTTTTTTTTTATACGCACTTACACAATCAAATCCAGAAACATTTCATATGAATATCTAAAATTGTGTATTAATATGAATTTAAAATATAAAATATTATATTTATCACAAGACATTTTTAAAAAAGTAAATATGTATTACTTAAGTAGTTTTTATTTCAAAATATTAATAAATTATAATAAAAAGTTATTGCAATATCTTATCATTTTTTTCTTAAAAATAAATGTAAGAAATATAAAGTTTGAAGTATTTTTTATTTATTTAAAAGAGATCTTTTAAAGTTTAATATGATAGAAAATATTGATTGAAAATAAAAAAAAACATTTGAGTCTAAAAGCAATCTTATCTAATCTACACAAAATGTGGAAAATTATGCCAACTATATTTCGCTTTTGATGAGGAGCTATGAATCACGAGATGACGACCTCATTCCCAATTTAAACATTCAACAATTACACCCCAGTGGGGTTTGAACCCTGAATGGCAAAAAAACACAGCATAACCATCATACTATGCCACTATTGTAAACTTAACAATGTAAAAAAATAATAATTTAATATTTAATTTATGTAATCAAAATAACAAATATTAAAATAATCAAATTTGAACTTCTATAAACAAATTCAATTACACTCTATAAAATCAAAACTTTAATTTACAATAAATTTACAATAACAAAAAAATATTATAAAACTTTACAAATGTAAGAATAATTTTTTACCTTGATTTCATTGAAATAACCACTTTACAAAGATTTTTTTTATAGAAATATTTTTTTTAATGTTTTTTACTTTATTTTTATTTTTATTTGAAGAGTTACTTTTATTTAGTTAAGACTTAATTTTTAAAGACACTCTCCAACTCTCCATTTCTCCTTTATATTTGGATAAACCTTTAAAAATATTTTTATATAATGTTGTATTGACTCAAAGATTAATCATGAGCAACGTAGTATTGAAATAAGCAAATATTTGATTAAAATTAGATGTTGCAATGATGTAAATACAATTAAATTTATGTGTTCATGTAAAAAATCAAATAGTTTCAAAGTAAAATAATGATTTTTTAAGATAATTTTTTATTTTTATTAGACTTTTAAATAAAAATAATAAATATGTCTATTTTTAAGTAGCTTTTATTAATATATTCACACCAATACATTCCACCTCTTCACACAATAATTATAACTCTTAGTGTAAGACACATTTTAGAGAAATGTTTGAAAAATATATTTTTAATAATTTATATTAAAATGATTAAGAATGTTTTTGAATATAATTGTACAATAAAAAACTCTTACTCAATCATATCCAAAAACATTCTTAATCTCACAATATAACTATTACATAAACTCTGCATAAAAAATAATATTTCAAAACATTATATTAAACTGAATTATAAGATCATATATATAAATATATACAACTATTAGATAACATTTAATAATGTATTTATTCTTCTATCCTGGATGAACATGAAACATCTTTATCCCACAACAGAGTGACTGCAAAATCTGTAAAAAACCTGATAGATAAACTATACCATGGTTTGCTTGAAAAACAATGTAAGATTTCATTAAAAATTTGATTTTGCCAAGATTTTTGACAGTACAGAAAGAGTCAGCTGCTTTTGCCTTTATACTGTTTCTTACCTAAGCCACCTCTCATATTTATGTTTTATTTATTAGCAGAATTTGGTCTAAGCCAGTAAAAACCACTAAACACAATCTTAGACAAGAAAACAGCTTTAAATACATAAGTGGTCATGTTGTTCCCTATTCCCCATCTTAAAGTCACATAGAGGTGCACTGGATATTAGAGGGTCTTTTGGGGGTGCAAAAAAGTGGTTGTAAGGTACACGCATACCTGAGATCCTGCCTACACTGTCTAACACTTCTTTTTGCCTTAGTACAAAACCTCCTCTACCTAGTCATAATCCTAGTCCTGTCTCCCTGCCTGCCTGCTATAGTCTAGAATCCGGATACACATACCAACTAGAAAGTTTGAATAATATATCTCTGCATGCATTTGCTCCAAGGACTATTTTATGTCTTAATCCAAGATAGCAGAATTGTCTCTGCCCCCTACAACATACTAATAAATTGTTTTAATGGATGGTGAGAGTTTCTCTGCTGGGTTTTTCAGGTGGGATCAGAGACCTCCTGCACCATCACCACCACCACCACCACATCCACAACCACCTATATTTAACAAGGAACATATATTAAACAGGCCTGCTACTTCTTTTGAGTTTGTTCTTCCAATAAATACAAGGAAGGAATTGAAGTCCCTTGAAGAGTTGTTCAGAGAGTATGGAGTCAGGTACTTGACAATGGCCAAGATGACTGAAATGGGTTTCACTGCTAATACTCTTATCAACATGACAGATGAAGAGGTTGATGATTTGATGAAGACCCTTGTAGAGATCTATAGGATGGATCTTCTTTTGGGTGAGAGGTATGGGATAAAATCTGCCATTAGAGCTGAGAAGAAGAGGTTGCAGGATAGCTTGGAGATGCAGAAGTTGGAACTCCTGTCTGAGGCTGAGAGAAAGAGGATTCAGGATGATCAGAATACATTTGCAGTTGCCATGGCATCTGAAGGTAATTTTATATAGTACACATTTTTCTATGTAAAAGGGAAATTAGCCTCATCTACAATGATGGGTATGTGAGAAGTTGATTTAGTAAAAATGTGTCTATGAAATGGAGACAGTTGGCCTTATTTACAATTTTACACTGATGGTTAACTGTATCTAGTTGACTAGACCTTTTTTCAGAATCTTAAAACTGGAGAGAAAACAAAAGAGAATATCATAGAGTCTGATACTAGAAATATTTTTGGTGAATGTGGGGAAGACATTTCATTGAAAGACTGAAGGTATGAAAAGTTGTTATTTGGTAAGAAAGAGTTGATTAGAATCGTACATACAGAGATGTGATCTGCTGAGTACTTTGGTGTGTATGCATATGTATTTTTCTTTCATTGAAAAATTGGAGGTTTGAAATGATTTGTGTGTGTACAGTTTGATTAGACCAATGTTATGAAACTGCAAGCAATGTATTGGTATCTTCAAAAGACATAACAGTTTTCCCTGTATAGAGTTGATTGGACAAGTTTTTTTTTAATAGGAAAATAGAGGAATTAATTCTATGCATACATATGTAGATGGGATCTCTGGAGTACTTTGGTGTGCAGACATTTGTATTTTCTTCATCTGGGATGAAATGATTTGCATGTACAGTTTGATTAGACTAATATTTTGACTCTAAACATTGCATAGGCATCTTCAAAGGAGAGAACAATATTGTACTATATAATCTTGTATATTTGGTGAATGTGGGAAGTTTTACAGACATATTAAATAGTTGAAAAGTATTGATCTTTATGTGCAACTATTCTTGCCCACCATGTTTAGAAGTAAATTGATTAGTGATTTTAATAGTGTTTTTGAGAAAAAACCAAGGTGGTATAGTTAAATCATATTGTGGGTGCAGGCAAATAGTTCTAAGGGCATTTTTTTTTATGCCATGAAGGAATTTGCGGCGAGAGATGATTACAGTCTAAAAACTGTGTCTCTACAAGAAAGAAAGAAGTGTTATTGAAGTATTTGACGTTGTAAGAATTTTGTTGAATGTGAGGAAGATATTCATGAATAAAATCTTCTGTATACACAGTTGTTTAGACCAATGTTTTGTATCTAAATTTCGTCTCTTGAAGAAACAGATAATATCATAGTGTTTGATGTTGTTTATCTCTTTAAAAGAAACTGTTCTGTTCTACAATCTTTACAATGATTGCAGAATGGATTTTAGCTTTAGTCTTTCTGGACACATAATAATATTGTGTTGTTCACACTCTCTCCCACAGTAGTTTTTGGTTTTATAATTTATTCTTATGATATGGGTGGTTGATTTTGATGTCACTCTATGGAAGTTCTGTAACATATATTGCACATCAGGTATCATTTTTTTAAGGAATTCCTGCATGATTGAGGATTATCTTACACCCACCTGCATCATAGGAAACTATTCTTGACTACAAACTTTAGAAGAGATGAAGGATTTAGTAGTACTTTTTTGGACAGAGAATTGACTATTGGTGTTGTTCTTCAAATGAGTAGCATTACTGATGATTCTGATTCTACTAGCAAATTATCAACATAATTTGAGTTGTGCACTTTTAGCTAGCTGTTTTTCCATGCTCTCCCTTATTGTAGATTAACATTTTTCTAGTTCTTTTCTTGCTTTATGGTTCATAGTCTGTGAATGTTTGGGTTAATATATTGCAGTACAGGTTACTTTCCAAATTTCAATTGAACTTATTGCCTGAAATCCACTAAATTATTACATTCTAGCACAGAATACTTGGACAAATATATGGCAAGGTATAAAGATAATATTGTTTCAAGCTCTGAGAATTTTTTTATTCTAGATATTTTTGTGGTCTGAAATCCACATATTGACTCTACTTATTGATTCGCATGTTTTACTACATTTTATCACATAAAACTTGATGTGCTATATGCATTGATATAAGGATGGCTCTATTCTGCTTCTGGGTATGTTTTTATTTTTGGATTGTTTTTGCAGGGACCTCTAAGGATGTGAGGGCAAGCGATCAGCTGATTTTGCCAGAAAGCACAAGCGCAGATCATGCTCCATTGAATATCAACACCTGTAAAGGTGGCCTTATCATCCCTTATCATAATAATGGTAATTTATGTGGTTCTGGACTGATGGGGATACCTGAGCACAGCAGTGAAAGTGATGAGAGGAAAATAGATTCTAGTAAACAGAAAAGAAGAAGGTCCAAAGAAACTGGAGAGGATGGAGAGGATAGGCCCAGGGAACATCCTTTCATTGTCACTGAGCCAGGAGAACTTGCCAGGGGAAAGAAAAATGGCCTAGATTATCTGTTTGATCTCTATGAACAGTGTGGGAAATTTTTATTAGAAGTCCAAAGAATTTCCAAGGAAAGGGGAGAGAAATGTCCAACTAAGGTAATGGTCTCTTCCCAATACTTGTCCTCAGTAGCACTGTACTATATTTTTTCCTTTTTTTTTGTGTTGGAGATCTGAGACTATGATCTAGAACTTTCTAAATGTAACATTATTATGAGAGCTACTTTCCACATTGATCTAAATCAAACTACTACAAAGACAAACTAAAAATAGATTAAATCATTGTGCACATATGATAAATGCTGGATACTTGCTTTTCTTGTAAGGTCTCAAAAGAAAAGTCATTGGCGGTAATAGGGAAATTTCAATGGGTTAATCCCATCCATATCAAACTATCATATGCATTGGTAAATTAAAAAACATGGATGCTTGGTTGTGGTGATTGCAGGTAACAAATCAAGTATTTCGCCATGCAAAGTACACTGGTGCAGTCTACATAAACAAACCTAAAATGCGACATTATGTTCATTGCTATGCTCTACACTGTCTAGACAGTGAGCAATCCAATCACCTCAGAAGATTATACAAGGAGAGGGGAGAAAATGTTGGAGCCTGGCGCCAAGCCTGTTACTACCCTCTAGTAGCCATAGCCAGGGAAAACAATTGGGACATAGAGGGTGTTTTTAATAGAAATGAAAAGCTTAAGATTTGGTATGTTCCCACAAAACTAAGGCAATTGTGTCACATGGAGAGAAGCAAAGAATGCCAATAGTAAACTGATGCTGCATAGAATTCTCATCTTACCAATGTTTCACTGCACTTTCCCAGAGATATTCAATATGTGCATTGTGTTACCAGGCCATTTTTTTGACAGTGTATAGGCTTTAGCACCTGACCTTGAATCAACTTGTTCCAGTCAAGGCAATTGTATCACATGCTGAGAAGCAAATAGTGGCAACAGTTGATGCTGCACTAAACTCTTCTGTCCATATGACATTGTAATTTCTCTCATATTCTCACTGTGCATTGTGATTCTAAGCCCTTTTTCTCTTTTTTCATAACTGTACATGTATTGGAACCAGAGTATGAATCAAACTGTTTCAGTCATTCAAAATCTTATTTCTTTTGAAGGATTTTAATTAGTTTCCCATAGTAATCAGTTGAACACTCTTGAAGTTTGCTTAACATAATAAGAATTTGGGTTTTACATTGAATATTCTTTTAGATTATACAATTAAAAAACGAGTTTTATCATTACATACAAGATGTTAGCTTCTGTAATGAAGGGGTTCTATAACATAATAAGAATTTGGGTTCAATCTATTCAATATTTTTTGCGAGAAGTCAGCTTGTAGTGGTTGCACAGGTGAAGATATTGAGTATACATAAAGCCCATCAAAGTTCCATTATTGCTGAATGTGAAGGCGAATATCAAGTAATTGTAGTGGTTACACAGGTGAAGATATTGAATTTACATAAAGCCCATCAGAGTTCCATTATTGCTGAATGTGAAGACGAATATCAAGTAATTATTTACTGTAAAAAAAAAAAACTTAGTTTGGAGAAATGGACTGTAGAACTCTTGGTAGGCATCTTCCATTCGCATCAGCCAGACCCAAGTTCAAAGCTTGCTTCACAATAAAATGGCACTAATTTTCTGCTATCCAAAGGCATTCCATGATTCACAACCTTGATCATATTGCGGTTGGGCCCAAAAAGATTTTTTCTCAGGGAGATGAAACATCACCATACCAAAGTGCTATATTTATATTATTTTGTGATTATATGTCACTGTAGAGCTTCTCATGATTGAAGATTCTAATGCCTATGTCCTGGAAAAGAGTATGTCCGGCTAAAAGGCTACAAAATACTATAAGCATCACCTCAATGGGAGCCCTACTTTGCTCCCCCTCCAGTGGACCAGTGTGAAAGGTTGTACACTTCCTTAGATCTTGTTGCGGGAGTTGCTCATTTTGAGCATTTCAATGTAATCTTACAAATTGTCTTATTGTATAATATCTGTCGTAAATGCCGATTAAAACTACCGTTACTGTCCTAAATAAGTTTTCTATCTTAAAATTTGAACCATATGAATGTTCACAAGAATCAATGATATAAGTTAAAAAATTCTAGAAAACAACAATGGTCCCCAAAAGAAGTGGTTAACAGCTGATCATAATACAGACATATAGAAAGCATCTATCTTCAAAATAGGAGAACAATTACAATATGGTAGAACGTTCATTCTAATTATATCCATCCTTATGCTTGGAGGGGTGTTAAATCCTTGTTAATTAGGATTTATATATACTAAGAAAGATCGTTATGAGATAAAGATGATTTAGAAATCATTATGGGAGGCATTTCTATTAATTTCTATTATTTATACTATACAATATTAAGAGTATATAGAAGGTTTATAATAAAAAGGTGGTTGGTTTGTCATGTGTAATTTAAAAGTACTGTCAATAAAAGGTAGTTACATCAAAGTGTAATAAAGGAGGATTATCACTCTTAGCACTATCTATTGAGAGTGCCCATCAAGTTGATTTGGAGCTACCCACCCATCTTGATTAATAATTTGTTCTGCATGGTTAGGGAAACCAATACACCCCAATCAAGTATAAGGATTCATAGTTGGAAGCGGATTCACAATATGTGGGTTCATAATTTAGGACCAGTTGATCATTATGGCACCTTGTCAAGAGCTAGAAGATTTCCCATGAGGGGAATTAGACCATCCTTGCTACATGGGGTAGAGAAAAATGGCCTTAACTATAGAATTGGCTAAGTCTGAGTAGGTAGAGGAGGTATGGTGTGAACAACACCATAATGAGGAACCCAACAACACCATAATGAGGAACCCAACTCATAGTACACAAGGTGCTCCCTTGGTGGTTGAGAAGATCCCACAAGTATTGAAACTCAAGCAACTTTTTCTAATTGTCCTTGGATTTGAAAATAAATAGAGGAAGCCACTTTCATTTTCTTGGTTAGCAAGAAGCTACAACCAATACACTTTTTCTACTTGTCCTTGGATATGAAAATAAATAGAGGAAGCCACTTTCATTTTCTTGGTTAGTAAGAAGCTACAACCAATATCATTATTAGGGAAATAGCTTTGTTTTTAGACATTTAAATTTTAAAAAGATTACTAACTTTGAAGAAATTCCAAAGTTAAAAACAATATAAGTAGGCCATGGGGTTGTAGATCCCCCAAAGTAACAACTCTTCAAGAGGGAAACTTGTGATGAAAAGGTACAAACAAACAATAAATTTCTAGGTAGCTTAGGCAAGGGGACAAGTCCAAAAATATTCTTAAAGGTCTTAATTTTGTTATAGGTGGGAAATTTGGGCCACACTTTCCCAATATGAACCACCAATCTTTGGAGTAGAGGTAATACTTGATAATACAAACACCATAAAAAGAAGGAAATTTTAGGCTCAAGCTTGGCTTATCAAATTCTCTAGAGCCCAAAAAGCCACATGCAAGGGGGGAGGAATCAAGACCTAAGTGTAGGATGAGCTTAGTAAGAGTTGAAGAAAAAGGACTAAGCACTCTATACTTGACAAACCAAAAGTATAATTATTGAAGGCCATATCATGATTCCATCGCTAGTCTTTCCATCAAGCATGCAGGGGCTAGAACCCTAGCTTGTGCAACATGACATCAAGGGTGAGCTCATAAATTCTTAGGATAGATGATGAATCAGAGTTGGTAAGTTTAAAATTATGTTGCAAAATTAGCCAAGGGGTTCAACTTCTAGAAGAGACGAGATCTCTTATGTTACAAATGCCTTTGTAGAAAAGTCACAAAGATTTGATCTTCAAAGTCTTAGCTAGAGGGAAGCTAGGAGAATTAATGATATGAGACCACTTGAGAGGATGGTCATTGAAAGATAAATTGAACCTAAAACCATAACCTACCCCCTTGAGAAAGGGCTTCACACACTCAACTTCTTTCTAAATGGTTTTAGCAAAAAATAAACCCTCAAATTAAATTGGAGTAGAAGGGATCATAAGGGTTTGGAAATGAATGCCTTTCCAACACCTTACCATAATGGGTACCTTCCTCAATGAAATGTTTGCAAAGGACCAAGTATAGGTTTTGAAATCATCTATAGCTTTGATAACCCACTTAGTACAAAAGGATTGATTTTATCTTTAGATATCAACAACTCCCATATGGCCTTCATCTTATGGAAGGAAACAAATAACCTATGCAAGTCTTGGAAGCCATGAAATTGCTACTCATTTTTCCATAGAAAATCCCTTTTAATCTTAGCTAATTGGTCATATTTGGCTTTATAAGGAGTCCAATAGGAAGAGTGATACTAATGGGTAGCAACCAATGCTTTTGTATAGATCTAAAATTTCCTTACTAGAGAAAGAGGTTGTGAGATCTAGAAAGAGGCCTTTTTCTTGAAATTTTGAATAATGTGCTACTAGAGCATGGTCGAAGAGATTTCAAATGTAAAGGCAATGAGTAGAAACTCGAACATCTCCCTCTTTTCAAACCACTTCCACTCTAGAAATATCTCAACTAGGGAAGCATAAGGAAGGGACTTTTCTTATAACCCTACTTCATGTCATTGTAGGTCGCAACAAAAAACAACATAAAGGTGGCCTCTTGAAAAAATCTTTCTATTCAACTAGTTTGAGAAAGGAATCATCAATGAAAATTTCCTATTACTAAGTGCTAGGTGGAAGAAGGGAGGGAAATACCCTTGAATACTAAATAAGGATTTTTGTGCAAGTAGGTAGCGAAAAGCTATTGCTACCAAAACATATAAAGAAGGAACTAATGGACAATCCTGTGCAATAGAGTGGAAAGGGGACAAGACCTTTGAGACTACCATTTTCATACAAATAAACTTTGAATACCTACAAAAATACTCTAAATAACCTTTAGAGGGAAAAATCCTCCAAAGCCAAGAGCTTTGAGCATAATGAAATACCACTCAATGTAGACATGAACCTTCTCAAAATATGATGTTAAAAAATAATTTGTTGTTTAGAACCCTTAGCCCATTATCTACCTTCCCATGCTAAAATGATATCATCCCATGTGATAACCAATTGAGATGATCTCTAGGTTCTTCGCTTTGGGAATGAATTTGATAATATTGTGTTTAATCAAGGACCTCATGGAGCCATTATGGATAGCTTGTTTATAAAATGTGGATTAGGTCTAATCTCATGTAATGTCATGTTGCCTCCTATAGTGTCGTAAATTGCATACCCTTGCAATTTCACATTGCACAATGTCCTCTCTTTAATGCTCTGCTATAAAATGTTTAATTTCAAAATGCGAGCACCTGAATTCTCTAGTTTTGATAATTTTATGATGTTCCTAGTTCTCTCAGTCCATTTTTTTGGGATGAGAGCACTCTTCATGAAAATTCATACGATGTGCTAGCATCCTACAAAAATCATGATTCTAGTGGCCTTTGGGGCATTACCTTCTCATAGATTTTTTAGATGTAATGTTCTTGCATGCAATTGTGTTGAAAAAAATCAACTCAACTTGCTATTTTGAAAAAAAGAAAGGTCGATTTTCTCTCATTCTCTCTCTCATGCATTTGACTCTTACAACTTGTATATTTCCATTTTGATTACTAAACAAGCTTCTCTTACTTTTCATGATACTTTCTCAAGGTTATCCAATCACCATATTTGTAGAATTGTGTAGAACAACAATCTTGAGGCAACAAATTTTCTCTTTGGATTTTTTTCAAATATTCTAGGTAATTTTATTCTATTTTCTTGTTCCCTTTCTTCTATCTCTCCTTTTATGTTAGCATTTGGGAATCTCAAGTGTTAGAATATTTTCATTAAATCATCTATATCTCAAGCTATTGCATTTTTATTTTGAAGATATCATATTTGCATTTCTTCAAATCTTATTAAAAAATCCTAATTGTTGTGGAGGTAGAAATACCAAAACGAGAGTTTGACTAAGGAAAGTCCCCAAACAATCAAACAAAAAAATTCTTATCTTCCCTTTGTATGTGTATGCTATTGATCAAGAAGATAAACCTAATCTAGTTGAGCAAGTTTTGGGCATTGTGTTTTTCATTTCACATTTGTGTCAAACGATAGTGAGACACGAGGACATCCATGCTATTCATTGGTGTCCATGGTCGAGACTTCCAAAAAGCTATAGACTATTTTTTAAGATCAGTACTCTCTATTTTTGCATAAAGTAACTTGTACTTTTTATTGTGGGTTATTGCAACATTAGTGTGTCCCACTTGAGGGACATCTTGATTTTTCCTAAAATAATTTTTTTTAGAAAATTTAATGATTTAAGCCTTGAGGGATTCCATATAAGGGTTTTAATTGAAGAGGGTTAGATCAAACCCCCTTGGATAGAACCCCCTGTAGTCTTAAATCAAACCCTCAATGGAGTCTCCTCTGCGCCTATTAGAATGCTAACAAAAAGTCTCTTTTTCTTCACCTTTTAGGTGATCAAATGAAGTCATTTAGAAAGTTCATTCTATAAGTATGTAGCCCTTATTGCAATCTTTCCAAAAAATATAATTTTGAATATATTTAATTTGGTTATTATATTTATTTAATATTTCTTGTGAACATAGGTTTTTCACCAAACATCAAGGTCTTTATTTCACACATGGAATAAATACAAAATTAGAGAAAAAAAATGTAAAAAATATTGTTGCACTAGATAATGATGTCTTTATTTCAAAAAAGAAAAAAAAAATGAATATTTACAAAAACTATGACATAAAATAAACCTATGCATAAATTATATCTAATCTTAAAAATTAATTAAAAAAATATGCAACAAAAAATTATGAAAAAAATGTTTGTGCACTAGATATTGGTGTTACAAATCTATGTTTAAGAATTTACAATTTTATACTTTTTTGTAAAAAGGTTAGGTAGTATTGAATAAATGTTACTTTTTAAAAATGTTGATAACTATAAAAAAAAAGTTACTAAAGCTTACATAAAAAAAATCACAAATCATCTTCATTTTTTAAATACATTTACAATCCATATAAAAAATCTCAAAAATGAATAGTTCACATCATCTTCAAATTCTTAATGGTTTAGTTTAGATATGGGTGGTAGAAAGTGAAAATAAAATTAAAAAGTTGATTTCAATTTCCCACTTTGGCCAAATAGTGGGACACACTATTGTGGGTTGATCTTGGAAATAATTCCTTAGTTCTTTATACTTGGATATTTCAGAATTTAATTGAATGTTTTATATTTCCATTTATAATTTCCAGTCATAAATAATTGTAAAAGGGTCATCTTAATAGTTTAGGAATTGTCCATTCATCCTAGTCTATTATATGAATGGTAATCTTAAAAGACTTAAGTTATTTGCATTAGATTACTTTTCATAAATACACCTCCATCTAGGCCTAGTGCTCCACCATTTTCCATTAGTGAATATGCAACTCCTCCAAAGTGAGTTAAGTACGACAAGCCATGCTAGCCATATGTTTGAGCTAAGTCAGAATCACATCTAGGCATTGTTGGAGCACACTATAATGCTCATATAAATCATTTAGATCTTGACACCCCATCTTATAATGCTATAGAAAGGCATGGGATATGTCAAAGAGAGAAGAAATCCTTCCAACCTTAGTCTTTAAGAGCCTTAATACAAGAACACTACTATTTGATACATGAGGATTTGAAAAATTTCTTTGAGGTTTTAACTCCAACCTTAATGTAATACACATGAGCTCGAATTTGAGACCCTTTGGCATGGTGAGCACTATTGAGCTATGAATCATATGGACCAACTAGGACTCGAACCTAGGACCTTCCATTTGTTGTTGGAGTACTCTACCAACTGAGCTACTAGTCCCTCTTTGGCCAATCCATCGTCAGTTTGGGTGCGGCTTATTTCCAACACCACCCTTAAGCCACATTGTTAGTGCTTGGGGCTCCTAGCTAGATGAGGCTTGCTTGCAAGCATGGATTAGTGATAATGTTAGATCCATTCAAGATCAAATCAATGCTATTCAAAATGAAGCATTGATTCCACCACACTTGAGGCATTTTGCATCTGCAATGCAAAATGTTGTTGATGTTGTTAGGTCCATTGATGTGGAATTAGACAAGCATCCACGATGGTGAGAGGACAGGAAACAATTTTATTCTAATGGTCTCTCCTACAAAAAAAATTTGGACCTTAAAATAACAAAATCCCATCTTGCACCTTATTTTGTCGACCTTGTTACCAACTAACCCATTTTTGCAAATAAACCAAGAATATCAATGAGGTGGTGTAGACATCCACAAATGTCTGCCAATTTTTGGGATTGATGTGGATGGTATTTGACCAACCAGCACATGCTAATTTGGAGGTCCCTTTATATTTTTTGAGGAAGTTATATACAAAGTTTGTGTTGGGGAAAAATCCCAATTATTTTGATTTCAAATCATTTCAGGGTGTTGGTGGTGGCATGCCACAATAGAGGTTAGGGGCACAAGTTGATCCATGATACCTCATGCATGCTCAACCTCTTGTAGATCCTCTTGTTGCTTCCATTCCTACACCCATACATGATCATGCGGTGGTATCCATACTAGGATCTTTGAGTATGCTCGCAACCAACCATGATGAGCAAACTTCTACAATGGCGACTAGGGCTAGAGACCGCAACCACAAAGGAGAGTTGAATGGAGCTGGCCCTAGTACCACTCCACCTGTTTTGATGCCTCACATATGTACCAATTATCATTAGCTATGCTATGGAACTAGTCAGGCTACACCCAGTTTAGGTGCACGTGGAGATTTTGATGATATCAATTTATATTTTGAGTTTCTTACTGCAGAGCATCACCCTGCAGACATTTCGACATAGGTATAAATATGCATGTACATGTGTTTTTAATGAACATATATATTGATAAAAAAAAATGTAATGTTTTAACAACCAAATTGTTTGGTGTAGATGGTGACCATAGGGGTATCTTTTACTCGTTGATTTTTTATGTCGACACCAGTGCAAGTCGGAAAACCTTATGGGGTATTTTGATTAATTTCTTAAATATATGAAATAATTTTTTAACTTGACTTGTTAATTTGTAATTCAATCATGAACATGTGTTTTAAATATTTATGTTGGTTTAGGGGAGTCATTCAACTTCCACGTCGGTTCCACTAGAGGGGTTTTCAAGCGATCCTCCATTGTCAGGCATCTCAGATGAGGTGTAGGTACATGTATATTATTTTATTTAAAACTATACTTACAATTTTGTATTTTGAATTCACTATATCAAACGTGCATATACTTAAATATTGTAAGTGTTTATGTCTATGCACAAGTTGACACCACCATAAGAATGGGGATCAGACACCCATTGATGCGCAAGAAATTTAGGAGACGTCTGAATTTTATGTTGTTTTAAAAAAATTCTACATGTGTGCACAATTTGTTGGTATTTTAAATGGATTGAAAAACCTATTGGCCGTACACATGAATATATATTTTAACCTAATTCAAGTACACATGTGCTTTAAATTTGACCTTGTAAGACTTTGTTGGTGGCGCTTTCCATCTTGATGATGTCACACCACCTCAACCAAGACATGCAAAGCAGCCTCCTATGGTAATTTAAAATTTTGATTATATTTAAAGTCAATTACAAATTATACATTGTTAATAACTTAAATTAAATTTAAAATTGAGTATATATGCTCATACATGTTAAATTATTTTTCTTTTATAGCATGAGACATGTCTTGTAGCTGAGCATGGAGAGACACGTCCTGCACCAGAGCATGCACAACAACCTCTTACGGTAAATTAAATATGATAAATTATAAATTAAATTGAATTAAATCATTTTTAATCATCTTACATCTGATTTCAACTTTATTTCTTGTATGTAGATTGATTCAAAGCATGTAGAGATTGGTCTTGCACCAGAGCATGTAGAACAACCTTGCATGATAATTTAAATTTATGATAAATTATAAATTAAATTGTCATTAAATCATAGTTGTTATATTAACTATAGTAGTTGTTATAGCTCATCATGGTACATTCTTATCTTTAGATCGACTGTTCTTTCCAATAGACTCAATGACACTAGTGACAATAGACATAACATGTTTTAGTGATTGATCTTTTCTTCCTGGTTTAACAAACATGCCTAACTTTTTCATTACTTTTCGAGCATTTTCCACATTCTCATCAATTACATCATGAGTTGACATTGAAATGATAGTTTTTTATGATAAAAAAATTCTTTGTATAATCTATTGGAATGCGTTCTTATTTTTCTCCAAAAAATCTTACCAGGAATATTATCCAAAACATCTCTTTCGATTTAAAAAAAAATAAATCATTTTCAACATCACAACCTAGATTTTCGTTTTTATATTCATTTTCATTAAAAAAATGGTTTTCATTTTTATTTTCAACAAAAGGATTTTCATTTTCATTTTCAACAACAAAACAATTTTCATTTTCATTTTCAACACCAAAACGATTTTCATCTTCATTTTCAACAACAAAACAATTTTCATTTTCATTTTCAACAACAAAACGGTTTTCATCTTCATTTTCAACAACAAAACGATTTCATCTTCATTTTCAACAACAAACTGATTTTCATTATCATTTTTAACAACAAAACAATTTTCATTTTCATTTTCAGCTACAAAAAGTCTAAATTTTTTATTATCTCTATGAATATTATCAATCTCAACATCGTTAAATCCATCTTGTTTTAAATTTTCTATAACCAAAGTTTCCATATCAGTCAAAGGTAGATTTGAAGACATACCTAGATTTGTGCCTATTATCACATTCTCCATATCATTGAAAGGAAGATTTGAAGACATACCAGGAGTACTTTGTATAATCGTATTATTTTCCACATTCACTTCTTGCAAATTTGCATCATCTACATCCATGGTCTCCTCAATGTTTTTATCTTCAATAGTCGTGGAATTGGATGCTTCAACATTATTCATTGATTGAATCCTCATTCTTCTATATCTTTATCTTTTTTCCTCCTCTCTCTTTGCTTGAATTTCTTCAGGGGTCAATACCTTCCTATTTTTCCTCTTATTATGACAATGTGATCCCATGATTACACATTCTGAAGTAAAAATGAATGTCAATAGTGAAAGTCTTCCTTCTTCATTCGTCCTTCAAATGAGTAGAAAATGAACACAATTCCACTCAAAAACTATCCCAATGATGCCTCCTTTCAAAACTCAAATCAAATTGTAAGTTCAAGAGCTTATAGAAGAAAAAATTCAATAGAAAATAGGTGAAATTGTTGTTGTCGGCCATACACTGTAAAGTTGCAAAATTGACAATAATTTTTTTAGTAGTATAAATAAAAAAAATGGTCAAAACTGAAACAGGATCCCATTTTATAATCGAGATCCCTTAGTAAACGAGATCTTGTTTCTCTTTTCAATGGTTAAAATAATAAATGAAGCAAACATGATCCCTTTACAAACTGGATCCCATTTACAAATCAAGATCTCGTTTACTAATTGGGGTCTCATTTACTAATCGGGATCTCGTTTAGTAAATCGAGATCCTGTTTTTTCAAATTTGAATTTTTAGTTGGGTTTTTGCTTTGTTTTTCAATTCGGGAAGAGGCTTGGGGACCTGAACGTAAGCTTTGGACCTAGTTTGACTTGCAACTTGAAGGTCATGTCAATGTCACAGGAAAATAGTGACTTTGGACATATGTCTGAAGACCTTTCTTGTAGATTTTTTTGACGAAATTAAAACCCATTATAGATGAGACAATGTAGATTCCAAATATGTATTTTTTTTACAATTGGATTGTTTTTTCTATTTTTCAATTAATTTTTGATGAAACTAGTCCACAAACTTGAAATATTGGGGTTTTTTAGTATTTTAATAACTTTTTATTAAAATAATTTTTTGAAAAACGAATTGTACAAAAGCACACTTTAGACAATTCTTTTCATTTAAAAAAAAATTAAGTTTAGTTCATCTTGTGCATGACATACATGACGATTTTTCAAAACAACAAATATAACCAATAAAAAATTAACAAAAATTTTTTAAAAAAAATACAAAAAAATATCAAGAGCATTATTCAGTGTGTTAAAAATATTTTCCGAAAAGGATTTAGAAAAATATGATTATTTAGGTCAAAATATGGATGATGTACACATGCATGGTATGGTAAAAAAAAGTGACTTTTAAACAATGGTTTTTAGAAACACCTTTGAAAATCAATTTTTATCATCTAGATATTAAAATAAATTACATATTTGGAAACTAGACTCTGAGTACTACATTTTATGATTGGCGACTTTTTTAAGATTTCAGCTCTAAGTGCTTCAAATTTTGAGGTCAAATGTGACAAATTTTGAAAATCAGGGAAAACACTTCCACTTTTTGGCCAAAAAGTGGACTCAACTTCTTGCACACACCCTTCACGTCATCTTCAAATTCTTAATGGTTTAGTTGCTATGGGTGGTAGAAAGTGAATAAAATTAAAGTGTTGATTTCAATGTCCCACTTTTTCCAAAAGGTGGGATACACTATTGTGGGTTGACCTTGTGTAGAGAAATAATTTCCTTAGTTCATTATAATTGGATATTTTATAATTTAATTGAATGTTTTATATTTCTATTTGTAATTTCCAGATGTAAATAGTTGTAAAAGGACCATCTTAATAGTTTGGGAATTGTTGATTCATCCTAGCCTGTTATGTGAATGGTAATCTTAAAATACTTAAGTTATATGCATTAAATTACTTTTCATAAATACACCTCCATCTAGGCCTAGTGCTCCACCATTAGCCATTAATGAATATGCAACTCCTCCAAAGTGAGTTGAGTATTACAAGCCATGCTAGCCATATGTTTGAATCAAGTCATAACCATATCTAGGCATTGTCAGAGCACACTATAATGCTCATATGAATCATTTAGATCTTAACACACCATCTTATAATGTTATAGAAAGGCATGGGATATGTCAAAGAGAGAATAAATCCTTCCAACCTTAGTCTTTAAGAGCATTAATACGAGAACGATATTGTTTGATACACGAGGATTTGAAAAATTCCTTCAAGGTTTTGTATCCAACCTTAATCTAATACACATGAGCTCGAATTTGAGACCCTTTGACATGGTGAGCAATGTTGAGCTACGAATCATATGGACCAACTAGGACTCAAACCTAGGACCTTCCATTTGTTGTTGGAGTGCTCTACCAACTGAGCTACCGGTCCCTCTTTGGCCAGCTCATCGTCGGTCCAAGTGTGGCTTATTTCCAACACCCCCCCCCTTAGCCAGATTGCTAGTGCTTTGGGCTCCTAGCTTGGCTTTGATACCACTTGTTTGGCCAAACCTTCTACATTGGAAAATGATTTCAACATCTTTAAATCTCCTTTATGGATGAACTACTAAGGAATGAATTGTTGCTTGTTTGAAAAAAAATGAACCTTTCACATGTACCTCTCTTGTGAAAACATAGTACAACTACCTAATCCAAGCACCACACCAATTATCTTGAGCATTGATTTTGGACTTGCATCATTTTACCACATGGTTGATAGTAGCAATAAATAGAACATCTTTTTAGAAAATTTGAACAAGAATGAAAGAGTCTTCAATAACTACTTCTAACAACCATATGCATGTACTACTAGTGGTACTAAATTTTAAATAGCCTTTGATATCATTAAACAACCAACATTTAAATAATGGATACTTTGTAGTTTTAGATGCCTTGCATCCTTCATTAGCTCATGCAAGAGGTCAAATTATAGATATTAAATTTTTCCTTTGAAGATGTCTTTGGCAGTGATATTTATTGAAATATGCACACCTTACTACAAAATCTATGCTTCTTGAATCTTCTACATTGGCTCTTCAGATGGAGTATGGGGTTAATCACCCTATAGATGGAATTCGTAACTTATAAAACACCTCTATACTTTATTTAGACACTCTCCAACAATGGAATATGAAAAGCCTCTCTTAATTTTTACACACCTTCTTTTCTACATGTTTGGATTAAAAAATGGATGCAACCAATACAAATTAGAGTTACATATGTCAACTATACCATAGGGAGTGCATCTCCAACCGCTCTTCTACAAATGAAAACTTAGATTCTTGATTGGATTCAAAAATGCAATTCCAAATTGTGGGTTTTGAGTATTACCCCAACATAGTTATAAATCTCTATCACCCATTCTATTTAGGTGAAACAAAATAAAATGATTCACTTGTAGTCAATGCAAGATGCTATAACCACTTGAATTTCATTTAACCTATCTATATTAAAACAATTAGACTTTTTATCACATTCAAAAATTTGGCTAATAGACTACATGATAAAAGCAAATTTATTGCAATTGTAAATAAAGAAAGCAATCTGGTTTTCTCCTTACTCAAATAAAAACCCACACTGGAATGGTTGTGACCATTTATCACATCTTGAATTTTGCTTGCTTAACTATTAATTGATGATAAATAGAACTGTGGACATCATGTGATTAATGTGTTTCCATGGATGCTTAATTAGATGTTATCTTTACAATGCATGCTATTGGGATTAAAATAATGATGAATTATTATGATGTAAATATTTCAATTATTGATTATGGTTTTATGAGTTAACCTATTAATGAGATATTGAGTGCAATTGAGTGCAGGAACAAGTTGAAGGCGAGAACGTGGTTGAGGTAGAGATGACCTAGCCTCCAAACAATAGTCGTCATTATGAAAATCCCACACACAGTTGAATGTAATTGCATTCATATTGCATTATGAATGTTTGCATCATGTTATCATGAGTACATCATTGCCTATTGTGTGTTATGATGACTATGTCTTATGATTATTTTATTTGCAGAAATTAAATTAAGTAGGAAAATAAAGATTTTATTTTCAAATGTTTAATAATGATAAGTTTCATTATATATATATAAGGATAATGTTATATATATATAACTAGGTTATTATTAAAAAGAAAATAAAATTTAAATAAAATAAGTTTTATTAAAATTAAATAAAATAAGTTTAAAATTCAAATTCAAATTGCATGAAATATCATGTGATCCAAGCATGATGAAGAAAGTTCAATTCTAAAATTAAAGTGACACGCAAACTAGAGTCAAAGAATTGCATTAAAATGTGAACACCATTAAAAGAAAGTTGGACATAGGAGAAGGCATAAGGGGTTTTTGATATCATTATTAGCAAAGTAGGAGACTCTAGATATTATGTCTCTTTTATATTTGTACTTGTATTGTTATGACTAGATGGGCATAAGAGCCTAAGTCATACGCTTGCATAAATTATATCTTGTACTCTATAATACTTGGCTAGATAGTACTTTATGTGATGATGTACCTTATTTCTTATACTTAATATTTTGGATTAGACAATTTTACATGTGGGATGTAATATATCATTTGTATATTTTGAAGATGTTTCATTTCATTTCTATACTTATGATAAAATGAGTTACTATTTATTTTTGTGAGATAGTTTAGGTTTTGAACCTTATAGTTTGGCATTAGATCCATGTTGTAGCATTGGGATCTCTGTTCATGTTCTTTCCCATGTGTTTTTTGGTGCTTGATGTGTGATTATACAAGTACATGCTTTGGTGAGTCAGTGTTTGGCTTCTTACACGAGTGCCTTGGGTGGTATTTTTAGGTTTTGGTGTGAACCAACCCATGCAGTGTGTTTGAGGAGGAAGAGTGCTTCCTAGACCCTAACACATTCAACAGGGATGGGAAGATACCCCTGGTTGAGAGTTTCCTAAGTGGGGAATGATCACTCTCTAATGTGTTTCTCGCTGTGTGAGAGCTTTGGTTGGGTCTTTGTAAGGAAGCTAAGGTAGTAGAACAACTTCCTACACTAATATTGAGAGGAGGATAATCTAAAACTATATAGATATTTACAATAGTTACATAAACTAAAACAAAAATAAACATAATATCATGCATACCACAACACAATGATTTATGTGGGGAAAACCCTTTTGAGAGAAAAATCCCACACTCCAAAATTCGCCTAATCTATTATTCAAAAATCACAAAGATTACAATATACTTTTAGAGCAAGCTTCTCATAGGAGTATCACCAACTAGAGATCTGTTGATGGGTGTTTTTGCACACTTCCTCAACACAGGCAGTGTGTAAATGCACTACCTCTCTTGGAAGGATACTTTCAATAACAAGTTGCTGAAAAATCACCCCAAGGTCTCTTGAGTGTCAGGTCTTGATAGTGCTTGGAATATCTCAGTTGTTTCATGTGATTTGTTGGAATCACAAGGCAGACTTACGGATGAGTCACAAAGTGGGGAAGTTGGATTTGTAAATGGAGTTCTTAAGATGGGAGAGTTGTTGTGCGTTTGTTGTAGGTTCAAACAACATTCTTATACTCCATTTCATGATTGGATTTGGCTTTACAATGTGCAATGAACCTTGCCTACGGTTACTTATTAAAAAAAAGAAAAAGGGTAAGGAAGAGACGAAGTTCGTAGACCTGAAACTACAAATGAACAGTGATCATGGAGGCTGCTACAGTAGAAAAACTCCCTAAAACTAAGTTTTTCTTGACCAAGAGAACCTACAACTACACATTTGAAACTAGTGCAATCTTCTAAGGACTGCAGATTTTCAGATTACACACACACATCATGCACATGTAATTGAACTAAGTTGTAGAAATGAAGTAAAGAGCTCAGACTAGCTTTGCAAAGTGACTCATCATCAATGAACCACAAAAAGAATGAGTTGGAAACTCATCAAATACTGAAACAACAATCACCATCACCACTTCCATTCAAGAAACTAACAACTAAACTAAAAACGGAAGTAGAACCATGCATGCAAGGTTAGCAAAATCAAAGAGAACATCCATAAAATCATGCAATGTTGTCTTCTATTGCTACAAATGCTTTTTACACCAACTCTCCAACCCTTTACAAATGAGTTGAAAGCCCCTATTTATAGTTTTCCAAAGCCCGAATGAATGGCTAGGATTGAATTACATTGTGTGGCCTAGATTTGATTATATTAGGGTTTCACCTACCCCCCATTATCCAGTAATTTTAAAATACAATTTTTTGTCTTTTCCCTGTTTTGTCACCTAGTGCCTAGGTGTTGTAGCAGTTTTGTCATTTAGCTAATTTCCCTTTTCACTGTAGTAGAAACTGCCTGAAAGCTGCCTTCTTACTTGATGTGTTTGCAGTGTTCTTCCTTGGATCAAATGGGCCCGTCGACGACTGACATCAATGGATTGGTTGCCCCTGATTTGGGGAACAGGTCATCATCGTTCGGTGAAAAGTAGGACAGCTCCCTCATGCCTTCTTCAAGGCCACCCTCTTGCATTCTTGTCATTGACTTCCTTGGCACATTCCTTCTTCTAACACTGACCTTGTTGGTGGGTGTTAGGGGGAGAGGCAAACATGAAATGAATGGTGATAGGAGCTATGCACTTTTCCTTGTTCAACTTTCTCAATGGGTCTCCCCAACGGACCCATTGTAGGCTTCTTGAATCCTGCATACATGAAGTGCAGTAAGTGCTTTCATACACAAATCAAGGAAAACGTTAGTCAAATCTTGAAAAATATCCATTAGATCCATCCATGCATCATCAAAAGATCATAATATTTGTCATTGGAGGTCATTTGGACCATAAACATTAATGCGTGCCTAAGGGGGGCGGGCTCCAAGT
>VDFB02047230.1:224838361-224928795 GCA_007258455.2 Sequoia sempervirens | reverse complement strand
CACTTTTTCTACTTGTCCTTGGATATGAAAATAAATAGAGGAAGCCACTTTCATTTTCTTGGTTAGTAAGAAGCTACAACCAATATCATTATTAGGGAAATAGCTTTGTTTTTAGACATTTAAATTTTAAAAAGATTACTAACTTTGAAGAAATTCCAAAGTTAAAAACAATATAAGTAGGCCATGGGGTTGTAGATCCCCCAAAGTAACAACTCTTCAAGAGGGAAACTTGTGATGAAAAGGTACAAACAAACAATAAATTTCTAGGTAGCTTAGGCAAGGGGACAAGTCCAAATAATATTCTTAAAGGTCTTAATTTTGTTATAGGTGGGAAATTTGGGCCACACTTTCCCAATATGAACCACCAATCTTTGGAGTAGAGGTAATACTTGATAATACAAACACCATAAAAAGAAGGAAATTTTAGGCTCAAGCTTGGCTTATCAAATTCTCTAGAGCCCAAAAAGCCACATGCAAGGGGGGAGGAATCAAGACCTAAGTGTAGGATGAGCTTAGTAAGAGTTGAAGAAAAAGGACTAAGCACTCTATACTTGACAAACCAAAAGTATAATTATTGAAGGCCATATCATGATTCCATCGCTAGTCTTTCCATCAAGCATGCAGGGGCTAGAACCCTAGCTTGTGCAACATGACATCAAGGGTGAGCTCATAAATTCTTAGGATAGATGATGAATCAAAGTTGGTAAGTTTAAAATTATGTTGCAAAATTAGCCAAGGGGTTCAACTTCTAGAAGAGACGAGATCTCTTATGTTACAAATGCCTTTGTAGAAAAGTCACAAAGATTTGATCTTCAGAGTCTTAGCTAGAGGGAAGCTAGGATAATTAATTATCTGAGACCACTTGAGAGGATGGCCATTGAAAGATAAATTGAACCTAAAACCATAACCTACCCCCTTGAGAAAGGGATTCACACACTCAACTTCTTTCTAAATGGTTTTAGCAAAAAATAAACCCTCAAATTAAATTGGAGTAGAAGGTATCATAAGGATTTGGAAATGAATGCCTTTCCAACACCTTACCATAATGGGTACCTTCCTCAATGAAATGTTTTCAAAGGACCAAGTATAGGTTTTGAAATCATCTATAGCTTTGATAACCCACTTAGTACAAAAGGATTGATTTTATCTTTAGATATCAACAACTCCCATATGACCTTCATCTTATGGAAGGAAACAAATAACCTATGCAAGTCTTGGAAGCCATGAAATTGCTACTCATTTTTCCATAGAAAATCCCTTTTAATCTTAGCTAATTGGTCATATTTGGCTTTATAAGGAGTCCAATAGAAAGAGTGATACTAATGGGTCGCAACCAATGCTTTTGTATAGATCTAAAATTTCCTTACTAGAGAAAGAGGTTGTGAGATCTAGAAAGAGGCCTTTTTTCTTAAAATTTTGAATAATGTGCTACTAGAGCATGGTCAAAGAGATTTCAAATGTAAAGGCAATGAGTGGAAACTCAAACATCTCCCTTTTTTCAAACCACTTCCACTCTAGAAATATCTCAACTAGGGAAGCATAAGGAAGGGACTTTTCTTATAACCCTAATTCATGTCATTGTAGGTCACAACAAAAAAAAACAAAAAGGTGGCCTCTTGATTTTTTTTTTCTATTCAATTAGTTTGAGAAAGGAATCATCAATGAAAATTTCCTATTACTAAGTGCTAGGTGGAAGAAGGGAGGGAAATACCCTTGAATACTAAATAAGGATTTTTGTGCAAGTAGGTAGCAAAAAGCTATTGTTGCCAAAACATATAAAGAAGGAACTAATGGACAATCCTGTGTAATAGGGTGGAAAGGGGACAAGACCTTTGAGACTACCATTTTCATACAAATAAACTTTGAATACCTACAAAAATACTCTAAATAACCTTTAGAGGGAAAAATCCTCCAAAACCAAGAGCTTTGAGCATAATGAAATACCACTCAATGTAGACATGAACCTTCTCAAAATATGATGTTAAAAAAGAATTTGTTGTTTAGAACCCTTAGCCCATTATATACCTTTCCATGCTATAATGATATCATCCCATGTGATAACCAATTGAGATGATCTCTAGGTCCTTCGCTTTGGGAATGAATTTGATAATACTATGTTTAATCAAGGACCCCATGGAACCATTATGGATAGCTTGTTTATAAAACATGGATTAGGTCTAATCTCATGTAATATCAAGTTGCCTCCTATAGTGTCGTAAATTGCATACCCTTGCAATTTCACATTGCACAATGTCCTCTCTTTAATGCTCTGATATAAAATGTTTAATTTCAAAATGCTAGCACCTGAATTCTCTAGTTTTGATAATTTTATGATGTTCCTAGTTCTCTAAGTCCATTTTTTTGGGATGAGACACTCTTCATGAAAATTCATACGACGTGTTAGCATCCTACAAAAATCATGATTCTAGTGGCCTTTGGGGCTTTACCTTCTCATAGATTTTTTAGATGTAATGTTCTTGCATGCAGTTGTGTTGAAAAAAATCAACTCAACCTGCTATTTTGAAAAAAGAAAGGTTGATTTTCTCTCATTCTCTCTCTCATGCATTTGACTCTTACAACTTGTATATTTCCATTTTGATTACTAAACAAGCTTCTCTTACTTTTCATGATACTTTCTTGAGGTTATCCGATCACCATATTTGTAGAATTGTGTAGAACAACAATCTTGAAGCAACAAATTTTCTCTTTGGATTTTTTTCAAAGATTCTAGGTGATTTCATTCTATTTTCTTGTTCCCTTTCTTCTATCTCTCCTTTTATGTTAGCATTTGGGAATCTCAAGTGTTAGACTATTTTCATTAAATCATCTATATCTCAAGCTATTGCATTTTTATTTTGAAGATACCATATTTGCATTTCTTCAAATCTTATTAAAAAATCCTAATTGTTTTGGAGGTAGAAATACCAAAACGAGAGTTTGACTAAGGAAAGTTCCCAAACAATCAAACAAAAAAATTCTTATCTTTCCTTTGTATGTGTATGCTATTGATCAAGAAGATAAACCTAATCTAGTAGAGCAAGTTTTGGGCATTGTGTTTTTCGTTTCACATTTGTGTCAGACGATAGTGAGACACAAGGACGTCCATACTATGCATTGGTGTCCATGGTCGAGACTTCCAAAAAGCTATAGACTATTTTTTAAGATCGGTACTCTCTATTTTTGTATAAAGTAACTTGTACTTTTTATTGTGGGTCATTGCAACATTAGTGTGTCCCACTTGAGGGACATCTTGATTTTTCCTAAAATCATTTTTTGTAGAAAATTTAATGATTTAAGCCTTGAGGGATTCCATATAAGGGTTTTAATTGAAGAGGGTTAGATCAAACCCCCTTGGATAGAACCCCCCTAGTCTTAAATCAAACCCTCAATGGAGTCTCCTCTGCGCCTATTAGAATGCTAACAAAAAGTCTCTTTTTCTTCACCTTTTAGGGGATCAAATGAAGTCATTTAGAAAGTTCATTCTATAAGTATGTAGCCCTTATTGTAATCTTTCCAAAAAATATAATTTTGAATATATTTAATTTGGTTATTATATTTATTTAATATTTCTTGTGAACATAGGTTTTTCACCAAACATCAAGGTCTTTATTTCACACATGGAATAAATACAAAATTAGAGAAAAAAAATGTAAAAAATATTGTTGCACTAGATAATGATGTCCTTATTTCAAAAAAGAAAAAAATAATTTGAATATTTACAAAAACTGTGACATAAATTAAACCTATGCAAAAATTATATCTAATCTTACTTCAAAAATTAATTTAAAAAAATATGCAACAAAAAATTATGAAAAAATGTTTGTGCACTAGATAGTGGTGTTACAAATCTATGTTTAAGAATTTACAATTTTATATTTTTTGTAAAAAAGTTAGGTAATATTGAATAAATGTTAATTTTTAAAAATGTTGATAACTATAAAAAAAGTTACTAAAGCTTACATGAAAAAATTCACAAATCATCTTCCTTTTTTAAATGCATTTACAATCCATATAAAAAATCTAAAAAATGAATAGTTCACATCATCTTCAAATTCTTAATGGTTTAGTTTAGATATGGGTGGTAGAAAGCTAAAATAAAATTAAAACATTGATTTCATTGTCCCACTTTGGCTAAATAGTGGGACACACTATTGTGGGTTGACCTTGTGTAGAGAAATAATTCCTCAGTTCTTTATAATTGGATATTTCAAAATTTAATTGAATATTTGATATTTCTATTTGTAATTTCCAGTAATAAACAATTGTAAAAGGATCATCTTAATAGTTTAGGAATTGTTGATTCATCCTAGTCTATTATGTGAATGGTAATCTTAAAAGACTTAAGTTATTTGCATTAGATTACTTTTCATAAATACACCTCCATCTAGGCCTAGTGCTCCACCATTGGCCATTAGTGAATATGCAACTCCTCCAAAGTGAGTTGAGTATGACAAGCCATGCTAGCCATATGTTTGAGCTAAGTCAGAATCACATCTAAGCATTGTTGGAGCACACTATAATGCTCATATAAATCATTTAGATCTTGACACCCCATCTTATAATGTTATAGAAAGGCATGGGATATGTCAAAGAGAGAAGAAATCCTTCCAACCTTAGTCTTTAAGAGCCTTAATACAAGAACACTACTGTTTGATACATGAGGATTTGAAAAATTCCTTTGAGGTTCTATCTCCAACCTTAATGTAATACACATGAGCTCGAATTTGAGACCCTTTGGCATGGTGAGCACTATTGAGCTACGAATCATATGGACCAACTAGGACTCGAACCTAGGACCTTCCATTTGTTGTTGGAGTACTCTACTAACTGAGCTACTAGTCCCTCTTTGGCCAATCCATCATCGGTTTGGGTGCGGCTTATTTCCAACACCCCCCTTAAGCCACATTGTTAGTGCTTGGGGCTCTTAGCTAGATGAGGCTTGCTTGCAAGCATGGATTAGTGATAATGTTAGATCCATTCAAGATCAAATCAATGTTATTCAAAATGAAGCATTGATTCCACCACACTTAAGGCATTTTGCATCTACGATACAAAACATTGTTGATGTTGTTAGGTCCATTGATTTGGACTTAGACAAGCATCCACGATGGCGAGAGGATGGGAAACAATTTTATTCTAATGGTCTCTCCTAAAAAAAAATTTGGACCTTAAAATAACAAAAGCCCATCTTGCACCTTATTTTGTCGACCTTGTTACCAACTAACCCATTTTTGCAAATAAACCAAGAATATCAATGAGGTGGTGCAGACATCCACAAATGTCTGCCAGTTTTTGGTATCGATGTGGATGGTATTTGACCAACCACCACATGCTAATTTGGAGGTCCCTTTATATTTTTTGAGGAAGTTATATACAAAGTTTTTGTTGGGGAAAAAGCCCAATTATTTTGATTTCAAATCATTTCAAGGTGTTGGTGGTGGCATGCCACAACAAAGGTTAGGGGCACGGGTTGATCCCCGATGCCTCATGCATGCTCAACCTCTTGTAGATCCTCCTATTGCTACCATTCTTGCACCCATGCATGATTGTGTGGTGGTATCCATACTAGGATCTTTGAGTACACTCGCAATCAACCATGATGAGCAGACTTCTACAATGGCAGCTGGGGCTATAGACCACGACCACAAAGGATCGTTATATGGAGCTAGTCCTAGTACCACTCTACCTGTTTTGATGCCTCACATATGTACCAATTATCATCAGCTATGTTATGGAATTCGTCAGACTACACCCAGTTCAGGTGCATGCAGAGATTTTGATGATATCAATTCATACGTTGAGTTTCTTAGTAAAGAGCATCACCCTGCAGAAATTTTGACATAGGTATAAATATGCATGTACATGTGGAATTTATAACAATTTTTTAAGTACATGTGTTTTTAATGAACATATATAAAAAAAAAAATGTAATGTTTTAACAACCAAATTGTTTGGTGTAGATGGTGATCATTGGGGCATCTTTTTCTCATTGATTTTTTATGTTGACACGAGTGCAAGTCGAAAAACCTTATGGGGTATTTTGATTAATTTCTTAAATCTATGAAATAATTTTTTAACTTGACTTGTTAATTTGTAATTCAATCATGAACATGTGTTTTAAATATTTATGTTGGTTTAGTGGAGTCATTCGACTTCCACGTTGGTTCCACTAGAGGGGTTGTCAAGCACTCCTCCATTGTCGGGCGTCTCAAATGAGGTGCAGGTACATGTATATTATTTATTTAAAACTATACTTACAATTTTATATTTTGAATTCACTATATCAAACGTGCATGTACTTAAGTATTGTAAGTGTTTATGTCTATGTACAAGTTGACACCACCATGAGAATGGGGATCAGACACCCATTGATGCGCAAGAAATTCAAGAGACATCTAAATTTCATGTTGTTTAAAAAAAAAATCATGTGTGCACAATTTGTTGGTATTTTAAATTGATTGAAAAACCTATTGATATATATATATATATATATATATATATATATATATATATATATATATATATATATATATATATATATATATATATAACCTAATTCAAGTACACATGTGCTTTAAATTTGACCTTGTAGGACTTTGTTGGTGGCGCTCTCCATCTTAATGATGTCACACCACCTCAACCAAGACATGCAAAGAAGCCTCATATGGTAATTTAAAATTTTGATTATATTTAAAGTCAATTACAAATTATACATTTTCAATAACTTAAATTAAATTTAAAATTGAATATATATGCTCATACATGTTAAATTATTTTTATTTTATAGCATGAGACATGTCTTGTAGCTAAGCATGGAGAGACACGTCCTGCACCAAAGCATGCACAACAACCTCTTACGGTAATTTAAATATGATAAATTATAAATTAAATTGAATTAAATCATTTTTAATCATCTTACATCTGATTTCAACTTTATTTCTTGTATGTAGATTGATTCAAAGTATGTAGAGATCGGTCTTGCACCAAAGCATGTAGAACAACCTTCCACAATAATTTAAATTTATGATAAATTATAAATTAAATTGTCATTAAATCATAGTTGTTGTTATATTAACTATAGTAGTCGTTATAGCTCATCGTGCTACATTCTTATCTTTAGATTGACTATTCTTTCCAATAGACTCAATTACACTAGCGACAATAGACATAACATGTTTTAGTGATTGATCTTTTCTTCTTGGTTTAACAAAAATGCCTAACTTTTTCATTACTTTTCGAGCATTTTCCACATTCTCATCAATTGCATCATGAGTTGACATTGAAATGATAGTTTTCTATGATAAAAAAATTCTTTGTATAATCTATTGGCATGCGTTCTTATTTTTCTCCAAAAAATATTACTAGGAAGATTATCCAAAACATCTCTTTCGATTTAAAAAAAAAAAAACAATTCATTTTCAACATCACAACCTAGATTTTCGTTTTCATCTTCATTATCATTAAAAAAATGGTTTTCATTTTCATTTTCAACAAAAGGATTTTCATTTTCATTTTCAACAACAAAATGATTTTCATTTTCATTTTCAACATCAAAACGATTTTCATCTTCATTTTCAACAACAAAACAATTTTCATTTTCATTTTCAACAACAAAACAGTTTTCATCTTCATTTTCAACAACAAAACGATTTCATCTTCATTTTCAACAACAAAATGATTTTCATTATCATTTTCAACAACAAAAAAAAATTCATTTTCATTTTCAGCTACAAAAAGTCTAATTTTTTTATTATCTCTATGAATATTATCGATCTCAACATCGTTAAATCCATCTTGTTTTAAATCTTCTATAACCAAAGTTTCCATATCATTCAAAGGTGGATTTGAAGACGTACCTAGATTTGTGCCTATTATCACATTCTCCATAGCATTGAAAGGAAGATTTGAAGACATACCAGGAGTACTTTGTATAATTGTATTATTTTCCACATTCACTTCTTGCAAATTTGCATCATCTACATCCATGGTCTCCTCACTGTTTTTATCTTCAATAGTCATGGAATTGGATGCTTCAACATTATTCATTGATTGAATCCTCATTCTTCTATATCTTTATCTTTTTTCCTCCTCTCTCTTTGCTTGAATTTCTTCAGGGGTCAATACCTTCCTATCTTTCCTCTTATTATGACAATGTGATCCCATGATTACAAATTCTGAAGTAAAAATGAATGTCAATAGTGAAAGTCTTGCTTCTTCATTCCTCCTTCAAATGAGTAGAAAATGAACACAATTCCACTCAAAAACTGTCCCAATGATGCCTCCTTTCAAAACTAAAATCAAATTGTAAGTTCAAGAGCTTATAGAAGATAAAATTCAATAGAAAATAGGTGAAATTGTCACTGTCAGCCATACAATGTAAAGTTGCAAAATTGACAGTAATTTTTTTAGCAATATAAATAAAAAAAATGGTCAAAACTGAAATAGGATCCCATTTTATAATCGGGATCCCTTAGTAAACGAGATCTTGTTTCTCTTTTCAATGGTTAAAATAATAAATGAAGCAAACTAGATCCCATTTACAAATCAGGATCTCGTTTACTAATTGGGATCTTGTTTACTAATCGAGATCTCGTTTAGTAAATCAAGATCCCATTTTTTCAAATTTAAATTTTTAGTTGAGTTTTTGCTTTGTTTTTCAATTCGGGAAGAGGCTTGGGGACTCAAACCTAAGCTTTGGACCTAGTTTGACTTGCAACTTGAAGGTCATGTCAATGCCACAAGAAAATAGTGACTTTGGACATATGTCTGAAGACCTTTTTTGTAGAATTTTTTTGACAAAATTAAAACCCATTATAGATGAGACAATGTAGATTCCAAATATGTATTTTTTTTACAATTGGATTGTTTTTTCTATTTTCAATTAATTTTTGATGAAACTGGTCCATAAACTTGAAATATCAGGGGTTTTTAGTGTTTTAATAACTTTTTATTAAAATAATTTTTTGAAAAATGAATTGTACAAAAGCACACTTTAGACAATTCTTTTCATTTAAAAAAAAAAATAAGTTTAGTTCATCTTAAGCATGACATACACGGCGATTTTTCAAAACAACAAATATGACCAATAAAAAATTAACAATTTAAAAGAAAAAACAAAAAAATATCAAGAGCATTCTTCAGTGTGTTACAAATCTTTTCTGAAAAGGATTTAGAAAAATATGATTATTTAGGTCAAAATATGGATGAAGTACACATGCATGGTATGGTAAAAAAAGTGACTTTTAAACAATGGCTTTTAGAAACACCTATTAAAAATCAATTTGTATCATTTGGGTATTAAAATAAATTACATATTTGGAAACTAGACTCCGAGTACTACATTTTATTATTGGCGACTTTTTTAAGATTCCAGCTCTAAGTGCTACAAATTTTAAGGTCAAATGTGACAAATTTTGAAAATCAAGGAAAACACTTCCACTTTTTGGCCAAAAAGTGGACTCAACTTCTTGCACACACCCTTCACATCATCTTCAAATTCTTAATGGTTTAGTTGCTATGGGTGGTAGAAAGTGAATAAAATTGAAGTGTTGATTTCAATGTCCCACTTTTGCCAAAAAGTGGGACACACTAGATTGTGGGTTGACCTTGTGTAGAGAAATAATTTCCTTAGTTCATTATTATTGGATATTTTAGAATTTAATTGAATGTTTTATATTTCTATTTGTAATTTCCAGATGTAAATAGTTGTAAAAGGACCATCTTAATAGTTTAGGAATTGGTGATTCATCCTAGCCTGTTATGTGACTGGTAATCTTAAAATACTTAAGTTATATGCATTAAATAACTTTTCATAAATACACCTCCATCTAGGCCTAGTGCTCCACCATTAGCCATTAATGAATATGCAACTCCTCCAAAGTGAGTTGAGTATTACAAGCCATGCTAGCCATATGTTTGAGCCAAGTCATAACCACATCTAGGCATTTTCAGAGCACACTATAATGCTCATATGAATCATTTAGATTTTGACACACCATCTTATAATGCTATAGAAAGGCATGGGATATGTTAAAGAGAGAATAAATCCTTCCAACCTTAGTCTTTAAGAGCATTAATATTAGAACAATATTATTTGATACACGAGGATTTGAAAAATTCCTTCGAGGTTTTGTATCCAACCTTAATCTAATACACATGAGCTTGAATTTGAGACCCTTTGACATGGTGAGAAATGTTGAGCTACAAATCAAACCTAGGACCTTCCATTTGTTGTTGGAGTGCTCTACCAACTAAGCTACTAGTCCCTCTTTGGCCAGTTTAGCGTCGGTCCAAGTGTGGCTTATTTCCAACACCCCCCTTAAGCTAGATTGCTAGTGCTTGGGGCCCCTAGCTTGGCTTTGATACCACTTGTCTAGCCAAACCTTCTACATTGGAAAATGATTTCAACTTATTTAAATCTCCTTTATAGATGAACTACTAAGGAATGAATTGTTGCTTGTTTGAAAAAAAATTGAACCTTTCACATGTACCTCTCTTGTGAAAACATAGTACAACTACCTAATCCAGGCAACACACCAATTATCTTGAGCATTGATTTTGGACCTACATCATTTTACCACATGGTTGATAGTAGCAATAAATAGAACATCTTTTTAGAAAATTTGAACAAGAATGAAAGAGTCTTCAATAATTACTTCTAACAGCCATATGCATGTACTACTAGTGGTACTAAATTTTAAATACCCTTTGATATCATTAAACAACCAACATTTAAATAATGGATACTTTGCAGTTTTAGATGCCTTGCATCCTTCATTAGCTCATGCAAGAGGTCAACTTATAGATATTAAAATTTTCCTTTGAAGATGTCTTTGGCAGTGATATTTATTAAAATATGCACACCTTACTACAAAATCTATGCTTCTTGAATCTTCTACATTGGCTCTTCAGATGGAGTATGGAGTTAATCACCCTATAGATGGAATTTGTAACTTATAAAACACCTCTATACTTTATTTAGACACTCTCCAACAATGGAATATGAAAAGCCTCTCTTAATTTTTGCACACCTTCTTTTCTACATGTTTGGATTAAAAAATGGATGCAACCAATACAAATCAGAGTTACATATGCCAATGTCAACCATACCATAGGGAATGCATCTCCAACCGCTCTTCTACAAATGAAAACTTGGATTCTTGATTGGATTCAAAAATGCAATTCCAAATTGTGGGTTTTTAGTATTACCCCAACATAGTTATAAATCTCTATCACCCATTCTATTTAGGTGAAACAAAATAAAATGATTCACTTGTAGTCAATGCAAGATGCTATAACCACCTAAATTTCGTTTAACCTATCTATATTAAAACAATTAAACTTTTTATCACATTCAAAACTTTGGTGAATAAACTACATGATAAAAGCAAATTTATTGCAATTGTAAATTAAAAAAAAGCAATTTGGTTTTCTCCTTACTCAGATAAAAACCCACACTAGAATGGTTGTGACCATTTATCACATCTTGTCTTTTTCTTGCTTAACTATTAATTGATGATAAATGGAACTGTGGACATCATGTGATTAATGTGTTTCCATGGATGATTAATTAGATGTTATCTTTAAAATGCATGTTATTGGGATTAAAATGATGATGAATTATTATGATGCAAATATTTTGATTACTGATTATGGTTTTATGAGTTAACCTATTAATGAGATATTGAGTGCAGGAACAAGTTGAAGGCGAGAACGTGGTTGAGGTAGAGATGACCTAGCCTCCAAACAATAGTCGACATTATGAAAATCCCAAACACAGTTGAATGTAATTGCATTCATCTCACATTATGAATGTTTGCATCATGTTATCATGAGTACGTCATTGCCTATTGTGTGTTATGATGACTATGTCTTATGATTATTTTATTTGCAGAAATTGAATTAATTAGGAAAATAAAGATTTTATTTTCAAATGTTTGATAATGATAAGTTTCATTATATATATATAAAATTAGGTTATTATTAAAAAGAAAATAAAATTTAAATAAAATAAGTTTAAAATTAAAATTAAAATTGCATGAAATATCATGTGGGGTGAAGCCACAATAGTGGTTTACAATTGAAGTGAGGAAGGAAAAATCACAAAAAATGAATGCATGGAAAAAAACTTGATTTTAGGGGTTCGTACGAACCTACTAGTTCAACCGAACCAATTAGGGGTTCGCTAAAACTTGGGTTCGGGTGAACCCTTTTAATACTTTCCTGCCAAAAAAGCCAAAAAATCCCCTTATAAAAGGGGGGTTCAAATGAACTAGGGTTCTAATGAACCTTGGTTCGAATGAGGGTTCGCTCGAACCCCTGGGGGTTCGTATGAACCCCTCTAATTTCTCATCCCCTCCCTTGAGACAAAAAAACCTAAATTTTGGTGATTCAGAGCTCGAGTTGAGGATGAAAATGGATTAATTTTCACAAACCCAACTAGAATCAGGTAGCCTTGAATGAGCTATCCAATGAATATAATTTTAATATGTTTTGGTTTTATTATGTATTTGTTTTTTTAGTTTTATTAAACATAGGTTTTCATCAAAAATGAAGGTCTTTGTTCTCACATGTGGAAAAATAGCATTATCAATTTTTTTTTTGAAAAATATTAGTGCACCAGATATTGAAGTCCTTGATCCAACAAAAATAAATAAAATAATTTTGATATATACAAAAAATTTATGCATTATACGGTTGCACTATGTCCGAATTGTAATTGGTTTGACTTCAAAACTTGATTAAAAAAAAATATTCAATAAAAATATGTCTAACCAAGTGGAAGCACTAGATATCAAGTTAAAATCTAAATTCTAAAGAATTATAATTTTATCCTTCATGGAAAAAAAAATTATATGTTATACTGGGCCACTTTTAAAAATGTTGTTTTTGAAAAACCAATTTTCGTGGGAGATGGAAAATAAGTGCAATTTGATTCAAAAATTTTGAAAAAAATATTTTTAGAATCTAAAGACAAAATGTGACGAGACTCTAGTTTGCATCATCTTCAAATTCTTCACGGTTTAGCTGCTATAGGTGCCTGAATGTGAAGATTTAGTTTTAAAAAATAATTTCAATGTCTAGTTTGGCCAAAAATTGTAAACCACTATTGTGGGATCACCCTGTGATCTAGGCATGATGAAGAAAGTTCAATTCTAAAATTAAAGTGGCACGCCAACTAGAGTCAAAGAATTGCATTAAAATGTGAACACCATTAAAAGAGAGTTGGACATAGGAGAAGGAATAAGGGGTTTTTGATATCATTATTAGCAAAGTAGGAGACTCTAGGGATTATGTCTCTTTTATATCTTTACTTGTATTGTTATGACTAGATGGGCATAAGAGCCTAAGTCATACTCTTGCATAAATTATATCTTGTACTCTATAATACTTGGCTAGATAGTACTTTATGTGATGATGTGCCTTATTTCTTATACTTAATATTTTGGATTAGAAAATTTTACATGTGGGATGTAATATATCATTTGTATATATTGAAGATGTTTCATTTCATTTCTATACTTATGAGAAAATGAGTTACTATTTATTTTCGTGAGATAGTTTAGGGTTTCGAACCTTACAATTTGGTATCAGAGCCATGTTGTAGCATTGGGATCTCTATTCATGTTCTTTCCCATGTGGTTGTTTGTGCTTGATGTGTGATCACACAAGTACATGCTTTGGTGAGTCAGTGTTTGGCTTCTTACACGAGTGCCTTGGGTGGCATTTTTAGGTTTTGGTGTGAACCAACCCATGCAGTGTGTTTTAGGAGGAAGAGTGCTTCCTCAACCCTAACGCATTTGACAAGGATGGGAAGATACCCCTAGTTGAGATTTTCCTAAGTGGGGAATGATCACTCTCTAATGTGTTTCTTGTTGTGTGAGAGCTTTGGTTGGGTCTTTGTAAGGAAGCTAAGGTAACAAAACAACTTCCTACACTAATCTTGAGAGGAGGATAATGTAAAACTATATAGATATTTACAGTAGTTACAGAAACTAAAACAAAAATAAACATAATATCATGCATACCACAACACAGTGATTTATGTGGGGAAAACCCTTTTGAGAGAAAAATCCCACACTCCAAAAGTCGCCTAATCTATTATTTAGAAATCGCAAAGGTTACAATATACTTGTAGAGCAAGCTTCTCATAGGAGTATCACCAACCATAGATCCAAAGAAAACATGAATGCTATCATACTCTTAGAATACATCATCACACAACCATAATACAACACCCTCATAAAATAGGGTTTCCTTCTAGGGAAAGTCAAGCCAACAAAATATCTACTGTCAAATATGAGACCTAACAATGAACAATGATGAGGTAAAAATAACCTCATCATGATAATACCATAAAGGCCTATTTCATATATGAAAATACCTATCCTCTGCCAATTAATTAAATTTTAGGAGAAATAATTGCTTAACTTTTAGTGAGAATTGTATAAACTTTATTTCTTTTGATTTCTTTAAGTAATTTTCCAATATAGATTTAATGGGTTATTTTAGTGTTTTGTAGATAATAATCAGCCATCAAGTTGCATATTAGAAGCATTCAACGAGCATGTGCTCTAGAACATGTTGAAGATGTACGCTGGAAATATGCTCCGAAACTTTATGGTGATGGACCAAAGATATAGTTACTCTTTAAAGTTTTTATTTCTGTTATCCTTTGAGTCAAAAACTTTATGGCTCGACTTGAGCCTCTTAAATACTATTGTAATGGGTTTTAAAGACATACGAGTTATTCGTAGATCTGTTTTAGATACTTTCAATGGTTATCCATACCATTTGAAATATAGGATGTAGTTAGAGTTTTTCTATAAAAGACATGATCTCCAGAAGTAAAACATACAGTGAAAAAATAATGTTATACTATCAATTTTTTATTTGAAGTTTATGAATAAAGAGATTGTTATCTAAAATTTCTGAGTTATGAGTTATGGATGATAATTATGGTTGATAGAAGCATTTCTAAAATAATTGTGAATGTGAGTTGATAACGAATGTTATAACCCACGAGTTGGCCACTTGAAGGGAGATAACTTAAGTAGATAAGTGTTTTCTTTTATTATATTGTTGTTCTGTAGAGAATTATTGAATTTACTATTATGGAATTTAAGTTCTGAAGTATTTGTTGTCTTTTACTTCCGTAGTTTATGTTATTAACTGTTAGAATTTTTATTGTTAAAGAAGATGTTTTATGGATTGTTATAATTTTTTTTGTTTTTTTATAGTTTATTAGCTTCTTAGTTTAATTGTTTATGTACTTTTTAATTTAGTTATTATGCTTTCTAAATTAGTTTTCTTCTGTTTCTCAGTTTAAACATTTCTTATTTTCTTAGGATAAATTATTGTATAGTTTTATAGTTAGATGGCTTGAAGTTAGAATTAATATTAAGTTGTTCTCAAAAGTTAGAAAACCTAAGGGAGATACTTCAGACTTCTTCTATTGCAAATTTCTTTGAACACTACCCGGTCGACAAATTGAATTTTATATTCTAAAGTAATGGGACATAACGACAACCTATCACTTTTTGGTGCCATTGTCGGGGACCCTTTAGCATCTTTTGCTTGAGTGTTAATAGAAGATGCCTAGAATACCTCTTTTAGGCCAAAAATACTATCTTTGGCTTCCTTTTCTGCATGGTTAGGAAAAGAGGCACTCACGGACGATTTATACCGAAGACCCCCCAAAATATGTTTCAATTATGCATAGGAAGGCCCAAGGCTCAGAAGACCACTTTGTTGATGAACTAATTGAGCCTAATCCACTAGAGGCTTTCCACTATTTTCTTGAAGATCATCCTGTAGCACAACCTGTTGTCGAGGAAATTATTCTTGAGGAGCATATTCCTCTGAACATCATGGGAGATTGGAGGGCTGAAGCTAACTGTAATGATGCCAATCATAATAACAATGATCCTCAACTACCTAGAACGTTCACTTATCCTATTGCTTTAGATGCAGATGATGATACACTGATGAAAAACATTTCTCGAGCATTCCTTCCAACCTTCTGTGGTTTATCCTTGGAAGACCCAAACCAATTTCTTTTTGAATTTAAGGTCCTTTGTCAAACCTACGACTATAAAAATGATAACCAAGAATTGAAGTTGTTTCCTTCTACTTTGAAGGATTCAGCCATGCATTGGTTTATGGGACTACTGGCTGGAAGTATTACATCTTGGGAGGAAATGGAGACTGTGTTCTTGAATAATATCAGAGTTATTGTAGGGTGAGTGATCGTAAGGAAGAGTTGTTTAAACTTAGGAAAAATGAGGATGAGAGTCTGGAGGACTATTTAGATAGGTTTCTTTTCTTATCTAAACGATGTGGAGAAACAACTATTAGTGTTGAGATTCTCAAGACTATATTTCTTAAGGGACGTGATGATGATGCAAGAAGAAGTCTTGATTTAATGGGAAAAGGTGATGTGTCTCAGTTAGCCATTGAAGACATATGTGATTTGTGTCATAATTTTTCACGTACTCGAGGAGGAATCCAAAAAACAAATCTTTTCAGAGGGAATAATGAGATAGGTAAGATCCGAGAAGAAATAGAAAATCTTAAGATAGACATACTTGTTCAATTAAACACTACATTGGATGGTATACAAGAAAAGACACGTAACCTAGAGACTTTGTTAATCTATTGTCCTAGGTGTTGAAACAAACATCTTTTATGTGAGTGTCCTTTAGACAAGGTTAATGTTTGTCAACTTTGTGAGCAAAACCACCCTACCAATCAATGTGAGCTTCTTACTGATATTAAGAATACTAAGAAAAAAATTGCTCAATTTGAAGAAGAAATAAATGTGCTAAGCCAATGCCAAGGAGTTAATTTCTCTTATGGGCAAAATTCCAACCCTACATGGAGACCACAAAACAATTGGGTTAGTAGTCAATGGACTCCATCTTGGAATCAGCCTTACCCTCCACAATCTAATTGGGGACCTCCTAAATGGGCAAGTCAATCATGGGGAACTCAATAGTGGCCAAACCAATCACAACCACAATGGTACCCACAACATATTGCTCCCTAATGGAATCAAGGACAAAATAAATTTTATATTGGTCTTAGGAGGAATCAACAACAAAATTTGTTACCGCCACCTCAGAATCTTCCTCAGACTGAGCAGATAAATCAACTTCAACTTCTAGCACAACCACTTCCCAATCCTAAGAACAATCGATAGAATACTGTGGTATATACTACTGAACAAGATAATGCCACATGACTTAATGCAATTCATTGTGGAAATGTTTAGTTACGTTCCGGTAGGACCCTTCAATCGCCCACCATTGAGGAAGTAGTGGACGAACCTATTCCTCAAAATTTTGAGAAGGATACTCCATCTAACTCTACCGTACCTGTGAATATTACTGAGTCTCCTTCAGTGGCAGGAGCTGCTAACTTACCTTGAGAGGAGGAAGGTTAGTCTTTGGCTAAACTTAGTAAGGATACCCCTCCAAAGGAGAAAACTCAAGCACCATTTTTGGAGTGTATGAAATCAACAATTCCAAAAGGTACTCTGAAAATGACATTAGCCTCTGAAACTGCATTAATTCAGGAAATCAAACAATTGCAAATAGAGGTTCCTTTGCTACAAGCAATAAAGGAAATTCCTGAGTTGAATCAGTTGATCAAACAACTGTGTATTAAAACTCCAGGAAGGAAACCAAAGAAAATAAACACTGTTCACATCGATGGCTATCTAGCTGACTTTTTGTCTGGAAGGGTTGTTGCTCCAAAATATGATGATCCTGGGAGTCCACTAATAACTGTTACAATTAATGAAGTAGCAATACCTAATGCATTGGTGGATTTGGGAGCAACTATTAATGTAATGACTATGGATGTGATGGAAAAATTAAGTCTTATTGATTTAAGTCCCACAACTACAGTCTTATAGATGGAAAATCAGTTTATAGCCATTCCAAAAGGTGTTATTAAAAATGTTCTTGTCAAAATTGATGGATGGGAATATCCAGTTGACTTTCAAATAATCAATCGCTTACACCCAAAGATAGTTATCCAATAATTTTGGGAAGACCATGGTTGGCTACTTCGCAACTAAAATCGATTGTCGAGAAGGAGGAATGACTATTTCACATGGTCTAGATAGTAAACGTTTATTCTTATATCCTCTTGCTAAACCCACCGAATATAATAAAGTTTGGGTTGATGAACCAAAAGAATTTAGTGGGCAAAGATAGTTTGGCCTCCTTGGCCATGGTAGTGATTAAACAACATGGAGAGGAATTAGAGGACGAGTTAGTAAATGAAGTTGCACACCTGGTTATAGGCTTGAGTGAAGAGGTAATGGAGGATGTACCAAATTTTTTGGGACAACCGATTGGTATAAGTGTGATCGAACATAATTATGCTACCATGGGAATGCCTTGTCCTTTGGCCAATATGATTCCCAGAACAAGCTATTTCTTTGATGATATTAAAAGATTTCAATGACTTATACCTCATAGTTTTCCTCTCAACACCTTGTTACGTCTGATACATACTGTCACTTCGGCCTATCCAAGAACAAAAAAAAATATGTTGTTGTCGGGAAAAACTTTGAACATCAATAGTTGGTTGACATAAATACAAGAGGATAAATTATTTAATGTGTTGGTAAAAAGGTCTAAAGCTTTTGCTTGGGACTATACAAACATGAGCGGAATTCACCTAAGTGTTTGTACACATCACATTTATACTGATCCTAATATGAGACCTGTACGTCAGCCACAAAGGAGACTTAATCCAACGTTAAAGGATCTTGTCAAAATTGAGATTGACAAAACTCCTCCATGCAGGATTTTTTTATCCTATCTCCGATAGTAAGTGGGTGTCACCTATGGTAATTGTACCAAAGAAAAAAGGGAAGTGGAGAATTTGTGTAGATTATAGAGAACTCAATAAAGCTACTTTTCAAAATTATTTTCCCTTACCATTTGTTGACCAAGTTTTGGACAACTTGGCTGGGAGGAAATATTTCTCCTTTTTAGATGGATTTAGTGGTTACAACCAAATTCAGGTAGCACCAAAAGACCAAGACAAGACAACGTTTACTTGTCCTTGGGGCACATTTGCATACCGAGTTCTTCCTTTTGGACTTTGTAATGCTCCAATGACTTTTCAGAGGGCCATTTTGGCTATATTTGCAACACTTGTCAATGATTGTGTAGAGATTTATATGGATGATTTCACAGTATTGGGTCAACCTACGATGAAGCTCTTCAAAACTTGGATAGGGTTTTAGAGGTTTGTGAGGAAAATTGACTGTCCCTTAGCCACAAAAAGTGTTGAATAATGGTGGAACAAGGAAGTCTTAGGTCATCATATTTCCTCAGAAGGAATAAAAGTTGATACCAAAAAAATTGAAGTCATTCAACAATTGACTATTCCTCAAATGCAAACAGATGTTAGAAGCTTTCTTGGACATGTTGGATATTATAGAAGGTTCATAGAAAGCTTTAGTAAGATAGTGGCCCTATGTTTTCTCTTCTCCAAAAAGATGTGGAGTTTAATTAGACGTTTGAGTGTCAAAAATCATTTGAAATGATAAAGGAGAAGCTTGTCTCTGCTCCCATACTGCGTGGACCAACTTAGAGTCTTCCCTTTCACATTTATGTTGATACTTCAGATGACACAATTGGTGCAGTATTAGGGCAAGAAGATGAGGATGGGGGTAAAATATTTTATTAGCAAAAACCTAACATCTACTAAGATAAACTACACGACAATAGAAAAAGAATTCTTGGTTGTGGTTCATGCCATTAAAAGGTTCCACCATTATATTACAGGATATAAAGTTACAGTTTATACAGATCACTCAACTATAAAATATTTAATGAATAAACCTATAGTTAATGGTCAAATAATGAGATGGTTACTACTCCTTCAGGAGTTCAATGTGACAATACTTGACAAGCTAGGGAGATTTAATGAGGTGGCAGACTTTTTATCTTGAATCAAACAAGAAGAGGGTGACCGAGCACCTGTACAAGATGAGTTTCCAAATGAAAATCTATTTTCCATCTCTACAAAGACTCCTTGGTTTGCTGATATTGCCAACTATTTAGCTACCTTTGAAGTACCTCCTAGATTTACATCAAAACAAAGGAAGCGACTTATTCGTGAGAGTGCACCATTTAAATGGATTAATGGGATTTTATTCCGTTGTGGACCTGATATGGTTTTGAGAAGATGTGTCAGGGCTGATGAAACTTATAGTATTCTGAGGGCCTATCATGATGATCTTTCTGGGGGCCATTACTCTGCAAAAAGAACTTCTCATAAAATTTTAGGTGATGGATATTATTGGCCTTCAATGCATAAAGATGTTAAAAAATATGTTCATTGTTGTGATGAATGTCAAAGAGTAGGAAGACCAACTGCTTCTACAGAAATGCCTTTGTAGCCTTAGGTAATTTTGGAACCATTCAAAAAATGGGGGTTAGAATTTATCAGCCCCATAGATCCTTCCTCTCAAGGGAAATAATACATATTAGTTTGTACCGATTATTTGATGAAATGGGCAGAAGTTCAAGCTTTACAAGTTGTTAGAGAAGAGCAAGTTGCTGATTTTCTCTATAAAAAAAAATTTCTTCAATTTGGAGCCCCCCGAACTATCGTTACAAATCAGGGACCCCAATTTATGTCCAAAGTTCTCCTAGCAATTACAAACCATTTTTAGGTGAGTCATAAGAATTCATCCCCTTATCACCCTCAAGCAAATGGTCAAGTAGAGGTGACTAATAGGGAGTTAGAAAACATATTGACAAAAACTATCTCTTTAGGAAGAAGAGATTGGGCCAGGAAATTGCCTGAAGCTGTTTGGTCTTACAATACAACATGGAAATCCACAACTGGATTCAACCCCTATGAGATTGTTTTTGGGAAGAAACCTCTTCTCCCCACTAAGTTTGAACTCCAAACCCTACGTACAACTATGGAGTTGGGTCTAGATTTGAAACGAGCTCAAATAGAACGAGTTTTATAGTTAAGTGAGTTGGATGAGCTTCGTTTAGATGTTGTCCATCAAACTCAACTAGTTCAACATCAATGGAAATTTTGGCATGACAAATATATTAAAGAAAGAGAGTTCCATAATGGTGACTGGGCCTTGCTATTCGATTCAAGATATAAAGATCATAAAGGAAAACTCGGGACTCATTAGCTAGGGCCATATGAAAATTTTGAAGTCTTCTCTAATGGCACAGTTCAGCTAAAACCCATTGATGGTGATTTACGAACCTTCTTAGTTAATGGTCATCGTTTACGTATCTACCATAAACCTGTTAATAAAGAAGAATTTACACAATTGGTAGAAATGCAGAGAGAGATCCAATTCATTGACCCTGCCAAGGCAGAGTCTACCTGATTTAATATCTAAAAATAAATAAATAAATAAAAATAAATAATAATAAAAAAAATGATGATGAAAAGTTGTAATAAAAAGAAATGTGTACCAAATTTGTTTTCAAAGCATTTTTCATTAATTTTCATTTCGGACTTAACACGTTTTTTCATTTTTGCAGGACTTCTCATGAAGGAATAACAACTTCTGGAGCACCATTCCAAGATGCTTCAAAACTTGATGGTCCAGTTGTCCAATGCTCTGGAACCTAACGGTCTGAATTCTTGATGCTCTAGAACTTGCTCTTTAGCTCTCCATGTTGGAAGGATGTTCCTGTAGAATGATACAAACTCCTGAAGTTTGAGTGGGTGTTCATCATTTTTCTTCTTTCCAGCTTCATCTTTCGACGATGCTCTGAAACTTTCATTTAGTTGTTGCTCTAGTTGCATCTTTCGACGATGCTTCAAAAATTTCATTTGGTTGTTGCTCTGGCTGCATCTTTCAATGATGCTTTGGAACTTTCATTTGGTTACCATTCCAACTGCATCTTTCGGCAATGCTCTGGAACTTATCCACTTTCTTTGTTTCAAATGCATGCCTTACACATGCTCCAGAACTTATCCATTTTTCATTCCACCAACTCCTTTCTAAAAAAATTTCAAATCTTCCTCGATGCTTTGATTATCATACATTGGTACACACACCTTCTTTTTCTTTAAATTTTTTCTTTTTCCATTATAAATAAAAGCCGCCATAATAGCTTGTCATCACTAATGACTCTGTCATCCACAAGACTCCTCATTCATGTCATAATAACTAAACCTTCACCTCAGCCAATACCATTGCATCACCTTGTCAAATCGTAAAGGTATGAGATCTTCAAGCGATCATAAGATGAAGTAAGTACAAAATTTTTTCTTTAAATAAGTAGTTATTTTTTAATAAAATATAATTGATTGGCACGAGTTTCCTTTCCCAATTTAGTAAATTGAGCCACTTGGTGATTAATTGCTAAGTACACTACTCTTTTTGTGGCCCTTCATGCAAATTGACATTATTACACAACAAGCTCCGAGCAAGAGTAGAGTAAATAATTACAATTTGATCATATTTTGAAAAATATCAATGCACAAGTTTTTGGCATTATTGAAATTTTCAGCAGGGTGGTAGAGATAAGACATAAATGGGCGGTACAAAGAAGATATCTGAGTTGGCTTATGCAGAAAATTTTTTGGGGTTAAGTAACATTTCTTGGCTATTTAAGGAAGTGGGTTGGTTGGATTTTGTTAGAAATTTCAAAGGGTATAATGAAAAGTTGGTGAACGCATTTACGAAAAATTACTCTAATGGTCAGGTGACACTACATGGGAAGCATTTCAAGGTGAGTTCAAAAATTATCTCTTCTCTTTTAGGGTTAGAAAATTCTGGCATTAAAATATCAGAAACAACACAAATCACATATAAGAAATTATCAGAATTGTTTCTTAGACAAGGGGACCCTCAACCCATGATAGTTATTAGTACTAGGGGACAAAATAAGGGGTTTCAAAAAACTTCTATATTAGAACCTTGGGGTACTGCAGTTGCATGGATTATTAATTATTTTACTTGTGAAGGTCAACTTACTACTGTGGTAGGACCTGCATTCCACATGTTAATACATTTGCAGCATGGGAAGGAAAACCCTGCTCTTAGGGTTAATTTTCCTCATTTCTTGAATGATTCTGTTAATTCTTCGATAGAAAGATATAAAACTGGTTCAAGGCCATAAAAGCATCATGGGTCAATTAATGTGTAAATATCATTTCCGTAATAAACCTAGAAGCAAATGGGAATTTTTTTTGGGGAAGCTTGATAAGCCTACACTAGGAAGGAAGTTAGAACTAGGAGAATCTTCAAAACAAGTTGCTTCACCTTCCGAAGCAACTTCCCCTGAAGACCCGAAGGCTCTTGAAACCCAAATTCCCACCATTCTTGGTGAGGAAGTGCCAAAATTTAAAAATGAGGAGTTTGAAACTCCAGGTCAGTTAGAAGATGTGGAGATAATAAATCCAAATGTGGATACTAATCCTATTAAGAAGAGGAAACGAAGGACCATTCTTCAAAATGCTCCAACAATTTTAACTTATCAGGATACTCCTCCTTTACGGCGAAGCAAAAGACTATCCTCTGAATCTACAGGAACCCCAGTGCAGAGTAGAGGGAATAGATTAAAATCTAAAAAGAAAAAGAAAACTTTGGAAACTGAAGAGTCAATTCACCAATCCTCAGAATTTTTTTTTTTATGTTGAAGTCCATTTTCATTTAGTGTTTGAAGAAGAAGCCCTAGATCAAGAAAAATAGGAAATAGAAAGGGGACAATCTCCACTCCCTATGGAGGTTGATGATAGTATGTTAGGAAATTTGTCTCCGGTTATCAATAAAGTTGTTGAAATAGTTGAAACTAAAAATATTAATGAAAAATTGGAAAAGTTGAAATTAGAAATAGAAGAGCTGACAAGTTAGTTGCATAAAAATAAGGAAGATATGGAATTGCAACAAGAGGAAATAATGGTATACAAGATTGTAATAAGCAAAAGGGATCAAGAAATTCAGGATTTAAAATTGGAAATATAGGGAAAAGATACATTTATTAGTGAGTTGCAAGTACAAATTCAGAATTGTAATCAAGAAAATAGGGTACACAAAGATGGTTTAAATAAAGAAATTCAAGATTTTAAAGAAAAATTTATGCTTATGTTTTTAGCCTTTGAGGAAGAAAAGAAAAGACAGAAAGAAGAATTAAATGCTTCTCTTAGTAGAATTATAGAATTAGATCAAGACTTGTAGGAAAACACAAGTAAACCAATGATGGAATCCAAAGAAGTTCAAACTAAACCAACAGTAACTTAATGGTTCCAAATTTAGATTCCTCCATTATTAATGAAATGGATGGAATGGTGCTATTTCCTAAGGAATGCACAAATTGAAAATAACAGATTAAAAATGGAAATGGTGTTATTAAGAGAAGCATTTCATAAAGCTTATAGGGGGAAACACAATGCATGTCAGGTAGCTGAATTTCTTTTATCTTGTAGAAGACCATCAAGATTGTATTCAATGTTTTTAAATGAACAATGTTTTAGATGGAAATTGCTCAAAATTTAAAATGACCAACCTCATGAACCTAATGATGAAGAATTTGTTAAGATATTTGCAGACTCAAAGCCTGAAGAGCAAGATATGCTCTGTGAATTCTTTACTCATGATCTTCTATTAGAAAAGCATACTGATTTCTTTGTTAATCTTTTTGTGGGAGAGGTGCAATTAAGATATCTACTGTCTACTATGCAGAATCAAATCCATTGGTAAGAACGTAATAAGGAATATGCCCAAGAAGAGAAAAATATAGGACTTCAAATGAGATCTCCAAATAGTAGACTAGCAGCTTTCAAGAAAACATTTGTAGCTCTTCTATTGGACAAAAAAATGAATGGAAGGTATGATGATAACCTTCAAGTCTGTTATAATCATTTCATAGAATAGGGGTAGAAATTGGTTGGTAGGGTCTGGCACACATGTGAAGAGAGATACACTCCATTCTAAAGAAAAGAGAGGTGATCTCTCCTCTTAGCAGCAGATGGTCCTTCAGAAGAGTAGATGCCTTGGCCAAAATTTTGGAAGATCTCAGAACAAAGTGGATAGGAATGAGGTACAAACTTCCTTTATTTCTCTATCCAGCCCCTGCTTTCCATGTTAATACAGATCAAGATGATATAATTTTCGATGATTGGAAAGGAGGAGTTTCTTTTCATAGAGGCTTCCACCATACCCCTAAAAACTTTGATGTAACAACAAGAGATATGTATGATATTAGTGCAAAATATGAAGAATGGAACAGAGGGAAAAGTTATAATCAAGGGATAGGAGGACCTGCCAAGAATTAGGAAGGGGAGGAAATGATGAGGTAAAAATAACCTCATCATGATAATACCATAAAGGCCTATTTCATATATGCAAATCCCTATCCTCTACCAATTAATTAAATTTTAGGAGAAATAATTGCTTAACTTTTAGTGAGAATTGTATAAACTTTATTTCTTTTGATTTCTTTAAGTAATTTTCCAATATAGATTTAATGGGTTATTTTAAGTATTTTGTAGATAATAATCGGCCATCAAGTTGCAGATTAGAATCATTCAGCGAGATTGTGCTCCAGAACAGGTTGAAGATGTACACTGGAAATATGCTCTGAAACTTTAGGGTGACGGACCAAAGATATAGTTACTCTTTAAAGTTTTTATTTCTGTTATCCTTTGAGTCAAAAACTTTATTGCTCGACTTGAGCCTCTTAAATACTGTTGTAATGGGTTTTAAAGACATACGAGTTATTCGTAGATTTGTATTAGATATTTTCAATGGTTATCCATACCATTTGAAATATAGGATGTAGTTAGAGTTTTTCTATAAAAGACGTGATCTCCAAAATTAAAACATACAGTGAAAAAATAATGTTATATTGTCAAAATGTTTTCTGAAGTTTATGAATAAAGAGATTATTATCTAAAATTTCTGAGTTATGAGTTATGGATGATAATTATGGTTGATAGAATCATTTCTAAAATAATTGTGAATGTGTGTTGAGAATGAACGTGATAACCCATGAGCTGGCTAGTCGAAGGGAGATAACTTAAGTAGATAAGTGTTTTCTTTTATTATATTGTTGTTCTGTAGAGAATTATTGAATTTACTGTTATGAAATTTAAGTTATGTGGTATTTTTTGTCTTTTACTTCTGTAGTTTTTGTTATTAACTATTAGAATTTTTACTATTAAAGAAGATGTTTTATGGATTGTTATAAGTTTTTCTATTTTTTTATAGTTTATCAACTTCTTAGTTTAATTGTTTTTGTACTTTTTAATCCAGGTATTATGCTTTCTAAATTAGTTTTCTTATGTTTCTCAGTTTAAACATTTCCTGTTTTCTTAGGATAAATTGTTTTACAGTTTTATAGTTAGATGGCTTGAAGTTAGAATTAATATTAAGTTGTTCTCAAAAGTTAGAAAACCTAAGGGAGATACTTCAGACTTCTTCTATTGCAAATTTCCTTGAACACTACCTAGTTGAAAAATTAAATTTTATATTCTAAAGTAATGGGACCTAACGATAGCCTATCAAACAGTCTAGATTTACAATAATAAAATATACATAAAATATGGCTTTCAGGGGTGTTGCCCCTGAACCCCTACTAGGGTGTGTGGCCCCCAAACCCCCTACTATGAAGATGATCCCCCCAAACCTTGTAAGTCGGGTACCCCTCCTGCACTCCCCATGGTTACTTATCAATAGTAAACCTTATGTAATTGCAAGGTTGAAACACATTTTCCCATCAAATCTCCCACTTGTTGAACACCTTGCAAGAGAAATGGGAGGGAGTACAAACATCATCTCTTAATTGCTAGGGGTTGAAAGTCCTATAGACTTCAAACACCATTTGAACTTCTCTATACTCATGGGCTTACTTAAAGAATCAACAACATTCATCAAAGTCTCTACCTTAACTAGCTTCACCCTACCATCTTTGACCATATCTTGAAAAAAATGATAGTGCACATCAATGTCCTTGGTCTTGGCATGAAATGTCAGGTTCTTAGCCAGAAAAATTACACTATGAATATCACAATAAATTGTCATTGCACCTTATTTTATTCTAATATTTGAACATAGTATCTTAATAAAAATAGCTTCTTTACAAGCATGAGTAGCTACCATATACTCAACTTCAGTAGTGGAAAAAGCAACCACAACTTGTTGCTTGCTCATCCAACTAATTGCACCACCAAATAAAGTAAACACATAAGCACTTGTGGATCATCTGCTATTAACATCACCTACCTAGTCTAAATCCACATAACCATGAATATCAAGGGAAATATCATCTTCAGTCAAATTACTATGATAACACAAGGAATACTCTGAGGTATCGTGCAAATATTTGAAGAATATTTTAACTGCATCCAAATGAACTCTACTAATATTAGACATATATATGGAAAGAACTCATGTTTCTTGGGAAATGTCTGGTCTCTAGTACGAACCATATCATACATCAAACTTCTAACTGCACTCTGGTAAGACACTCTACGCATGTCTTCTATCTTTGATGGGGATGTTGGACAATCTAAAATAGATAACTTTGTTCCAATTGAAAAAATGAACACACAATGGGCTACAATCCTGCATGTCAAACCTTTGTAAATTTGAATTGAAATACTTACTTTGGCTAAGCCATAACATTTTTTTTGCTCCATCTCTTTTCATTTCCATCCCAAGAATGTGTCTAGTTGCATTAAGATATTTTATTTTAAATTTAATTACAAGTTGATATTTTTTTTTCTAATTTCTAAAATCATACCTTTTTCTTTACCAATAAATAACATATCATCAACATAAAACACAATAAATAGGAAATTATCTTCATAAGTTTTATAATAAACAAAATGATTTGATTTAGAACGCTCAAATCCCAAACTCAACACATATGTATCAAATTTCTGGTACTACATCCTAGGACTTTGTTTTAGGCCATACAAAGATTTCTTCAATTTGTAAACCTATTTTACTTTACCTTTCACCACGTAGTGCTCTAGTTGTGTCATATAAATATCCTCCTCCATTTGCTCAACCTCTAAATTATAAGAAACAACAATAGAAAGAAAAAATCTAATGTATGTATTTTTTATGATAGGAGAAAATATCTCACCATAATCAACACCCTCAACTTGAGAGTAACCTTTTACAACCAATCTTGCTTTGTAATTCTCAATACCTCCATTTGAACCAATCTTTTTCTTGAACACCCATTTTCAACCAGCAAGTTTTCTTCCTTCAAGAAATGGTATAGGATCCCATGTATCATTTTTTTTCAAAGCTGCCATTTTTTCATCCATAGCATTCTTCCAAGATTTTGCATCATTCATACCTAAGGCCTCTTCTATCATCTTTGGTTCATCCATGTTAGTCTTCAAAGCAAAAATACATCTCCAATCATTAGGTGGTTGTATATATAACTTTGTAGACCTACAAACAAGTTGAGTTGTAGGTTCTTCCTTCTCTTTTGAAGATTTAGAGCTAGATGAGCTCTCCTCAACTTCTTGTTTATCCATGGGCCTTGATTCAACTTTCTCAGGTGTAGAAGGAAATTAAATCACATTTTCATGTTTACTTTGTTCTAGATGCAATGTAACAAAAAAAGGCTTCGTTACTCTAAAAATAACACTTATACTATATATTACCTTTTGTGCAACAAAATCCCAAAGCTTGTATCCTTTCACACCATAACTATATCTGATGAAGATACATTTCACATCCTTGTTCTCCAAATTTGTTTGCTTCTCTGTTGGCACATGTGCATATGTCTCACAACCAAAAACTTTAAGATGTCTTAAAGAATGCTTATGACCCAACCATGCCTCTATAGGTGTCTTATCAACAAGAGATGATGTAGGAGACATATTAATCAAGTAACAAGTAGTGGAAACAACTTCAACCCAAAGCCTTTATTCTAGACCAACACCACTCAATATACTCCTAACCTTCTCCATCAATGTCCTATTTATTCTTTATGCAACTCCATTCTTCTATGGAGAATATGGAGTTGTCTTTTTCCTATAAATACCACAATCTTTACATAATCTATAAAAATCCTTAGAGAAAAATTTACTACCATTATCAATCCTCAAACATTTTATTTTCTTTCTAGTCTGCAACTCAACCATTGCTCTAAATTCTCTAAATCGACTAAAAAATTCATATTTACTCTTTAGAAAATGTACCCATGTCCTACTATAATCATCAATAAATGAAACATAATATGTGGATTTTCAAATTGAAGGAATATCTATAGGACCAAACACATTAGAATGAATAAGATACAATACATCACAATATTTATGAGGACTCGAGTAAACTTGAACAAGGTTTTTTTGACATAAATGCAATGCTCACAAAAATCAAATTCAAGATTACAATCAAACAACCCTTCAACAAAGTTTTTATTTTTCAAGGTCCTTAGACCACTTTCTCCAATGTGGAAAAGTCTCTGGTGCCATAACATAGTTTTTTGTGCAGGTAACTTTAATTCAGAAAAAGAGAACCCTTAGGTACCCAGAAGCCATGACCATCTATTGAAGTTGGAAACCTCACCTCTTCCAATGAAGTAGACACATACTTGCTTTTCACAGAAGTACTTGTAGCATCATAAATTGTTAGCCTTGACAATCTCACACTATATTTTGTTCCCCTTTAAGTTATTGGACCTAATTAAGCACTTAATTTCTTAAATTATGCATTCCACAACTTATTTTAAACACTTTTTGACAATTATAAAACAAATACTCTCATTTAATACTTTATCCCCACCACTTTAATTTTCATAAAATAGGATTGAGACATTGGTGCCTAGGATGCCTATGTCGCCCTATTTTGGCTCCAAATTCAAATATGTAGGCATCAATATTTTATTATTTGAAATTGAAATATTTAAAGTGGACTATTGGGATTTAATTTTCACCCATAAGTTAGAATAATAGCAAATAAATACCTAGTTATTGCATCATTTCAAATCTATCTAGCAACAAGTGAAAATCAAGAGCAAAGATTATTATCAAGAGCATTATTCAACAAGTCAAGAGAAACCATTAAAGTATTTATTGCAACAATTCAAGATCCAACATAATGTCAAATTGTATGTGAGTTTATGAATGTTTATGTTTCCATATTGTTTGTAAAGGCTAACTCTTTATAGGTCTCCAAGAAATTCAAGCCATTCAAGAAAATCAAGCAAGCAAGATCAAGACCTTGAGGTGATGTGCGTGACTCCAGTCCTTCAAGGAGGCCATTGAAGGGTGGTGAGTTGCAACACTTTGTTGATTCATCATTCCTTCCTATTATTTATCCTTTGTTATTATTGGCATTGCCATTATGGAAGTGGAAACACTAACACAGGGTTTGACTAAGGAAAACCCCTAAATGTCACAACATTTCTTCCCTCTTTGAATGTGTAGGTTTCATATTTGAAGAAAATTGAAGTAAGATTAAAGATCAATTAGTTTTTGTTGCAATTGAAACCTTAAACTTTGAAAATTCATAGAACTTGGTTACAAAATTATTTGATAGTGATCCAACAAGTTTGTAGACGATAAATAGAAGTTCAAATCCGACATTGGAGGATTACATAATTTTTTTTTAAATTTCCCCACTAATACAGTGGTGCTTGGGGAACTTATGTCCTCAATTTTTAGCTCTAGATTTGAATCATGGGTACACAATGCCCTCCCCTTTCTATTTTTGTTGTCTGATTTCCTCTGTAACTTCTCATATTTTTTGTATTCGCATCAGGAAAATAATTTGCATCATTAGATCAATTAGATCATTTTATTTCATCCTTAGGACATTTCCATATTCAGTTAAGGGTTGGTTGACTCACCTATCAGGCAGTAAGTTGATCACATACCTTGTCCAAATCTATAAAAACCCCATTCCATCTTTACATTTCCAATCTATTCTCTCCCTTTTTAATGAAAGTTTGGGAAGGTTGTCAAACCCTAAGGTGAAAAATCAAAGGTTTCCATTTCTCCACATTTCATTTTGGTGAACCCGACTTGTTAACATTATATAGCTTCAGAAAATTCACCCTAGAACTAGACTTTGCATTGCATTGCTTTACATTTTTTTCAATTAGGCATCCATTTTAGCATCATAAAAGGCATAAAAATTGAAAAAAGTACATATGCTATTGCATCATAGGTTGCAATAGGGTTTATTTTAGTCATTTTAGCTCAGATCTACATTCAAATTGCATTCATAAATCTACATTAGGTCATTTGAATCTTAAGGAAAAAACAAAAAGTGTCATTTGCATATATTTAGGCATCTTGCATATAGTAAAAAATTGCATTCTTTCCTTTCAAAAAATATAATCATATCATCATTTTTAGATTTAGCATATTAGAATCAATTAATTTTTGTATCTCAAATCTAGAAATTGCATTCACAATTGTCATTTATTGTTCAAATATTTTCAAAATTCTTGCATACTTGCATTTTTAATTAAATTACATAAATTGGCTAAATTTTGGAAAAGTAGTCATTGTTAGACATGGTTGCACATAGACACAAAAACCTTAAACAAAATAATAGATAGTAAAAATTTTAATTTTTCAAAAGCCTTCCTAGGACATAGGCGCCCTAGGCACCATAGTCTTGCCTTTTCTAGCTCAGATTTCTATCAAACATTTGTTTCTATGTTTTTTGTTTGTTTTTCACTATTTTTTTTCTAAGTGTTTTGTTGTGACTGTTTGACTCTTTAGTGTTCATAGTGGGTACACTTAGTGTTTCGAAACTTGTATGAGTTCCATGACCTGGTGTCTTTTTGACAATACTTTAGTGAGATGGGTATGTGTAGGATCATGATGGGCCAAAAAGTGGTGATATGATGGGTATGTGCAGGGTATGTGGTTGATGAATTTTTTTTACCCAAAATTGATGAAATGAAAAGGGTTTTTAAAGGATATTCTCAGCTTTCCACCAATATAAATTATGCTATACTTTTAATTTAATAAATAATTATTATTCATTTTCTATTTGAATTATGACTAAAGTCTTGTTTGATAGGCTGATTGAAAAACATCTATAGCTTTCAAACAGTATCACATTTTTTGAATCCGAAATATGTGTCACATTCTATGCTTTACATACTATAGTTGTCCACCAAGCACATACATAATCCCACCATATTCACCACATTCCCAAAACATGTCAAGCAATGACTCAGTCATTAACCAACTTTTGCAAAACGTAACCTCACTTCAACAACAAATCTCAACTTTGAACCAAAACCAAAATGGACAACCGTTGTAATATGTCCAAAGAAACCCATTGTCACTTGAAATATTGAAAACACTAATGCCACAAAACATAGAGATGCCCCAGTTTGACAAGTACAATGGTAAAGGAGACCCTAGCAATCATATATCAACATATACAACCTTGTGTAGTGACTTCATTTTTGAAGATAAACTCCTGGCTAATTTTTTTCCTGGGTCATTGAAAGACATGCTTTGGAATGGTTTTGTTCATTGCCAAATAACTTAATACACTCTTTTAACGAACTCATTGAGGCCTTCCTCTAATACTTCCAAGTATTTATTGGACCTAGAATTACATTAACTTAGTGTGATGCAAGCAAAAGAAAAATGAAAAAGGTCATAGATTTCATAGGCCATTATCAGTTGCTTTATTCACAAATCAATCTTACTCTACATGATGCAGATGTCCAAAGAGCGTTCATTGAAAACTTGCAACTTGACATAAGGGATAAAATGTTATTGAGGAAATATCCATCCTTTATACATTTGTGTACAACACTTCATGATTATCAAAATTCAATTAGCCAGTATGAAGAGACATCTTCATGTACTACTACTGGGAAATCTGAACCCATACCAAAAAACAACTATCAACCATTCAAGAAGCAAAACAAAAAATTTATCAAGTTACATACACCTCAAACAACCAACCACATTGAACCTCAATTTGTTTCCATAAGTTCAACTCCATACCAATTTATATCGAAAGATAGACAATTTACCTAGTTACATGACACCCTCCATTCGATCATGTTGCAACTTTTGAATAAGCACTTAATCTAACTACCTTTGGTTAGACCTATGGACACAACTAAATCTTTACCTCCAAGTTACAATCCAAATGCCTTTTGTCAATACCATTGTACAAGTGGACATGATATATAAAGATGCATGTGTATTAAACATCAAGTTCAAGACCTCATTGATTCTAATCACATCCAGTTAGGCAATGTTAATGATCAAGGGAATAAGTTTGTTGCCCCTCCTAACCAAAACTTGCAATTTTTTACCAATCCAATGCCAAACCATTCATCCAAATTTGTAAAATCTTGTGATGATAATAATAATGATGACAATAACAGTGAGAAGGAATTAGATAGAATGATTACTTCAATAGATTTTCAACCTTGTAAGGTCCGAACCACTTTGTTACCCGACATTGCTTTCACCCATATTGATGCATCCATACATGCACCCAATTTTCCTCTCTATATCATCAGACATGTCAATGAAAAAACTATACAAGGAATACTGATTGATCATGTGTGTGTAGAGAATGTGATCACTGAGGAGTTATTGTTTATGCATGAGCTTTATCAAGATTCTTATGAAAAATATTTGAAAGCATGGTTGAAAACTCATGATGGTTTTGTTCACCCTATGATAGGTTTGATCACTCTTCATCTTAAAGTTGGATTGAAACAATTAGATGTATCATTCTCCATCATCCCAATGTCGGACCAATTCTATGTGAAGCTAGGCTACCCATGGCTATGTTCCATGAATTTCATCCCATTGGTTATTCACAATGCATAAAGTTCCCATTTGAAAACGAGACATTTATAGTGCATCATAGTGGATTTAATCCTTTTCCTTCCCATGGAAAATTTTCATTATATTTCTTTTGACCTCAGCCTATGGAACCTATTAAGCCTTGTGAGGATTTCTTCTTTAGGTCATACCAAAAGTTTAAGGAAAAGTGCATAAAAGAGTTATCTCTTACCAATATTCTTGAAAAATGATAAGACTTTGATGGTTGTAGGGCCTCTCTATTGTTTGATTAACTTGGTGCTATAGGTAGACACAATTCAAAGGATGGCTTCCTAACTAAACAATTCACCTTCTATGAGAGGCTTCATTTAATTATCAACCAAGACTTCGTAAGATTTTGAAAATGTTGGCACTATATGTGCATTCATGGATTCTAACACACCCTATATCAATGAGTATAGGTGATTTACACATGTACAAAAAATAATAAAAGATGGAAAAGGAAATCAAATTTTATCTAGTAAAATAGGGGAAATAAACATAAATTGATACTTGTGCTATGGGTACTTATCACTTAAGACCACAACTACTAACTTCTAAGACTAAGTTGTAACTAATCACTCCAGGAGTATGAAACTATCATTAAGCTAAATAATCCTATTCAATTACAAAATTATATTCATGAATTCACATGCTTGTAACTGGAAACTATTTTAATTCAACAATGCATGAACTAATCTAATAACAGGAAAATAGAGTGGATAGTAGTACCTCAACTAGCCCTTTCTTGAGTTGTTGCTTCCACAATAGATATCAACACTTACTACTTAATCAACAAATCATGATACTGAACTAACTCCTTTATTGTATGAAAATTTTGAACTCTGACAAGAATCTACTAAATATTTCTCATTCAACAATACATGTCTATTATTCATCTAATAACAAAAAACTAACATCGACCAATTTATAGGTGCATGGTACAACTAGCTCATGTAAGTTTCATTAAAGAGTTGGGTGCTCTATCTAGAAAAATCTTATCAGCAAGAAACTTAGCCTCCTCCAAGTGGATTTTGGTTAAGTGGGAGACTATATGTAGGCTTGAACAGATGGGGGGTCTGGGTTTATGGTAATCTATCCTTACAAGTCAATTTGGCAGCCAAGATTTATTGGAGGTGGTGCTCTAATTAGGATCAAGCTTGGGCTAGGATCCTTTCTTCTAAGTACTTGAGAGGTATTGCTAGGAATGATGTGTATAGGATTGCTTTGTTAGGTAAAGGATCTATGATTTGGGCCACTCTTAAAAAGGGGAGCCAACTTGGTCAAGCATGGTTCATTCTAGATTTGTAACAGAGGTTTTGGGGGCCTCTTCCGATTAGACTCTTAGGATGGTCATCCCCCTAGTCTTGACCAGTTATCCTCACTTTCAGAACTTTAGTCAAAACTTCATTGATGTTGGATGGACTTGAGTGGAGGATTTCAAAGAGGCGAAGAGTTTGGGGAAGGTGGAGGTTTTTAAGTGGAAGGATATGAAGATGGGAAAGATGAATAAGAAGGGAAATAAATGAAAATGCATAAGAAATAAACACAAGAAAGTTATACCTTCATAGCTCCTTCCTCTTCATGGATTGAGCTCACAAGATGCACCCTTGTCTTGTAGATTTGCTCCAATGATTGAAGGGACGTGGTTGCTCACAATTTTAGCATGATGATGGTAGAATGAAGATGTATTTGATGGAGATTTGAGCAGCATAAGGATGGGATGAATGTGTGTTGAAATAATGAGAACCAAGGCCTCATTATATACACTTTTTGTGAGAGGAACCAATGGATAGGATTGAATGGCTAATGGAGAGTTGAGATTGATTGAGAAGGTGAGGTTTGGATCAAGGATGAGGATTGATTAGCCTTGTGACAAGTGTCACAAGATGGAAAGGGGTGAAATGGGAAGGTGTGCTCACACATGTGTGAGCACACATTGGGAAGAGAGGCATTAAATTTGTGTAAGAGATAGGGTGGCTCATAGGGTGACTTGTGTAAGAGGTTAGTGGGGGTAGGTGAGATGTAGGAATTTAAAATTAGAAAATAATGGTAATGGAGATTAGGGATGAGGGTTAGATCAATTGATCAAGAATTAATTGATTAATGAGGATAGGTTGAGTTAATAAACCAAGGGTTTATTAACTTGGGTGGAGTTAAAAGTTGGAGAATGGGATAATAATGATTAGGATGGGGATAAAGTTAATTAATCAAGGATTAATTATCCTAAGCAAGGTTAGGGGATTTAGAGGAATACGAGTAAAGGTTAGCTTTAATTAAATAAATGTAGATTTATTTAATTAAAGGTGGCAGATAAAGGATGATGGGGAGATTAATTAAATAAATAACAAATTTTTATTTAATTAAATATTAGGATAAGGGACATAGGTTAAATTAAATAAATAACAAGTATTTTATTTAATTAAATATTATTTTGGGTGACAATAGGATCCTTAGGCATGGCCACCTAGCAGCTCAGAGGAGGACCATGTTGAGTTATCTTAAATTTTAGTTGGTCGAGTGTAGAGCTCTTTGATGAGGGGAGATATTCTAGCTTGGAGCCTTGATCCTCATGGTATTTACTCTGTGGCCACGGAATATCAGGAGTTGGATATGCAAAAATATGAAGGGGAGGAAGTCGCTTGGTGGAAATATGTTTGGAATAAGCTTGTGTGGCCCAAATGTAACTTCTTCCTTTGGTTAGTTGCTCAAGACATGTGTCTCACATGGGAAAACCTTCAAAAGATGGGGATTTAGGGTTCATCTTTTTGTTATCTGTGTGGCAGTAGTGAGGAATCTTCACCTCATTTGTTGTTCTAATGCAATTATTCTAAACTATTAGGCACCTTTGGTGGGAAATATGTAGACGGGCATGTATACATGCTTCATCTCTTGTTAAATTTTGGACTTTAGGGCACGCTCCTCCAAATAAATTCTTCCTCCAAGTGGCATGGGATATAAGGCCCTCTTGTATCCTTTGGAAAATTTGGTTGGAGAGGAATCACAAGATTTTTCAGGGAGGGAGATTGGTAGCTCTTGACAATTTTGGCAGAGGATTCTTGATATGGTTCAAGAAACCATCTAGGCTAAGTGTGAGGTGGCTACCCCTCTAAATCCTAGGGAAAGGGATTTGATGCTAAGGTTGGGGTAGATGGTAATAGTTCAATTAAAGTTAACTCTAGAGGGAGGTTTCCTCTCTCCAGGAAATTCAAACAAGATGGAAAATGGAGATTACCTCCGGCTGGTGTCTTGAAGATTAACACCGATGGATCCTCCATAGGTAATCTTGGATATGTTGGGGTTGGAGGAGTGGGTAGAGACAATTCAAGGGAGACACTCTTTTTCTTCTCTTTCTTTTAGGGATATGAGACTACTAAATTTATAGAGGCCCTTGCTATCCTTATTTCACTAGAAAAAGGGTGTGCTTTGGGGTGGCACAAGGTCATCTGTGAGTTAGATTCGCAGATTCTGATATTTATGTTGAATAAGAAAAATTTGGATGGTGTGAGTTGGTAGTTGGAATCAATGGTTCAATAGATTCATCGCCTGAGCAATTCCTTGGATTCGGTATCCTTTGTTCATATCCCGCGAGAGTGGAACAAGGTTGTGGATTGCTTGGTGAAATGGCCTCTGAGTATAGGGGTAATTAGAGAGTTGGGGGTTGGGAGAATCTACCTATGGATTGTTCCCAAAAGTTGAGGTTGCTGATTTAGGAAGATATTTAGGAGCATTGAGAGGTGATGTTGAGGGTTTGGATGGGTGGTTTTTAGGTGGCGGGGATCTCACTTCACAGGGTGGGCTTGCAAAGCCCCTACTGGATAATCTCTTTATCTTGCATTATATTGCTGATTTTCTCTGATTAAATAAATTTTTGCCCCTTTTTATTAAAAAATAAATATGTTAATATTTATAAAATATATGCAAATTTTATTGAATATGTAGCTTCCATTTCCTCACATTAATCTAGAATATAGGCATGCAATATCTTAGAATATAGGCATTGGTTATTATAAGTGTTGTATTTTCTATTTTTTCTATTTACTAAAAATAAGTAATGTCTAAGTAATTGGTTTATTAATTTAATTTAATCAAATTTAACCCCTAAAGTTAATATTTTTATATTAAAATAAAATGATTTTTAACAAATATTTTTGTTAATTAAATGTCTAATAATGTATTTATATAATATTATTTTATAAATCTAAAATGTACAATTATAAAATTAATATGATATTCACTCTCTAGAATAGATTAAGTTTGTAGAGTTTATTGATCTCTAACTATTACTAACCTACCTTTAAATTGCCATGTCATGTCAAATCATCTATCAACTAAATGATAAATTCTTTACCTATCTCACAATAAATACTTTTATTACAATACTATGAAGGGAAGTAATTGCCACTATGTGGCACTTGTTTGGTTAGGATTTACATAACTTTTTTAGAAATAAGGTTCAATTTCTAGTTTCAAATTACAAGTGATATAAGTTACTTTTATAAAGATGATTAGTAACATATAAATTTTGAGTTATGAATTATGTGGAGGTACTTGTCCATCTTTATCAGCTTTGTTGTACTTGTAATCATATCACCACCAAGGTACTTGAGAACATAAAACTTATATCCTTATGTTGAAATGAACAGATAATCTTGGGGTTCTCCATAAGGATGGAAAAAGGCTTCAGTGTTGCAACATGCCCATAGATTGGTACATTGACCATTGGCATAAAGAATATCCATTTATAATTAAGAACACTACATTCCTTCAAGCATGCAAGCCCACATGATTACCATACACACATAATGATCCATTTATAGAATCAATGTGAAAATTTACACTCATCAAACAAATGTATTGCTATTCGTTGTCCACTAACTCTACATGACAATACACAATGAAAATACCAACAAATGTGGCACCATCTAACTTTGCGATAGATTTTCATCTTCTTTTCCATAACCACACAAAACATGTTCCACAATTTTCACAATCTATATTTGAAATAATGGTATCAACTACAATCTCTAACAATGATCTTCCTTGCAGCTATTTTTCCCATCACTTCTATTCTACGAACATACCAAGCCATAAAGGAAAATGTTTACTTTGAAGTAAAGAGACAATGAATTAGGGGAGAATTAAGTATGTTTCAATAGTTGTGATTGTAGCTGTTTATATAATTCCCAATAGTTGTAACTTGAGTACCCATAATTAAATAAAATGTATTCCTTTGATCTAAAAAGCAATCAATCATGTGATGCCACATCAGCGCTCAACTACCCATGATGTGAATGCACAAGTATTGGTCTCACTTCTTTTTTTTGGCCTTTTTGGACACCTTGACAAAAAGCATGCTGATGTGGCATCATATTTGATGATGTGGCTCTGAAACAAAAGTTATAAGCAGGGGACTTGCCAAATAAGCTGCTGGAAAAAATTGGGAGTGATTTGAAATTTCCACATAAGATAATTAGAAGTGCGAAGTTAGGGTGCACAACAAATGGGTTCTCTCTCCTAGCATGCACACAAGATGCCCATATGCTATTTTCAAATAGAGGGTCATGGGAATATTCATATGAATTTGATTGAAAGTTTAGGTGACTTTTTCAACAAATCCTGTCATTTATATAACCTGCAATCATGGTATTTGCATGTATACTGAGAATTTCCATCTAAAATATCTAACAAAAATCACTACCCTATAACTTCACACTCCATGAGACCACATATTCTCTGACTCTTTTTGTCAAACAATTCAGCAACTTTGTCTATGCGCGCTGGGCTTAACCAGTAAACTCTGAGAATTGATCGCTTAAGTTGCTGGTGTGGGGCCCTCCTAACCTGTCCAACTTCCAATTGCCTGTTCTGTTGGTCGTTAATGCCATGAAAGTTTAAATTTTTTGGACTGTTTCTTCTGCCTGTAAGATCAGTCTTCATTTGCCAGCGTACTTCGGGTTTGTGCCAAAATAGGAGCTTTGGAATAGGTTATGGACGTCCATCTACGCATAATGGAAGGGCAATTTTTGTCAGATACCAGAGTTAAAAATGCCATGATTGCCAGATATGTACTGAAGCATTTATTACAAAGGATTCAAAAACTTCCAACCAAATTTGATTGGCTGGTGTAAAGCCAACTCCGCAATGTTTGCTAGCAACCTCTCAGCCTGTACGAAAATGGGAGCTTTGGAGCGGAGTATGTACATCCATTACAGGTAAACGATGGAGGAATCTTGTCAGATGATGTAGCTGCAACTGCCCTGGTAGATATGTATGCGAAAGGTGGAAGCATAGACAATGCACGTGATCTGTTTGACAAAATGCCTCCTAGAATTGTTTACAGAATGCCATGATTGTAGGATATGCAAAATGTGGAAGCATAGACAAGGCACCTGAATTGTTTGACAGAATGCGCATTGTTCTCATGGAACACCCTGATTGCAGGATATTAACAAAATGGGTTTGTTGAAAAGGCTTTAGAAACTTCTAACCGAATGCAATTGGCAGGTGTAAAACCAGACTCTAAAACCTTTTGCCACCATCTTCCCAGCCTGTGCCAAATGGGAGCTTTGGAACAGGGTATAGACATACAGCAAAGCATAAACTGTAGGGGAATTTTGTCAGTCGTAGTCTACCAACTGCTTGGTAGACATGCATTTTAAAACCTATACATTCAACTTCTAGAGTAATTTTCATAGCATGGATAATTTAGTCACAAATCACTGAAGATATTTGAGATTAAGGGAGTTAGGAAGGTTTAGATGAGGTGTGTGCTTAGATTCACACTAGTAAAATAATATTTTGTGGATATGTATAATGTGTGTGATTTGTGATGTTATTAAATTGTGACAATCTATGTCGAGGCTAGAGTTCTTAAAAGTTGTATAGTTGTCATTTTACAAAGAGAATAGCTCCATGGTCATTCATGGATAAAGTAACACAATGGTTATTTTGGTGAATTAAGAATCCAAATGATGGTCATCCTAGTATAGATGGGGTATTTTTTTTTTATCTCAATTACAAGTTGAATTGTGTGTCTTGCCACACGTGTTATGTTGATTATCAAGGTGTTCTTAGGATGATTAATATATAGTTTAAAGATGGATAGTGTTGCTTTGGAATAGCAAGGGTTACATTGCGATCAAGGTATTTTCTTGTTGGCGTGTGCTAGGGCCATTGAAGTGGTTGTAGCCCCCCAAACTATGTTGAATCTAATTGTGACTCAAATGTTTAGAGACTTGTGTGTCTATATGTATGCACACTTGTGCATGTGTCAATTGGTCAACCTAGTGATATTGAGTTCTAGATTGGCCAAGTGGTGGATGTCATAATTTTTGTAGATTAGCTAAGTGGTGGATTCCATGGTTTTCTAGGATTGGTTCTAGAAATTAGCTACAAGGTTGCTTAGATGATAGAAGCCCTACACCAATCAAGTGGGTTAAAAACCTTTGAATGGTCACACACCTCAACAACACCCATATGAAGTTGAATACCTCATTGTAATGGTGGAGGAGGCAAAGTAGGCATGATACTTAGGTTGGCCTCCAAGCAAAATACTCTACACTTTAATAATAAATTGGTAGCACATGCTCCTACATTCTATGAATTAATTAATAACTTTGGTTGTAATGAAGATGAATGAATATTATCTTTGAATTCATGAATCTAATTACAATTGTATTTTAATGTTGTAATGAACTTTGTGATCTTTGTTTACCCAATATATCTAAATGTCTATAGGAAAAAAGGGGTAAGATGGAAATTGAATTATTTTGCATTAGTTGCATACCTAGCAAATGTTAACTTGAAGACTACATTCCATATGCCACTTCTATAAATTAAGAATCTTGAGTTCTTGTACTTGATCATGTAAAAAATTTATAGTGGGAGATCAATTTCATCATGTCCAAAGACATATGAGTTGTGGCTAACAATTTTTGTTTAGTTGATTTTGCAACGGAATATTATCATAAGCATACATGCTTCTATGCAATGAAGGCAAGAAAAATATTGTTTTGGAAAGAATCTAGAATGATGAACTTTAAGAGATAGATTTGTTATTGAAAATTTATTTAGATGGTTCGTTATAATTTATTAGATCCCATCCCACTTATAGGTTCCTTTTTTGCTCATTCCAATGCTATCCAACTACCAAATTTGTTAGTTTCCTTAGAAACATTCGATCTCTTATTTAATGCCGAATGAGGAGTATTTCTTTTGCAATTGATTTTAGTATTTCATTTTCATTTTGTTGGGTTCTCTACTCCCAACACCCTTGCTCTTGTTCCTCCATCTTAGAGCTTAGTAACTCATCTATGAATCACTTTTATCCTTCTTCTACCATTTTCTCTCTTCTTCTTCCTCATGGTTGAAGTTTAACTAATGAAACCGCAATGATAAACAAGTATTTCCTATTGTTATAGTACAAAAGACTAACTTTTGAACTTTACTTTCTTACTACTTGCATCAATAGAGTAGTTGCATGATCAATCCCTTGCTTCAAAGTGGATGTACAACCAATTTTGGTGAGCCACTATAAATCCCGTGCCCTCATGTTGTTGTCTCATTTTTGGTATTGACTTTTATTTATGCAAATCTTGTTTCATTTTATTTGCAATAAATTATTCAACACCGAGTTTCATCTTTCTTTGGTATAATCATCACCCCATGCTTGTACAAGCCAATGTTGGGCAAAGGGAAATCTAGCAATTTTATTTTATTTCATGTTCTATGTCTATCTTTGGTTGTAGCTTCTTAGCCTCCCTAAATACTCAAAAAATTGTTTCACGAATGTACTGATTTCATGCTTGTCATGATGAGTATGCAACACATGTAATGTTTTTCCATTCACCTTAAGCTGCTTCTCTTGACTCTGGATCATCAAAAGTAAAAATTTGCCACTTGCATTAATCAATCTCTTGGCCTTAGTGACACTAACCATGTATATTTTTGCTTTCTTAACCATAGCCTTCATAGTGTTAAGACTTATTGTGGAGTACCAAAATGACTCCACATACATCAATGAGATTACATCAACCAAAATTTGATCTTCAAATTTAGGCCCAACATAAAAATTCATCTTACGTTGCTTCTTCATGCTTATATCAATGCCTTGCCTTAGCCATCCAAGCAAGTAGGGTTGTGGCTACTCCATGGTCTTTGAATGCAATTATTCCATCAACTTTTATGAAATAAGAATAGCTTGCAAGAATATATCAAATAATGAATGTACCTTCTTATCCTTTATTCTAAATTTTATATGGAAAAGCTTTGTGAGTTCTTCCTATTCATTAGTTTTGGACCTCTCACCAATAATACATGAATTTTTCCACTCCATGCATTGAATTTTCTCATCAAAATCAAAATCATCACTAATATCCTTATTATTGATGAAGGTCAAACTTGCAAGCTTCTTCCTCCATGATAGTGCAAGATCCAAGTGACCATCCTTGTCACAATGCAAATAATGGAATTTTCCCATATTTTTTGTCCTTATCTTTCTATTGGAATAAAGTATTTTCCTTTTTCTTGGGTTTACCATGGTCTTTCCCCTTGCTTTTATTTCTATCATGTTGTTCATGTTTTTTCTTGACCTTTTTCTTCAAAGAAGATTTCTTCTTGTCCAACTCAACATAGTGTGTATGACAACACACTTCATCAATGTCTTTGGGTTTTGACATAAGTATAGGCCACTTGTGGTACCCAAACCACCCCAATTATACTTCATCAAGACCTCTTTATCCATGACATCTTTCCCCAATCATACAACCCACTTCCAAAATTCATTTGTGTACTATTGTAAAAGATGGACAACAATATCTTGGGTTTATAACAACATATGAAGAAGTTGAAAATGTAAGTATTCAGTGCTATTTTCTTCCTTATGGCAAAGTCTTTAAATGTCAAACATTCCAATCACATTTTTTATCACATACTCAGCCACCTTAAAAATTCACAGAAATGAGGCTCTAAATTGTATATTGCATTAAACATTTTTCAAGTTCTAATACTAAGTAATGTTCAATATCCTTTCTAGTCTTGCATAGAGTTTTATGGCATTATGCATGGCCTTCATAGAATTGGTTGTTGATTAAGGCTCAATCCTCTTTTTATAGAAATGTTTTCACAATTGAATATCCTTTCTAGTCTTGCATAGAGTTTTATGGCATTATGCATGGCCTTCATAGAATTGGTTGTTTAATTAAGATTCAATCCTCTTTTCATAGAAATGTTGTTTTCACAGTTACAATGTTAAGCTTTTAGATTCAACTGTGTATGTTTTTTTGTCGACGTTTTGGATCACACTGAGTGATCCATCATCAGGTAGAGGAAGAAATGGATCATTAGAAAGAGGAAGAAATGGACTGTGGAAAACTCATACCATCTATGTTTTCACAGTTGTTCAAATTTAAAATTATTCATGCTCAAGTGTAGATATATGCAGGTTACTAGAGTTCAATTAAATTAAAATATTCTTTTTTATATAATTCTTGAGAATGCCATGAAAAAAAACAAATTTAATCAGGTAAAATTACCAACCAAATGATTGGACAATATCATTGAATTCATGAAATATAATCCAATTTTGTAGAGGAAATTATATTATACATGTAAATACTACGATTGCAGGTTATAGGGGAGAGGGACCAGTAGTCGGGGAGAGGGGCCAGTAGTAGTTCCGGTTAACTTTGTCAGCATATAGCGATGACTGGAATATCGTAATTGACTGGAATATCGTAGAACCTTCATTTTTTTTTTTGAAATGTAGACTGGCCTCTTATATATACTGAGCATTTCCATCTAAAATATATAACAAAAATCACTACCCTATAACTTCACACTCCATGAGACCACATATTCTCTGACTCTTTTTGTCAAACAATTCAGTATATTTGTCTATGCGCGCTGGGCTTAACCAGTAAACTCTGAGAATTGATCGCTTAAGTTGCTGGTGTGGGGCCCTCCTAACCTGTCCAACTTCCAATTGCCTGTTCTGTTGGTCGTTAATGCCATGAAAGTTTAAATTTTTTGAACTGTTTCTTCTGCCTGTAAGATCAGTCTTCATTTGCCAGCGTACTTCGGGCCTGTGCCAAAATAGGAGCTTTGGAATAGGTTATGGACGTCCATCTAAGCATGATGGAAGGGCAATTCTTGTCAGATACCAGAGTTAAAAACGCCATGATTGCCAGATATGTACTGAAGCATTTATTACAAAGGATTCAAAAACTTCCAACCAAATTTGATTGGCTGGGGTAAAGCCAGACTCCGCAATCTTTGCCAACAACCTCACAGCCTGTACGAAAATGGGAGCTTTGGAGCGGAGTATGTACATCCATCACAGGTAAACGATGGAGGAATCTTGTCAGATGATGTAGCTGCAACTGCCCTAGTAGATATGTATGCGAAAGGTGGAAGCATAGACAATGCACGTGATCTGTTTGACAAAATGCCTCCTGGAATTGTTTACAGAATGCCATGATTGTAGGATATGCAAAATGTGGAAGCATAGACAAAGCACCCGAATTGTTTGACATAATGCGCATTGTTCTTAGGGAACGCCCTGATTGCACCTGATATTAACAAAATGGGTTTGTTGAAAAGGCTTTAGAAACTTCCAACCGAATGCAATCGGCAGGTGTAAAACCAGACTCTAAAACCTTTGCCACCATCCTCCCAGATTGTGCCAAATGGGAGCTTTGGATCAGGGTATGGACATACACAAAGTTTTTCAGAGGTAGTTGTAATTGCTTGGTAGACATATGCAAAATGTAGTTACACATATTCTAAAATCTATATATTCAACTTTGAAAGCAATTGTCATGTCATATTCAACTTGTATAATTTTTTTGTTTGGGTTAATTGAATAAGAATGAAATATCAGGGATCAATTTAAGGGATAATGAAGTGCATATAACATGGGCACGTAATTGATTGATTCACTAACTATGAGCATCTAATCATGCATGATAGTGTCTAAGAGTGTATGAATATCTTACTAATTACTTGGAACATCAAAATTGATGACCTTGTACATAATCACCCCTCTACCTATTATGGTAGGATATAATGAGTGGAAAATATTTGAACATTATTTATATTTCATAACAAAATTGATATAGTAACTCTCTTCTACCTTAGTGGCAACCCCTTATTTCTATTTGATAGTATTTGGACAACCCATTATCATCATAATGGTTTAGCTAGGATTTTTATTACAAATTTGATTAACCTTGAATTTAGTGTGGTTTCTGAAGTCCCTTTGAATATTGAAGATTGTCTCCTTATATAGGCAATAAGGGTTTAAAGATAGGACAACCCCCCTTGATTGTCAAATTCCTCTAATGACACCATTTCTTCCATGACATTTTGACTATAGCAGTTGTATTAATAGTTCTTTGGTGATTAAGACATTACTGTTACGCTAAATTAATTGTTAGAATGGGGCATGATAGTGCCCATGACTTGATGAAAAACATTAAGGCATATAGGTATTTTTCTACTATCATGAGATTGGTATGATTATTCTTATGGCCATAGTATAGCAATCCTTACAGGATACTTATTTATGACTACTCAATAAAGTGAAGTAATAAGTATATAAAAGTGTTATGCTACAATGACTGTCGCCCTCCTTAATGAAAACCTACTTTATATGTTTGACAAGATTTTGTATTTAAATATTTATCACATCTTTATGATAGTCTGTATAAATAAAACCTTGAGGTCTTGATGACAATGCTTCAATTAGTGCTTATAGATTTCCACAATCAATCCATAAAAACATTAATTGTGTTTTTTTTGGCTTTGATTGTGTGCAAGTTTTTTTATACAAAAACTTGCACACAATCAAAGCCAACAACAATACAATTGACAATACTTCAATCATATGGGATTATTAATGACAAATTATTAGCATATGGATGACTAAGTGCATGAAATTCATCATGATAATACTTCTTTCATTTATGTTAGTCATTGAGGTGATGACAATATGTTTAGAGGTCAATGTTAGAGCTTGAGGGTAGCAAGGTCCCAAGTTCCATGATTAGCATTGGTATTGATGATGGAAATTTTCCCTTAATAAGGTAATACATTATAATAGTTACATAATAATTTGTATACTTCTTGAATATTATTGGTTATCATGGCGCTTTAGACTTGAGAAGACCTATATAACACATCATACAATAATGATGTTTCTAAGATTAAGGACATACATGATTGTTGTGACAATATGAGTAACTATGTCTATTATGATTATGACTATAAAATAGCCTGGGATAATGTATTGTGTAGTTTACATAAGGCTAATGCATTAAGAGTTATTGAATGGAGTCCCTTAATTGTCTTTCTAATACTATGATCATCATCAATCATGTCATTGTCCTCCTCATTTATTGTGTGTATGAAAATATGACTATCATAACGAATTCAAAACACAATCAATAAAACTTTATATCAAAGAAGCTTAAAGAAAATGTAAACAAACTCTCAGTGCAACTTCTTCAAAGTCATCTTATTGCTCTCTATCTCCAGCGTTTCGTTGGTTCAAGTTGCTCTCAGATTCAGTATGCCAAGCTCAACGAAATGGACTACTAGAGAATGAGATTTAAACTATAATGCATACTATGCTAAAATGCAAGATTATGTTGTGCTATGATCAGATTATTGCTAAGATATGATTATTGATAAAATGCTAAAGATGCAAAAGCGTAAGCATAATTGCGTATGTGTGTTCGTAACCAATGCTTGGATTTGCACATGTATTTAAAGAGTTTTTGAAAGAATTTGATTGGCTGCCATGATTAACGGTTCAGATCAAGCTTGTCAGGATGAACGGTGAGAGATTTTTGAAAGGTGAGAGAGAAATAGAAGGTTTCCTCTTCACAATTTTTCTCATTAAAAGGAAGGTTGCCATTTGAAGAATGAGTTGAGAATGAATTTCATAATTAAATAAATAAACTTATTTAATTATATGTGAAGATGAATTTAGAAGTTTACATAATTAAATAAGTAATATTTAATTATGTGTGAGATGAATTTAGAAGTTTACATAATTAAATAAGTAATATTTAATTATGTGTGGAGTGAGAAAAGGCATTAAATTAAATATTTATAATATTTAATTTAACTACGAGATGAAGAGGGTGTTTGGAGGAATATTCCATTATTTGAATTCAAATATTCAAATTTAGAATAACATGATAATTAATATAAATAAATTATAAAATTTATTTAATTTAATTAAGAGGAATATGGAAGATGGTAATAATTAAATAAAGTTATTTATTTAATTAGAAGAATTATAAGAGGAACAATATAAATAAATGATTAAATTTATTTATATGTAGATGACTTTAGAAGATTAATTAAATAATTTATATAATTAACAAGCTTGATTAACCACGACCATTTTAAGATGTATACATTTATAAGTCTTCAAAAATTTATCATGATTTCCTCATAAGTTTCAATGATACCATGTGACTCAAGGACTTATAAGGATGGGACTATCCATAGTAGTACTATGATATTTGCTAGCAACCCAACTTCCTTTCTTGTAATATTCTCCAGGCTGGTTTTATAGCAATCAATGAGAAAATGAGCTACAAGCTATGCTCTAAGGTATATAAAAGTCACTAATATTACTATGTCTTAACATCATTACTAAGATGGGGACCTTATCATTAAAAAAAAAAAAATAGTTTATAATTTCACACTCAATAAAATCAAACAAGGATAATCATGTATGTTACTCATGACAATATTTTAACTTAATGAAGTAAGGTTATCTTAGTGATACTAAATGCATTTTGGGACTATCTCTACTATATTTGTGTAGATTTTGTAAGTGATATTAAATTATCGTGAAAATATTATTAGGTGATACAAGACTAGCCAATTGGTGATTCCTAGATCCTATAAGGGAAAAATTGTAGAGTTCCACATGAAATGATCCTAGTCTTGATACTAGCATTTATGAAAGTCTTACCCTTGATGAGATAGCCTTCTTGCTCTTTCATGGTTGAATTTTAATTGATGCCTAATAACAAGGTGGAACCCTTCATAATTTGGTACCTAATGAAATCCTACATAGAACCTATTATTGTTATTGTTGTTGATTATGATAACCTTAATATGACTATCTAGGCACATGACCATCCTATAAGATTTATGGTAGCCTTAATAACCATGATTATATTAAATTTTTATGGATTTAATGATTTCTCAAGAGTATCCTTTTGTCCTATTATTTATGTCTATGATGGCACAATGATAACAAACACAAAATTAAGAGAGCATCTAGCCTAATTATAATGATAACCTCTAGTTTGATTGTCATCTTATGGAAACATTGGTACTCCTACTAGCTACTATGAAAGAATTATAACTCATGTTGATAAGAGGCATAAAACATGTAGAAGTGATGCATGACTATATATGTTTTTACATGATAAACTCTACTTAATTATAGTCTTATTTGTTGTCTTTAACTCACTTTTGACAATTCCTAGAATCAATAATGGCTCTATGGATACCATAAAATATTTTGAAGGTGTGATATCCACCATGATTCTATTAGGATATCCTAAGCAAGATTATAGTATGTTAGTCATTATGTAATATCTTGTGCCTATGTTTGATAGTGCTATTGCAGGTTAATAATTATTTTTTATGGTAAATTTATGGGCTAAGTAGCTAAACTGTATTGTGTCACTTTATTTCTTAGGTTAATACTATCTTATTATGGTTGTAATAATACTAGGATGTCATTTATTGTTGAAAATATGGTTGTTCTCAAATGATGTTGACTATTATGTGCCTAGTTTTTTGATATATCATTCTTCTTTGTTAGTATACTATTACTCTTGTGAGGACTATTTTTTATACTTTTTTTATAATCATAAAGTTGGTAAGGAAGAGATACCTCACTATCTAGGGTTTGATGAAAGTACTTGTTAAGGTTATTTTCAATTGCAACAAATGTTGAATGTTGGCCACCCAAAGAAAACAACCATCTTTACTATGTAGGACACTTATGTAGGATGATAAACAATTTTATTCATCTCTACAACCATACTTACACCCTATAGTGAAATTTCAACCAATATGAAATAAGCTTGTTGATGCCTTGAATGAATTTATTAGATCTAAGCAATGATGTTGACCTTTAAATAAGCATTCCAACTACACAAAGAAGATAAAATTTATTATATTATACGTGCACACACATAAAAATTTTCAAGAATCTCACAAAAACTAAACCCTTGTAATTCTATCTCTACATGTGGTTGAAGATGTATGCATCTACAACCTATTTATCCTACTTTCCTAAAATATTAGGGCACATTTATCAAGATAATTTACATGTATAAATAAATGGTTTCAACAAGTATGATGGTTCTTTAGCATTGAGACTCGAAATAAGATTGTAAATCACTATAATTAGTTGACCTTAAGGTTAAAATACAACAAAAAATTTGTTGCAAAAACATTTCCACATTCCAACACCAATTACATATAGTAAAAATCTAGTTTTCTCTTTGCAAAAACTATAGGGGAGTTTGATATCATACATCACATTTTCAGACCTTGTAGTAGGTGTTAGGCACCAAAATATTTCATTGTATAGCTTTTATAAGGGTTATGGATCCTACTTGACGACTGTAGCTTTATCATACTAGTTGAGAAAATATAAGGTAATTAGTGATCTACTAAAGGGAATATAATGGTGCATTCAAGGTAGGTCATATATCCAATGATCTTTGTTCAAACCTTCATTCTAAATTACCTTTGTTTCATCCTTTAAATTTAAATTATTGACATCAAAAGTTATTTTAAAAAATAATAAAGGGTTTTAATGCTGCAAGGAGGGTTTGTAAAGGTTGTAGATACTCCAAAACAACTTTCAAGTCATTTCCAAGAGTATTTAATGGTTTCATGAGAGTTTTAAGGGGTTAATATCATGGTGAATACTTGGTGAATACTTACAGACTTTTATAATGTATGAGCGATAGTAACATAGCATAAAAAGTCTTCTTAAACACTCAAATCAAGAATTCTAAAGCTGGTAACCTAGTTCTATCTAGGAAAGAAAATACAAACAAGAGGTGGATCTGAGAACCCAAATCACATCTTGATACTCCAAAACTAATACCTCATATTGGACAAATTCTAACTAGCTGAAGTATTTTGATATTACAATCTAATCAATTCATCAAGAACCATGGAAAACTAGAATACTTAAAGCATGGAGAACATTTGATCAATAAACTTGAAAATAAATAAACAGATTCATTATTTTTGGGGAAAATGGGGTGTGTATGGAAGGAACACCATGTTTATAGCTACCTTTGTAGGTTATTAATAAGGAAAAATAATTATATAATCTTGTGTTATTAGGATGGATGCTATCTTTCCAAGTAGGTGTGCATATATATATTATGTAGAATATGATGAGTTTTAAGAGTAAATAGAATTACATGAGTGTTCCATTAAATTTCATAAGGAAAACAATAGCTATAGTAAGTCCATACAAAAAATAAGAACTTGATGAATTTTATCAAATTGCTTCCAACACTTAAAATATGTTAGATCAAGCACTTGATTGAATCATGAACTAGGAGCGTGCCATAGAAATATGGTTTGTGTATAAGGCTTATAAGGAAAAGCATGCAAAATGTATAAAATGTGTCTTAATGTAATATAAAATACAAGGTTATATTACATGCATTCCCTATTCAAAAACCTTCTTGGTGGGTGTTGAAGGCCACTCCTAAGGTACCAATAAAATGTAGGCCTACATAGGTTAAAATTTATTAATAGCTAACTATGTGAACCCCATGGATAAATCATCAAAGGAAGTATTAACAAAACTCTTTGAGGTAAATTCTAATAGCCTAGATTGAAACCACTATACTATGGCTCTTTGCAAGATTCAAGATCTAAAGTCTAAATAATTTAACTACATGGATCTTAGATTCCCTTCATGAGAATTTATGTATCAAAAATATCTTTCGAGACTAGCTTCCTTTGTAATATTGAAGCCTATTTTACTTTCCAAGCCTTAATAACTCCTAATCATCAATTCCTCAAGAAAATTCTTGATCATGGATCTATTTAGAGTAAATCTCTAATGGACACATATCCCCAAGAGGAAAGAAACCTTGGCAAGAGTCTGAAATCAAGACATAACCTTGTAAAGTGAAATCTAAGTCATTGATTGACCAAAGTTAATCATGTAGTGATGCCTATCCTCTAAGTGGAAATATGAATGTTGTCTTTGTAAAAAACTAGAACTGAAATTATGCTAAATTAAAATTACAAGGATCCTCAAATCCAATAGGAGTTTTAACAATGAAGAAGTGTAAAATCCAAACCTGAGATCTTGAGTAAAATCAAATTTATAAATATCCACATTTGTAGGAAATTTTAAATATAATCACATGTCAAGATTGAAATTGAGTGCTCTAATAAGTTAAAAAATTTAAGGATTCTTATGTCTGTGGTATGCTATTTTTCATACTGTCATAATACTTTTGGAATAAGAGCATGTGCATGTGAGAATTTATGAAGTTCCTACATTTATGGCAAGTACTACTGGATTTTCTAACTATTGATGCCTCAATTGAATCTATATCCACTAATTTGATAGAGTGAATCTTCACACACATGTTTCCATAGATAGATGATGGTTGGAAGATAATCTTTAGTAAGTTCACATTTGAGTGCACAAATTAGTCAAAATTAGTAGGTGACTTAGGTTTGTGAAACTCTAGAGATAAATCCTTTAAGTCCCAAAACCAAGCTCCCAAAAAAATTAGGATTAATAATATGTTTGTGCCTAAGATGTTGAGGGTGAAGAAACCTAACAATTGGGGGTATGTCATGTGTTCATAATGTTTTATATGACTTTTGCATCTGTTGAGCTCACAAATCTAAGGCCATTAAATATTTAGACCTAGACAACTAATCAAACTAGGTTGTATACAATGCTTTCACATCCATAAGCATAATTAAAGTATGTTAAATAAGGATGCAAGAAGTTGGGTATACAAAAAGCTCAAAAGTGGAAATGTTTTTGCTGTTTTTCAAATTTGTCACACTTGGACTGAAAATTTGAGGCACTTCCACAATGAATCTTAAAAAAAGTCAGTAATATGAAATTTAGAATTTTGAATCTAGTTTCCAAATATGTAAATTATTAAAATACCCAGTTTATAGAAATTAAATTTTGATAAGGATCTATAAAAACCACTTTTTAAAAGTCCCTGTTTTTTTACCATACCAAGCAGGTGTACGGACAACACTTTTTGACCCAAATAAAATTATTTTGCTAATTCCTTTTAGGAAAAGAGAGCTAACAACATGAAGTTTGGGCTGATTTTTTTTTGTAATTTTTGGTTGAATATTTTTTTTAATTAATTTTTTATTGGTCTTAATTGATGTTTTTTCAAATCAACGTGTACGGACAACATAATTGGACCTAAACAAAACATTTTTTGACTCTTTTTTTTTCATTGTGTAGAGAATTGTCTGAAGTTTGGTCCCATATAATTTTTTTTACAAGAAACTCAACCAATACAAAGTTATTAAAAAACCAAAAAAAACCTGATATTTCAAGTTTAAGGCCTAGTTTGCTTAGAAATTAATTAAAAAATAGCAAATGTAATCCAATTTTAACAAAAATTATATATTTATAAAGTAGACATTGTGTTCTCTAATGGGTTTTAATTTTATAGACTCATTCAAAAAAAAAGTCCATCATCTATGTTGTCAAAGTTGGACATTCTTCTTCAATCTGCCTTAGTTTTTTAGTTGCAGGTCAAAAGCTAAGGCTCGGATTGCCAAGCCTTTTCCAAGCCTAAAACCAGGGCTGGATTTGGTATGGGAGTTCAACTTTTAAATAACGTGTATGCGTTATAGAAACGCGTACGTGTTATTTAAATGAAACGCGTACGCGTTTCATAACACATACGTGTTACGTTTTGGCCGTTGGGAGACCGTAATGTGTACGCGTTACGAAATCGACGCATTTTTCAAAAATAATGCGTTTTATAGTGTACGCATTTCTAAAATAGTCATTTTTCCTAATTTCGAAAATACTGGTAAAACACGATTTTTCCTGCAACATTCCTTTTTGTAGTACGGTCCGAAAGTGTCATTTTCTGCATTTTTTATTGCAAATTTGTCTTGTGCAGGGCATATTCTATTCAAATTGTTGGAAGAGAAAAAGTGCAAGTTAAATTTTCTGAAGTGGAATCAAGTGCAAGAACTTTTTACAAGAAGATTTGGAAAAAGTGAATTTTTGGATGTACTCATGATGATTTTGTACTTCAGAGTTTATAGAAAAAATGATCTTCATAGTACATAGTTTATTTGAATATTTGAAGGAGGTGGCAATTTTAAAATAGGTTTCTTGAATTATTGTTTTTGTCATCAAAGAGGGTTTGGTAACCATGGGTGATAAGAAAAGACAAAGAAAAAGATGTAGAAAGGTAATGACACCCGAAGAAATTCAAGCAAATAAAGATAAGGAGGCAAAAAGACAAAGGGAAAGGAGAGAAAGGATTCATCAAATGAAATATTTGGAAGCATCTAGTTCCAAGAATGTTGAAGAGGAAGCCATGAATGATGAAATGAATGTAGATGATGCAAATGTGGAGATGGTGAATATGGAAGAAAATGCAATTATGGAGACAAACCCAACTGTGCCTTCAACTTCAACTTTGAATGATATGCAAACAACTTCTGTGTGTCTTCAAATCCACCTCCCAATGATATGGAAAATGCACCTATTCAAACAATCCATCCGTATGTGTTCAAACACAAGTTTTTATAATATTGATATTGCTTGTTTAGATGAAGCTGGATACACACTTGATGAAATCAATAATATTAGGGTTGAAACAATGCATAAACAAGAAAATGATGAAATTATATCTTATGAGAATGAGAATGAAATCCCTAATATTGATGAAAATGAGAATGAAATCCCTTTTACATTTGAAAATGAAAATGAAACCCCTTGTGTGAATGAAAATGAAACTCCATCTATGGATGAAGGTGAAAATGTTTTTTTAACAATTGAAACAAATGTGCTAAATAACCTTCGTGGTAAAGTTTCTTCAAGACAAATTAGAAATTATGGAAATAAAATATATAAAATGTTTTTTTATAGAAAGAAATTAGGATTCTAATGTCAACTCATGGTGCAATTGATGAGAATGTTTAAAATGAGAAAAGTGATGAAAAAATTAGGTGTTTTTGTAAAACCAAAAAAGAAAGATGATTCAGTAGAACAAGTCATATCTAGTGTTGCTAATGCTATTGATGTTATTGGTAAGAAAAGTCGATCAAAAGATAAGAATGTGGCTCATCCTGCAATAACAACTGCTCTAGTTGATAAAACAACTTCAAATAAAAGAATGTTAAGATTAGTAAATGTATAAAAATTAAATCATAGCTATGTAGGTGGAGTATCAAACACCATCCACCATCTCTCCCAAAAATTTGCAGCTATCTGCGGGTGCCTACACCATAAAATTGAAATTCTTTTTTTTGTGGGTGGTATTGGTTCGTTTGTTTGGGGGTTCACAAAATATTGGCACATAGCTTGTTTAGTGATTTTTAGGTCATTGATTTCTTTATATGACAGCCCATCTGCATAGAATTGTCTCCTCTCTTCTCTCCATTGATGGAACCTATCTAGGTCCGCATCGATAGATCGAACATAATCGACAATAGTTTGCATCATAGATGCAAACCGTGCGAGATGTGGAGGGATTCTAGTCTCATTTTTTATGAGATCTATGTTTCCTTGAATGACAACTAAGTTGGCTCAAATATTCTCTCTTAGTTGATTTTGGTCAAATGGAGGAGGGGGTGGGGGGTTAGGTGGTGGAGAATGCGGAGGTGAGTGAGGCATATCCTCATGTGGTGGGGTGGGATGTGCACCAGGATCTATAGGGATTTCTGGATTAGGCATGAAATCCTCTAAAGTGAAAAGTGGATCCATCTGAGAAATGATATGGCAACTGCATGTTAAACAATTAAAAAATATATATCAACAAACTAATTAAATAATGCACACAATTTCAAAGTTATTTAAAAATCACATTGAACATGCACAAATTCAAAATATATTTCATTTGAAGACCATTCAATTTATAACATTAAAAAATCATAGCATTAAAAATTCATATTATAAATGAGAGTTGAATAGAAACCGATAGTCACTTAAGAACTATAAATGAGAGTTGAATAAAAACAGAAGGTTAGTAGAACAAGTGATGAAAAATATTGAAAATCATTGAAGACCTCTCTTGCACATTCTAGGAGACAACATAAATGGTAACCTCAACTACTAAGATGATCAAATAATTTTCAGATTCACTGCATGAGTTGTATCCAAGAATTATATTGTTCAAGAATGATAAAATAAAAAAAGATATTCAAAAATTCCAAGAATCTTGAGGTGGTTGATTTTGATGAACTACAAGGGAACTTAGAAGAATCTACATTTTCTTAGAGGATTAAGTTTAAGTATCAAAAGGGGCGGGCTAGTATGAATGATTTAAATGAATTTATTAATATCTTTTCAAATAACTTTATAGACTCGAAGTATTTTAGGTACTAGTTAAATTACTTTGCACATTCTTTATTCTTTTAAATAAATGTAATAAATCAACATAGATGTTGATAAATATTGAGATGGTGTGGGATTTCCCACTCATCTTGTAGTTCTCAGTTGGCTTTCAATTAATTTTCAATTAGTTTTCCAATTAGAGCAAGTCACCTAGGGTTAAGTTTCAACTAAACTCTTTCAGATCCTTAAATTTTGGGACACCTAGTTCCTATGTACATGACTATAATATTTAAGTATGTTATTCAAGTGCCCTAGTTATGGGGCCACTAGTGTTATATAATAAAGAATGTAATTTTAAAGTGGCATTGATAAAAAGGTTTGTACATGTAGGTTTATTTTGGAGCTTGTAAAAAGGAAAGAAATTAAAAGATAGCTATTTAATTAAATCCTAAGATTGAGAGTGGTATTCTTGTTTATCCATTAATTTTACTTGAATAGATTGGACACCATATTTTCCTATCACTAGAGATTAGAGGAGGGAACCCCATTTATTTCCATATATAGTTAATGGATGAAAATCCATAAATCAATCATGAGAAATTCCATATAGGGATAGTAATTAAGATACATTGAATTATTATCCAAGTGACTCCTACAATACCTATTTTTTATAAGTTTTAAGTGTCTCTCTTGGAACCTATGGTTTGTAATTCTAGGGTGGCTCCTATAGCACCATTGGTTATAGATTTATCATATTTCTTGATAATAATATTGTTATTTTTGTTCCTAAAATTATAGTAAACTAAGTTGAATATAAGTAGAATTTATATTGTAATAAGAGGAGTAATCAATTACTACTTGATTGATGTGTTGACTATTCATTTTGTAAGAGTTTATAATTCATTGAACTACATATTTTTTAAGTATATTACCTATTGTAGTAGATCTAATTTGAATTAAGATTCATTTATTGGTGGCTTTTTTAGTTAAATAAATGAAAATAAGCAATATCCCTAATTAGGGATATTATAGTGGTATCAAGGCCATGGTCTTTCCATATTATATGGAAAAATATCAAAGATTTACTTTTTCTAGTTGATAGAAAGAATTTAGAGGAAGATGTTATGGATTGTCTAGTTACTAATGATGTAATTGGATAGGCTAATAGAATATCAAAATGACACACAAGAACTATTTATTAAAATACAAAGGAATATAAAAGAGTTGAGAGAGAAAGAGCCAAGACCAAAAAATAAAAATATTGTTATAGGGGAGATCAAGGAGTGAGATTCAAAAGATTCATTCATGAAGGATGGAGATAAGTCAAAATTAGATTCATATGAAACCCAAGATAACTTTATTAAAGAAAAAATTAAATTATAAACCAAGGATTACCAAGAGGAATACATTACTAGATTTATTAATACCATGGATCTAAATCCATCCTAATACAAATCTTTCAAGACAACAAGAGAAAAATTCCCATATCTTGCAAGAAATGAAGATGAATTAAAAAAATAAATTTTGAGGAAAATTTTCTTCTCATGCAACATATGCGAAGATAGGAAAAATTCATATCATGGAGGTAATGTTAGATAAATATTTTTAAAATTATATATACACTAGAGAAAAATTATAAGATAGGGATAAAGAAGAATCTATAGAGCATAATCCAAAAGAAGAAGAAAGACCCAAACCAAAGTTACCAAAAATTGAGAAGTAACACATAAGTAAGCAAGGAAAAAAGAATATTCCATACAATTTGAATGTGAAGGATCCTTGATAGAAAAAACTATGTTAATAACTTCTAAATAAATTGCATTAATGAAGTTAAGGAGAAACATGCATTATATAGATTGAATGTAAATGTTTATAATTGAAAATAATCTTATGAAGTTTGAGCCTCTACACCATAAAATAGAATTTTAGAATCACCATATTGATAGGCAAATAACTGAAGGAAATGCTTTCTACTCTAACACTTAAGTTCTTACTCAAAATGATGATTGTATTGAAGTAAATTTCTTAGTTAAAGAAGGTAAGTTCTTTGGCTACTCCTATTATTTAATCTCAAATAAGAGTAAAAACATTTATGGTAGTTATCTCATTCTTATCATCATGGAAAGTCTAAGAAGATGAAAATAATGAAAGACATATAACTTACAAATCCAAAAGAAAGCATGCATAAGGGTTTAGGATTTGACTAATAATTTTTTCTAAGAAAATATAGTAATGATAAATAACCTTATTCAAGAATATTTACGTAGTATGGTATGGGATTCAAGAAATATTGTCATATGTGAAGATTCAAACTTTTAATAATTTTAATATCATTTTTTTTGGTAAGTTCATCAACCTAGACACTTGGCTAAGAGGAAGATCTAAATTGATTACAGATGATCATAAGTAAAACATTGTGATTCATAATTGAATGTAGTGGTTGAATCTCAAGAGAAAATACAAGGAATAGTGGAAAGTCACCTCTTGTTTGACAATAATGATTGAGAAATTCAGAATTCAGTGCATCAATAACCTTTTCTTATGAATTCAATTTGGAAAAGTAAATATATTATCAAATCCTTCATATCAAATTTGGGCTACAATTTAGTCTTTGCATTTCCATTATCAATCATTAAAAAGTGTGTTCTAGATATAAAAGTTTATTTGGCTTTAGGTGGTAATCATTATAAATTGTGCAAATAAAAACATATCTTCAACGTGGGTAGGTGTTATTTTATATTTATATGCACATATATGTCTATGTATGTGAGTAAAGTTATATGCAAACATATATATACATAGATATATCTATGAATATAACTAAGTGTAGGTGATGTATATTAATGTATAAATATACATGTGTGTGTATTGCATATACCTGCGTCTATTTATATATGTATGTATGTATGTATGCATGTATGTATATTGGTGTACCTAATTATTGAATTTTTTTACTCTTAGCCCATTCAAATGCCTTTGAAAGTTTACTAAATAGTCATATTTGTAAGGGTTTCTCTAAAATTGTATTAGGGTTTCTTTAAAATTGTATTAGGGTTTCTAGTTTTAGCTCACCTAAGGGGAGAGAGGTCTCTAAGAGGTTTCTAGTTTTACGTTTTAGGGTTTAGATTTCTAAGTTATGTCCAATTTAGGTTTAGATTTTATGGTTTTCAATTTACAATTTAACGTTATTTATTTTTTAAATGCAATTTAAAACTATTAAAAATTGAAATAAAACACATTAAAGAAAAAAAACTTAAATACTAATTAAAAACAAAAAAACAAGATACAAAGCAAAAAATGGCAGAATTCAACCAACCTGGAGGTCATAGAGGTCGGGTGTGTTGATGGGAGGAGGTGGCAGCCGAAACACGCTTGAAGCAACAGCTTACAAACGCATACGCGCTCTAGATTGTCTTCTCCCAAGCCGCCAAAAATAGTGGATAAAATGAAAAGCCAGCAGTTTATTTAAAAAAATAAATACTTTTCAAAAATGCGCGACGCTGCAGGAAAGGTACGCTTTGAAACGCGGTATTTTTGGTTCGCAACGCCAGAAGCAGACGCATTTTTAAAAATGTGTATGCATTTTCATAAATTTTTTGTTGCCCAAAATTTCCCTCTTCGTACTCAACTTCTTGCTTTTACCCATTGGGATTTCATGAATGTGAGAATGTACCAATTGGAGTTGACCACATGTTCCCATACTGATTCTATTAAAATTTAATGGTTCAACCAAATTAAATTTTGTCATAAGAGCCATCTCCCAGATGTCACCCTATGTTAAGATAAAATAAGGATTTTTTTAGACCTAGACATGAATGTCTAAGCTCAATATTATTATCAAACCTAAGAAGTCAAGTATGTCTATCCAAGAGAATCACATATGGTATCAAAGCATGGTTTTAAACTAGGAGCCTAATGGGCCATTAAGGATAAAATTTTAGGTTTAGTTTCGAGAATGATTAGGGATTGATCATGCAACTACTCTATTGATGCAAGTAGTAAGAAATCTAAAGTTCAAAAGTTAGTCTTTTTTACTATATCAATAGGAAATTCTTGTTTATCATTGTGGTTTCATTAGTTTAACTTCAACCATGAGGAAGAAGAAGAGAAAAAATGGTAGAAGAAGGATAAGATTGATTCATAGATGAGTTACTAAGCTCTAAGATGGAGTTAAAAGAGAAAGGGTGTTGGGAGTAGAGAGAACCCAACAAAATGAAAAATGAAATACTAAAATCAATTGCAAAAGAAATACTCCTCATTTGACATTAAATAAGAGACCGAATGTTTCCAATGAAACTAACAAATTTGGTAGTTGGATAGCATTGGAATAAGCAAAAAAGGAACCTAGATAAGTGGGATGGGATCTAATAAATTCTAAGGAGCCATCTAAATAAATTTTCAATAACAAATCTATCTCTTAAAGTTCATCATTCTAGATTCTTTCCAAATAAATATTTTTATTTTCTTCATTGCATAGAAGCATGCAGGCTTATGATAACATTCCGCTGTAAAATTAACTAAACAAAAATTATTAGCCACAACTCATATGCCTTTGGACATGATGAAATCAATCTCCCACTATAAAATTTTCACATGAATCAAGTACAAGAACTCAAGATTCTTAATTTAGTTGCGATCAAGGATTGTAAATAATATTAGATGTGGCATATGGAATTTAGTCTTCACTAACATTTGCTAGGTATGCAACTAATGCAAAATAATTCAATTTCCATCTTACCTATTTTTCCTATAGACATTTAGACATATTGGGTAAACAAAGATCACAAAGTTCATTACAACAATCAAATATAATTGTAGTTAGATTCATGAATTAGGAGATAATATTCATTCATCTTTAGTACAATCAAAGTTATTAATTAATTCATAGAATGTAGGAACATGCATTACCAAATTATTATTAAAGTGTAGAGTATTTTTCTTGAAGGCCAACCCAAATATCATGTCTACTTTGCCTCCTATCCAGTGCCATTACAATGAGGTATTCAACTTCATATGTGTGTTGTTGAGGTGTGTGACCATTCAAAGGTTTTTTAAAACCCACTTGATTGGTGTAAGGCTTCTACCATCTAAGCAACTTTGTAGCTAATTTCTAGAACCAATCCAAGAAAACCATGGAATCCACCACTTACCTAATCTACAAAAATTATGACATCCACCACTTGGCCAATCTAGAACTCAATATCACTAGGTTGACCAATTGACACATGCACAAGCATGCATACATATAGACACACACAAGTCTCTAAACATTTGAGTCACAATTACATTCACCATAGTTTGGGGGCCGACAACCACTTCAATGGCCCTAGCACACACCAACAAGGAAATACCTTGATCACAATGTAACCCTTGCTATTCCAAAGCAACACTGTCTATCTGTAAACTAATATATTAATCATCCTAAGAACACCTTGATAATCAACATAACACGTGTGGCAAGACACACTATTCAGCTTGTAATTGAGATAGAAAATATCCCATCTATACTAGGATAACCATCATTTGGATTTTTGATTCACCAAAATAACCATTGTGTTACTTTGTGCATGAATGACCATGGAGCTATTCTCTCTATAAAATGACAACAATACAACTCCATTAAGGCCTAAAGGATGATCAACAATTTAGTCCACAGAGTCTTCCTTGTCATTGGATCACATGCATCTTATGCTACAATAGATCAAACTCATACATAGGGTTCCCAATTTAGCCATGAGACCATGAGACTCATGAATTCACAAACATAAAATGACATATTCACACAACAATCACAATGAAAACTCTAGCCTCGACATAAATTGTCACAATTTAATAACATCACAAGTCACACACATTATACATATCCACAAAATATTATTTCACTAGTTTGAACCTAAACAGACACCTCATCTAAACCTTCCTCAACTCCCTTCATCTCAGATATTTTCACTAGTTTGTATGATGAATTGTAGCTAAATTATCCATGGTATGAAAATTACTCTGGAAGTTGAATGTATAGGTTTTAAAATACATGTCTACCAAGCAGTTGGTAGACTACCTCTAACAAAATTCCTCTGCCGATTATGCTTTGATGTATGTCCATACCCTGTTCCAAAGCTCCCATTTGGCATAGGCTGGGAAGATGGTGGCAAAAGGTTTTAGAGTCTGGTTTTACACCTGCCAATTGCATTCGGTTGGAAGTTTCTAAAGCCTTTTCAACAAACCCATTGTGTTAATATCCTGCAATCAGGGTGTTCCATGAGAACAGTGCACATTCTGTCAAACAATTCAGGTGTGCTTCCACATTTTGCATATCTTACAATCACGGCATTCTGTAAACAATTCTTGGAGGCATTTTGTCAAACAGATCACGTGCATTGTCTATGTTCCACCTTTCGCATACATATCTACCAGGGCAGTTGCAGCTACATCATCTGACAAGATTCCTCCATCGTTTATCCTGTGATGGATGTACATACTCCGCTCCAAAGCTTCCATTTTCGCACAGGCTGTGAGGTTGCTGGCAAATATTGCGGAGTCTGGCTTTACACCAGCCAATCGCATTTGGTTGGAAGTTTTTGTATCTTTTGTAATAAATGCTTCTGTACATATCTGGCAATCATGGCATTAGCAGAGACCACATTTCTTTGAGACATTTTGTCAAATAGTTTACATGCCTTGTCTAAGCTTCCACATTTTGCATACATTTCTACCAGAGCATTTCCAACTCTGGTATCTAACAAAAATCGCCCTTCCATTATGCTTAGATGGACGTCCATAACCTATTCCAAAGCTCCTATCAAAAGGATTTTTTTGATATGATTTTATTCTTTGTCACCTAAAATGAAACATCAATTTTTATGATGACTTATGTAGTACTTTGATCAAAGGGGGGTTGTTAACTATTAAGTACAATATATATTTGAATACTTTTACTTTATCCATGGATTTGTGTGTCATGTTAAGAATGTGGAATTGAAAATGTTGGATTCTAATGCACTAAAATATGAGTATTTTTATGTTCCTTCTTGATTTATAAACAAGAGGATACTTCTTATGCCACCCTTAGAAATGGACACACAAAGAAAGAACCCTTCAAACCCTTAATACACTCTTCAAAAGCCTTCAAAATATGTCAATTATATAATAAATGTGCATATGAAGAAAAACAACTTATATCTTCTTAGCAAATTAAAATGATAGATAAGAAATAAAAACATGCAAAAAAATTAAGTTTCCCTAGCTAGAAAACCCAATGTTGGGTGAAAAAATCTAGCTCTAGAGAAGTAATAAGTTTCCTGTTACATTATTAAATGAAAATAAGTTGAGGTGTGAAAAAATTTCATACACTAATATAAGAGGACATATGAACATACAATATGATCTAAAATAATTTATATGAAAGAAACAACACAATTAAATCATTCACCATAACATAATTATCTATTCTAGGAAACCCCTTTTGAGAAAGAACCCAACCTCCAAATTATAAACCAATATATTAATAAAAAATAATAGCGATTGTGATATAATATAGAGGAGCCTTTATAGGATACAACACCAACACTTAGATTTAGAGTAATACTGACAACATAATGATACCTACAAAAGGGTGAGTGCAAGAAGTTAGGCCTACTTTTTGGCCAAAAAGCGGAAGTTTTTTCCTAAAAATCAAAGTTTGTCATAGTTGGAGTAAAAATTTGAAGTGTTTAGACATATAATGTTAACATGGTGTAAAAATATGAAATGTAGGAGTTTGTTTATAGTTTTCAAGTATGTAATTTATTCTAATGTCAAGGTGATAAAATTTGGTTTTTTATAGGATGTATAAAAAGTTCTAGTTTTTCAAAAATTGTATGACCATTATAATTTGAACTAAATACAAATATTTTTATAATTCCTTTTTTGAAAATATGCATATGATGGTGACATTTGGTTAGGATTTTTTTTCTAATTTTGAATAAATAAATTTTTAATTAATTTTTTACTAGCCTTAATTTGTGTTTTTTTAAAACCCATCGCATATGGTCAACATTTTTTCATAATGTAGAGAATGATGTATAGATTGGTCAAACATAATTTAAAAAAAAAAAAAAAATTAAAAAAACTCAAAATCAAAAGTTATAAAAAATAGTAATATATATCATTTCAAGTTTGTGAGCCACATTATTTAAAAATAAATAGAAAAATACAACCAACAACAAAAAAAATAATATTTGAAAACTAGTCATTGTATTTATAATATATTTAGTTTGGTCCAAAATTTTAAAAAATTCAACCATGTTGCTAAAGTAAGTTTTCCTCTTGTTGTTAACATGGCATTGTACTTGTAGGCCCAAGGCCAAGGGTTGGCTTTCTAAGCCTCTTCCAAGCTTGAAACAAAAGAAAAAATATGGGTTTCAAATTTCAAATTTTGTAGAATGTGTACCAACTCCAAAATATATACCTATTCTAAAAAGGAGCAAGTATGTAGTCTCAATAGAAATGGCTACACTCATTTTAAAATGGGTATGTAATCTAAAAATAAATGGGTTCCTATTTCTTTTTAGAATGCATAACTATCTATTTTTAGAATGCATACTCATTCCAAAATATGTATCCATTTCTTTTTTTAATGCATGCATGTTTAGGAACAAGATCCAAATTGGAATGTGTTCTTGTTCCATATGGGTAGAGGTTTAGGTTTAGGTGTTAGAGTTTCCAATAAACTCCACAAAACCAATATTTCCTACAAAACTTGGATTAGCCTTCTACAAGGAGAAAAAATAAAGATGCAAGAGCAATTTGCAAAAGATGTGCAAATAATGTTATAGGGAATAATGAATTACATGAGATGGCTTGCTTTTATAAAGCAATGCATAAAACCCTAAAGGTAAAACTTAATTAGGACCTAAGTAAACTTAATAAAGTATAATTAAAAATTTAATTACACCAACACCCCCCTTAAGTGCAAATTAGGGTGAATAAGAAACATGCAAATAATGCAAGGATGGGTCCATGAAAGCATGAATGGGTCCCAGCTACAAGGCCATGTTAGGTACCCATGTACATATGCAATGCAAAAGAAATATCATAACGAGGGAAAAAATAAAACCCAGTGGGACAAAACTCCTCCCCAAAAGAGAATGCATGCATGCAACCAAATGATGAAAAGATGGAGGACTCCATAAGACCCCCCAAGTACACCATCTATCACATAGATACATAAGAAATGCTCCCCATAAGAGGGAGTGATATGATGAAATAATCTAGAAGCTGTGTGCATCTTGATGCTGATGTTGAACTATGACTAAAACTAATCCATAGGAGCAAGTACCATGAAGATTTTGGAACATTAAGATAAAATGAATGGCCCTCAAACTGAGATGTGACTCGATGAGAATCTGATGTGATTTAGGATCATTAACCATATGCTCTCAATCCGCGACATGAACTAATGCAAACCAAAATGTTTCAACTTATGAGCAAGATTGTGGCCAAAAGAAACGTCAAAATCTAGATACAACTCATGCGGGTTGTCATTAATATGAAGATGGGATCAAAGTGCATGACATGCAACTACAATCTAATCAAATTATTATGCAAGAAGCCCCCCTAATGGAGCTTTATTGAAGTTCACGTATTACAATACCCCAAGATTGTAAAAAGAGAACATGCAAAACATGTATAAATCAAAGAGAAAATAAGAACATAAAGCATGCAAAAAGGAAAGATTGCATGCAAGGATTAATGTTCACATCTGTCTCCGTGAAAAAAATTGACCTTAGAATTGCGTAGAGAATGAAATTAGCTTTTCAATGATATAAAGTTTTCGAAAAAAGACACCGTATGCTCAAGTTACAAATTTTTGAAAAAAAAGGGTAAATTTTGCCAACCGACAATGTAGACACAACCCTTCTGATTTGATTTCTACAAAATTTACGTGTTGCATGCAAAAGCTAATGGATGCCTAGTTAATATTCTGGTGCTGCCAACAAAACTTAGAAACTGTTTTTGAATCCAAAAAGTAGAACATGCGATCAAAATGTTCACCTGCAAGGAAAATAGCCACAATTTTGATAGCTATTTTTGCAAGTTCTGCTCACTATCTGAGTGTTGTCACAATAGTGTGTCTCACTTTTGGGATGTGTTGATTTTTGCCTAAAATCACTATTTAAAAAAAAAACTAATTATTTAAGTCTTGCCAGGCTCCATATAAGGGGTTTTCATTGAAGAGGGATAGATAATACCCCCTTAGATCAAACCCCCTTGGATATAACCCCTATAGTATTAAATCATACCCACAGTGGAGTCTCCTTCACACCTATCAAAATGCTGGAAAAAAAACCACTTTTTCTTTACCTTTTGAGGGATTAAATAATGTCATTTAAAAATTATATTTTGCAAGATTGTAGCTCTCGAAACGAGCTTTCCAATAAGTATAGTTTTGATATATTTTCATTTTATCATGTATTTAATTTTCAATTTTTACTAAATATAGGTTTTTTCAAATGTCAAGCTCTTTGTTGTGCAGAGGTGGAAAAATAGTAAACCATTGTGAAAAAAATTCAAAAAATACCCATTCCCTAGATATTGATGTCCTTGTTTCACCCAAAAAAAAAGGATTTCGATATACACACAACAAGTTAGGTTGTATGACACACACATATGTCCAAATTATAGTTACAGTGACTTCAAAAATTAATTTGAAAAAAATTCAACCAAAAATTATGAAAAAATATCCTTTCCCTAGATATTGATGTTGAGAATCTATATTTCAAAAATTAGAATTTAATCCTTTATAGAAAAAAAAGTTATATTGTATGACGCAAATGTTACTTTCTTACAATGTTGTTTTCTATTTAAAACTAGTTATTAAAGGAGATGTTGAAAAATTCATGATTTATTTCAGAAATTTGAAAAAAAAAAATTAGAATCTACACACAAGTTTCCATAAATCACTAGTTCATGTCATCTTTAAATTCTTAATGGTTTAGCTGCTATAGGTCTCAAAAGATGGAGATTTAATTAAAAATATTGATGTAAATGTCCATCTTGGGAAAAAAAGTGAGACACAATATTGTGATTTCACCCATCTGCAAAATATAGTAGATACCTAGATGGTATTTCATGATTTTAAACAAAACCCATAAATTGTTTTTCTCAAAAATACACATAGAAAAATATATTGGCCATTTTTTTATCCAAAATTCATAAAAAAATTACTCAAGGTTGATCCCTTGAGGATCCCCAAAAAACTCTTTGATTGAATTTCTCATGAATCTGAGAAGGGGCTTGCAAATCAGAGCTCTAATACCATGATAGAGTTTCCAATAAACTCCATAAAACCAAGATCACCTGCAAAACTTGGAGTAGCCTTCAAGGAGAAAAAACAAAGATGGAAGAGCAATTTACAAAAGATGTGCAAATAATATTATTGAGAATAATGAATTACATGAGATGACTTGCTTTTATAAAGCAATATTCAAAACCCTAATGGTAAAACCTAATTAGGATCTAAGTAAACTTAATAAAGAATAGTTAAATATTTAATTACACCAACATTAGGAACCATTCCTATGTAGGTACACATTCTTTACTAGTTCCTATCTAGCTTTTTTCTCCCCTATGAGAGTTATACTAAAAGTGAACTCAACTTCTTTTGCCCTCCCAAAATATACTACACAAACCCCATCATATGTACCCACTAAATAGAGAATCGATACATGAAACCAAGAAAGTAGAATCATAAAATTATGATTTAATACTAGCCAAATCCCATCTATAGTCAAATTCTAATTCCCAACACCCAAAACCCAAGATGACTCCTTAATGAAAATAAGATATTACTTATACATACCATAATAACCTATCATAACATGTCATAATTTTATTCTCCCAACTTGGGCACTCAAAGTTGTCTTCTTCAAACCCTTCAAAGATGCTTTATGATAGTCATAATGAGATGTTATATGTTGGTGAATAGTCTTGGACAACATGTTTAAATCCCTCTTACAACTCTCATATGTGTCATATATGCTCTTACATTTTTTTGTGGGGTGCTTAACTTGTGGAGGCCATAGATTTTTGTCTAGTAAACCAATTGAGTCCACCTTTTATATTGAAGATCTCATAGATGCCCTAGCCACTATAACCCACTTTAGCAAGTTAAAGTCCATTTTGATAGTTTTTGGAACAAAAAATGACCTATATAGCCCATAAGTTATATTTTAGTGTTTTAACATTAAGATGCATTGTTGAGACAAATTTTCTAATGTTTTCCCATTTTTCAAACACCTTGTAAGTACAAAGTTAATACCAAGACTATCAACTAACTAATAGTGGATAAGAATCTCATAGTCTCATAGCACCGCTTGAACTTATTTACAATCATCAACTTTGTAAATACATAGGTAACATTAATCATAGTGTCAAATTTCTCTCCTATCAACCTTCCATCCTCTATCATGTCTCAAAAAAATGGTACAAGAAATCCATATGCTCCTTTTATGAATGGAAGTGTAACCTCTGAAAATATTACAACTTTTGAGTGTGGGAATATAATTATATAGTGATGGTGTGAAAAATGTGTAACTTTGATATTTGCAAATTAGGGTTATGTCAAGTAATGATTATTGTAAGTGTAAGAAAGAAAATCCTAAGGTCATCTCCAACCAAACAAACTCTAATTGACAATTACTAAACACTAACAGAGCTAGGTTATGAAATACAAGGATATACTATAAAAAAAACACAAATCAGGGGGTCTAGATGCACATGGAATGAGTTAGTCTAATATTTGGCAATATTGGAAATCCAATCCTACTCTTATTGATAAAATTTGGGAAAATTACATGACTTTGGCAACCTTGGTCCTATTTTGGGTGGTTTTCTCAATGGTCTGTCTCCTCTTTCGTGACCTTGTTTTGTTACACAACGGATTATGGTGCTTTTTTGGGTTATGTAAGGTTTCTATCCTAGTATGTTTGATACCCTATGACTTAAATTAATTATTTTTTATTATCTTGGATAGCTTATGGATGAATTGAGGATGTTATACTCTTGATCAAACAAAAAAATAGAATTGATTTGAGCTTTGTTGAGAACTAGGAAGCTCTACTTAAGATTGGGTGGCAAATTGGAAATTCTTGACCCTATTGGGTGGTCTACTAAGCAGCCTCGTTGAAGACTAGATGACTTATTGGAAGAATTTGATTAGAGGGGATAACCAATTATTGATAACATTTGAGACAAAAATCTTGGTTGTTCTAAAAAGTTATCTGGATTGGTGAAGCTTATATTATGATACTTATGAAATCCTATAAGTGTATCAATTTGTTTTTGTTACTTTATTCTTCTTCAATGGAAAAACTTGTAAAAAAAATGGATTAGAAGGGGATTCTTCTTAGTCAACCCCCTTGTGAGTATTCAAACATGGATCCATATGGTATAAATGATAAAATACTATGTAATAAATAAATTTTGATAAATAAACTAATTATGAAGTACACATGTGTCATTAAAACTTGAAGGCCTAGGTCTAGGGTCCTTGGAAACCATGCAAAAAAGTGGGGGTGGGAGAAAGAATTTGGAAAAAAATGTTTTAGTGTGACTTATTTTTAGCATTGCTAAAATTGGTATGCAATGTGGAAATTCTATCCTAAATTATCTTTAATGGAGGTTGGAAATGAATTTTTATAAGGTTCTTGGAAGGGTAGGTAAAAGGGTGTTAAATGGTGGTTGGAAACATAGATAAACATTGGCCAAATTAACTTTTGGTAATTGAAGAGGGGTTGAATGGAATAATGTGATGAACTAAAATTTGAAATCAAAAGGAATGAAAATGAAAATTTGGACTAAAAATATTACATTCTAAACTTACTAACATAGAATGATGCAATGTAGCTTAAGGGAGACAATTTAGGGTGAAAAAGACCACTACATGGGATGTAAATGGATGGGTGGGAGTATGGAAGGGTTGTAAGATGGATGGACGATTGATCCTCGTGATTACTCAAAAAAGTGTAACTCTATTTATGGAAAACTTATCACAAAATTCAAGGCATATTTGGAAACATTACAAAATTAGGATGTACTTGTAAAGAAATAAAGTGAGAAAATTACTTGAGTTGGATATGAATATTATACCAACTATAGGATAAATATGACTCACTTATGAAGTTTTAAAATACTTTTTATTAGTTATACTCTTGCTAAAAATAGAAATTCTTGGCAATCTATGCTAAAGTATGAGTTTCCTATATAAAATAAGATATTAGATGGGTTATTTATAATAATTTTGGAGAAAAATTGGTAGAGGCTCATTGGTTATTGGTACATGTGACATTAATTAATACTCCCTTATAAATTTCCCAAGATCACAAAAAATTCAAGATTGCCCAATTATGAGTTATAATAGAGGCAATGACCTCCAAAAGGGTTTAGGCCCAAATTTTTACGAAGTCACTAGTGGACAAGTGTGTATTAATTTTTTTTTTGTGGAAATTTTTACCATTTATCCATGTTTTGGGAAGAGGAAAGGTACCGGTCACATGTGAAACTTAAATATGAGTGACAAACTAAGGGAAAAATATGGGTGAAAAGGGATCAACAACCTAGGAAACACAAAGGGATAGGTTGGGAAGTGGGATGGGACTAACAATTAAATTGAAATAACCATGTAGGAAACATAAAAAGGGATAATAAAACGTGGAAAAGAGGGGAACAACATAGCTATATGACAACATTGGTTGATGAAAAAAGCTAAAAATTTGACAAAGTATACCTAATGGATAATGGGGATAAAATGATGATAAGGCTATTGGAACCTCATTTTAATTTGTCCTTTTCTCTATTCCCTCCTTCCATTTATGAATTTAACACTACTCACCTATTATTGATAAATAATTTAAGAAATCTCTAGTTGGTTCCTTTGTGTTTAATGTTGTTTAAGGATGCTCATTCAAAAAATATTATCTAAAAATCCTTGGTAAAATTTCTTGTAGGTTATTTATGGGATCAAGGTACAATAATATGACCCTCCTTAGGTGAAATTAGGTCTTTTGGTTTTTTGAGGTTTAAAAAATATTGGATCACATCCTTGGTTTCTAGGTTCTTTTATTTCCCTAAATCCTTACAAGAATTAAAAAATGTAAGCTCTTGAGTTTGAGATTGTTGGGAGGTCATGGTATAGCTTATGGTCAAAATTATTCATTGTGGAGTTGGTTAGGGCATGAAAAAATTTGTTGTGTTTTCTTAGAACTGGAAAGTCAAACTATCTCTTGGTGGGTATTCAAAAAAATTAGGGTTCTTGACACCTTTGCACTTAGTAATTAGGTTCTAGGTTCCCCCAAAACCTTGAACCCCAATGTCACCACATGCTCTATCCCTAGTTCCCTTTTCCTTCTAGGATCTTCAACATTGGCATCCTTGCTTTGATATTGAGTTCCTTATTCCAACTTGAACCTTGAAGTCCTAACTCCCCCTATATCCTAGACTTTTGGGGGTTTTAGATACTTTGTACCTTTTCCCATGGTCCCTATTTCCTTTAGGGTCATAAGCCGCAACCCTTTATATAAATGACTCCAAAAACCATACACCATAGTGTTCTAGTTCATAAGTCCTTGTTTCCCTCTAACTTTCATGCCCATGAATGGTTGTGGAATTTTTGGAGTCCTATGCACTCTTACACCCTATCCCTAATTCCATGGTTCCCCTAAAATTTTGGACCTTACAACCTTCATCCCAAATCCTAATTCCTAGGCATGCCTTTTCCCTCATTCCTCTCAACATCCCTTTTCCTATTTTCATCCTAATTCTATGGCACATTCACACCATTATCTCAAAATATTAGTATCCTTATTCCCTCCATTTACTTGACCTCCATGCTTCGACCCTCTCATTCTTCTCAAAGATCTTGTGGAATTTCCTAGCATGTTGGTATATTTCCTTTGATTCCCAAAATAATCAAACCCCTCCATATTCCGTGATGATTAAAAAATATAATAGTTTTATGCATTCATTCTCACCTATTGTCTTGTCATTCTTGGACTCTTTAGTGACCAATTTAATGTGTGGACTCCAATGGTTCCTCCATGCCTCATCGTGTCACAAATAAAAAATTCCATTACTTTGAAGGATGATTGTAGATGAAATATAATAATGTTACTCCATGCTTCTCACGTATAAATGGACACATCTAGGTCAATTTTATGTGCCAAGTAGAAGAAGGTGACACTTGAAAGGTATAGGAATTTCCTAAAATTCTCGAAGCTCATGAACTTACAATTTTTCATATATATTTGGACTTATACCCTTGTTTGTAATTTGTAAAGGAGTATTTAAGGCTATATTTTATTTTTTCAAGTTGACGGTTAATGAAAAAAGAGGTAAAACAAGGGGCATATCCAAAAAGAGAAAAATATTGCTGCAAAGCCTAGGGTTTCAATTTCTAACATACGATAGAAATATGTTTGCATTGTAATGATTTGAGTTCATCCCACATTTATAATAAATCTATTATAACCTCTGAAGAACAAGTTTAATGTGTGGTTTTAACCTTGATTGAGTGTCTTGATATATTGTGTGCATTTATAGATGTATTACTAATTAGTTGGCTAGCCAAAATAATGAAAAAATCATTGCAATGAATTTGTAAGATATATTTTTAGGATAATAAAATAAATGAAGAATTTTATTCATGGATTAATAAGTGACTCATTTAATATTTTTTAATTTCATTATCTTTTCATATATATGTGTAGAACCTAGTTTGTATATAGTCTTTGGTGATATCTTCTTTAAGGAGTCACAAAGTGGTTTTATTCATTACAAATTTTTGTATGAATTAAGTCACTTTGCAGCTTAGCTAGATATAGGAACTTATATACCTTGAGCTTAACCTCCCATCATCCCACATGTACCCAAAAAAATATATTTTAAACATCTTCTTATTTTGTTGAGTTATGTTCTTAAGAACGAAATATAAATCTATTTTAAACAAATTTGACATTGTTGTTAGGAAGGAAATAGAAATTTCCAAGGAAGAAGAAATTGGAGACATTTTGAGAACCTCAACAACTCAGAAATAGAACTAATGTTAGTTAATCGTAAGTTGATAACTCATCAACTTATGCCAATTTATTGGAACTATTGCAAGCAAAGAATTAATTCTATTATTTTCTCAAAGTCCTTGGTTGATCAGTATTTGGTGTATCTAGGAAAGTAAAGGTCCTTGGTTGATATTCCAAGACATCTTCTAATATAGAAGGATTTTTCTCCTAAATAGAAAGTGATGACTCTATTTAATATCAAATTCATAACTATCTTATAGGTTTAAAAATTAAGATGGAGAGAGGATATAACTCAAGAGGTGTTCGAGGATGTGATGATGTAATTGTATAAACTATAGGAAGAATTTGCACTACTTGGAAATAAAAAAATAGGTATGTCTACTAGATTCAGTCCTCAAATAGATGGTGTTGGTATTCCTAGTATAGATAGTATGATTGTTGAATTAAAAAACTAATATCCATATACTCTAAGATGATTCTGATGAAAAAATGATTTGAAATAGTAGGAGAAATATTAGAAATGAATATGGTATCCCTAGAATAAAATGAATGCAAATGCAAGATGTAGAATTCTTCATTAATTTCATACTAAATATGTAGACATAAATTTTCCCTGAACCCCATGTGTAAGAATGTTAAGGGGAGGTCCATGTTGTCACTTGGAAATGTGCCCTTGCTAAACATATTGTTCAACATTCCACTGAAACATGGGATTAATCTCAAAGTGTGGAACCTTGCAAATGAGATAAAACATTTGAATAAGGTTGGCTTCCTTTCTAACCTAGATGCAATAGTTTTGGTCCAACCTAGCACTGAATAATTCTAGGACTAACCCTATTCTATCAATTTTCAAAGGGAAAATGAGAGAGAGAAATGAAAAAATTGAAATGGTGGTGATGCACCAATATTAAAATGTGTTTTTCCTACCTAGAATTTCACAAAGAATCAATAAGAATTACCAAGAAACTTCATACAAATCTCTATTATATTAGCTCCTAGAGGTATGTATAGAGGTTAGGGTTTCATAATGTAATGTCGTAAAATTGCACGCCTTGTAATTTAACTTATATTTTTGCATCCACTTTAGTGTAGGATCATTTTAGCCCTTGCATCAAATTTTTACCCTTTTAGGATGCTCAAGACCCCTTTTCAACAACTACCTTCACGCGTCATCTTTGTATCAAACCTTGTGTTTCCTTGTTTCCACTATTTTTTAGCATGTGTCTAGACACTAGCATGCCATGTGGACGTCCATGAGCCATGCAAGCATCCTACAATATTGTGACATTCAAATGGTTGTTTTTCGAGTGCCTTGATACTTTTCACTTACCTTTTGTTAGTGGTAATGGCTTTGGATCCTTCTTTTCCCTCCTATTCTCTCTTTAAAAATCTACCTTTCCAATTCATTTGGTCTTCTAGATCTATCTGGGTCTTTTCTTTCTTGATCTATCATTATTTCTTTCTTTCTCTTGCTTGCATAGCTTTCTTTCTTGCTACAACACTCTCACATTGTCACAACACTCTCTACCACCCTCTTGGCTCTCACAACTCTCTCTCTCTCTCTATGTGGCTTCCTTAAGCCTTATAGATGACATCTATCTTGTGTCTTGTTTCTTTGAGCATCTTGAGATTTCTCACATCCCTTGTCTATGCATTTTTATCATTGTGTCTACTATCTTGTATATTTTCTTTCTTCTCTATTATTCTATCCATCTAACTATTTGGCTATTCATGGAGGTGGGAACACCGAAACAAGGGTTTATCTAAGGCAAGCCCCTAAACAACCCCAACATTTTTACTTGGTCTTATGTGTGTAGGTATCAAAGATATTCATTTGTTGGAGGCTTCATTACTTGGATTGTTGTGAGCACTTTATTTATCCCCTTTAGTTTTTATCATTTACTTTACTTTATTTTAGTATGTTATATTTTTTTACTTTCTCGCATTCTAAGAGTTCATAGAAGTTAGAGTAGAAGTAGACACTTTGTTGGATCTATAAAATTATTAGTTTTTAGTTCGTATGAGATGCTAGCACACCTTTGGGATGCTAGTGCACCTCACTGTCATTCCTATGTCGCACTGTCATCCTTGGCCAAAAACTTGCTAGTTTGTCCAAAAACCTCAGTGATCTACTCTTTTGAATTCTAGAACTCTCATTATTTTACTTGTCACTTGAGTGCATTATTTCTTAAGGTAGTCTTGAGGTAGTTTAGGGTAGTTCACTCCCTAGGAATCTCTTGGTAATCAAGAGAGTCATGAGCAATGAATCCCCCTTCTCTACATCTTGGTGAACTCGACGTGAAGACTCCTTCCTTAAAAAAAAGGAAAAATAATTTTTTTTCCCTTCTAAAATAAAAAGCTGCCATCTCAAACCCCTCCCATACCATCAAAGTAGAAATAGCACACCAACCTTATAACGACTTGTTCATGCATTATTTATTCTACTTAGCTTGTTATTTTCAAGATGCATTTAATATCTTCTTTTAGTAGTTTACTACTAATTTTATTCAAAGTTTTAATGATGTTCCATTCCATGCATGTGGTGGTGACTTGGATTTAACCATGTCACTAAGTATCCTTGATCCTTCTCATGAAATTTCTCTTGTTTTGGAGGATATTTTATTGCAAGGAGATGAAATGATTGATACTTTTTTTAATGTTACGCTACCTTCTCTTCATTCCAATGCAATCTCTACTAGAGATGATGCATTAGAAAATGATGAATCTCCTCTCACATCGAACCCTCCAAGGATAGATGCTAAGCATATTTATTCAAAAAATTCCTCCATTAGTTGTGATGCATACATAAATGTTGTTGTAGTCTTTGTCTCCCTTCGATGGCCTAAGAGATCGGTTATTTATGTGACTATGTCTAGTCCTTCTCCTAAATGGATTTGTTTTATTAGTGGGGTTCCTATTGAAAGTGATACGTTGGTAGCTCACACTTATAATACTAGAAGGAATAAAGTAAATGTTGATCAGCCTACTTTTTTAACCAACTTCTCAACCAAGTCTTTCTCAAGCACCTAGACCTGTAGCTAAGCAACTGAGTGAGTACAATCTTATCGAGAAACTTTGTGTTACTCCAACTAAGATCTCATTGTGGTATTTGCATTAGTATGTTGTGGTTTATCAAGGTATGCTATATAAGGATTTGAAAATTTTCCTCTTTCCTTCTACTAAGCCAACAAACGTTAATGTGTTGATAGCTCATATTCATGTGGATTCGTCAAATATTATATTCTATCCACAATAACTCCCACCCCTAGAAGTGTAGAAGCAAGGATATCCTTTGATGATAATAATTAAAATTAATAATATTGGCATTAGACGTAATCTCGTTGATACCGGTTCAACACTCAACATATGTATCATTGATTTATTGTCTAAAATTAAAATTGAATCAGCTTCTCTTTCTAATTCTTTGTATATTTGTGGATACAATAATACTGGTCCACAAGCCCTAGGTACAATAATATTTCCTTTGAGGTTGGGACCTATTACCATACCCACCCTTGTATATGTTATGTCAGAAAAATTAGCATATAATCTTCTTCTTGGTAGATTGTGTATTCATGCTATGGGTGCAGTTTTGTCTACCTTGCATAGATCCATCAAATTCATTCATAATAATCAAGTAGTCACAATCAGGTCTAACCTTGATGCTATACACTTATGTGAGATGGCAGCTGCTAGTCAATATTCGATTATACCAGACTCTTACAATTCTTGTCCCTTCAGTATCTTCCAATGCATTGATGTCTTCTCCAACAATACCTATTACAAAGGATACTCTTGAGATAGATGTCCTTGAAGAAGATCCTCCTAAAGAAAGAATTTTGAAGTTTTCTCTTTCTACTTCTTCTCAAGAAAATGCATGTATCAATGATGATTGGGGTTACTTAGAATTTACATCCCCTTCATTGGGGAATATAAAGTTGACTTGATCCACTTAGACCTCCCAACAATATCATTCATACCTACTATTGAAGGAGATTATTCTTCAGTATCACGAGATACTATGCACGATAATTGTAATGTCTTTAATGTTGATCCTACTGCTTCTAAGTTGTAATCATGTTATGGAATTGGATTTAATATTCTTTCTATGCATGGGTGCAAAGGAAATGGTCCTGGGCACATGGAACAAGCAGTTAATGTCCCTTTGGAACTGACATCTTGCTCTTTTGCAAGGGCTTGAAGTTACAAGCCTACTCATTTGTCTTCATCTCATCCTCCATCATCTGATGTCCTTATGTATTATTCTTGTGAGCAATTCAAATTTTCTCCACAAGAGAAAGGGTTGCTTCCTGCTCCTAATTCCTTATCTGAGCAAGAGAATATTTTGTTGAGGCTTCTCAAAACCCACATAATTACTCTTCCTTCTCCTACACATCAAAAGTTTCATAAGCATGACAAAGAAAAATATTCTTTGTGTGCATATCATCAAGTGTTTGGCCATTCCACTAGTGAATGTAAGGCCTTGAAGGACAAAATATAACTTCATGATTTTGGTGCCATCACTCTTCCTTTTTTTGATGCACCTATCTCTTCTTCGCATGACAAGTGATATCGAGGTCTACCTCTATTCCATCAATTCTAAGCGCCTTCTCATGAGGTTCTTATGCCTCCATTCTATTGTAGTGTTTCCCGCTATGTGGCATTCATAGCTTTCCTTTCTCATTGTCATTCATGGTCCTACACTATTGTGTGCAACCATACTCTTTTGGTGGTAGTGACACAATAGTATCTTGCATGGTTCTCCTTCCCTGTATGCTAGGGGGAAAAGGTAACTTGTTCTAGAGATGTACATCCTTTTTAAGGACTCCCTTTCTTCTCTCTGTCTTTCAATATGAGTGTTCCTTTGAATGGGCCCCTTGGTGTCTTGAAGGGTTCCCTATCGAAGGAAACCCCTTTAAAATATTTTCTCTCAAATGAATTCTATGGTGTCTTGAAATTTGCGTCTTCTATCTAATATTTGATGTTGCATGTCTTAGTGTCAGACATCTTATATCTTGGCATCTAGCTTAGGGACAACCTTATTAGACTTTTCTTATATCTTGGCATCTAGATTAGGGGCAGCCTGACTAGACCTATCTTTTCTGTGACTTTCCTACAACGTAGTTTGCAATAGCCATATACTTATATTACATTTGATCAGATTGTATCTTATTGTCTTATAAAAAAATTCATGGTGTCTGTTATTTTTCAGTCTTTTTCCCAGCATGTTTTCCTATAGTAAACATGTTTGTGGAAAAAAATTTATTTAGCTACACATGATAGAAGACTTGTGTCCTCTTTGTGTCCTAGCGTAGCCTTACAATTATATATACTAGATTGAAGACCTACATCTACTTCATCCCGAGTATATTCTTTTTCTCTCTTCGACATTGATTGTTTCACTATCTTTTGGATGCATTCTTCTCTTGAAGCAATCAATCCTTACCTTCTTCTCTCTGTTTAAGAATTCTTCTATGTATTATTTCTTAATTTGGGGACAACGCATAGTACTGAGACAACCTTCTACATTGAGGTCTCTTTCACTTTCTTGACTCAAATCCTTTAGTTTTTTATATACCTATGTGTATGCTTTATCCATGTTATTCTTAAATATCTACGTATTCTAACCTTGTCATGTAATGACTTTTTATCCTCTAACCTTTTTTCTTGTGTAGATCTTTCTTGTCTAATGCATTTGTTTTGTAAGTCTTCAGCCTTGGGTCATGATTCCTTGGTTTGAAGGGCTATTTGCTTCCTCTACAGTATCCTTTTGGAATCATGATATTGTTCATTTTTAGTAGATTTTAGTTTGCATATTTGTGTAGATTCATAAGCTCGCTAAAGTGGGGGAAAAATGTAACATCGTAAAATTACACCCCTTGTAATTTCACTTACATTTTTGCATCCACTTTAGTGTCCACTCCCTTAGCATTTGTCTAGACTCATTTTAGCCCTTACAATTTCTTTTTCCCCTCTCAAGATTCTCAAGACCCTTTTTAGAAACTACATTCATGCATCATCGTTGCGTTAAACCTGATGTTTCCTCGTTCCCACTATTTTGTAGCATGATGTGTTTGGACACTAGTGCATCATGTGGATTCACGCTAGCGTCCTGCAATATTTTGGCATTCAAATGGTTGTTTTTTGTGTTCCTTTCCACTTCTCACTTACCTTTTGTCAGTGGTAATGGCTCGAGACACCTTGTAATGGCTTGAGAACCTTCTTTTCCCTCCTATTCTCTCTTTAAAATCCACCTTTTTAATTTATTTGGTCTTCTAGCTCTCTCTAGGTCTTTTCTTCGTTGCTCTATCATTATTTCTTGTTTTTCTCTTGGTCTCTTTCTTGCATAGCTCTCTTTATTTCTACAACATTGTCACATTGTCACAATACTCTCTACTACTCTCTTGGCTCTCACAACTCCTCTCTCTCTCTCTCTCTCCCTCTAGCTTCCTCAAGCCTTGCAGGTGATATCTATCTTATGTCTTGTGTCTTTGAGAATCTTGGAATTTCTCACATCCCTTTTCTATACATCTTATCATTGTGTCTACTATCTTGTCTATTTGCTTTCTTGTCTATTATTCTATATATCTATCTATTTGGTTGTTCATGGAGGTGGGAACACCGAAATAGGGGTTTGACTTAGGCAAGCCCCTAAATAGCCCCAACATTTGTCCTCGATCTTATGGTGTAGGTATTGAAGATGTTCATTTGTTGGATGCCTCATTACTTGGATTGTTGTGAGCAATTTCTTTATCCTCTTTATTTTTTATCATTTACTTTACTTTATTTCAATTTTGTTATATTCTGTTACTTTCTCAAATTCCAAGAGTTCTTAGGAGTCAGAGTAGAAGTAGACACTTTGTTGTTTTTTGTGACATTCTCAATTTTTAGTCCTTACAAGCCGCTAGTGTGTCACGTTGTTGTTCGTAAGTCACATTGTCATCCTTGGCCAAAAACTTGCTACTCTATCTAGAACACCTCTATGATCTACTCTTTTGGACTCTAGAACTCTCATTACTTTACTTGTCACTTGAGCATTATTTCTTAAGGTATTTTTGAGGTAATTTAGGGAATTTCACTCCCTGGGACTCTCTTGGTAATCAAGAGACTCGTGAGCAATGTATCGCCCTTCTCTACATATAGAAACTCAAAGGGAAGAAGATAATCCATAAGAAACACCTAGAAGTATATTAACAAAACATACAAACATAGAAAAGATGATAAATGATCATACACATAGAGGTAATAAAGTTTTACAAAGAATGCAAAAAGAGATAGGAGGTGACAATGAAAAATTTATTGATACAAAGGTATAGACTTATTTATAGTTGTAGAGAATGCAAAACACATAACACTACTAGAGAAACCCATGGGATAACCCTTTACAATTAATAGAGGGTAAATGCACAAATTTGTGTCAAATTTTCAGCCAACTTATCAACACAAGTGAATTTAAGTATTTCTAAATAAAAATCAATTTTGGTCAAATATATGATCTAACTATATTAATTTTAGTTAAGTTAAATATGCCCACAAATTTTCCAAATAAAAATGTTCATTAAATGCAAATATAGCACCACTTTGAGGCCAATTTACCAAAAAAAAATAAAATTATTCAAAAAACTTAACATTTCAAAAATGCCTACTCATGTAAATAATATTTGTTTTAAATATAAAAAATACCCTTTTGTAGATCTATAAGTGAAGTTTTCAAATATAAATAGTTTGTAATATTTTACTTATTTTTAATATTTTATTTTTACTAAAAGTAGGGTATCAACACCAAAATATAAGGTTGATTATCTTATCAAGAAAAATATTAAAATTTATTTTAAAAAATTAAAAAAAAATATGGTGCACTAGAAAAAAGATTCTATGTCAAGATGGTATATATTTTTTGGATAAATAGTCAAGACAAAAGGTGATGTCGCATGAGAACAATTGTGTTTTCAATACACACACTTTTTAATATTTATTTAAAAAATGTATTTATGAAAATTGGGAAAAAATAATTCCATGCACTAATTTTTAACTTATAAATACACATAAAAAAAATTAAGGAAGAAAATAAAATTTACTATGTAAAGAGATGTCTCGTTTAACTTTATTTTTTAGTATTTTATCAACAAGTAAATTATATTGTCAATTTTACGAAATACTATATTCAATTTTTTTTAAAAATACAATCATAAAACACACTAAAACAAAATATTTTATTAATTTACATCGTTCAAATTCAAAAAATATTTCATTTTTTAATGATTCAAGTAAAAATTTGGATTAGTTCTTGTCAATTCCTTTATTAAAGTGTGATATGGCTTTGTACTTTTACTCTAGAAAAATATCTTTTATTTCCCAAAAATGTTTAGGAGAGAGAGATGGCGTGGCAAGGAGAGAAACCCTAGCCACAACCTACCAAATGTAACATACTTTTACAAGAATTTAATATGTAATCATGAAAATATTCCTAATGTCCCTACCATATGCCACACTGATGATTTTGATGAGGGAAATATAGAAATCCTGACAAAACCTACTAAAAATCATGGCCTAAGAATGACCACCTAATAGAAATAGGTCTACAAATAAATCAATACATGATGGGTACCACTTTTCCCTTTAGAATTTATGGAAAATAAGTTTAAATCCTTTTGAATCCTCCATGGATCCAGATTTGGTAGTTGAGGGATTCATAGTGTTAATGGAGTTTATTGAGAGCTATCTTGAATTTGACCTTTTATGAAAACCTAACCCTCATCTAGATATGTGGTTTTATTATCACTTTGGCTAAAAGGTAGAAATCTTGTCAAAATATAGAAATATCCCACAATCTCTCAAATCCCTGCAACATTCAACAACCTCTTAGAACTCCACAAAACTTCCCTATCACCTTTTCTTCTTCATCGAGTCCTCATTCTTGCACTTTGTGGAACTATGGCCTTCATCTAGATGTGACAAAAAAACACCATCCATCAAGACATATATAGACACTTGAAAATTATCTACAAGGTTCTTTAGACCCCAAAAGTACTACCCTCTATTTTCATTCTTCTCTGGGCACCTTCAAACTCTTATTCTCTAACTTTGCAAATATTTGACCCCCATCTAGGGATATGCAAGAAGTTTGACTCCATCAAGATCCAACAAATTGTTAGGCTCCATCTGGATATGTGGAACTGGAGAACATTGACCATGCAAGAAATTTATTGGAAACTAAACTTTATCTTTGATGAGGCTCAATTAGAAATTATTGCAATAATCCCCCCTTCAATATTTTGGCTTTTGCAGAACTTGGACCTCCAATTAAAACATGTTGAAAAATACTTCCATCTAAACTTTGTCAAAAGTTCATGCATTTGTCCATAAATATATGATTAACTAATTTAAAATTCATTGGCCCCTTATGAAAACTCAATCAACATTGAGCCATACAGGTTGGGATGCTTCATCTACACTTTGCAGAGACTTTGACACCTTTAGGCATTGGAAAAAATTTCACATGCTACTAAACCTATGAATCTAGAAGCTCCTACTAAACTACACCCATCTTGGTCATTGAAATGGTTTACATGGAAATACCTACATGTAAGTAAGCTAGCAAAAGTATACACAAACTATACGTAGCCATTTTCTAACTCCATTATAACTTTACCCTCAAATAAGACATGTGAGATTTGAATTTAGAAGTGACCATGTCCTGATACTTAGAAAAATTTTGCAATGTCCAATTGTCACTCAAATCCCAACAAAATTATAACTTGTAGGAATTTGACCTCCATTTACCCACATTCAAATCACTTTAAATTCTTGCAAGATCTAGTAGACACCAAAAATTCTACAAAGACATCAACTTGGCTATGTTTAACACTATTTTCTCCAAAATTAAACTAGAGATACCCAATTGGCCCTTTTATAAGATAGGAACCTCATATGACCCTCAAACTTAGCCAATTTGTGGATCTTTTGAACTTGGGTAACTAACCAAGGTGAATGGAAATGAAATTCATAACCAAAAACATAACTTTGCACCATGACCCACACAATTTTCTCAAATCAGTTATAGTTGGTGAGAAGATACAAAGGGGACACAATTGACAACATTCTTTGTTAAGTGTTGGGCCTCAATCTTACAACATACAAAGTGCTAAAAGAGGATGAACATGAAAGAGGGATATTGAAATTTGAACCTCCAATAAAGGTTGAAACCTCATGGAAATGAAGAATGAAATGAAAGAAGGAAGGCATGTGAAACCCTAAAAGTTTGATAAGTTCAACATAGTCAATTTTAAATTTTTTCAACTTAAGTCTTTGACTAAAGAAAGAAAAAGAGGGATAATGCAAGCTCTAGAGGAATAACATCATTCAAGATGGCCTAGGTAAGATCTCACAAATTAGTTATTATTGATGGCCAATAAGGGGGCATGAAATTTCAAAATTTTAGTGACCTTTGTAGGATGATTTCCTAGAAATCATGGGATCCATATGAATTAATAGTCCATTATGCATTGGAGTCACAAGGTTGACATAAATGAACACAAATTTCCTCAAAACAACATAAAATAGAACATGTGCAAAATTCACTTGGAGGAAAACAACAAAAGACCTAGATCATGCACTCCCCTAATGAGCATGCAAAGTATGTAGAAGCACTTCTTGGAAAAAAAAACTACTAAACTAACATGTACATCCTTTTTTACAATTTTACCTCAAAATCAAGGTTTGAGTTGTATCCCATTAATTTTCATTGGAAGAACTTTTTCATCTATTCTAGAGAGATGAAAAGCACTAGCTTCCTTGTAGTTGGTAATGACATATGGACAAGTCCATATGACATCAAACATGGTACACCTTCTAGATTTGGATCTATCTACATCCTATTTTAGCAACATGTTCTCCTCTATGAAAACTCTATTAAAAAAAATCTTATAAAAAGTCCTCTTGACTTGTGATTGGTGAGTCTCAAGGGTATGCACGGCCTTATTTTTTATTTCCTCCAACTCCATTAGCTTAGCCAACCTCATTATCATTACACCATTTTCTAGCATCACTAGCTATTATGCTAATTAAATGGAAGACAACTCTAGTAATAATGGGAGCCTTGCTTCCATACCATAAACCAACATGAAAGGGGAGTTACCCATAACTCTCTTTAGAGTGATTCTATCACCCAAAAGAGTTATCTTGAGCTTACTGTGCCAATCTCTCTTGTTATCCTCAATGGTCTTGATTACCTTGTTGTGGTTTTTGTTGGTGGACTCAACTAAGCTATTACCCTAAGGATAATAATTTTATATTCTTCATGTATATACCATGCTTGACTACTCAGTCACTGATCTGGGTTCGAACAAAGGATTTGGGATTATTAGAGATGATAGTGGAGGGGACACCAAACTTGGTCATAATTCCATCTAGGAATTATAAAACTAAAGCATCACTAGCATCCTTTAGTACAACTACCTTTTTCCATTTGATGAAATAGTATATAGATATACAAAATCCATTTGTGACCAACACTAGGTGGTGGATTTATCATGCCAATGAAGTTGAACCCCCATTGTGCAAATGGTTGGTCTATTCGAATGGGATGAAGAGGGAAAGCAACTAATTTTTTTCAATAAAAGAAAGCACATTTTTTATAACTCTTCACCCATTTATAAGTGTCATTAAATAAGTTTTTCCAATAATAACCAACCCTCATTATATTAATAGTAGATCCTTGTAGAGAAATGGCTACCTGATGAACCATTATGAAATCCTTTCAATATTCTACTAACCTAATCTTCCTCAATGTATCTTAGAAACACTCTATCAAGGTATTTATAAATATTATGCCATCCACTAAGAAATATGGAATGGAATAATCCTAAAATGTATTATTTTATCCCTTTCCAAACCTAGGGGCTATCTACCTTCCTGTAGAAAAGTGGTCATGTCATGTATCAAGCTGCTATGAGCATCAATGTTAGTTGGTTAGTCATCCTAAAACACAAGGGAAACTTATATATGAGTTTCAAAGGTTGATACAAGCTTCTCACATAACCCCTTGCCCCTCACAAACTTGGTGATCTTGATCTTTATATCATATTGCATAACTTTTGTGATCTACCCATCTCCTTTATCATTGATATTCTTCCTTGAAAGGAACTCCTTGACACTAGCGTAATGAAACATATGTTGGATCCTATGGTTGGAAATCATATTATTGAAATTCTTCAAGGCCCTAACAATAGTAATATTTTTTTTTTCTACATAGTTGTATTTGAGATCATAGTCTTTAAGCCCTTATCTAAAAAATGCAATGGGTTGCTCCAAGTTGTCATTATTCAATTGTGCTAGGATAGTCAAAATGCTTGATTATCCTCCAAAGGTGCATAGGATGAATTACTTGTCATAATTTGGGTTGGAAAGCATGCATGCCTAGGAAATTTATTGCTTGATATCCTCAAAATTGGACTTCCCTTCATTTATTTAGTTAAACACCATATTATTTTTTAGCATAGAAGTGAGAGGCTTTACCATAGTAGAAATATTAGGAATGAAACATTTCAAGAACTTAATCCTTCACAAGTAGATTTACATGTATTTCTTGTGACTATGGATTGGAATAGACTAGATGGCCTCCACTCTTACTAGATCAATGGAAATACCCTCCTTATAAATAATGTGTCCAAGTAATTTTCCTTGGTCTTTGAAAAACACACATTTTTTTAGATTCAAGGATACACCATATTCTCTACACTTTTTAAATACTTGCTCAAGATGGTAAAAGTGATCACTTTCATGTTTTGAAAATATTGTGATATCATTTGGGTAGATCAACACAAACTCTGCTAGTACACCTTTGAAAGCCACGCCCATTTCCCTCTGAAATTTTTCACCAACATTACTCAACTCAAAGATAATTTTATAATATGCATATGTTCCCCACTTGTGGTGAATATGTTTTGTGTTGGTTTGATTTTTGGACTAGAATATGATTATCTATCTTGAGTACTTATCCAAGATGGAGAGCCTTTATAAGCCACCTACCTTCTACATGATCCACTCCATGGAAGGAAGGGGATAATGGTCCTTGAGAGAGGCCCTATTGAGGCATCAGAAATCTACACACAATAGGTTATCTCCCAATTCTTATTCCTTATAGGAACTAAAATTTCCACCCAAGAAGAATGATTAATGGGAAAAGTGATCTCGTATTCTATTAGTTTGGACAACTCTTTCCTCATCAAGGATTCAATTGTGGGGTTGGCATGGTTTTTATTTTGTCTAAGAGATTTTACTTTAGGGTCTAATTGAATGGTATGATGGTATAAACTAGGGTCAAAACCTTTTAGGTCCTCATAGGTCAATGCAACCATATCATCAAAATTTTGACAAATCCTAACGAATGTTTGGTGTTTAGACTTAAAGAATACCTTTCCCAGCTTCAATGATTTCCTTTCTGATATGTTCACTTTATTGTAGTCACCTTTTATCATAGCCATGCTCATATTCTTATTTCTTGATTGGTCCTTCAAGTTGAAAATGACCTCTAGAGTGATGAGATATTTTTAAAACTTGTTGTTCAATTGGATGATTTGATCTATGTATTGGTATTGCATCATAGGCTAATTTTTGATAGGGAACTCTACTTCATTTTTCATGAATTTGACTATTTATTTTTCATTTTCAAAGACCTGCCAATTTTTTTGGTTGTTTGAGACAACAAGTGTCAAAACAACCCTGATGTGATGCTTCCTCTTTTTTGCAACATGTGTTGATATGCCAAATTGACAACTAATTTTTGTAACCCTATCAACATGTTTGTTTTACCCTCTAGGTATGGTTTGAATGTTAAATGCTTCAAATATTTTAATTAAGTATAATTCCTTATTTTTGTAGGAATTCAAAAAATATTTTTTGTTATGGTTTGAGCTCTTATTTGATTAAAAACCAATTCACTATCACCAAAGAATTATAAGGATTAATCCCTCTCTTCTATGCAAGTTGAAGACCTTGGATTAAGACTTTATACTTAGCTACATTGTTGGTACAACTAAATTGAAACTTGCATAATATTTGATAGTTCTCACCACTTGAATATGCCAACATTACACCAACACAAGTACCATTTTTATTTATTTAGTTATAAAAAAAATTCATATACCACTTATGTCTTCTTTAGCCTTGATAAGGTTTAGGATATGAGGGTTCTCATATAATAGGTTCCTATCCCATTCTCCTCGACTTTATGGTATGGGTCAAAATTGTTGGGAAAATGTGTCTCAACCTTGTAATTACATAAGGTACAATTGATACAATAGTGTGGGAGGTACCCCCCCTGAGGGGTCCGGGGGAAACATCTCCTCGATGGAGTGTTCAAGGGAAAAATGTTCAACCAGGTCTTGGGGGTAGCACCCTCAAAAGATAAATTTAGCATATATTTTATTATTGTGAACCATCAATTGTATGGTGTGTTCTTTGTACTTCTCTTGCACTCTTAGGGTTTTTCACCTAAAAGGAGAGTGATAGAACCCTAAAATTGAGGTGGTTCACTCAAACTAAGATATGCAAGATGGAATTAAGATTAAATGCAACGATCTAAATGTTACTAATTGATTATGAATGCAAAACTAATGAAATATGAAATGTTTGAAAACACAGTGATGTTTGCAAAAGACCTAAAGAGATAAAAAAATGCAAATAGAATCAAACAAAAAGTTGTAATAAGGATGTGTACACTTGTGAGGCTGATGAAGACTAGAAATCACTATGAAAATCTAGAAAAGTTAACTTTTTGGCTAACTAGGACTCATTTGCTACCCTAGGCAAATCAGTCCCAGGTCAGGGTTTTCTACCAAGAAACTAATTTTTGCTCACTGGGTACTAGAATATGCATTTAACTCTAACAACCACCTTAAGTGGGACTCATTCACCATCCATGGAAAATTAGTCCTTTTTCAATTTTCTATAAATTCATATCTTAGACCTACACCTTGTCACCTGTACAACACTTTTTGACAAGAATCTGGATCAAGATCTCAAAAAATACGCACAAAATAGCCTAAAATTTATTGTCTAATGGGGTGTTTTCCTTGTCCAAACCCCTAATTGGGTAATCAAACCTTGAATGGATAAAATTTGCATAAAACTCTATCCTTAAGTGTGTTAAAGACTAGGAAAATTTGAAGTATGATAAAACCCTATTCTATTGTGCTAGAATAAGATGAACAAATATGATTTGAATGATGCAAGACTTCAACCCTAGAAATCAAATGGATGTAAATAACATGAAAATGAAATGCAAACATTAATATGAAGATAGAGAGAAAATGGAAGAAGGAATCACTTTGGAAACAAGTCTTTAGGTTTGATTTGATGGCTAGTTTCATCTCCTCAACCTAGATTTCTCCATGATTCACCATAGGAATCCATCATTAAATCTTTGAAATGTTGGATCTTGAATGAGAAGTGAGCTTGAAGACCTGAAAAAACCCTAGTTTGTTGCCCTAAAGCTTCAACTTTGCTGTAGAAAATGCAAATGAAACTTATTGTGGAATACTTCTACCACTTGACTTTTGATTTTTCTTTGTAAAAATTACTAAGAGATGTGAAAAATGACCTAAAATGTGTATTTATAGGCATTAGCACCTAATTTTCCAGTTATTTAGACCTAAGAGGCCGACATCCATTGAAATATTAAGTTGAATTGATTGAATTCCCACTCAAATTTGAATTCCCCCCCAAAAGGGACTCATTCGCCACCCTTGGTGAATGGGTCCCACCAAAGGGGACTCATTCTTCCAAGGTGGCGAATGGGTCCCACTAGTGGTTTTTGGAGGTGGTTTTTTGGGATATGCATGAATTAAGTGTTGTTTGTCAGGATTTAGCTGATTTATCAAGTGAAATGGACCTCTAGATAAAAAATAATGGGTCTTAGGGGCCTATAAATGTTGTTTTGAAGATTGAATAATGCAAGGGTACTCAAAAGTAGGTCCAAATTAAGCGTCACATTGTCTCTTTTCTCAAGAGTGTCCAATTTTCTATGCCACATATTGTAAATATAGATCATTCATCATTAGGTCTCGGATCTAATAGTTGATATTTTGTTGGATTGAATTACCCTAGAAGACAACCCTATTTTATGAGGGTGTTATATTATGGTTGTGTATTGTGATGTATTCAAATATTTTGATAGCAGTCATGTTGCCTTTATAGATTTGGTTGGTGATGGTCCTATTAGAAGCTTTCTCTACAAGTATATTGTAATCTTCATGATTTTTAAATAATATATTGGGCATATTTTGGAGTGTGAGGTTTTTCTCCCAAAAGGGTTCTCCCCATGCAAATCATTGTGTTGTGGTATGCATGATATTCATGTTTATTTCTGTTTAAGTTTTTTTAATTGTTGTAAAGATCTATAAAGTTTTGCATTATCCTCCTCTCAAGATTAGTGTAGGAATTTATTTTGCTACCTTAGCTTCCTTACAACTGGTATTAGAGCCTGATCACCTTTGGTTTCAGTTGTGGGTTGTTGGGTTTTTTGATCTAATCTAGATTTGAGTGGGAACTTGTGTAGAAGACACTTTGTTATATTACTTCAAGAATCCTCAAATGGAAATTTTATCAGGGAGAATATAGGTGGATAAATTTTCTAGAAATAATTTTGAAATGTGGAAATTGAAGATGGAGGATATGTTGATAGATCAAGATCTATGGGATGTTGTTGATGAGAAGGTTTCAAGGAATGTTGAACCTAATTTGGGTGCTCAATATGATCTTATGGGCTATAAAGTGAAGGGTCTAATTAGATTGTTCTTGGCATATATTTTTTTAATCAATTTACATGAAGATACATCTACAAAAAAAAACTATGGAAGAAACTTGGTGAGATGTATCGAGCCAAATCTTTAGTGAACAAGATTTTATTGAGGAAGAAATTGTATTCCCTGAGAATGGAAGAGGGTGGATGGATTACATACCACCTAGAAGCATTGAATATATTGGTGGTTAAA
>VDFB02047230.1:224819558-224838261 GCA_007258455.2 Sequoia sempervirens | reverse complement strand
CTAGTAGTTTAGAAACTACATTCAATTTTCTACAGATTCTATTCTTACATATTTTTGAAATAGTATAGATAACTTATTCAAATTTTTACGTCAAGTTGCCTAACTCTAATTTTTCTAAATTTTTTGCCACTTAAGGGCCCGCTTTTTCCATGATGATGCTGCACATACCCATGTCATGGATAAAATGTGATCATACCCTATTCTAATTTGGGCATGTTGGCTATCCTATATGTTATGAGATCTTGTTTTTTCTTATAGGAAGAGTGGCTTTCGTTAGGGGTTAGAACCCTAAGAGGTTACCAGGGTAACCTATCAAAAGTAGTTAATCTAGTGAAAACCTAATTTAATGTACACGGGGTTGGGTGATAATCATAATATAAATCAGATAATTTGAATGCCTCACCTAGTGCCTTAATGCTTGTATAGATTAAGGGTAGGTTGAGAAGGCCAGGAATGGCTTGGTCATCTACCTTGTCTTCCTAAAAGGTAATTCGACTCCACATGAGTTTGTTTAGGGGTAGGGAATCGGTAGATATTTGCATGGTAACTTAGGACGAGGGTTGGTAATCTAGGAAGATTCACCAGGGCAACCTAGAACAATTATGTGATGACACTCTTTCCTGAAGCATGTTTATAGTCTCTTGTGTAGAGTTAACTATTGTATCGTTGTTGTCTCTGGAAGCATATGTTGTGATTACTATGGTTTGATGTGGTCATGTTGTTATGTGATTATCAGCCATGTGATGATATGTTCTACTCTCTTGTATGTTTGATTGTCTTTGTGGACCTGACATTATCTCCTAGCATGGGGTAGTGGACTTTCGAGTACCACGTGGTTGGGAGGAACGTGCTCTATCCTCCATTGGGTTCCCATGTAGGTTATGCAGCTCGTGACAAGATTGTTTTTGACAGGTTCCTAGATTCACTTTGTTCATGGAGTTGGATGTTGAGCATGCTCATGAACAAGATTGACAGTTGTACATGATCATCATTCATATTGTATACTATCTTGATAGTTATATGAGGCTATATTGTATTATAATTTTGATGTTATGAGATTTATCATAATATCAGTTGATTTATTTTGAATGTAACTTGATTCTATCATGATTTGTAATTGTATCATTCATTTGGAATATATTTTATCTTTGTGTTTTATGTTTATTGTGTTGTGTTGTAATGTTCTTATTTGTATTTGTATAAGTAACGTTGTCATGGAACCCTGAGAATGTTTGTGTTTATGTACTTATGTTCTTAAGTTGTAATTGAATGGTTTAAAAACAAAATTCAGTTATTTTGTTTTTTTTATGTGTTGTTCTCTGGGTTCCTTGGTAGGGCATCACAATTTAAACATTGAGAACATACAATTTTTCCAAGATTCTCAAAAGAACATTGTTCCAGAGCACCTCATCTAGAACGGTGATGTTTAGATAAGCTCCAAATTATCCTTTAAGCGATTTCTATTCTCTACCTTTTTTCTTACATTTATTTCTAAAGGGCCAATTTTTTTTTTTTATAATGTATTAAGTAGATATTTCAAAATTCTATGATTTTATATTACTTTTCCATGTTTAACTAAATTTCTCCTTTTGTTGCTTTTGTGGGATGTGTTACTACGTCCTCAACCTCATCTTTAATTCCTAACTTTGGGTCCTATGAAGGACCAAAATAAGGGACTATAACCCTATAGACTGAATGGAGAGGGGATTTTCCATAAAAATTTAAACATTAAGAACATACAATTTTTCCAAATTTTTTTAGAACACTATTCCAAAGCACCTCATCTTTAAAAATGATGTTTAGATGAGCTCCAAATTCTCCTTGAAACGATTTTGGTTCTCTTCCTTTTTCTTACATTTATTTCTGAAGGACCAAGAATGGATTTTATAATGTATTAAGTAGAGATTTTAGAATTCTATGATTATATATTGCTTTGCCATGTTTAACTGAGTTGCTCCTTTTGTTGCTTCTATGGGATGTGTGACTAATTCCTCGGCCTCATCTTTAATTCCTAACTTTGGGTCCTATGAAGGACCGAAATAAGGACTATAACCCTATAGACTAAATGGAGAGTGGGGATTCATTGGCATAATTACAAAGGGTAAAAGAAGTACTTGTGAATAATTCTTTCTTTGTTGCCTAAATTATGATCTGAGGATCACTTTGTATGAAAAAATTTCGTGTGGTTGAGATGGAGGTCCAAATTTATGGTTGCGACACTTTTTAATGAGTAGCCCCATTAGATGTTTTGTAGAACATTATTTACTAAGTAGCCCCATAAATTATGATTATAATTTTACAAGAGTGTTTGCTTTGGAATTGCTCATATTGCCTTTTGGGGCAACATCAAAGTTGATCTTGGTCATTTCTTATCTGGGGTTCCACCAAGTAGGAGTTTTACAGTGCTTACAAGGCTTACATTTTTGGCAAAAGGAGAGTGGTTAGAGACTATAACTTGAGATTTTTGATAGCAATTGTTGATGGGATCTTCTTCCCTGTTCTTATCTTAGCATTCCCAACCTCATAAATGGAAACTTCAACTTTTGTAAGCAACATTTCCATCTCTTTTCTCACCTTTAAATATCCTTTCATTCCTCTTCTTCCATAAATTCCACTTGATCAGCGATGTATGCTTGCTATCTGAACTATACAGCCTGTAAATAGTTTTTTTCGCATATCTATTTAAAATGAAGACTAGGAAACAATATGAAGGAAATAATATCTACAAAAAGATGAGAAATATATGGATTTTATATAAGAAAGAACTATATATTTTAATAGCATTGAAGCTAAGTAAATTGTGTGTGTGTGTGTATGGTTGACAATTTAAATTTCATTTGTATTTTTTAAAAAGAATAAGAATATTAGATGGAAGTTTCTTCAATATAATAGATTCATTTTTCATATGATATGCATTTATAATTTCTAACATTAATTGTTAAAAGAAACATGAGATGATCATCTTTTCAAAGTTTCTAAGCTTAAGACTTTAAATTTATCTGATTGTCATAAAAACTATGGAACCATATACTTGTAAGATACTTTAGAAATGAATACTTGCTAAAATATAGAACATTCTACAATGTTCTATATAAATTACAATCAATGTAACCATTGCACCTCCTCTCGGTGCAAGTGCTAGTAATACTATTATTTGAATTAATAATAGATTAAATAAAAAAAATGAAATATTCTTTATAAAATATTTATTTATTTTTTTAGACTGCAAGAATCGGGTAGCACAACCCCATTTAAACTGCAGTGCACCTAGTAAACTTTTTTAATGTGACCGGCGGCACTAGTGCTATATGCCCTCTGGTACCACAGGGGTGGGGGAGACTAGACCTCGTGACCAACCTCCTGCAACAGGAAAGATTTAGCCAACCGAGCTAGGGCCCCAACCCCATAAAATAATATTAATAAAAGAATATTATTTCTATTAATTTAGATTTAGATATTAAAAAATAGAGAATATTAATTTGTTTGATTAATGATAAATAGATTTTGAAGGGTTCCTAAAACCCTATACAAAAAGGAACAATGGCAGTAGAGATAAAACAATGGACTGCCTACCCAAGAAACCAAAAACAAGTTGATTACAAAGAAATCAATAACCCATCAACAAAAACCAACAGTATAAAACAAAGACAAAAAAGTAAAAAAAATGGCCATTAGATAAGTTCTTTGAGCGTGCTCGCTGCTTCCAGGTCCTTTGATGCTAGCCTATCATGCATTTTCATGATGTCATCCACATCCTGCCTAGGGACCATTTTGTATTTCTTTGTTTTACTCTGAGTACACACACTCAAGCCAACACCCAAATCCATGGTCTACATGTCCTTTTCAGCACTCTCCCCCTCTCCTTAGTCATCTAATCACCAAAAATACTTTTTCTCGTCCATTCTTTTGCCTTCTCATTGAGGAAAACCAGACCTTTAGCCAAGGCTTCCAACTTTTCCTTGTTAAGATTAATGAGTGTTTCTAATTCCTTGTACATCTACCTATTTAATTCTTTTCCAACAATGCCAGCCTCAGGCCATAGTCCTTTTTTAGGTTAGTCAACTCATCCACCACATATCCAATACTAGAATTCATTGATTTAACCAAACCAAAGATGGAGTACTTTTCCTTGAAACTACGAAGCATGGAAATATTGCACCAGATGATAGTGTCATGTTTTTTGTGGAGATCTTGCACCTCATGAACCAACCACATCAGTAGATTAAAGGAATTTGGCCCCTTCTTTCATCATACTCGATGATTGTGAAAAGTCCATGGCCCCCCAAAACAAACCTCTACCCTGATGGGAACCAGTAGGAGGATCCTCATCCTAACAGACATTAGGAATAAACTTGAAATTACCCCTATCCAAGGAAGCTGACTCATGAGTAGAATCATCCACATTAACAAAACTATCCACCTTACCCACCACCATCATGAACTAGGTTCAACTTTCCCAAATTTTCCACCACACTATCCAAAATATCTTCAACCACCTCTGAAAGCTTATCCCACATATCCTTAGAACCCAAACCCTGACTCTTGGCCTCCTTACCACTGCAAAGCCCCTCCTCTGCAACCTCTTCACAAACCTCCTTCAATTTGCGCTTAACTCGCGAGAGGGAAGGTTTGGCCTTAGAAGTAGAGGGTTTCTTCCCACCAAATGAGGGTGTATAGTCAAGGTCAGTATTGTACCCATTAGACCACGCCTCTGAATTCTCTTCAATTCTAGTCCTCTCACTCTCAAGAACCTCCTCAACCTGACATTTCCCACTCCCTTTCCTCTTCTTATTCAAAACAGGGGAATGGGGAGCATCAACAATATAGTTGGCTTTAATAAACTCAACTATAAGCAACATCAAGCCCTCATGTAGAAAAGGGTTTCTAGGGTTCTTCTTGAAATTTGAAATTCCTTCCTCTAAAGAAAGAAATAGGTAAAATGGGAAGGAAATGAGCTTATCGTGCCGAAAATGATTCAACAGAACAAAGTGATGGCCATATAGTGTCATGTATCTGTCATCCAAGGTGAAGTACCTCATTACCGCCATCACCACATCCTGCTAGATAGGTTTAATTTTAGTCCTATCATATCTGCCACTATCCAATCTAACCATTTTAGTCCCAAAGAAAATTTTGTTTGGCTAACTATGAGAGGTTCTTATCTTTGTAGAACTTCCTTCTAACAATAACATCCCAGTCACTTCCGCAATGAAGTCTTCATTAATTGTGGTATCCCGTCCAAACATACTGAGAACTTGACCATGCCAAGCATCAACAAAGTCTTTAGAGATGCTAGACTTAAAGCCATGCAACCTTTCCATAAAAGGGGTCACCCCTCCCTTCTGCAAGATAGCCCAAACATTGGCATTAGACTTGAGGTCGTCAAAAGAAAGCGGTTTCATTTTACACCTATCCCCAAAGAGAATAATATAAGAAATTTATATTATAATATTAATTAACATTATATTTCTCTAACAACAATTTTAAGTTTTTTTTAATATAATAATGTAGATATAGAGTTAGATTAATATTATTATAATGTTATAGATAAATTTAAATGTAACTTCTAAATTCCTAATTAATAATAGATTTAATAAATGTTTAATTAAATATTGATATTAATATTATAGATAGATATATGTTTCTATAAATTTAATTGTGAAAATAAAAAAGTAATACTCTTAAAACTAAAAAGTATATTTTATTAATGATTTAGAAAAATATGTAACATCTTTCTAAAAAATTAAAATCGAAAATAAAAAAAAAAAAACTACTAAAAAATTATCTTATTAATATTAATATTTAAATTATAAAAATTTAGATGTATATTTAGATCAATATTATTATAAAATTTAAATTAGAAAAATCTATAGATATGCATTTCTATAAAAAAAGATTGAAAATGAAAAAACAAGTCTTACAACTAAAAAATATATTTTATTATTGATTTAGAAAAATCCATAGAAATTTTTCTAAAAAATTAAAATCAAAAATAAAAAAATAAAAAACTGAAAACAAAAAATCAATATCTTATTATCTGTTTGGAACAAATGAATTTACATATTTCTAAAAAAATTGAAATTAAAAAAATCAGAAATCATAAACCTTAAAATAAAATAGAGATAATAAAAATTTAATAAGATTTCTATAATACTTTTTTTTTATATATGAGATTAAGGTTTATATTAATTAAAATAAAAATTACAAACGTCTGCTAATGCAAGAAACTAACCAGGCCATATTTACCAAACTAACAACTGCAACACTGGACATGAAAAACCACCCAAAAAACTTAAGCTAAACAAAAAGGGATCCCATTCCTTCGTCCCAAAGTAACCCTAACTACTACTAACTACCATAAGCCCACCATCCATACACCACTACCAACGATACACAGAAAAGCAAATGAACCTTCCTTGCAAATTTAAAAAACTAGGCTACACTAGTAGCCACACTACCATAGCCGAGCTATACCAAGACATAGACAGAGCAAAAAACAAACCCTAAACAAACCCATACTCATAGAAAACCATTGGCCTTTGCAAAAGCCTCAAAGTCCACAACTAATCGATGTCCTTCATAGCCATGAGCCCGAAGAATTTTTTCAAATACTCCACAGCCACCGCGACAATCATTTTATGTTGCATAAGATTCGGGCCCCTTAAATCTAACATGAAATGGAAAACCTTCACCACTTCATCTGTAGACTACAACAGCTCCAAATCTCCAGGGCGGGGGATTCCCTTCCCCACAATAGCATCCTTCAACACCTTGTCGACACCTCACAACAATTCCTTTATGAAAACCTTTTCCAATAGCACCCTGGCTTCCACCTTCGACACATGGTTGTCGAGAAGAGACGCCAAAAACCTGGAGGTGACATAGGTATTATCCCTCCCAAATTCACTTTTGGCCAAATGCCCATCTCCCAGCACCATTTTAACTGCCATGACCAACAAATAATCGTTGTTAAGCATAATCCTCTTGAGGTGTTGGTCTGTAATCACCCTAAAGGTTGGTTGACATGTCTTGGCCCCTAGAGAAATTAGCGTATTAGCATTGAACCAAGCCAAACCCTCGGCCATCAATTCAATTATGAAGCACGAGCGACCAACCATCATAGCACCCAACTGCTCACCCAACTCACCATACACTACCAGAAACACAAACAAACAACACCAAGCCAAAAGTAATGAAAGCAGTGACCATTATAACCTCCTTCAATTCATTTAAACCAGAGAAGATGCTAGATTGTCATCATAAAACAAACCTCAATTCGGAAAGAAATAAATGTCATGATGCCACAAACCAAAAAACTGTCCTCGTCCTTGAATACCAACCAAATTATACTATGGGCTATCACATCAACACAAGAACTCGTACTCATAATATGCCGCCCAAACAACATGCCATATCTAGTATTAAGTGTCTGATATGGGCGCCACCTTGTCATCCAACCAACATGAGCTCTACCTACATGTATTTCCAAGGTGGCGACTAAGACCACCACCCCAAAGCATGAGTGCTCTGCTGCCAAGCCCCACAAACGGCCAAACCCATCCACTTCAACTGCCATGTGCCCTTCGCCACACATGGAGGGCCACCTACCCTTCCTCCCACTCTATAATACTTATTATTATATATATTTAATATTTTTCACCCTCATTGTTCCAATAATTATTATATATATTTAATAATGTAACTATTTTTACCATAATATTATAATATTTAGATATTATATATTTGATATTTATATATACTATACATTATTAAATATAAATATAATTTAACTTCTTACATATATTACTAATTAAATATATTCTAAGTTTAATATTTATCTATATTTATTTTTAAATATAGATTATTATGCCATAACCCTACAATGGCAGCACAATGCTTATAGGAGGCTAGCACAATCCGTGAAAGAAAAACAAAAAGCAAAAAATATTTAACAATATTTATTTATTTAAAAAAGTAAAAATACAACACAATAATTATTTAAAAAAATCCACCATCACATATTAGAAATATTTATTTAAAAAATGATATATCTTGACGTATATTATATAGATTAATGTTTAAGATATATATACTAGTATAACTATTTAATCATCTCGATGTGCAATAAGGAGAGTTGTCATACAGTATTTGTTACAAATTAATTAAAATAGATGGCATTAATGGCTTAGTCTGTATGAATAAAATTATTTAAATATTTATTTAAAAAATGATATATCTCAGCGTATATTATATAGATTAATATTTAAGATATATATACTAGTATAAGTATATAATCATCTTGATGTACAGTGACAAAAAGGAGAGTTGCCATACAATATTTGTTACAAATTAATTAAAATAGATGACATTAATGGCTTAGTCCATATGAATAAAATCGCTTAAGATAAATGTGATCCCTTAAAAGTAGAAATATAACGATAGTATAAAGTCTTCTTTTTAAACAAGAATTTTGGGGAACTTAAATTATCATCCCCTCGTTACCTTCATAAGAGTAGTGGTCTTTAAAAAAAAAAAAACTTAAGTCATATATATATAAAGAAAAGACAAAAAAAGAAGAAGATATAGGTATGTTAAAATATAAAGATAAAAGATAGACTAAATAAAACTGCATGTTTTTGTAATAGACTAAATTAGGAATTAATTTAGTCTTTTTGTTGTTAGCTTTGTTTTAAAACCATTTTATTCACAACACTTTTTGCTTTTTTTTCCTCATTGGCCTCTATAAAACAGAGGTGTATGTAATCTTTTGTTATGAAGAAAAATAAAGTTTGCTCTGTTGTAGTTCTCTGTATTTTATTTTTCCTGTCTCTGCCCTTCCATCACTTCACCGAGGCATTCTTAAATTAAGGTCTATCTTTCAAATTGAGGTCTCTAGACTTCTGTAAAATTTTCAATCAGTCATTAAGGCTAGAAGGAAACATTCTATTGTTCTAAGCATTATGGTTTGGGATTTTATTATTTTTGGGTATGTTTAAAGAGATTTATTCATGTACTTTGTAAACTATTTTTGTAGTGCCCCTCAGTTTTCTTTTGTTTTTGGATAGTGACTTGGATTTTATTTGGATAGTATGATACTTTTTTGTTGATACTTGGATATTATGGCACTTTGATGCACAGTTATGATGACACATTTATATCTGATGTTTTATGCTTATACGATGCTTAGTAGATCATTTTAATTGTTTATGTGAGTTATCATTGATATGAGTATTATGTGTTTATTGGATTTATGTCTCTCATGATTTGCTATATGTTTATTGTGTGTTGATGTAGTGGTGAAGGGGAACAGGGTTGCATCACTCACTTTTGAGTTCCCTGTGACACTGTGATTTTCCCTTCACGGTGTGATTGAGTGATTTCCTATGTACATGTTCAATCATGTGGTTTGTTGCAACTTGTGAGTACTAGGCATCGACTCCACTTGAATGGCTAGGTTTGTGTGTGCCTTAATCCCAATGGAGGTTGTTGATTCGAAGATAGCATTGGTTTCCCCACGTTGAGCCATCATCCTTGATGAGGATGAGTGTCTGTTTACCGTTCCCTATTGTGTGATCAGTCTGAGTCGTCTTGTCAATGTTGATGTCGTTCTGCTTTTTGTTTTGCTCTATGGTCAGGTATTGTGTGACTGTATGCTCATTGAGTAATGTACATGATTGTGCCTTTGTTTGATTATTCTGTTAAAATAGAGATTATCAGATTTAAAAAGCTTTAGAATAATTAAATAAAAGTTTATATATAATTGAAATATCAATTAAATAAATTATTATTAAAGTATTTATTTGATTTTAATAAATTGGAATTTATGGTTTAGAATGAAATATTTAAATAAATACATTAAATTGATGGGATTGTGCAAGCAAATTATATGAGAGATTAAATTAATAAACTAAATATTTTAAATAATTAATTTAAGTGTGTGTAATTACAAGTTATGGTTAAAAATTAAAAAAAAAAATAATACATGGAGGAAGTTGAGGATAGTGGGGGAGTTAATATAAAATAAAATAATTAATTCTATGAAGTGGATACTGTTACGGATGGGGAAATGTAGTAAATAAATTAGTTAGAGTTAACTGATAGAGGGGTTTTTTTGGTTATTTCTAGAAATGAATCTTAGAGCTTTTTATGGGTAGGATTTTTCTTGTTCTTGGTGTTTTCGGGTGTTTTTTGAAAGTTTGAACCTGGATCTTGGGGATGCTTTTAGTTTATTCTATGTTGGAGGCTTCCCTCTGGAGTTGAGGTTCTGCAAAAAAAATTGAAATTTTTGGAAGGAAGTTGAAGCTGCATCTAGAATTCAATCCCGACAACACCTCAGCTCAGTGATTCAAAGTTGTTCCAAGTTCCATGATTTCTTCCCAATTCTATTGTTGATTAGAAAGCAATTCTTGCAAGATTATACTGCCTGAAACCATTAATAATTTGTTAAATTTTAGAGTACTCTGTATTTTTCTGCTAATATAATTGTAATACTTTTAAGTATCTCAACTACATCATTGATAAATTTTACTCATGAAAATTTCTGCCTCCTTGCTCAAGCCATAGATGTACTCCTTCCAGATGCTCTGTAGATTCCTTCTTACTTTGGATTAGACCTTATACACTTTTATCACCTTTTTCCTGTTACCGTTTTGGGCCGGGTTTCAAATGCATATTGTGTTGCCTGATAAACTATATAAATAGAGAGATCTATGGATCAAGGTAATATTTAAAGGCTATATTTTAAAGGCACGCACCCTCTTCCATTCGTCATTCCTTAAAATACAAAGAAAATTGGCATTGTATGTTGAATCTTGCATCGAAATTAATCATAAATTCTTTGAGACTTGACCACCTCTCAACTTATCAGCTAGTAGGCGCAGAAATTATCAAACTGTTTTAGATTCGCCCTTGTATTGTTCCTTGACAACTTTCAGATTATAAAGTGAATAATCTGTAGATTCTATTTTTATTGTTCTAGATTCGCCCTTATATTGTTACAATTCATGAGTTGGAACTGACAGTATAAGTCTATTTTATGATTTGCTTGGTATGACTCTGCTCAACAATAGTCATCTCAGTTTAAACTGTTCTTTGCATTGTATGATTTGTAAAAGATATATATTAATTAATGTTGAATTTGTATATGTAATGGCTACAGCTTTCATTGCAGTCGCGGGTCTACCACCTGTTTAAGAATTTGATCTTATGCATGTTTTTTGGGCATCGATATATGTGTGTGTGCAACCATTCTTTTGAAGGTTAATTACTGTATTTTAAATTGAATGATCTACAACAACATTCTGTGAATTTTGATTTAAACAAATATATATGTGTATATATGTGCTAACATGTATGTAATGTGTACTTTGTAAAAGAGGTTTGTTACCTTTATATATAATTGTATTTAACTTAACAAAACAAGGAGAACATTAAGTATGCAGATTGATATAATTGTTAATAAATAAACAAAAGTTAGTGTTTGTAGAAAGAGATTACCTTTAACTTAGATGAATATTTAATTAACATGAAGTGATTACTTTGAAAACCCATTCTTGATCTCATGTTTTATTATTGTTGAAATTGTTCGCTTGAAGTAAGTAAATAAAAATGGATTTGGGAATGAATGTGGGTTAGAGTATAAATGTTTAAGTCACTGTGTGAAGTTAATAGTGGAAGTCTTCTAGAGGTTCGGGAAATAGTGTTAAAGGTTGATGTATATGTTGAACCTTGAAATTGGTTGGTGTGATAATTTCCAAGTGTTATAGAAAGAGAATTAGCCATGCATTGTTTACTGACCTCTATGATTAACTTTTGTGCGGGATGGGTCATACCTCGCCTTATGAGTACATTATTTTGTGTGTTGGTGATTCGTGCAACTTGGCTTTACTTTATTAGGTCTGTTGAGTTTTCTAGTTGTAGAAGGGGGAGTGGCTCTCAATGGGGGCTGGCACACAAAGTGGCGTCTAGGACAACCCATGTGGGAGTTTCCTAAACAAATGATAACCTAATTAATTAACTAGGGAGTTGGGTAGAATTTCACTTTAACTAAGATAATTAGATGTCTCAACCATGCCTTTAGCGCTCATTCAGGCTAAGGATGGGTTGAGAAGGCTTGGTTGGCAAGACCAATTTCCTTGTCTTCATGAAAGGATAATTAGTCTTGCATGTATCACCCTATGGGGCCGATGTCAAATGTGAGACTATCAAGACAACCATAGATGGGGGTCAGCATCAAGAGAAAGAATGTCAAGACAACCCATGCTAGGACCATATGATGACACTCTCCCCTGCTACCACCTTGCATCCACTTGACTTGTATTTCCATTTTATGTTTGTGAGTGCCTCTAGAAGCAATGTTACCATTGTGTTATGTTATGTTGTCCTTTGCATGTTGGAATCTCTTATAGTCTTGTTATGTCAGTTAATTGTCACCTTGTTGTTATTGTCATGGTGGGATCCTTTGCTATCTCCTAGCATGGGGGTGGACCTTAGGGTTCCACATGGTCGGGTGGAATGTGCCTTGTACTCCATTGGGTTCCCTCTCCTTGTTCGTGCTTGTGGTTACTTCTCCTAGATTGAAGACTTATGCATTTGTACCACTTAATGTGGATTGTTACTCATGTACTTGTATTGAACCATAAATCTGAGGTATCATGTATCATACTTTGATGTATTCTCCTCACATGTATACGAGGAGACATTGTTGTTCTGATGAATCAATGTAATGATGTAAACTAATGTTGAACTCGCTTATGTAATGGACTATGTAAAAGATGTTATTGTATATGTAATTAATGGATTGATTCAATTGATCTCTATTGAATACATGTTATGGTTGTATCATATTGATTGTTCAATTAAATGAGACGGTTAAATATAATTTTATATTGTAGATGGAGTTTAATTAAATGTAATGATTTTTCATTCTTTCCAGTTAGTTAATGGGAATCAAGTAGGATAGTCGCGAACCTTAGAGGACTTAGGTTAGTAATTTAGTTAATGTTTCATTCATAATCGTGTGAGTATTGCACTTTCAAAAAAAATTGTTTTTTTTTAGGTGATAGTGTATTGTCCTCTAGGGTTTCGTGGCGGGGTGTTACAGTTTTTTTCCTTTTGCAATGTTAATCTTTCATGCTACGCACCAACAACCCATATTTCTTCAACAAACATTGCAGATTTTGGCATTCTTCAATCAAGGTCTATATTTCAAATTGAGGTCTCAGGACTTCTGTAAATTATTCAATTAGTATTTAAGACTAGAAGGAAATGTTACATTGTTCTAAGCATTATGGTTTGGGATTTTATTATTTTTGGGTCTATTTAAATAGCTTTAGTCATGTACTTTGTAAGCTATTTTTTCCTTTTACCTTTTTGATAAGGATGAGTTTCATTGTCTTATAGTATGTTAATGTACAGTTATTGGCTCATAATTCGATATGTTATTTTACCTGGATTCATAGGTGGTTTCAAGGTTAAACTAATTTTCTTTAGTTTATTATCATATTGCTCATAAACCCAAACCCAAATGCTTTTACTTGATTTTAGAGGTGGGTTTGACTAATTTTTGGCAGCTTAGTCATGTTTAGCTAAATTTAGATATTTTCCCTTTTTTCTATTATGTGGGCTTCTATTAGCAGGTATGCAGTGAAATAGACATTGAGGATTTTTCTTCACTGGGAGTTTCTTCAATCAAAGTCTTCATTTCAAATTGGGTATCTAGACTTCTGTAGTTTCTTCAATCAGCACAATGCTTATGCTTCAATTAAACCAGTGATTAATACAACATGCATAGAAAATTCAAACAAAAGCTACAATCTAATTTAACAAATATTAAAATATAAAAGATTAGACAAGCCCTATTTTCTTTTAGTTTTCATTTCAATTTGTTGCATTAGATTGCAATTTAGAATAGAAGTTCTATACACAAAACTCTGTATAAACAATGGATTTGGTTTGTATAACATTTTAAAAGCTACAATCTGATGTAACAAATATTAAAATAGAAAAGCAAAAAAAACCCCTATTTTATTTTAGTTTTTTGTATAAACAATGGATTTAGTTTGTATAACATTACAAAAGCTACAATTTGATTTAACAAATATTAAAATAGAAAAGCATTGGCAAACCAAACCACGACTACATTGAATCTTTGAATCAAATGGAAAAACAAGACATAACACATTTTCCTATTTTCAATTTTCTCTTTGAAATCAAACGCTCGACATGCATTACAACTTGTTCCACTAGCACACCTTGATCCTTGAAATACACAAAATAAATCTCCCTTCAAAAGATTATTTTAGATATTTAATCTCATTTAAATAATAATGTTCCTTTAAGAAAACTAAGAATGAGAAAACACATGAAAGCAAAGAAGAAAAACAAATGGATTTCCTACCTGTCAAGAGTACATCCCTTGATATCTGAAACCTTACGAATTGCCTTCTGCCAATCCTCAAGTATAAGGCTCTCAACTTTTCCAGTGTGCTTCTGAAATGCTCGAGGATAAGCACCCTCTTTGTTTTCCATTTGAAGCCTCGATCTTCGATTTCTATAGTACACAGAAATAAAAGAAGCCTTTGTACTTAAGATGAGTTGGAGATCCTTCAAGCAGTCCTCAAACTCTACAAACTTAGGCAAAAATATGATGACATAGAGAGATGTTGAGTGAATAGTTGTTTCTTTTGATTGAGATCTGCTATGCCCAACTAGAATTGAATTATCATCATTAAAAACCTTAAATCCTTTTCTTTTGAGATCATGAAAAATTAGGTTTCCTATACTTTCCTTCACATCTGTTGCCATGTGACTAAGAAATACGTCATATTGCATAGAGGATTGCTCGTTACGTCAAGAGGCGTAACCCTACAATGGCAACATGATGCTTATAGGAGGCTAGCACATTCCATGAAAGAAAAACATAAAGCAATCGACATTTAACAATATCTATTTATTTTAAAAAATAAAAAAAGCAACACAATAATTATTTAAAAAAATTCATGGCTCTAGTTTTATCATATCAAAAACAAAAGAAAACAAAAAAACAAAAATATTTAATAATATATATATTTATTTTTAAAAAATAAAAAAGTTGCTTGAACAAGCCCAGAAACAATAAAACCCTAAACCATAATACTCAAGAACAATGCAACATTTCCTATAGTCTTGGCCTCGCTAGCCGTGGGTCAAGGTTCTCGGTTTTGGCCGATTGGTTTGTGGAAATGAAAGTGGCGTCGGTGGTGGACAGGGCAGTGGCAGCCCTGTTCCCTCAATTTCTAAAACGACCAAGGCTCCTGGAGCGAATTTGCTTGGTGGTGGGCTGGCTAAGGGTGCTGGTGCTGCTGCCAAAGCCAGGACGAATGTTAGATCAAAGTTGGGGCTTTCTGGTGGTTTTATTCCGGTCCGGAATTCTATCTCAGTGAAGCTTAAAGATGAAACTGTCAACGAAATTGAGGAGACTGCTGCTGACCTCTCTGCTCTCGGAGTGATTTGTCGTTTTAAAGGTTTTTGGCCCAGCCTCCCTCTTTTGCACTCTTGGATTACTTCTGAATGGGAGCCTTTTATTTCGGGTAAAGTTCAAATTTTTCCTATGGCTAAAGGTTTTTTTGTGGCAAAATTTGATAATGCTCTGGACAGAAATGTTATTCTGAGTGACAAATTTTTTAGTTGGGAAGACAAATTTTTGCTGATGGTGAAACCTTGGCATTCTGACTTCAACCCTGTTTCTGAAACATTTAACAAATTCCCAATTTGGGTTCGTTTACCTAATCTCCCCCTTCATCTCTGGAATGTCTCTCTTTTGGAGGAAGTGGGTGATGCTCTTGGAGATTTTCTGATGATGGATGAAGATTCTACTGACGTTCTTCATTCCACCTTTGCTCGAATATTGGTCGATTTAGATGTTTCAAAAGGGTTACCTGCGGAGATCTTACTAAATTCTTCTAAAGGCTCTTGGATCCAATCTTTGGATTATGAAGGAATTCCTTTCCGGTGTAGGAGATGCTTCAAAACCGGACACGCTGCTGCACATTGTGGTTTTGAAAAAAATACTAAGACATCTACTTGGTGGAAAGGGGCTTCTCAACAACATTATACTGTTGAGAAGATTGCTGATCAAAATAAGAGTTTTTCTGAGGTGGTTGCTTCGGTACCACCGGACCTTGGAACCCCCCCTCCAGTCGTCTCTTCTGGTGAGGTTGGTAAGACAACCCCTATTGCGCCTTTGGCTGCCCCTCCGGATGATAGTGCCTTGGCTGGTCATCCCGGCAGCTTCTCTGATAAGTCTCAATCTTTACTAAGTTGTCATGAGGACAATCCTAAGTGTTTGGTTGCTGGCTTTTCTCCTCATGATAATATTAATATGGGGTGGCTTAGTATGGCTTCGCAGGTGGAAGAAGGATGGATTACTGTCAAGGGTAAAAAAGATAAATCTTTACGGCCTTCTTTCGATATGACTCTTCGCTCCCACAAGAAAAGTGCTAATTGTAATTCTTGATGGTTCTTGTTTGGGTGCTGGTCTTTTGTTGGCTGCAGGCTGTCCTTTCTGCAGCCTGGCTTTTCTTGTTGTAAAGGGTTACAGATCCCTTCAAAATCTGTTTTTTTCCTATTATCAAAACAAATATTAAAATAGAAAAGCATTGGCAACCCAAACCACGACTACATTGAATCTTTGAATCAAATGGAAAAACAAGACAACACATTTTCTTATTTTCAATTTTCTTTTTGAAATCAACCACTCGAGATGCATTACAACTTGTTCCACTAGCGCACCTTGATCCTTGAAATACACACAATAACTCTCCCTTCAAAATATTATTTTAGATTTTTAATCTCATTTAAATAATAATGTTCCTTTAAGAAACTAAGAATGAGAAAACACATGAAAGCAAACAAGAAAAACAAATGGATTTTCTACCTATCAAGAGTACATCCCTTGATATTTGAAACCTTACGAATTGCCTTCTCCCATCCTCAAGTATAAGGCTCTCAACTTTTCCAGTGTGCTTCTGAAATGCTCAAGCATAAGCACCCTCTTTGTTTTCCATTCGAAGCTTCGATCTTCGAGTTCCATAGTACACAAAAATAAAAGAAGCCTTTGTACTTAGGATGAGTTGGAGATCCTTCAAGCAGTCCTCAGACTCTACAAACTTAGGAAAAAATATGATGACATAGAGAGATGTTGAGTGAATAGTTGGTTCTTTTGATAGAGATCTGCTATGCCCAACTAGAATTGAATTATCATCATTAAAAACCTTAAATCCTTTGTTTTTTAGATCATGAAAAATTAGGCTGCCTATACTTTCCTTCACATCTGCTGCCATGTGACTAAGAAATACGTCATATTGCATAGAGGATTGCTCATTACGTCGAGAGGCGTAACCCTACAATGGCAAGCATGATGCTTATAGGAGGCTAGCACATTCTGTGAAAGAAAAAACAAAAAGCAATAGACATTTAACAATATCTATTTATTTTAAAAAATAAAAAAAAGCAACACAATAATTATTTAAAAAAATTCATGGCCCTAGTTTTATCATATCAAAAACAAAAGAAAACAAAAGAGCAAAAAGATTTAATAATATATATTTATTTTTAAAAAATAAAAAAGTTGCTTGAACAGACCCAAAAACAATAAAACCCCAAACCATAATACTCAAGAACAATGCAACATTTTCCTTATAGTCTTAATTATTGATTGAAAAATTTACAAAAGTCTAGAGACCTCAATTTGAAATACATAAATAAAATAATTCTTAATTTAGTTTATTACAAAATCATGCGGTTTTATTTAGTCTATTACAAAAACATGCAGTTTTACACCTTGGAAAAGAACACCACTATTTTTTTTAATGCACCGAGATCAACTCAAATTACTATATTTATTTTATTTTAACAAAGTTATAATTAATATTTAAAACAAACTTTTTACTTTCCCCTTAATATTTATACAAGCCTAATTTTCACATTAAAAACAATTTTATATAATTTAATAAAAAACCTAAAAATGTTCTTTAATTTAAATAGGATATTTAATCTTAATATTGATAAATTAAAATAAATATATATATATACATATATACATATACGTGTGTGTGTGAATATAATTATAAATATAAACTAAATTAGATTATCTTATATATTATATATAATCCCTTCCCTTTCCTTCTAAAATTATTAACTAATCAAAATACATTAACTAAATTTAAATCTCCTTATTTACTTCCTTATTTATAAAATCGATGACCCATAACATTTTAAAAGCTACAATCTGATTTAACTTGAATATTAACATAGAAAAGCAAAAACAAACCCTATTTTATTTTAGTTTTCCATATAAACAATGTATATGGTTTGTATAACATTATAAAAGCTACAATCTGATTTAACAAATATTAAAATAGAAAAGCATTGGCAACCCAAACCACAACTACATTGAATCTTTGAATCAAATGGAAAAACAAGACAACACATTTTCTTATTTTCAATTTTCTTTTTGAAATCAACCACTCGAGATGCATTACAACTTGTTCCACTAGCGCACCTTGATCCTTGAAATACACACAATAACTCTCCCTTCAAAATATTATTTTAGATTTTTAATCTCATTTAAATAATAATGTTCCTTTAAGAAACTAAAAATGAGAAAAAACATGAAAGCAAACAAGAAAAACAAATGGATTTTCTACCTGTCAAGAGTACATCC
>VDFB02047230.1:224749643-224819458 GCA_007258455.2 Sequoia sempervirens | reverse complement strand
TTCTCTCCACTCAACAACAAGGGACTTATCTATGTGTCAAATGAATTATTCATGCCTTTAATGGTAACAAGGCTTAGAAAATTCTCCTCAGACACTGTATTGTAGTGGGATATCCCATTCACATATCTTCCTAGAAGCCCATTGGTTTGCAAACCCTTCTCATTATGAAGGAGCTCGTTCATATTTTGGGCAATTTTCTTGCCAAAAGAATTTGGCATTCTCGGGAGGCTGTCAAGCCCTAACTCCACTAGATTGGTATTGGTTTTAGAGATGGGCTCTCATTTAATCAACAAAATATCTGGTGGTCTCCTCTTTTTGCTAATATGGTTCAACCTCTAGCCAAGCTTCCTTGGCTTAAGACTCTTAGGTTCCACAAGAAGGGTGTTCAAATCCCTCAAGATTTGTTTCACAGACCCATAATGAACATTATGAAATGGGGATCTTTTCAAACAAAATTTGGCTTAAAGAACCATGACCGTGAAAATTTTGACGCTGTAGTGAATACCATCCTGGTTGATATGCTTCACAAAGTGGGCATCCACTCCACTAAACCTTGGTGGAAAGATTGGAAGTTGTTTCTAGACACCTCATTTAGGAATTACAAGCCTTGACTTGGATATCAATGGATCTCACCTCAACATCCAATGATTAATAATTTGAACTAGAGGTGGCATCTCCAATCCTCAGTGTCTATTTGGCACAGGAGATTTTCTGCTATGTGGTATGCCATTATTGAGCCCAAGCTCACCCAATTTTCTAGGTGTATTGTAACCAAGGCTTACTAGTGGGGTTTCAACTTTCTCACTTGGGGGTCCAAGACCCTCATTTCCCTTTTTGTGGGAAGGCCAAGTCTTTTAAGAACCTCTTTTGGTTTTGTACCAGATTTCAAAAAATGCATAATTGGATTCATGACTTCTTTCAACCTTTTTTTCCGGAGCCTTTCTCTTGGAATATGGTGTTGTTGGGAGACTCTCCCAGGATCCCTGCTAAGTATACCCAAATTTGACACACTTCCAGGGTGGAAATCCTCTTCAATATTTGGAAAGATATAAATTCTTACATTTTTTCTAACAATCAAATTGATAAACATTTTTCTCTATATTATAAAGTCCTTATTTGTTCTAATGTTCTTTTGAAAATTCAAGAGTAAACAAACTAATTTGTACTTGAAGTGGTTCACCTTTAGGAGTTACTAGACCACTGGGGAAATGCCCCCTACACTATGGCTTGTATACCTCCCTCTCCCACTTCCTCTCGGGGTTGTTCACCTTCATGGGGCTAACAGAGAAGTGGTTATGCTAGGGACTTTTAGGCTCATCCCCGTTCTTAGGCTCCTCCTCACCGTGGCTCATGTCCTCACAAGTGGTCACCCTCTCCTCCTCCTTGGGTTGACTTGAGGTGGCCTTTAGGAGGAGGGTCGGGAGGTGGCAATGATGCTTTTGGGTGGCCTTCTGGTGGAGCTCCTAGAGGTGGTTCTAGTTGGCCAAATGATACTTCTAAATGGCTTCCACATTTGGATCTAGTGATTTCTCCTCACCGTGAAGATAAAGAAAAAGATGAAAGAATGGTTGGGATCCTCCTAACATCACTCCAGACCTCATTGTTGTATGGGGTAAACTGGATGATAAGGACCCACCACCCTCTGCTAGCACTATAATAGTTGCTTAGCACCTTTCTTTATTATTGTTGTTGTTATAATATTTTCTGAATATTAGGCATGACCCAAGACTTTATGATTTTTTGGGCTCTTCCCATGTTACTCTCGGGGTGTGCCTTTTTACCAACCATATTTTTTTTGTGAATATGTTCATTTTTATCTTTTATTAATATAGATATAGATGCCTATTCATAAAGAAAAAGTAATATGAAATTAAGTAATTATTATAACTAATTACATTGAGAGGTGTAACCCTACAATGGTAGCACAAACCCCTATACGAAGTTAGCACATCCATCAACAAAAAACACAAATTCAAATTTTAGAAATCTTTAAAAAATGAATAATTCTTAAAAAAAATTCTAAAATCTGAATAAAGATATAACATATTAATATTTAGATTATTATAATATATAGAATAACATTATAAATCTAGATTATAATATTATTATTTGAATTAATAATAGATTAAATAAAAAAATAAGAATATTCTTTATAAAATAATTAAAAACCAATTATTTTCTAAAAATCAAATAAAGATATAATATATTAATATCTATATTTTTATAATATATACAATAACATTATAAACGTATATTATTAGCCGATAGGCTATATATTGTGGGCACAACCCACTAGAATGGTCTCATGTCAGATTTGAAAATAAACTTGGGGAAGTTCAATAGGCAATCTGAACAGTTTACTATAGCCGATATACTCCACTGTAGATGCTCCATTCTTATCCTTATCCTAATGGCACAGTGGAAAATAGTTAACATTGGGGCTGAATTTGTGAAGGGAGTAGATTTTATGTCATTTTAATCATGGTCACTGACTTGCCAAATTACCAAATTTTCTAAGGTTAGGGTTTTTAATTAGTAGATGCTTGATTACCTTTGGAGAAATTTGAGCTTGCAAGGCCGAGTGAGCTCCGGTGGGAGGCTCAAAAGGAATATTTTGGATGGCCTTTGGAAAATCCTTCACCAATTTTTTCCACGAAATGAATGTCATTTTGTAAGGCTTTAACTCTACATGAAACCACTACCTTGCAGCCCCAACTCTTGTTAATTTATTGTCCGCAATCGCCAACGAAATCAATCACCAAGGCAAAAAAAATCAATATTTACAAGATTTTGAATACAGGTCGGTAATTTTTCCAAATGAAGGTGATGTACATGTAATTCATAAGAAAATTTTTAGAGTCACATGGGAATGGGATGAAAAGGAGGGGACCTGGAGTGTTTGTGGGCATTGGGTTTTGGCCTCTCTGGAAAATTTGTTCTTTGATTGTTTGTGTTTATCTATATTGTTTTCTCTTTTCATTATTATGGGTTTCCTAATATTCCTTCTGTAAAGGCTGCTAAAATATTTTTTCGTGTTCAAGAATCTATTAGCTCTAAAAATTCAAGAATTTGTTAGCTCTAAAAACCCCCATATTTTTAGGTCTAATTTTCATATATTGTTAATAGATTGAAGGGACAGTTGTAGGGGTGAGAGCTTTTGGTTTATCACATTTTTTCTCGTTGCCATGTAAAATCGGTAACAATAAGTTAGTCAAAGTTATTGGCCATTGATATTTTTAGAGTTTATTGTGTTTTGGAAAAGTTTTCCATTTCTAACAATTCCTATTAAATGGGTGATTTTTGAAGAATACAAGAGTAAGGGAATACAATTAACTTGCTAACTTTGTTGTATTTTTTAAACTTGCAGAGGCCACCTGTGTTGGAGAGGAAGCTTATGCATTATTCTAGCTTGCAAAGGATTTTGTTAGTTGGAGAAGGAAACTTCTCATTTTCATCTTCTTAGTCAAATGCTTTTGACTATGCACATAACATCCTTGCCACATCACTAGATACCAAAGGCCTTAGAAGGAAAAGATATTTAAAAATTATGTTTTGTTCTCATCATTTGACTCTTATATCTTACAAGATTTTTTATTCTATTTTTTTAATGTTTCCAAAGCATAGGAGATTTTAAGAGTGTATGGCATGGCTGGGCTTTCAATTTTGAACTTAGAGAGGTGTGGAGTATTGTTACTATATGAGGTCGACACAACTAGAATGCATCAAATTGGAAATTTAAGAGAGAGGAAGTTTGACAAAATTATTTTTAATTTCCCACATGCAAGCCATTTTCTGGGGGTGGGGGGGATGCCATAAGGAAGCTATTTAGAAGAATAGAGAGATGGTAAGTATGTTCTTTGAAAGTTCTACAAAATTGTTGAGCTTCATGGGGGAAATCCATGTCACCCACAAGGAGAGGCTCCCCTATAGTAAATGGAATTCATAGAGGATATCTAAATCTGCCCAATTAGGGAGATACTAAAAAAAAAAATTGTTGTAAGCCACATAGAACTTTGTTTGGATGTTTTTGAACATACTTTCATGACTACCTCTGATCTATTCTTTAAGCGGCTAGAGAAGACATGACCAAATCCTCTTTTTTCTAATTTTCCTACTAAATTCATGAATCATTTCTTTCACCTTTGTATACCTATATTCTTTGGAACATGTGCTATCTGTTGACACTAGAGAAATAACAATTTTTGTCTCATGAGCATACTTTCCTCTCTAAAAAGGCTTACACCCCTCGAGTGGTGTTGTATCAAAAGAAAAAAAAATGAAATCCATACTGACCTGGAGCTTGGTTTGCTTTCTTACATTTGTGGATAATGAGTAAAGCAGTGACTGAAAGGAATACTAATGCTATGTCACCACCGGTTCTACACCCATTTTCATCCCTTTGAAATAGATGCATATTTACAAAAAGGCTACAAAAACAAATGTGCATGAATGAATCAAAATGTGAAGTCCTTCCTGTATGATTTCAAACCAAACAAATGTCTTGTCAACATAGTAAAAAAGCTCACCCCAACTATTGCCACTTGTTCCCAACAATTAGAAGTGCCCCCCCCCAACTACTGCCACCTATTCCCACGAGACTATTCTCTAAATTACTAAAAGAAAGTTTCAAAATGCAATTACATTTCAGAAAACATTACCGTATGTCTGAATTGCAAAACCATTCAAAGACAACCCTGCTGACATAACACAGTAGCACAACTAGGGGGATGAAGTCTCATGAAAATTTATGTAGTGTCCCTCCAGTTGCAACACTTTGTTTCAGTTTGTTTCTATTCGGTTAATAGTTGCTTTAGTTATGTTTGATACTATGTTGATGCTATTTATGAAGTATAACTATATGTTAGTCCTGGTGAAGGAGATAGTGTAGCATTACTCACTCGTGAGTACCCTGCTATGTTGCGACTCTCTTCCACGGTGTGATTGTTGATTTATGTAGTTTGCAGGTACCAGGTATCAGCTTCACATGCTTTGTCAGGTTTGAACATGCCTTAACCCAATGGAACTATGTTGTTTCAGAGATAGTGTCAGGTTCATCATCAGCCATCATTCTTCATTGAACGAGTATTTGTTTTTCACCCATTGTTGTCATTTTGTCATTTATTTTCATCAAGTCATTCTTGTCTTCGTCATGTTGGAAATTCACTGATTGGTTAGTTTAATGGTTTATTCATTAGTCATTGATTTAATTGATAATGTTGAAATGTTAAGTTAAAATATTGACGTTTAGATATTTTAATAATTGAAATTATAATGATGTTTTTAAAAGGGTTTGATCAATTAAATCAATTAGCGATATATTTATTTAAATGTAATTGTTAGTTTTTCATAATAGAATATTTATTTATTTATTTAATGTGCAAATTTAAATGTTGAAATTTGATAACATTGAATTGTTGTTTCAACTGAAGATGTGAAAATATCTCAAAACTTGACTTTAAGTCAGAGATGTTATCTTGAGTGTTTATTTAGTTTGAACTAAATGATCAATTTGATTGCATGTTGACTTTGAGTTAAGTTTTTCAATCATGAGTTAATTGGATTGGAATTAAAAGCTTTTGGCGTGCAATTTCATTCATGGGAATTGAATATTTTTGGAATGGCTAGGAAGAAAAACTTTCACGGTAGTTTTTGGAAAAGCTTCTTCTCTGTATTTTCTAGTTTAAAGTTTTGAAGACATTGGTTTTTGAAGGAATCGGTGTTTTTGGAAAATAAAGATCTATAGGTTTATTGTATTTGGCTTCTATCTTTGATTGGATTCGAGATTATAAACTAGGTTTTCTTCTTTTGCTTTATGAATTCTTGAGTAAAATTTCTAAAAACATAATGTTTGTATTTTGTTTGCTCTCGAAATATTTACCCAGTTGAATCTGCAATTTAGTAGAAGAATTTATCTGGAAACGCTCTTCATGTTTAAAATGGTTTTTGATCAAATATCAAAATCTACAAATATATTCGTGTTAGGAAATGTAGAAATGTCTTCACTATTTTGGTTTCCTGTTTCTTTGGCTATGTATAGTAATTATTTATTTTTCATGTTCTACTATATGTCTTCACTATTTTTTTGATGAGATTGTTTGGTGTTGCCAGCGTTTCCTTAGACAACAGTATTGAGCTAACATTAATTTCCTTGTTTAATGGAAATCATTTATAGTTTTTATTTCCACCCCCTCTCCTTTAATCGTTGACTTCCAGCCAGGAATACAGATCTTACTTCATATTTTTTGAATGCTTTAGATTTGTAAACCACTTGTCTTAAGGAGGAATCAAACTTCTTTTAAATTTGAAGTTACCTTAGCCCTTTGCCCGTATATTCGATTTGGGTTTCCAGCGCTTTCTCCTCAATCATTTTTTTGATCTCCCTCTATTTTATTATCTCTCTTTTTGCTGCAACATTAGAACCTAAATAAATTGTTAGGGTTTAATTAACCTCCTTGATTCCATTAGCAACTTGTCACCGCTGCATCACTTGAACATAGAAGGGAGTGGACACTTAAATAAGCTCCATGATTCCATACGCAACCTAACTCAGTGGCAACACTTGAACATGGTAGGGTGTATAAATTTAAATAACCTTTTTGAATTCTATTGGTGCCTCTCATAGATGCAGTGCTTGAACATAGAAGGTTGTAGAGGTTTAGAACACCTCCCTGATTCTATTGGCATCTATCGTAGTTTCAACACTTGATCATAAAATCGACTATCTTTGTTTTTGAGTTTATTCTCTTAAACTTTTCATGTTCTATATCATGGCACACAATTCCCTCAGCATGGTGTATTTCCCTGTTTTGATCCACGTGTTTTCCAGTTTAAGTGGTAATGATTGTTTTGTAAACTAAGACATTACCTGAGTCTTCAACTTTGATCTCTTAAATCATCCTCTGCTTATCAATTTGTAGTTTTGTCTTGGTCTGTTCCTTTAGCAAATTGAAATCTTTGAGTAATCGAGCTAAGGAATTCGATGACCTAGAATCTAGTTAACTCCATGATCAATAGCAATAATATTTGGCTTATAGAAATCAGAATATATGTGTCTAAATTTTCATTAAATCAGTTACCCAATGTTAGTATTTAAATCTAAGGTTGAATCTTTTGTCTCATGCCTTTGAGAAGAGGTGATAGTGGCATCACATGTGCCTTCAACTACCTGTTAATTCACACATTGATATTACCTTTGTTTATTTCTTAATCTCTATCCATAATTTTACATTTTTCCTATTCGTTGTTTATGTTGTGATCATTCAATAAACTTGGTGTTTGTTGTTGTGCGTCAAGATTTCCATAGTAATTTGTAACTTCCAGTGAAAATGTTTAACCACAGTGTTAGTTATTATGTGCAATTAATTTAGGAATGAATTTTTTTGTTAGTATGTTCCTTCTATAGGAGTCAATATTGCAAATAATTGAGTTTCGCAATAAATATTATAAATCATTGAAATTTTAAATCTATTGAGTTTATTGAAATCTTTACATGTTTAATGCTTTCTTAATTCTCTGGTTTATTAATAGTTCATTCATTATTAATTGTCATTTGATTTAAATGATAACGAAAATATCTATTTTTGTTTGTAAATTCATATTGTGTTTAAAGTTAATTGAAATCATTATTTATATTAATTTCTTTTATTATAATTTAGAAGTATATAAATGGTAATCAATTGAGTGGAGTTTTCTATTTAAAGGATATATGCATGTGCACACTTAGAAGATAATATTTTAGCTATGATCGATTATAATTATAAGTGTAGTTTTGAATTACCATTATAATAATTATTTGATTTGTAATAGCTAAGTTTAAAATCAGTAGGAAATAAATGACTCTTGAATATGTTGTTTAAATATCTTGAAGTGAATGGGGAATATATATTGGAAAAGTTTTAAATATGAAGGAATGTTAAGTATTTAGGACTTTTGTCTTCCTGAGACTTGTATGCTCTTTAAAGAATTGTTTGAGTTAATTGAGTTTCAGAATTATTGTATAGGATTTGTTTAAGTTAGGTCATGCACGTTTTTATGTTTCCTATGTGGTGAATGAGAGTATGATGTTTTATGTCATGGATAAAATGTGATCATACCCTATTTTGATTTGTGCATGTTGGCTATCCTATATGTTATGAGATCTTGTTTTTTCTTATAGGAAGAGTGGCTTTCGTTAGGAGCCAGAACCCTAAGAGATTACCAGGGCAACCTACCGAAAGTAGTTAATCCAGTGGAAACCTAATTTAATGTACATGGGGTTGGGTGATAATCATAATATAAATCGGATAATTTGAATGCCTCACCTAGTGCCTTAATGCTTGTATAGATTAAGGGTAGGTTGAGAAGGCCAGGAATGGCTTGGTTGTCTACCTTGTCTTCCTGAAAGGAAATTCAGCTCCACATGATTTTGTTTAGGGGCAGGGAATCGATAGAGATTTTTAGGGTAACCCAGGACCAGGGTCGGTAATCTAGGAAGATTCACCAGGGTAACCTAGAACAACTATGTGATGACACTCTTTCCTGAAGCATGTTTATAGTCTCTTGTGTAGAGTTAACTGATGTATTGTTGTTGTCTCTAGAAGCATATGTTGTGATTACTATGGTTTGATGTGGTCATGTCGTTATGTTATTGTTAGCCATATGAGGCTATGTTCTACTCTCTTGTATGTTTGATTGTTTTTGTGGACCTGACATTATCTCCTAGCATGGGGGAGTGGACTTTCGAGTACCACATGGTTGGGAGGAATGTGCTCTATCCTCCATTGGGTCCCCATGTAGTTTATGCAGCTCGTGATGAGATTGTTCTTGACAGGTTCCTGGACTCACTTTGTTCATAGAGTTGGATGCTGAGTGTGCTCATGAACAAGATTGACGGTTGTACATGATCGTCAGTCATATTGTATACTATCTTGATAGTTATATGAGTCTTTATTGTATTATGATTTTGATGCTACGATATTTATCATAATCTCGCTTGATGTATTTTGAATGTAACTTGATTCCATCATGATTTGTAATTATATCATTAATTTGGAATATAGTTTATCTTTGTGTTTTATGTTTATGGTGTTGTGTTATAATGTTCTTATTTGTATTTGTATAAGTAACGTTGTCATGGAACCCTGAGAACGTTTGTGTTTATGTACTTATGTTCTTAAGTTGTAATTGAATGGTTTTAAGAAAAAAAATTAGTTATTTTTTTTGTGTTGTTCTCTGGGTTCCCTAGTGGGGTGTTATAGTTGGTATCAGAGCAAAGGTTCCAACACTGGGTACTCTGGATATCTGTGAACCCATTAGGTTGTCCTAGAGGTTAGACTTTGTAGTTTATGTTTTCCTATTGTCTTTTATGTCTTGTAACTCAGATTTGTCCATGACTTTGCATAGGATGATGCCTAGATGTCAAGATAGAGGTCATGGTCGAGGCTGAGGTCGTGGCTGTATGGCTAATTGCTAGGACACTTCCTCTCAAAGTTCACATGGGAGTGATCATGCTAAATAGTCAAGATTTGAAATTGTGTAGTTATGTCCCATGCTCAAGGAGTTGCATGCTCGCTTAGAACCTAGTCTGCTGGATAACCCACTGGTGGTAAGGGAAAATAAAATTTGGATCACCTATTAGAGGAGGAACAAAGCTCACCCGAGAATTCTTGTGAATATCAAGAGTGAACCAGTAATTCCTAAGAAAGTTCGGGTACCAAATCCTGGTTATAGGCTCATTCCCTCTAACTTTAGTGACCAGGAGGAACCTATCACCAGTAGTGATAGTGATTTTGAATCACTATTGGGTTGAAATTTATCACAAGAAGCTATGACTACCTTGTAAGCAATGTCATTAGTTACTGTATTACTTTTCTTTGGATTGATGTTTACTATAAGATGTTAAGAATTTAGTGACCTTGATGGAGTTTGTATCACCATTTTGTTTGGTTTGGATTATAGTATTTGACCTGGATGATTATGATTTCCTTTACTAATGTTTATGTTACATGGATTTATGAAGTTTAATTTTGTTTGGATAAATTTGACTTTGTGTAACATGTGACTTATGTTTATGTTCACAATGCTTCTAATTAGTGATGGTTATATGATGTTGTGTATAATTTACCTTGTCTTGCAATTTCCACGAGTAATTCAAAGCTTACGGGGGAGGATGTAGTGTCCCTCCAGTTACTACACTTTGTTTCAATTTGTTTCTATTTGGTTAATAGTTTCTTTAGTTGTGTTTGATACTATGTTGGTTTTATACTGTGTTGATGTTGTTTATGAAGTATAACTATATGTTAGTCCTGGTGAAGGAGACAGTGTAGCATTAATCACTCGTGAGTACTTTGCTACGCTGTGAATCTCTTTCATGGTGTGATTGTTGGTTTATGCAGTTTGGAGGTACCGAGTATCGGCTTCACCTGCTTTGTCAAGTCTGAGTGTGCCCTAACCCAATGGAAATATGTTGTTTTGGAGATAGTGTCAAGTTTGTCATTAGCCATCATTCTTCATTGAATGAGTATCCGTCTGTCACCCATCATTGTCATTTTTTCATTTGTTTCTGTCAAGTCGTTATTGTCTTTGTCATGTTGGAAATTCACTGATTGGTTAGTTTAATGGTTTATTGATTAGTCACTAATTTAATTGATAATGTTAAAATGTTAAGTTAAAATATTAATGTTTAGATATTTTAATAATTGAAATTGTAATGATGTTTTTAAAAAGGTTTAATTAATTAAATTAATTAAACGATATATTTATTTAAATGTAATTGTTAGTTTTTCATAATAGAATATTTATTTATTTATTTAATGTGCAAATTTAAATGTTGAGAGTTGATAACATTGAATTGTTGTTTCAATTGAAGATGTGAAAATATCTCAAAACTTGACTTCAAGTCAGAGATGATATCTTGAGTGTTTATTTAGTTTGAACAGAATGATCAATTTGATTGCATGCTGACTTTGAGTTAAGTTTGTCAATCATGAGTTAATTGGATTGGAATTAAAAACTTTTGGTGTGCAATTCCATTCACGAGAATTGATTTTTTTTGGAATGGCTAGGAAGAAAAACTTTCATGACAGTTTTTGGAAAAGCTTCTTCTCTGCAGTTTCTAGTTTAAAGTTTTGAAGATAGTGGTCTTTGAAGGAATCAGTGTTTTTTGAAAATAAAGATCTACAAATTTACTATATTTGGCTTCTATCTCCGATTGGATTCAGGATTATAAACTGGGTTTTCTTCTTTTGCTTTGCAAATTCTTGAGTAAAATTTCTAAAAACATAATGTTTGTATTTTTTTTGCTCTCAAAAGATTTACCCAGTCGAATCTGCAATTTAGTAGAAGAATTTATCTAGAAACACTCTTCATGTTTAAAATGGTTTTTGATAAATTATCAAGATCTATAAATATATTTGTGTTAGGAAACATAGAAATGTCTTCACTATTTTGGCTGCTTGTTTCTTTGGCTAAATATAGTAATTATTTATTTTACATGCTCTACTATATGTCTTCACTAGTTTTTTGATGAGATTGTTGGGTGTTTCCAGTGATTCCTTAGACAACAGTATTGAGCTAACATTAATTTCCTTGTAATGGAAATCCTTTATAGTTTTTACCGCCGCCCCCTCTCCTTTCATCGTTGACTTCTAGCCAGGAATATAGATCTTACTTCATATTTTCTTAATGCTTTAGATTTGTATAACGCTTGTCTTAAGGAGGAATCAACCTTGTTTTAAATTTGAAGATACCTTAGCCCTTTTCCTATATATTCAATTTGGGTTTCTAGTGCTTTCTCCTTAGTCAATTTTCTAATCTCCCTTTGTTTTATTATCTCTCTTTTTGCTCCAACATTAGAAGCTAAAATATTATCAAGGTTTAATTAACCTCCTTGATTCCATTAGCAACTTGTCACCACTACATTACTTGAACATAGAAGGGAGTGGATGCTTAAATAAGCTCCTTGATTCCATACACAACCTATCTCAGTGGCAACACTTGAACATGGTAGGGCATATAAATTTAAATAACCTTTCTAAATGAACTATTGGCACCTCTCAAAGATACAACGCTTGAACATAGAAGGTTGTAGAGTTTTAGAACACCTCCCTAATTCTATTGGCATCTAAAGCAGTTGCAACACTTGATCATAAAATCGGTTGTCTTTGGTTTTGATTTTATTCTCTTAAACTTAACCCGTTCTATATCATGGCACACAATTCCCTCAGCATGGCGTATTTCCCTATTTTGATCAACGTGTTTGCTAGTTTCAGTGGTAATGATTATTCTGTAAACTGAGACATTACCTGAGTCTTCAGCTTTGTTCTCTTAAATTGTCCTCTTCTTATCAATTTGTAGTTATTTCTTGGTCTGTTCATTTAGCAAATTGAAATATTGGAGTAATCGAGCTAAGGAATTCGATGACCTAGAATATATTTAACTCCATGATCAATAGCGATAATATTTGGATTATAGAAATTAGAATAGATGTGTCTGAATTTTCATTGAATTAGTTATCAAATGTTAGTATTTAAATTTGAGGTTGAATCTTTTGTCTCACATCTTTGAGAAGAGGTGATAGTGGCATCACATGTGCCTTCAACTACTGTTAAGTCACACATTGATCTTACCTCTATTTATTTCTTAATCTCTATCTATAATTTTACATTTTTCCTATTTGTTGTTTCTATTATGATCATTCAATAAACTTGGTGTTTGTTGTTGTGTGCCAAGATTTTCAGAGTAATTTATAACTTCCAATGAAAATGTTTAACCATGGTGTTAGTTATGCCATGCAATTAAGTTAGGAATGAATTTTTTCGTTAGTTCATTCCTTTTGTAGGAGTCAATATTGCAAATAATTGATTTTCACGATAAATATTATAAATCATTGAAATTTTCAATCTATTGAGTTTATTGTAATCTTTACATGTTTAATACTTTGTTAATTCTTCGATTTAGTAATAGTTCATTCATTATTAATTGTCATTTGATTTAAATGATAATGAAACTATCTATTTTTGTTTGTAAATTTATATTGTGTTTAAAGATAATTGAAATCATTATTTATATTAATTTATTTTATTAGAATTTGGAAGTATTTAAATGGTAATCAACTAAGTGGAGTTTTCTATTTAAAGGATATATGCATGTGCGTACTTAGAAGATAATATTTTAGCTATGATCAATTATAATTATAATTGTAGTTTTGAATTACCATTATAATAATTATTTGATTTGTAATAGCTATGTTTAAAATCGGTATGAAATAAATGACTCTTGAATATGTTGTTTAAATATCTTGAAGTGAATGGGAAATATATATTGGAAAATTTTTAAATGTGAAGGAATGTTATGTATTTAGAACTTGTGTTTTCCTGAGACTTGTATGTTCTTTAAAGAATTGTTTGAGTTAATTGAGTTTCACAATTATTGTATAGGATTTGTTTAAGTCAGGTCATGCACATTTTTATGTTTCCTATGTGGTGAATGAGAGTATGATGTTTTATGTGGGTATGTGTAGGATCATGATGGGCCAAAAAGTGGTGATATGATAGGTATGTGTAGGGTATGTGGCTGACAACTTTTTTTTTTACCCACAATTGATGAAACAAAAAGGGTTTTTAAATGAGATTCTCAGCTTTCCACCAATATAAATTATGCTTTACTTTGAATTTAATAAATAATTATTATTCATTTTCTATTTGAATTACGACTAAAGTCCTGATTGATAGGTTGATTGAAAAAAATATATACCTTTCAAATGGTATCACATTTGTTGAATACAAAACATGCATCACATTATATGCTTCGCATACTATAGGATTAAAAAAAATGAATTTCATGAAGTTTTGATCAAGTTAAGGTGGTCAGACATACGAGTTTTTATATTTTTTAAAATTTGTAATAAAAAATTCAGAATTAATTATTTACTGGGAAAAAATTATAAAAAATTATGTATCACATAAGGACATGAGTCCTCTACTTATATCTAAAATATTTAATAAAATTATTATCATTTTATTGTGGTTAGGGTGGTTAGACAAACACCTACTTCTTATTTTTTCTTTGAAATTTAAGTACTACTACATTGAAAGTTCAAATTTTCACCAAATAGATTTTTTTTTGAAGAAAAACCTAGTAGTTTAGAAACTACATTCAATTTTCTACAGATTCTATTCTTACATATTTTTGAAATAGTATAGATAACTTATTCAAATTTTTACGTCAAGTTGCCTAACTCTAATTTTTCTAAATTTTTTGCCACTTAAGGGCCCGCTTTTTCCATGATGATGCTGCACATACCCATGTCATGGATAAAATGTGATCATACCCTATTCTAATTTGGGCATGTTGGCTATCCTATATGTTATGAGATCTTGTTTTTTCTTATAGGAAGAGTGGCTTTCGTTAGGGGTTAGAACCCTAAGAGGTTACCAGGGTAACCTATCAAAAGTAGTTAATCTAGTGAAAACCTAATTTAATGTACACGGGGTTGGGTGATAATCATAATATAAATCAGATAATTTGAATGCCTCACCTAGTGCCTTAATGCTTGTATAGATTAAGGGTAGGTTGAGAAGGCCAGGAATGGCTTGGTCATCTACCTTGTCTTCCTAAAAGGTAATTCGACTCCACATGAGTTTGTTTAGGGGTAGGGAATCGGTAGATATTTGCATGGTAACTTAGGACGAGGGTTGGTAATCTAGGAAGATTCACCAGGGCAACCTAGAACAATTATGTGATGACACTCTTTCCTGAAGCATGTTTATAGTCTCTTGTGTAGAGTTAACTATTGTATCGTTGTTGTCTCTGGAAGCATATGTTGTGATTACTATGGTTTGATGTGGTCATGTTGTTATGTGATTATCAGCCATGTGATGATATGTTCTACTCTCTTGTATGTTTGATTGTCTTTGTGGACCTGACATTATCTCCTAGCATGGGGTAGTGGACTTTCGAGTACCACGTGGTTGGGAGGAACGTGCTCTATCCTCCATTGGGTTCCCATGTAGGTTATGCAGCTCGTGACAAGATTGTTTTTGACAGGTTCCTAGATTCACTTTGTTCATGGAGTTGGATGTTGAGCATGCTCATGAACAAGATTGACAGTTGTACATGATCATCATTCATATTGTATACTATCTTGATAGTTATATGAGGCTATATTGTATTATAATTTTGATGTTATGAGATTTATCATAATATCAGTTGATTTATTTTGAATGTAACTTGATTCTATCATGATTTGTAATTGTATCATTCATTTGGAATATATTTTATCTTTGTGTTTTATGTTTATTGTGTTGTGTTGTAATGTTCTTATTTGTATTTGTATAAGTAACGTTGTCATGGAACCCTGAGAATGTTTGTGTTTATGTACTTATGTTCTTAAGTTGTAATTGAATGGTTTAAAAACAAAATTCAGTTATTTTGTTTTTTTTATGTGTTGTTCTCTGGGTTCCTTGGTAGGGCATCACAATTTAAACATTGAGAACATACAATTTTTCCAAGATTCTCAAAAGAACATTGTTCCAGAGCACCTCATCTAGAACGGTGATGTTTAGATAAGCTCCAAATTATCCTTTAAGCGATTTCTATTCTCTACCTTTTTTCTTACATTTATTTCTAAAGGGCCAATTTTTTTTTTTTATAATGTATTAAGTAGATATTTCAAAATTCTATGATTTTATATTACTTTTCCATGTTTAACTAAATTTCTCCTTTTGTTGCTTTTGTGGGATGTGTTACTACGTCCTCAACCTCATCTTTAATTCCTAACTTTGGGTCCTATGAAGGACCAAAATAAGGGACTATAACCCTATAGACTGAATGGAGAGGGGATTTTCCATAAAAATTTAAACATTAAGAACATACAATTTTTCCAAATTTTTTTAGAACACTATTCCAAAGCACCTCATCTTTAAAAATGATGTTTAGATGAGCTCCAAATTCTCCTTGAAACGATTTTGGTTCTCTTCCTTTTTCTTACATTTATTTCTGAAGGACCAAGAATGGATTTTATAATGTATTAAGTAGAGATTTTAGAATTCTATGATTATATATTGCTTTGCCATGTTTAACTGAGTTGCTCCTTTTGTTGCTTCTATGGGATGTGTGACTAATTCCTCGGCCTCATCTTTAATTCCTAACTTTGGGTCCTATGAAGGACCGAAATAAGGACTATAACCCTATAGACTAAATGGAGAGTGGGGATTCATTGGCATAATTACAAAGGGTAAAAGAAGTACTTGTGAATAATTCTTTCTTTGTTGCCTAAATTATGATCTGAGGATCACTTTGTATGAAAAAATTTCGTGTGGTTGAGATGGAGGTCCAAATTTATGGTTGCGACACTTTTTAATGAGTAGCCCCATTAGATGTTTTGTAGAACATTATTTACTAAGTAGCCCCATAAATTATGATTATAATTTTACAAGAGTGTTTGCTTTGGAATTGCTCATATTGCCTTTTGGGGCAACATCAAAGTTGATCTTGGTCATTTCTTATCTGGGGTTCCACCAAGTAGGAGTTTTACAGTGCTTACAAGGCTTACATTTTTGGCAAAAGGAGAGTGGTTAGAGACTATAACTTGAGATTTTTGATAGCAATTGTTGATGGGATCTTCTTCCCTGTTCTTATCTTAGCATTCCCAACCTCATAAATGGAAACTTCAACTTTTGTAAGCAACATTTCCATCTCTTTTCTCACCTTTAAATATCCTTTCATTCCTCTTCTTCCATAAATTCCACTTGATCAGCGATGTATGCTTGCTATCTGAACTATACAGCCTGTAAATAGTTTTTTTCGCATATCTATTTAAAATGAAGACTAGGAAACAATATGAAGGAAATAATATCTACAAAAAGATGAGAAATATATGGATTTTATATAAGAAAGAACTATATATTTTAATAGCATTGAAGCTAAGTAAATTGTGTGTGTGTGTGTATGGTTGACAATTTAAATTTCATTTGTATTTTTTAAAAAGAATAAGAATATTAGATGGAAGTTTCTTCAATATAATAGATTCATTTTTCATATGATATGCATTTATAATTTCTAACATTAATTGTTAAAAGAAACATGAGATGATCATCTTTTCAAAATTTCTAAGCTTAAGACTTTAAATTTATCCGATTGTCATAAAAACTATGGAACCATATACTTGTAAGATACTTTAGAAATGAATACTTGCTAAAATATAAAACATCCTATAATGTTCTATATAAATTACAATCAGCGTAACCATTGCACCTCCTCTCGGTGCAAGTGCTAGTAATACTATTATTTGAATTAATAATAGATTAAATAAAAAAATGAAATATTCTTTATAAAATATTTATTTATTTATTTAGACTGCAGGAATCGGGTAGCACGACCCCATATAAACTACCGTGCACCTGGTAAACTTTTTTAACATGACCGGCAGTGCTGGCGCAACACGTCCTTCGGTACCACGGGGGTGGGGGAGACTAGACCTCATGACCAACCTCCTGCAACAGGAAAGATTTAGCCAACCGAGCTAGGGCCCCAACCCCATAAAATAATATTAATAAAAGAATATTATTGCTATTAATTTAGATTTAGATATTAAAAAAAAAAGAATATTAATTTGTTTGATTAATGATAAATAGGTTTTGAAGGGTTCCTGAAACCCTATACAAAAAGGAAGAGTGGCAGTAGAGATAAAACAGTGGACTGCCCACCCAAGAAACCAAAAACAAGTTGATTACAAAGAAATCAATGACCCATCAACAAAAACCAACAGTACAAAAAAAAGAAAAAAAAGTAAAAAAAATGGCCATTAGATAAGTTCTTTGAGCATCCTCACCGCTTCCAGGTCCTTCGACTCTAGCCTATCATGCATTTTCATGTTGTCATCCACATCCTGCCTAGTGACCATTTTGCATTTCTTTTTTTTACTCTGAGTACGCACACTCAGGCCAACACCCAAATCCATGGTCTACATGTCCTTTTCAGCACTCTCCCCCCTCTCCTTAGTCATCTAATCACCAAAAATACTTTTTCCCATCCATTCTTTTTCCTTCTCATTGAGGAAAACCAGACCTTCAGCCAAGGCTTCCAACTTTTCCTTGTTAAGATTAATGAGTGTTTCTAATTCCTTGTGCATCTACCTATAATTCTTTTCCAACAACGCCAGCCTTAAGCCATAGTCCTTTTTCAGGTTAGCCAACTCATCCACCACATATCCGATACTAGAATTCATTGATTTAACCAAACCAAAGATGGAGTACTTTTCCTTGAGACTACAAAGCATGTAAATATTGCACCAGATGATAGTGTCATGTTTTTTGTGGAGATCTTGCACCTCATGAACCAACCACATCAGTAGATTAAAGGAATTTGGCCCCTTCTTTCACCATACTCGATGCCTGTGAAAAGTCCATGGCCCCCCAAAACAAACCTCTACCCTGATGCAAACCAGTAGGAGGATCATCATCCTAACAGACATTAGGAATAAACTTGGACTTACCCCTATCCAAGGAAGCTGACTCATGAGTAGAATCATCCACATTAACAACATTATCCACCTTACCCGTCACCATCATGAACCAGGTTCAACTTTCCCAAATTTTCCACCACACCATCCAGAATATCCTCAGCCACCTCTGATAGCTTATCCCCCATATCCTTAGAACCCAAACCCTGACTATTGGTCTCCTTACCATTGCAAAGCCCCTCCTCTGCAACCTCCTCATAGACCTCCTTTAGTTTGCGCTTAACTTGCGAGAGGGAAGGTTTGGCCTTAGAAGTAGAGGGTTTCTTCCCACCAAATGAGGGTGTATAGTCAAGGTTAGTATTGTACCCATTAGACCACCCCTATGAATTCCCTTCAATTCCAGTCCTCTCACTCTCAAGAACCTCCTCAACTTGACATTTCCCACTCCCTTTCCTCTTCTTATTCAAAACAGGGGAATGGGGAGCATCAACAATACAGTTGGCTTTAATAAACTCAACTATAAGCAACATCAAGCCCTCATGTAGAAAAGGGTTTCTAGGGTTCTTCTTGAAATTCGAAATTCCTTCCTCTAAAGAAAGAAATAGGTAAAACGAGAAGGAAATGACCTTATCGTGCTGAAAATGATTCAATAGAACAAAGTGATGGCCATACAGTGTCATGTATCTTTCATCCAAGGTGAAGTACCTCATTACTGCCATCACCACATCCTGCTAGATAGGTTTAATTTTAGTCCTATCATATCCGCCACAATCCAATCTAACCATTTTAGCACGCTTTTTGTCCCAGAGAAAATTTTGTCTGGCTAACTGTGAGAAGTTCTTATCTTTGTAGAACTTCCTTCTAACAATAACATCCCAGTCACTTCCACAATGAAGTCTTCATTAATTGTGGTATCCCATCCAAACATACTGAGAACTCGACCATGCCAAGCATCAACAGAGTCTTTAGAGACGATGGACTTAAAGCCATGCAACCTTTCCATAAAATGGGCCACCCCTCCCTTCTGCAAGATAGCCCAAACATTGGCATTAGACTTGAGGTCGTCATAGGAAAGCGGTTTCATTTTGCACTTATCCCCAAAGAGAATAATATAAGAAATTTATATTATAATATTAATTAACATTATATTTCTCTAATAACAATTTTAATTTTTTTTAATATAATAATGTAGATATAGAGTTAGATTAATATTATTATAATGTTATAGATAAATTTAAATGTAACATTCTAAATTCCTAATTAATAATAGATTTAATAAATGTTTAATTAAATATTGATATTAATATTTAACTTATAATTTTTTAAATAATAAAATTTATAGATAAATTTAAATGTAACATTCTATATTTTTAATTAATAATAGATTTAATAAATTTTTAATTAAATATTGATATTATATGTATATATATTGAAAATAAAAAAGTAATACTCTTAAAACTACAAAGTATACCTATCTTATTAATGATTTAGAAAAATCTTTAACATCTTTCTAAAAAATTGAAATCGAAAATAAAAAAACAAAAAACTGACAACAAAAAATTACTATCTTATTAATATTAATATTTAAATTATAAAAATTTAGATGTATAGTTAGATTAATATTATTATAAAATTGAAATTAGAAAAATCTATAGATATGCATTTCTATAAAAAAAAGATTGAAAATGAAAAAACAAGTCTTAAAACTGAAAAATATATTTTATTATTGATTTAGAAAAATCTATAGAAATTTTTCTAAAAAATTAAAATCAAAAATAAAAGAATAAAAAACTGAAAACAAAAAATTAATATCTTATTATCTATTTGGAACAAACAAATTTACATATTTCTAAAAAAAATGAAATTAAAAAAATCATAAATCATAAACCTTAAAATAAAATAGAGATAATAAAAATTTAATAAAATTTCTATAATACTTTTTTTTTATATATATAAGATTAAGGTTTATATTAATTAAAATAAAAATTACAAACATCTGCTAATGCAAGAAACTAACCAGGCCATATTTACCAAACTAACAACTGCAACACTGGACATGAAAAACCACCCAAAAAACTTAAGCTAAACAAAAAGGGACCCCATTCCTTCGTCCCCAAGTAACCCTGACTACTACTAACTACCATAAGCCCACCATCCATACACCACTGCCGACAATACATAGAAAAGCAAATGAACCTTCCTTGCAAATTTAAAAAACCAGGCTACACTAGTAGCCACACTACCACAGCCGAGCTATACCAAGACGTAGACAGAGCAAAAAACAAACCCTAAACAAACCCATACTCACAGAAAACCATTGGCCTTTGCAAAAGCCTCAAAGTCCACAACTAATCGATGTCCTTCATACCCATGAGCCCGAAGAATTTTTTCAAATACTCCACAGCCACTGCGACAATCATTTTATGTTGCATAAGAGTTGGGCCCTTTAAATCTAACATGAAATGGAAAACCTTCACCGCTTCATCTGTAGACCGCAGTAGCTCCAAATCTCTAGGGTAGTGGATTCCCTTCCCCACAATAGCAGCCTTCAACACCTTGTCGACACCTCACAACAATTCCTTTCTGAAAACCTTTTCCAAGAGCACCCTGGCTTCCACCTTCGACACCCGGTTGTCGAGAAGAGATGCCAAAAACCTAGAGGTGACATAGGTATTATCCCTCCCAAATTCACTTTTGGCCAAATGCCCATCTCCCAGCACCATTTTAACCACCATGACCAACAAATAATCGTTGTTAAGCATAATCCTCTTGAGTGTTGGTCTGTAATCACCCTAAAGGTTGTTTGACATGTCTTGCCCCCCAGAGAAATCAACGTATCAGCATTGAACCAAGCCAAACCCTTAGCCGAGAATTCAATTATGAAGCACGAGCGACCAACCATCATAGCGCCCAATTGCTCACCCAACTCACCATACACTACCAGAAACACAAACAAACAACCAACACCAAGCTGAAAGTAGTGAAAGCAGTGACCATTATAACCTCCTTCAATTCATTTAAACTGGAGAAGACACTAGATTGTCATCATGAAACAAGCCTCAATTCGGAAATAAATAAATGTCATGACGCCACAAATGAAAAAACTATCTTTGTCCTTGAATACCAACCAAACTATACTATGGGCTATCACATCAACAAGAGAACTCGTACTCATAATCCGCCACCCAAACAACATGCCATATCTAGTATTAAGTGTCTGATATAGGCACCACCTTGTCATCCAACCCACAGGAGTTTTGCCTACATGTATTTCCAAGGTGGCGACTAAGACCGCCACCCCAAAGCATGAGTGCTCTGCTGCAAAGGCCCCACAAATGGCCAAACCCATCCACTTCAACTGCCACATGCCCTTCGCCACACATGGAGGGCCACCCACCCTTCCTCCCACTCTATAATACTTATTATTATATATATTTAATATTTTTCACCCTCATTGTTCCAATAATTATTATATATATTTAATAATGTAACTATTTTTACCATAATATTATAATATTTAGATATTATATATTTGATATTTATATATACTATACATTATTAAATATAAATATAATTTAACTTCTTACATATATTACTAATTAAATATATTATAAGTTTAATATTTATCTATATTTATTTTTAAATATAGATTATTATGCCATAACCCTACAATAGCAATGCAATGCTTATAGGAGGCTAGCACAATCCGTGAAAGAAAAACAAAAAGCAAAAGTTATTTAACAATATTTATTTATTTAAAAAATGATATATCTTGACGTATATTATATAGATTAATGTTTAAGATATATATACTAGTATAACTATTTAATCATCTCGATGTGCAGTAAGGAGAGTTGTCATACAGTATTTGTTACAAATTAATTAAAATAGATGGCATTAATGGCTTAGTCCGTATGAATAAAATCGTTTAAATATTTATTTAAAAAATGATATATCTCAGCGTATATTATATAGATTAATATTTAAGATATATATACTAGTATAACTATATAATCATCTTGATGTACAATGACAAAAAAGAGAGTTGCCATACAGTATTTGTTACAAATTAATTAAAATAGATGACATTAATGGCTTAGTCCGTATGAATAAAATCGCTTTTAAGATAAATGTGATCCCTTAAAAGTAGAAATATAACGATAGTATAAAGTCTTCTTTTTAAACAAGAATTTTGGGGAACTTAAATTATCATCCCCTCGTTACCTTCATAAGAGTAGTGGTCTTTAAAAAAAGAAACTTTAGGTCTAATATATATATAAAGAAAAGACAAAAAAAAGGTTATATAGGTATGTTAAAATATAAAGATAAAAGATAGACTAAATAAAACCTCATGTTTTTGTAATAGACTAAATTAGGAATTAATTTAGTCTTTTTGTTGCTAGCTTTGTTTTAAAACCATTTTATTCACAACACTTTTTGCTTTTTTTTCCTCATTGGCCTCTATAAAACAAAGGTGTATGTAATCTTTTATTATGAAGAAAAATAAAGTATGTTATGTTGTAGTTCTTTGTATTTTATTTTTCCCATCTCTGCCCTTCCATCACTTCACCGAGGCATTCTTAAATTAAGGTATGTATTTCAAATTGAGGTCTCTAAACTTCTGTAAATTTTTCAATCAATCATTAAGGCTAGAAGGAAACGTTGTATTGTTCTAAGCATTATGGTTTGGGATTTTATTATTTTTGGGTCTATTCAAGGAGCTTTATTCATGTACTTTGTAAACTATTTTTGTAGTGCCCCTCGATTTTCTTTTGTTTTTGGATAGTGACTTGGATTGTATTTGGACAGTATGATACTTTTTTTTCAATACTTGGATATTATGGCACTTTGATGCACAATTATGATGACACATTTATATATGATGTTTTATGCTTATATCATGCTTAGTAGATCAATTTAATTGTTTATGTGAGTTATCATTGATATGAGTATTATGTGTTTATTGGATGTATGTCTGTCATGATTTTCTATTTGTTTATTGTGTGTCAATGTATTGGTGAAGAGGAATAGGGTCGCATCACTCACTTTTGAGTTCCCTGTGACGTGATTTTCCCTAGACAGTGTGATTGAGTATTTTCCTATGTACATGTTCGACCGTTTGGTTTGTTGCAGGTTGCTGGTACCAGGCATCGAATCCACCTAAATGGCCAGGTTTATGTGTGCCTTAATCCCAATGGAGGTTGTTGATTCAGAGATAGCATTGGTTCCCCAATGTTGAGCCACCATCCTTGATGAGGATGAGTGTCTGTTTACCGTTCCCTGTTGTGTGGTTAGTCTGAGTCATCTTGTCGATGTTGATGTCATTTTGCTTTTTGTTTTGCTCTATGGTTGGGTATTGTGTGACTGTATGCTCATTGAGTAATGTACATGATTGTGCCTTTGTTTGATTATTTTGATAAAATAGAGATTATCGGATTTACAAGGCTTTAGAATAATTAAATAAAAGCTTATATATAATTGAAATATCGATTAAATAAATTATTATTAAAGTATTTATTTGATTTTAATAAATTGGAATTTATGGTTTAGAATGAAATATTTAAATAAGTACATTAATTTAATACATGGAGGAAGTTGAGGATAGTGGAGGAGTTAATATAAAATAAAATAATTAATTCTATGAAGTGGATATTGTTACGGATGGGGGAAATGTAGTAAATAAATTAGTTAGAGTTCATTGATAGAGGGGCCTTTTGGTTATTTCTGTAAATGAATCTTGGAGCTTTTTCCAGGTAGGATTTTTCTTGTTCTTGGTGCTTTCGGGTGTTTTTGAAAGTTTGAACCTGGATCTTGGGGGTGCTTTTAGTTTATTCTATGTTGGAGGCTTCCCTCCGGAGTTGAGGTTCTGCAAAAAATTTGAAATTTTTGGGAGGAAGTTGAAGCTGCATCTGGAATTCAATCCCAACAACACCTCAGCTCAGTGATTCAAATTTGTTCCAGGTTCCATGATTTCTTCCCAATTCTATTGTTGATTAGAATGAAATTCTTGCAAGATTATACTGCCTGAAACCATTAATAATTTGTTAAATTTTAGAGTACTCTGTATTTTTCTCCTAATATAATTGTAATACTTTTAAGTATCTCAACTACATCATTGATAAATTTTACTCATGAAAATATTTGTCTCCTTGCTCAAGCCATAGATGTACTCCTTCCAGATGCTCTGTAGATTCCTTCTTACTTTGGATTAGACCCTATACACTTTTATCACCTTTTTCCTATTACCGTTTTGGGCTGGGTTTCAAATGCATATTGTGTTGCCTGATAAACTATATAAATAGAGAGATCTATGGGTCAAGGTAATCTTTAAAGTCTATATTTTAAAGGTACACACCCTCTTCCATTCGCCATTCCTTAAAATACAAAGAAAATTGGCATTGTATGTTGAATCTTGCATCGAAATTAATCATAAATTCTTTGAGACTTGGCCACCTCTCAACTTATCAACTAGTAGGCGCAGAAATTATCAAACTATTTTGGATTCACCCTTGTATTGTTCCTTGACAACTTTCAGATTATAAAGTGAATACTAGATTCTATTTTTATTGTTCTAGATTCGCCCTTATATTGTTACAATTCATGAGTTGGAACTGACAGTATAAGTCTATTTTATGATTTGCTTGGTATGACTCTGCTCAACAATAGTCATCTCAGTTTAAACTGTTCTTTGCATTGTATGATTCGTAAAAGATATATATTAATTAAGGTTGAATTTGTATATGTAATGGCCACGGCTTTCATTGCAGTCGCGGGTCTACCACCTGTTTAAGAATTTGATCTTATGCATGTTTTTTGGGCATCGATATATGTGTGTGTGCAACCATTCTTTTGAAGGTTAATTACTGTATTTTAAATTGAATGATCTACAACAACATTCTGTGAATTTTGATTTAAACAAATATATATGTGTATATATGTGCTAACATGTATGTAATGTGTACTTTGTAAAAGAGGTTTGTTACCTTTATATATAATTGTATTTAACTTAACAAAACAAGGAGAACATTAAGTATGCAGATTGATATAATTGTTAATAAATAAACAAAAGTTAGTGTTTGTAGAAAGAGATTACCTTTAACTTAGATGAATATTTAATTAACATGAAGTGATTACTTTGAAAACCCATTCTTGATCTCATGTTTTATTATTGTTGAAATTGTTCGCTTGAAGTAAGTAAATAAAAATGGATTTGGGAATGAATGTGGGTTAGAGTATAAATGTTTAAGTCACTGTGTGAAGTTAATAGTGGAAGTCTTCTAGAGGTTCGGGAAATAGTGTTAAAGGTTGATGTATATGTTGAACCTTGAAATTGGTTGGTGTGATAATTTCCAAGTGTTATAGAAAGAGAATTAGCCATGCATTGTTTACTGACCTCTATGATTAACTTTTGTGCGGGATGGGTCATACCTCGCCTTATGAGTACATTATTTTGTGTGTTGGTGATTCGTGCAACTTGGCTTTACTTTATTAGGTCTGTTGAGTTTTCTAGTTGTAGAAGGGGGAGTGGCTCTCAATGGGGGCTGGCACACAAAGTGGCGTCTAGGACAACCCATGTGGGAGTTTCCTAAACAAATGATAACCTAATTAATTAACTAGGGAGTTGGGTAGAATTTCACTTTAACTAAGATAATTAGATGTCTCAACCATGCCTTTAGCGCTCATTCAGGCTAAGGATGGGTTGAGAAGGCTTGGTTGGCAAGACCAATTTCCTTGTCTTCATGAAAGGATAATTAGTCTTGCATGTATCACCCTATGGGGCCGATGTCAAATGTGAGACTATCAAGACAACCATAGATGGGGGTCAGCATCAAGAGAAAGAATGTCAAGACAACCCATGCTAGGACCATATGATGACACTCTCCCCTGCTACCACCTTGCATCCACTTGACTTGTATTTCCATTTTATGTTTGTGAGTGCCTCTAGAAGCAATGTTACCATTGTGTTATGTTATGTTGTCCTTTGCATGTTGGAATCTCTTATAGTCTTGTTATGTCAGTTAATTGTCACCTTGTTGTTATTGTCATGGTGGGATCCTTTGCTATCTCCTAGCATGGGGGTGGACCTTAGGGTTCCACATGGTCGGGTGGAATGTGCCTTGTACTCCATTGGGTTCCCTCTCCTTGTTCGTGCTTGTGGTTACTTCTCCTAGATTGAAGACTTATGCATTTGTACCACTTAATGTGGATTGTTACTCATGTACTTGTATTGAACCATAAATCTGAGGTATCATGTATCATACTTTGATGTATTCTCCTCACATGTATACGAGGAGACATTGTTGTTCTGATGAATCAATGTAATGATGTAAACTAATGTTGAACTCGCTTATGTAATGGACTATGTAAAAGATGTTATTGTATATGTAATTAATGGATTGATTCAATTGATCTCTATTGAATACATGTTATGGTTGTATCATATTGATTGTTCAATTAAATGAGACGGTTAAATATAATTTTATATTGTAGATGGAGTTTAATTAAATGTAATGATTTTTCATTCTTTCCAGTTAGTTAATGGGAATCAAGTAGGATAGTCGCGAACCTTAGAGGACTTAGGTTAGTAATTTAGTTAATGTTTCATTCATAATCGTGTGAGTATTGCACTTTCAAAAAAAATTGTTTTTTTTTAGGTGATAGTGTATTGTCCTCTAGGGTTTCGTGGCGGGGTGTTACAGTTTTTTTCCTTTTGCAATGTTAATCTTTCATGCTACGCACCAACAACCCATATTTCTTCAACAAACATTGCAGATTTTGGCATTCTTCAATCAAGGTCTATATTTCAAATTGAGGTCTCAGGACTTCTGTAAATTATTCAATTAGTATTTAAGACTAGAAGGAAATGTTACATTGTTCTAAGCATTATGGTTTGGGATTTTATTATTTTTGGGTCTATTTAAATAGCTTTAGTCATGTACTTTGTAAGCTATTTTTTCCTTTTACCTTTTTGATAAGGATGAGTTTCATTGTCTTATAGTATGTTAATGTACAGTTATTGGCTCATAATTCGATATGTTATTTTACCTGGATTCATAGGTGGTTTCAAGGTTAAACTAATTTTCTTTAGTTTATTATCATATTGCTCATAAACCCAAACCCAAATGCTTTTACTTGATTTTAGAGGTGGGTTTGACTAATTTTTGGCAGCTTAGTCATGTTTAGCTAAATTTAGATATTTTCCCTTTTTTCTATTATGTGGGCTTCTATTAGCAGGTATGCAGTGAAATAGACATTGAGGATTTTTCTTCACTGGGAGTTTCTTCAATCAAAGTCTTCATTTCAAATTGGGTATCTAGACTTCTGTAGTTTCTTCAATCAGCACAATGCTTATGCTTCAATTAAACCAGTGATTAATACAACATGCATAGAAAATTCAAACAAAAGCTACAATCTAATTTAACAAATATTAAAATATAAAAGATTAGACAAGCCCTATTTTCTTTTAGTTTTCATTTCAATTTGTTGCATTAGATTGCAATTTAGAATAGAAGTTCTATACACAAAACTCTGTATAAACAATGGATTTGGTTTGTATAACATTTTAAAAGCTACAATCTGATGTAACAAATATTAAAATAGAAAAGCAAAAAAAACCCCTATTTTATTTTAGTTTTTTGTATAAACAATGGATTTAGTTTGTATAACATTACAAAAGCTACAATTTGATTTAACAAATATTAAAATAGAAAAGCATTGGCAAACCAAACCACGACTACATTGAATCTTTGAATCAAATGGAAAAACAAGACATAACACATTTTCCTATTTTCAATTTTCTCTTTGAAATCAAACGCTCGACATGCATTACAACTTGTTCCACTAGCACACCTTGATCCTTGAAATACACAAAATAAATCTCCCTTCAAAAGATTATTTTAGATATTTAATCTCATTTAAATAATAATGTTCCTTTAAGAAAACTAAGAATGAGAAAACACATGAAAGCAAAGAAGAAAAACAAATGGATTTCCTACCTGTCAAGAGTACATCCCTTGATATCTGAAACCTTACGAATTGCCTTCTGCCAATCCTCAAGTATAAGGCTCTCAACTTTTCCAGTGTGCTTCTGAAATGCTCGAGGATAAGCACCCTCTTTGTTTTCCATTTGAAGCCTCGATCTTCGATTTCTATAGTACACAGAAATAAAAGAAGCCTTTGTACTTAAGATGAGTTGGAGATCCTTCAAGCAGTCCTCAAACTCTACAAACTTAGGCAAAAATATGATGACATAGAGAGATGTTGAGTGAATAGTTGTTTCTTTTGATTGAGATCTGCTATGCCCAACTAGAATTGAATTATCATCATTAAAAACCTTAAATCCTTTTCTTTTGAGATCATGAAAAATTAGGTTTCCTATACTTTCCTTCACATCTGTTGCCATGTGACTAAGAAATACGTCATATTGCATAGAGGATTGCTCGTTACGTCAAGAGGCGTAACCCTACAATGGCAACATGATGCTTATAGGAGGCTAGCACATTCCATGAAAGAAAAACATAAAGCAATCGACATTTAACAATATCTATTTATTTTAAAAAATAAAAAAAGCAACACAATAATTATTTAAAAAAATTCATGGCTCTAGTTTTATCATATCAAAAACAAAAGAAAACAAAAAAACAAAAATATTTAATAATATATATATTTATTTTTAAAAAATAAAAAAGTTGCTTGAACAAGCCCAGAAACAATAAAACCCTAAACCATAATACTCAAGAACAATGCAACATTTCCTTATAGTCTTAATTATTGATTGAAAAATTTACAAAAGTGAGAGACCTCAATTTGAAATACATAAATAAAATAATTCTTAATTTAGTTCATTACAAAATCATGTAGTTTTATTTAGTCTATTACAAAAACATGCAGTTTTACACCTTGGACAAGAACACCACTATTTTTTTTATGCATCGAGATCAACTCAAATTACTATATCTATTTTATTTTAACAACTTAGTTATAATTAATATTTTAAAAAAACCTTTTACTTTCCCCTTAATATTTATACAAGCCTAATTTTCACATTAAAAACAATTTTATATAATTTAATAAAAAACCTAAAAATGTTCTTTAATTTAAATAGGATATTTAATCTTAATATTGATAAATTAAAATAAATATATATATATACATATATACATATACGTGTGTGTGTGAATATAATTATAAATATAAACTAAATTAGATTATCTTATATATTATATATAATCCCTTCCCTTTCCTTCTAAAATTATTAACTAATCAAAATACATTAACTAAATTTAAATCTCCTTATTTACTTCCTTATTTATAAAATCGATGACCCATAACATTTTAAAAGCTACAATCTGATTTAACTTGAATATTAACATAGAAAAGCAAAAACAAACCCTATTTTATTTTAGTTTTCCATATAAACAATGTATATGGTTTGTATAACATTATAAAAGCTACAATCTGATTTAACAAATATTAAAATAGAAAAGCATTGGCAACCCAAACCACAACTACATTGAATCTTTGAATCAAATGGAAAAACAAGACAACACATTTTCTTATTTTCAATTTTCTTTTTGAAATCAACCACTCGAGATGCATTACAACTTGTTCCACTAGCGCACCTTGATCCTTGAAATACACACAATAACTCTCCCTTCAAAATATTATTTTAGATTTTTAATCTCATTTAAATAATAATGTTCCTTTAAGAAACTAAAAATGAGAAAAAACATGAAAGCAAACAAGAAAAACAAATGGATTTTCTACCTGTCAAGAGTACATCCCTTGATATTTGAAACCTTACGAATTGCCTTCTCCCAATCCTCAAGTATAAGGTTCTCAACTTTTCCAGTGTGCTTTTGAAATGCTCGAGCATAAGCACCCTCTTTGTTTTCCATTCGAAGCTTCGATCTTCGAGTTCCATAGTACACAAAAATAAAAGAAGCCTTTGTACTTAGGATGAGTTGGAGATTCTTCAAGCAGTCCTCAGACTCTACAAACTTAGGCAAAAATATGATGATATAGAGAGATTTTGAGTGAATAGTTGGTTCTTTTGATAGAGATTTGCTATGCCCAACTAGAATTGAATTATCATCATTAAAAACCTTAAATCCTTTGTTTTTTAGATCATGAAAAATTAGGCTGCCTATACTTTCCTTCACATCTGCTGCCATGTGACTAAGAAATACGTCATATTGCATAGAGGATTGTTCATTACGTCGAGAGGCGTAACCCTACAATGGCAGCATGATGCTTATAGGAGGCTAGCACATTCCGTGAAAGAAAAAACAAAAAGCAATAAACATTTAACAATATCTATTTATTTTAAAAAATAAAAAAAGCAACACAATAATTATTTAAAAAAATTCATGGCTCTAGTTTTATCATATCAAAAACAAAAGAAAATAAAAAAACAAAAATATTTAATAATATATATTTATTTTTAAAAAATAAAAAAGTTGCTTGAACAAGCCCAAAAACAATAAAACCCTAAACCATAATACTCAAGAACAATGCAACATTTCCTTATAGTCTTAATTATTGATTGAAAAATTTACAAAAGTCGAGAGACCTCAATTTGAAATACATAAATAAAATAATTCTTAATTTAGTTCATTACAAAATCATGTAGTTTTATTTAGTCTATTACAAAAACATGCAGTTTTACACCTTGGACAAGAACACCACTATCTTTTTTTTATGCATCGAGATCAACTCAAATTACTATATCTATTTTATTTTAACAACTTAGTTATAATTAATATTTTTAAAAAACCTTTTACTTTCCCCTTAATATTTATACAAGCCTAATTTTCACATTAAAAATCGATGACCCGTAACATTTTAAAAGCTACAATATGATTTAACAAATATTATCATAGAAAAGCACAAACAACCCCTATTTTATTTTAGTTTTCTATATAAACAATGGATTTGGTTTGTATAACATTATAAAAGCTACAATCTGATTTAACAAATATTAAAATAGAAAAGCATTGGCAACCCAAACCACGACTACATTGAATCTTTGAATCAAATGGAAAAACAAGACATAACACATTTTCCTATTTTCAATTTTCTTTTTGAAATCAACCGCTTGAGATGCATTACAACTTGTTCCACTAGCACACCTTGATCCTTGAAATACACACAATAATTCTCCCTTCAAAAGATTATTTTAGATTTTTAATCTCATTTAAATAATAATGTTCCTTTAAGAAACTAAGAATGAGAAAACACATGAAAGAAAACAAGAAAAACAAATGGATTTTCTACCTATCAAGAGTACATCCCTTGATATTTGAAACCTTACGAATTGCCTTCTCCCATTCCTCAAGTATAAGGCTCTCAACTTTTCTAGTGTGCTTCTGAAATGCTCAAGCATAAGCACCCTCTTTGTTTTCCATTCGAAGCTTCGATCTTCGAGTTCCATAGTACACAAAAATAAAAGAAGCCTTTGTACTTAGGATGAGTTGGAGATCCTTCAAGCAGTCCTCAGACTCTACAAACTTAGGAAAAAATATGATGACATAGAGAGATGTTGAGTGAATAGTTGGTTCTTTTGATAGAGATCTGCTATGCCCAACTAGAATTGAATTATCATCATTAAAAACCTTAAATCCTTTGTTTTTTAGATCATGAAAAATTAGGCTGCCTATACTTTCCTTCACATCTGTTGCCATGTGACTAAGAAATACGCCATATTGCATAGAGGATTGCTCATTACGTCGAGAGGCGTAACCCTACAATGGCAACATGATGCTTATAGGAGGCTAGCACATTCTGTGAAAGAAAAAACAAAAAGCAATAGACATTTAACAATATCTATTTATTTTAAAAAATAAAAAAAAGCAACACAATAATTATTTAAAAAAATTCATGGCCCTAGTTTTATCATATCAAAAACAAAAGAAAACAAAAGAGCAAAAAGATTTAATAATATATATATTTATTTTTAAAAAATAAAAAAGTTGCTTGAACAAGCCCAGAAACAATAAAACCCCAAACCATAATACTCAAGAACAATGCAACATTTTCCTTATAGTCTTAATTATTGATTGAAAAATTTACAAAAGTCGAGAGACCTCAATTTGAAATACATAAATAAAATAATTCTTAATTTAGTTCATTACAAAATCATGTAGTTTTATTTAGTCTATTACAAAAACATGCAGTTTTACACCTTGGACAAGAACACCACTATCTTTTTTTTATGCATCGAGATCAACTCAAATTACTATATCTATTTTATTTTAACAACTTAGTTATAATTAATATTTTTAAAAAACCTTTTACTTTCCCCTTAATATTTATACAAGCCTAATTTTCACATTAAAAACAATTTTATATAATTTAATAAAAAACCTAAAAATGTTCTTTAATTTAAATAGGATATTTAATCTTAATATTGATAAATTAAAATAAATTTATATTCATATATATATATGTGTGTGTGTGTGAGAGAGAGAGAATATAATTATAAATATAAATTAAATTAGATTATCTTATATATTATATATAATCCCTTCCCTTTCCTTCTAAAATTATTAACTAATCAAAATACATTAACTAAATTTAAATCTCCTTATTTACTTCCTTATTTATAAAATCGATGACCCGTAACATTTTAAAAGCTACAATATGATTTAACAAATATTATCATAGAAAAGCACAAACAACCCCTATTTTATTTTAGTTTTCTATATAAACAATGGATTTGGTTTGTATAACATTATAAAAGCTACAATCTGATTTAACAAATATTAAAATAGAAAAGCACTGACAACCCCTTTTTCTTTACTGCGACTAGATTGAATCTTTGAATCAAATGGAAAAACAAGACATAACACATTTTCCTATTTTCAATTTTCTCTTTGAAATCAACCGCTCGACATGCATTGCAACTTGTTCCACCAATACTCCCTAATCCTTGTAATACACACAATAAATCTCCCTTCAAAAGATTACTTTAGATATTTAATCTCATTTAAATAATAATATCCCTTTAAGAAACTAAGAATGAGAAAACACATGAAAATAGAGCAGAAAAAACAAATGGATTTTCTACCTGTGAAGAGTACATCACTTGGATTTTCTACCTGTGAAGAGTACATCACTTGATATCTGAAACCTAATGAACTACCTTCTCCCATTCCTCAGTATAAGGCTCTCAAATTTTCCAGTGTGCTTCTAAAATGCTCGAGCATAAGCACCCTCCTTTTCCATTTGAAGCTTTGATCACCTAGTTCCATAGTACATAGGAATAAAAGAAGCCCCTGTACTTAGGATGAGTTGAAGATCCTTCAATCAGTCCTTAGACTCTACAAACTTAGGCAAAAATATGATGACATAGAGAGATGTTGAGTGAATAGCTCCTTCTTTTGACTTAGATCTACTATGCCCAACTAGAATTGACTTATCATCGTTAAAAACCTTAAATCCTTTGTTTTTAAGATCATGAAAAATTATATTGCCTATACTTTCCTTCATATCTGCTCCCATGTGACTAAGAAATATGTCAAATTGTATAGAGGATTTCTCGTTACACCAGGAGGTGCAACCCTACAATGGTAGCATGGTGCTTATAGAAGTTTAGCACAATCCATGAAAGAAAAACCAAAAGAAATAGTCATTTAACAATAGCTATTTATTTAAAAAAATTAAAAAAGGAACACAATAATTATTTTAGAAATTTTAAAAAGCAACACAATAATTATTTTAAAAAATCCATGGCCATGGTCTTGTCATATCAAAAACAAAAGAAAACAAAAAAAATGAGTTAATAATATGTATTTATTTAAAATATATATATATATTTGAACAGTTCCAAAAACAATAAAATCCCAAACCATAATACTCAGAACAATGCAACATTTCCTTCTAGTCTTAATTACTGATTGAAAAATTTATAGAAGTTTAGAGACCTCGATTTGAAATACAGACCTTGATTGAAGAATGCCAGAACCAATTTGAAATACAGACCTTGATTGAAGAATGCCAGAACCTGGAATGTTTGTTGAAGAATCTGGAATGTTTGTTGAAGAATCTAGAATGTTTGTTGAAGAAATCTAGGTTGTTGGTGCGTAATGTGAAAAATTAACACTACAAAAGGAAAAAATAGTTTACAAAGTACATGAATAAAGTTCCTTGAACAAACCCAAAAACAATAAAATCCCAAACCATAATGCTTAGAACAATGCAACGTTTTCTTCTAGTCTTAATTACTGATTGAAAAATTTACAGAAGTCTAGAGACCTCAATTTGAAGTACAGACCTTGATTGAAGAATGCCTCAATGAAGTGATGGAAGGGCAGAGACATGAAAAATAAAAAAACAGAGAACTACGGTAGAGCAAACTTTATTTTTCTTCATAATAAAAGATTGCATACACCTATGTATTATAGAGGCCAATGAGGAAAACAAACCAAAAATTGTTGCGAATAAAACAATTTTAAAACAAAGCTAACAACAAAAGGAAAAAAAATTAATTCCTAATTTAGTTTATTACAAAAACATGCAATTTTATTTAGTCTATTACAAAAACATGCAGTTTTGCACCTTGGACAAGAACACCACTAAATTTTTATTTTATGCACCGAGATCAACTCAAATTACTATATCTATTTTATTTTAACAAAGTTATATTTAATATTAGAAAAACCCTTTTATCGCTCCCCTTAATATTTATACAAGCCTAATTTTCACATTAAAAACAATTTTATATAATTTTAAAAAAACATAAAAAAAATTCTTTAATTTAAATAAGATATTTAATCTTAACATTGATAAATTAAAATAAATTTATATTTATATATATGTGAATATAATCATAAATATAAATTAAATTAGATGATCTTATATATTATATATAATCCCTTCCCTTTCCTGCTAAAATTATTAACTAATCAAAATACATTAACTAAATTTAAATCTCCTTATTTACTTCCTTATTTATAAAATTGATGACCTGTAACATTTTCACGACTACAATTTGATTTAACAAATATTAAAATAGAAAATCATAGAAAACCCCTATTTTATTTTAGTCTTTTGTATAAACAATGGATTTGGTTTGTATAACATTACAAAAGCTACAATCTGATTTAACAAATATTAAATTAGAAAAACACTGACAACCCTTTTTCTGTACCATGACTAGATTGAATCTTTGAATCAAATGGAAAAACAAGATAGAACACATTTTCCTATTTTCAATTTTCTCTTTGAAATCAACTGCTCCACATGCATTGCAACTTGTTCTAGTAGCACTCCTTGATCCTTGAAATACACACAATAAATCTCCCTTCAAAAGATTATTTTACATATTTAATCTCATTTAAATAATAATTTCCTTTTAAAAAACTAAGAATGAGAAAACACATGAAAACAGAGCAGAAAAACAAATGGATTTTCTACCTGTCAAGATTACATCCCTCAATATCTGAAACCTAATAAATTGTCTTCTCCCATTCCTCAATTATAAGGCTCTCAACTTTTCTAATGTGCTTCTAAAATGCTCAAGCATTAGTACCCTCTTTATTTTCCATTTGAAGCTCCGATCGTCGAGTTCCATAGTACACAGGAATAAAAGAAGCCCCTGTACTTAGGATGAGCTGGAGATCTTTCAAGCAGTCCTCTGACTCTACAAACTTAGGAAAAAATATAATGACATAGAGAGATGTTGAGTGAATAGTTGCTTCTTTTGATTGAGATCTACTATGCCCAAGTAGAATTGACTTATCATCGTTAAAAACCTTAAATCCTTTGTTTTTGAGATCATGAAAAATTAGGCTGCCTATAGTTACCTTCACATATGTTGTCATGTGACTAAGAAATATGTCATATTGCATAGAGGATTGCTCGTTACGCCGAGAGGCGTAACCCTACAATGGCAGCACAATGCTTATATGAGACTAGCACAATTTGTGAAAGAAAAACAAAAAGCATTGATAGACATTTAACAATATATATTTATTTTTAAAAAAAAAGAAAAAGCAACACAATAATTATTTAAAAAAATCCATGGCCATAGTCTTATCATATCAAAAACAAAAGAAAACAAAAGAACAAAGAGAGTTAATAATATATATTTATTTTTAAAAAAATAAAAAAGTTGTTTGAACAAACCTAAAAATAATGAAATCCCAAACCATAATGCTCATAACAATGCAACGTTTCTTTCTAGTCTTAATTACTAATTGAAAAATTTACAAAAGTCTTGAGACCTCAATTTGAAATATAGACCTTGATTGAAGAATACCAGAATCCAGAATGTTTGTTTAAGAAATCCAGGTTGTTGGTGTGTAACGTGAAAAATTAACATTGCAAAAGGAAAAAGCAGTTTACAAAGTACATGAATAAAGCTCCTTGAACAAACCCAAAAACAAAAAATCCCAAACCATAATGCTCAAAACAATGCAATGTTTCCTTCTAGTCTTAATTAATGATTGAAAATTTTACAGAAGCCCAGAGACCTCAATTTGAAATACATAACTTGATTGAAGAATGGCTCGGTGAAGTGATGGAAGAGCAGAGACAGGAAAAATAAAAAACGGAGAACTACGACAGTGCAGACTTTATTTTTCTTCATAATAAAAGATTACATACACCTCTATTTTATAGAGGCCAATGAGGGAAACAAACCAAAAATTGTTGTGAATAAAACAATTTTAAAACAAAGCTAACAACAAAAAGAAAAAAAAAATTCCTAATTTAATCTATTACAAAAACATGCAATTTTATTTAGTCTATTACAAAAACATGCAATTTCACACCTTGGACAAGAACACCACTATTTTTTTTTTATGCACTGAGATCAACTCAAATTACTATATTTATTTTATTTTAACAAAGTTATAATTAATATTTTTTTTTAAAAACTTTTACCGCTGCCCTTAATATTTATACAAGCCAAATTTTTGTTAGGAAAAAGGTGTGTTGTACACCTTGCAATAATGTATTTAATTTAATTATTCTTGGGGCCACTTAATGTTGCATGTAACATTGGGATGTAAATTAAGTTGTAAAAATGTAATTATTTAATATTGGAGAAAAATAATAAATAAAGTACCCAATATTAAATAAGGGGACATGGTTTTGTAATCTCATGGTTTTAGTCACATAGTTTTGTGTAATACCACTTGGTGGTTATTTGGGAGCTTTCTTCTATAAAAACAACCACAAAGGTAGTTGTTGAAGGTTGGTCAATTGGTAGGTTAGCTCTGGTTAGCATTTGTGAGGGTTTGAAGCATGGCACAAGATGTGTGGTTGCATGCTTGTTCGCATGGATTGCTTGGGATGACTTGTTGCTTCAATGGTGTTCATGGAGACTCTGAAGATGTATTGAAATCTTTATTGCTAAATAATACATGAGAGATGGATGCTTTTGGAGGCTGGGTTATTTCCCTCTTAAGGGTTTTCCTAGGGTATATCTTGTGTCATATTATCATGGGTATGTTTTCTATTCTCTTGCATGTGGATTTTGAATACTTAGATGCATAGATTTCTCTTTTGGGTTATGTGGAAATTGTATTTAAATGGCTGCAAGTTTCCAACAAGTGGTATCAAAGCTTTGGTTGTGGTTGTATAACCCTTGGTAGAGAAAAATTAGAAAAAATCTTATTTAAGTTTGAATCTATGCATTGCATGAGAGAATGAAAGGCATGACAAGATATGAGGATTTTGCAGGTTGTTTATTTCAGATCTGAGGGTTTTGGGTTTGTTGTTTTGATGGGTTGTTTACAAATTTGGGGTGTTTGAAATTTTTGGGTGAAATGGGTTTCTTGGTTTTGTATTTAAGTATATTGAGTCCCTTATATGCAATTGAATACGCATCAAATAAATAACATCAAAATTTCCTAGTGGTGTTTGTGTTAAGAAAATTTCCTTTAGATCCAAGGATTCACACACATCAACCACGTGGTATAAATGATTAAATCCCACGGATGATTTATAGCAAAGAAAGAGTCTGAAAAGGAAGAGATAGCTATGTTGGTGACTCAAGAGAAACTTCAGTTGTCAAAGACAAAGCCGATTGGATTGGAAGACTTGTGGATTATACAGATTGCATGTGTGTTGAATGCATGAAGGTTAAGTAAAAATTTATGATAACTGGGAGATGGCAGTAGAAAGCTTGACCCATCAAGAAGAGAGGGAAGCGACCAACATGGAAAGGATACCCTAAGATTGGCGCTTCAGGTGACTAGAGATTACAAAGTAATGCTTAATTTATCATAATGTTAACAAAGAATCTAGCCAGAAGAGGGGGGTGGCCGATACCAGAGAAATGGCGGACTTACTCGCATGCATGGCGCTCATTTAAAAGCACAAGATATTTTATGACACAGCCATATGCCAAACAAGCTAATATAAGGGACTCTCCCATCACTATCCATAGAAGAAGGAGAACAGAGAATCCAAAAATTTCATTGAGCAAGTTTAAATGTTTCCCAGATAAGACTTCAGTAAGGGACGAATGGAGGTGGTTAATAATTTTTCCTTATACAACTTAATACAAGAGAGCCTCACCTTATTAATAGTCCATCGAATAATAAATATGGATGAAGACTCTAGGTAAAGTAATTATTGAACAGAAAGCAAGAATAGGCGCATGCATAAAGATGTTGAAAAGAAGAAGGTTGAGTGAAAGAAGTTGGCGTAATCAAGATTTGAACCCCAAGAACACAATATTGATATATCAACTTGCAAGGTTAATGCATGGTGCGCCTAAAAGAGCCTGACAGGGAGGATAAAGATTCAACTACCAAGTTTATAGGCTGAAAAAAAATTCCATGGTAGAGTAAAATAATATACTAACATATCACACTCGAATTAATGAATAAGCAAAGGAGATTCAAATGAAATTGAAAGAAGAGGTAGATGTTTGTATGGGTAAACTATATCATTGATGTAGTTGAGAAATATATGAAGATTTCATTCAACTTGGGGAGACATATAAAGCTAATAAATTTATAGAGCATTCAGAAATATAATCAAATGATTATTTTGCTTTGAAAAAAATAATCATGTACTAATCTTTTTCTAAACAAACATCTAATTAAGGAGAAATTATGGAACCTGGAACAATCAAATAGCTAAGTTGAAAGTGTTGTCGGGGTTGAATTCTAGCTACAACTCAAATTTTCCCCAAATCTTCAATTACAACTTCAAGCTCTTCAAAATCCAACACCTCTGTAAAAACCCCAAAGCCTCCAAAACAAAATTTCAAAGCCTCCCAACTTCCAAGAAAATTTTCAAGAATAGAGAAAACAACTTCAAGAACTAAAAAACTCCTGCAAAACCGAATGTAATTAGTTTTTGCAAAAAATAATCCAAAATCCTCTCTTCAATTAACTTCCACTACCTTATTTATTATCCTCAACTATCCATAATTGCATTCCACTCCATAGAACTAATTAATTTTATTTTTTTTATATTTTCCCCACTATGCAGAGTTTTATCAACTTGTTTTAATTTTATAACTTTTAAATCATCACTTGCAATTACACACACGTAATCAATTATTTTATATATTTAGTTTATTAATTTAATTTCTCATACAATTTGTTTGCACAATCCCATTAAATTAAAATATTTATTTAAATATTTCATTCTAAATCATAAAGTTTAATTCATTAAAATTAAATAAGGACCTTAATAAATTTTATTTAATCAAGGTATAAACTATATAAAATATTTTATCTAACTGGTCCAAAGCCTTTTAAATTTCCAATAATCTTTATTAATGAAATAATCAAACAAGGCACAATCATGAACATTACTCTAGGAGCATACTATCATGCAATACTAGACCATACTATGAAACAGAAGACAAAATGACAACAACATCAACAACACAACTCAAATTGACCTTACAAACGAAATGTGACATCAAACACTCATCCTTGATGAGGATGATGGCTCAATGTGGGGGACCCAATGCTACCTCTGAAACAACAACCTCCATTGGGTTTAAGGCACACTCAAACCTGACAATTCAGGTGGAGTAGATGCCTAGTACTTGCATCCTATAGCAAATCATACAGTTGAACATGTGCATAGGAAAATAATTAATCACACCGTGAAGGGAAAATTGCAGCGTCACAAGGCATTTGCAAGCAAGTGATGTGCCATGTTCCCCTTCACCAATACATCGACACACAATAAACCAATCTCAAATCATGATAAATCATATCTCCAAAAAATGCATAGTACTCATATTAGTGACAACTCGCATAACAATTAAACTAATCTACTAAATATGACATAAGCATAAAACATCAAATATAGCAGTGTCACCACATATCATCATAACTAAGCATCTAGTATCATAATGTCCAAGTATCATCAAACAAGTGTCAAAATATCCAAGTACAATCCATGTAACTATCCAAAACCAAAAACACAAACTGAGGGGCACTACAAAGACCACTACTCTTATGAAGGTAAGGAGGGGATGATAATTTAAGTTCCCCAAAATTCTTGTTTAAAAAGAAGACTTTATACTGTCGTTATATTTCTACTTTAAATGGATCACATTTATCTTAAGCGATTTTATTTATACAAACTAAGTAATTAATGTCATCTATTTTAATTAATTTGTAACAAATAATATATGGCAACTCTCCTTTTCGTCACTATACATCGAGATGATTAAATAGTTATACTAGTATATATATCTTAAATATTAATCTATAAAATATACGTTGAGGTATATCATTTTAAAAATAAATATTTCTAATATGTGATGGTAGATTTTTTAAATAATTATTGTGCTGTATTTTTATTTTTTTTAAATAAATATATATTATTACCTCTATTTGCCTTTTTTGTTTTCTTTTATTTTTGATAAGGATAAGACTATGGTTGGGTTTTATTAAATAATTATTGTGTTACTTTTTATTTTTATTTTTAATAAATAAATATTGTTAAATGTCTTCATAAGAGTAGTGGTCTTTACAAAAAGAAACTTTAAGTCTATATATATATATATATATATATATAAAAAGAAAAGACAAAAAAAAAAGATTATATAGGTATGTTAAAATATAAAGATAAAAGATAGACTAAATAAAACTACATATTTTTGTAATAGACTAAATTAGGAATTAATTTGGTCTTTTTGTTTTTAGCTTTGTTTTAAAACTATTTTATTCACAGCAGTTTTTGGTTTGTTTTCCTTATTGGCCTCTATAAAACAGATGTGTATGTAATCTTTTATTATGAAGAAAAATAAAGTCTGCTCTGTCGTAGTTCTTTGTTTTTTATTTTTCCTGTCTCTATCCTTCCATCACTTCACTGAGGCATTCTTCAATCAAGATTTGTACTTCAAATTGAGGTCTCTAGACTTCTGTAAATTTTTCAATCAGTAATTAAGACTACAAGGAAACGTTGCATTGTTATGAGCATTATGGTTTGGGATTTTATTGTTTTTGGGTCTGTTCAAGGAGCTTTATTCATGTAATTTGTAAACTATTTTTTCCTTTTGTAGTGTTAATCTTTCACGCTAGGCACCAAAAACCCGGATTTCTTCAACAAACATTATGGATTCTTCAACAAACATTTCAAATTTTGGTATTCTTCAATCAAGGTTTGTATTTCAAATTGAGGTCTCAAGACTTCTATAAATTTTTCAATTAGTAATTAAGACTAGAAGGAAATTTTGCATTGTTCTGAGCATTATGGTTTGGGATTTTATTATTTTTGGGTCTGTTCAAACAGCTTTATTCATGTACTTTGTAAGCTATTTTTTTCTTTTATCTTTTTGATAAGGATGAGTTTCATTGGCTTAAACCATGTTAATGTAGAGTTATTGGCTTGTAATCCAATATGTTATTTTACCTGGAATCACAGGCGGTTTCAAGGTTAAACTAATTTTATTTAGTTTATTATCATATTGCTCATAAACCCAAACACAAATGCTTTTACTTGATTTCAGAGGTGGGTTTGACTAATTTTTGGCAGCTCAGTCTTGTTTAGCTAAATTCAGATACTTTCCCTTTTTCTTGTTATGTGGGCCTCTATTAGCAAGTATACAGTGAAACAGACATCGAGGATTTTTCTTTACTGAGAGATTCTTCAAACAAAGTTTACATTTCAAATTGGGTATATAGATTTTTGTAGTTTCTTCAATCAGCATAAAGCTTATGCTTCAATTCAACCAGTGATTAATACAACATGCATAGAAAGCTCAGACAAAAGCTACAATCTAATTTAACAAATATTAAAATAGAAAAGCTTAGACAACCCCTATTTTCTTTTAGTTTTTCATTTCAATTTGTTGCATTAGAATGCAATTTAGAATAGGAGTTTTATGCACAAAAATCTGTATAAACAATAGATTTAGTTTGTATAACATTTTAAAAGCTACAATCTAATTTAACAAATATTAAAATAGAAAAGCATAGACAACCCCCATTTTATTTTAGTCTTCTATATAAAAAATAGATTTGGCTTGTATAACATTACAAAAGCTACAATCTGATTTAACAAATATTAAAATAGAAAAGCACTGACAATCCCTTTTTTTGTGCCACGACTAGATTGAATCTTTGAATCAAATGGAAAAACAAGACAACCCATTTTCCTATTTTCAATTTTTTCTTTGAAATCAATCGCATTGCAACTTATTCCACCAGCATTCCCTGATCCTTGAAATACACACAATAAATCTCCCTTCAAAAGATTATTTTAGATATTTAATCTCATTTAAATAATAATGTCCCTTTAAGAAACTAAGAATGAGAAAACACATGAAAACAAAGCAGAAAAAACAAATAGATTTTCTACCTGTCAAGAGTACATCCCTCGATATCTAAAACCTTATGAATTGTCTTCTCCCATTCCTCAAGTATAAGGCTCTAAACTTTTCTAGTGTGCTTCTGAAATGCTCGAGCATACGCACCCTCTTTGTTTTCCATTTGAAGCTTTGATCGCCAAGTTCCACATTACACAAAAATAAAAGAAGCCCCTATGCTTAGGATTAGCTGGAGATCCTTCAAGCAGTCCTCAAGCTCCGCAAACTTAGCTGAAAATATGATAACATAGAGAGATGTTGAGTGAATAGTCACTTCTTTTGATTGAGATCTGCTATGCCCAACTAGAATTGAATTATCGTCATTAAAAACCTTAAATCCTTTCTTTTTGAGATCATGAAAAATTAGGATGCCTATACTTTCCTTCACATTTGTTGCCATGTGACTAAGAAATACGTCATATTGTGTAGAGGATTGTTTTTTACGCCGAGAGGCGTAACCCTACAATGGCAACATGATGCTTATAGGAGGTTAGCACAATCCATGAAAGACAAACAAAAAGTAATAGACATTTAACAATATCTATTTATTTTTAAAAATTAAAAAAAAAAGGAAAATAATAATTATTTAAAAAAATCCATGGCCAGAGTCTTATCATATAAAAAACAAAACAAAAAAAAAAGAGTTAATATATATATATATATATATATATATTTAAAAATAAATAAAAAGCTGCTTGAAAAGACCCAAAAACAATAAAATCCCAAACCATAATGCTTAGAACAATGCAACGTTTCCCCCCAATCTTAATTACTGATTGAAAATTTTACAAAAGTCCAGAGACCTCAATTTGAAATGCATAAATAAAATAATCCCTAATTTAGTCTATTACAAAAACATGCAGTTTTACACCTTGGACAAGAACGCCACTAAAAAAACAATTATGCACCGAGATCAACTCAAATTACTATATCTATTTTATTTTAACAAAGTAATAATTAATATTAAAATCAAAACCTTTTACGCTCCCCTTAATATTTATACAAGCCTAATTTTCACCTTAAAAACAATTTTATAGAATTCAAAAAAAACACAATAATATTCTTTAATTTAAATAAGATATTTAATCTTAACATTGATATATTAAAATAAATTTATATTTATATATATGTGAATATAATCATAAATATAAATTAAATTAGATTATCTTATATATTATATATAATCCCTTCTCTTTCCTTCTAAAATTATTAACTAATCAAAATACATTAACTAAATTTAAATATCCTTATTTACTTCCTTATTTATAAAATTGATGACCCATAACATTTTAAAAGCTACAATCTGATTTAAAAAATATTAAAATAGAAAAGCACATAAAACCCCTATTTTATTTTAGTTTTTTGTATAAACAAAGGATTTGATTTGTATAACATTACAAAAGCTACAATCTGATTTAACAAGTATTAAAATAGAAAAGCACTAACAACCCCTTTTTTTGTACCGCAACTAGATTGAATCTTTGAATCAAATAGAAAAATAAGACATAACACATTTTCCTATTTTCAATTTTCTCTTTGAAATCAACCACTTGCAACTTGTTCCACCAACACTCCTTCATCCTTGAAATGCACACAATAAATCTCCCTTCAAAAGATTATTTTAGATATTTAATCTCATTTAAATAATAATGTCCCTTTAAGAAACTAAGAATGAGAAAACACATGAAAACAGAGAAAAATAAATAAATGGATTTTCTACCTATCAAGAGTACATCCCTTGATATCTGAAACCTTATGAACTTCCTTCTCTCATTCCTCAAATATAAGGCTCCCAACTTTTCTAGTGTGCTTCTGAAATGCTCGAGCATAAGCACCCTCTTTCTTTTCCATTTGAAGCTTCGATCACCGAGTTCCATAGTACATAGGAATAAAAGAATCCCCTGTACTTTGGATGAGTTGGAGATCCTTCAAGCAATCCTCAGACTTTGCAAACTTGAGGAAAATATTATGACATAGAGAGATGATGAGTGAATAGCAGCTTCTTTTGATTGAGATCTGCTATGCCCAACTAGAATTGACTTATCGTTGTTAAAAACCTTAAATCCTTTGTTTTTGAGATCATGAAAAATTAGGGTTCCTATACTTTCCTTCACATCTGCTCCCATGTGACTAAGAAATATGTCATATTGCATCTAGAGGATTTCTCATTACACTGAGAGGTGTAACCCTACAATGGCAGCACGGTGCTTATAAGAGGCTAGCACAATCCGTAAAAGAAAAACAAAAAGCAATAGACATTTAAAAATATCTATTTATTTGAGAAAAAAAACAACACAATAATTATTTTAAAAAATCCATGCCCATAGTCTTATCATATCAAAAACAAAAGAAAACAAAAAAACAAAAAGAATTAATAATATATATTTATTTTAAGAAAATAAAAAAGTTGTTTGAACAGACCCAAAAACAATAAAATCCCAAACCATAATGCTCAGAACAATGCAACGTTTCTTTCTAGCCTTAATTATAGATTGAAAAATTTACAAAAGTCAAGAGACCTCAATTTGAAATACATACCTTGATTAAAGAATGCCAGAATCTGGAATGTTTGTTGAAGAAATCTAGGTTGTTGGTGCGTAACGTGAAAAATTAACACTGCAAAAGGAAAAAGCAGTTTATAAAGTACATGAATAAAGCTCCTTGAACAAACCCAAAAACAATAAAATCCCAAACCATAATGCTCAGAACAATGCAACGTTTCCTTCTAGTCTTAATTACTGATTGAAAAATTTATAGAAGTCCAAAAACCTCAATTTGAAATACAGACCTTGATTGAAGAATACCTTGGTGAAGTGATGGAAGGGCAGAGACAAGAAAAATTTAAAAAATGAGAACTACAGTAGAGAAAACCTTATTTTTCTTCATAATAGAAGATTAAATACACCTTTTTTTATAGAGGCCAACGAGGAAAACAAACCAAAAACTATTGTGAATTAAACAGTTTTGAAACAAGGTTAACATCAAAAAGAAAAAAAAAATTCCTAATTTAGTCTATTAAAAAACATGCAATTTTACACCTTGGACAAGAACACCATTAAATTTTTTTTTAATGCATCGAGATCAACTCAAATTACTATATCTATTTTATTTTAACATAGTTATATTTAATATTAAAAAAAAAAACCCTTTTACCACTCCCCCTAATATTTATACAAGCCTAATTTTCACATTAAAAAATATTTTATATCATTTAAAAAAAAAACATAAAAAATATTCCTTAATTTAAATAAGATATTTAATCTTAACATCTTATCTCCGACCGAATCTAAAGGCCCTATTAGGAAGAGTCACCTGGTCCCTGCTGATTCTCAGAAACCCAAACCTGCTACCAAAAAACTTAAGGGTATCAAGGGAATTGCCCAAACCAGTGCGGCGACTAGCCTATGTGACCTCAAGTCTACCCCTGCTAAGACTTCCAGTAAGCCTACCCCAAAAAAGAAAGGTAAGGAGGAGAAGGAGCCTCCGAATAAAGGGAAAAATGTTGTGAGAAAGGACTCATTAGGTGATGCAGTGGTTGCAGAGACTATGGTTATTGGATGTGATGCCATCATTCGGCACTCTAGCAAGTTGGCAAAGAATAGGAAAAAAGTGCAAGTTAGAGATTTGGACACTGAAGAGGAGTTGTCAAACAACAAAGATAGCATAGTTGAAGAGGTGTTGGAGGGTGAGGAAGGTGAGAAATCCAGAGGTCCTTCATCCATTCCTGACAAGGGTAAAGCTCAGAAGGAGGTTTCGACCTCTCACTCATCGGAACCGCTAGATATTGAGCAAAATGATCCCGACTACACTACGGGCGGCAAGGAGGAGCTCGATGTGTTGAAAGAAAGAATGGACAAACTGGACAAAAAATTCAATGGGTTGACCCATTTCACGGTCAAACTGGTTCACTGTGTCACTAGTACCCTGTCGGTTGTCAAGAAGGATGAGATGGAGATGAAGAAGACTAAAGATCGCCAGGAGTGGATCGGTGATGATTTGGTTCAGCTTCTATCAAAGAATTGGGAGAATGCCAACTAGTTTGTTGTTGGTTTGTTGTTGGTCTATGTGTTGTTAGTCTGCATCTTGTTTTTGGTTAGGTGTTATGTTTTGATGCTTTTTTGATCTTGGACTCTATTGGCCCTTGTGGCTCTCTATGAAAGGTACATCACCCTGAAAATGTTGCTTACTTTATCAAAAACATTGGTAAATTAAAATAAATTTATATTTATATATATGTGAATTTAATCATCAATATAACTTAAATTAGATTATCTTATATATTATATATAATCCCTTCCCTTTCCTTCTAAAATTATTAACTAATCAAAATACATTAACTAAATTTAAATCTCCTTATTTACTTCCTTATTTATAAAATCGATGACCCATAACATTTTAAAAGCTACAATCTAATTTAACAAATATTAAAATAAAAAAGCACAGACAACCCTATTTTATTTTAGTTTTTTGTATAAACAATGGATTTGGTTTGTATAGCATTACAAAAACTATAATATGATTTAACAAATATTAAAATAGAAAAGCACTAACAACCCCTTTTTTCTATACCATGACTAGATTGAATTTGTATACACCTAAAATCGATCAAGACAATTAATTAATTAAATACAAGCTATTTAATTAATGAACCCCTTTAATTTATCTACTTATAAATAAATTCTGAATTTATTTATATAGTTCACACTTTTCTAATTCTAACATCTTAAATCACATTCTTCTAAATTTAATTGAATAAACAAATGTCAATAATTTGTTTTATTTAAATATTATCTTCTCACTAAATTTAAATTCCTAATTTGAATTTAGGCACATGTCTCCAACTTTTCTTCTTGCCACGTCCTCAAGTGTCATATGAATTTAAATATGTCTAATATTTAAATGAGAATTATCCTCAACCAATTCCAAAACAAACTTTGGACACTTGGCTCTTTCACACATTTTATTCCCTCATACACTTGGTATGGTGTTCGCAGTCAAGAGAACATCCTCCATGATTCTCTCTAACTTCTTCCATCTCCACCGTTCATCTCTCCAACTGAAATCTTGACCATTGGTTGTTGCCACATCATTTTATGCTTTGGAAATCCTATAAATACAAGCCCATTCTACAAAATTTGACAATCCATCTTTGAGTAAACTTATTATACATAAATTTTGTGAGAGCATTTAGTGAGCATAGAGCATTTAGGCATTTAGCATCTAAACATTGTAGAAGAATTTTAGATTAGAATCATGGCTTAGTTTCATAGTTGCATTTCCATTATCATTTTAGCCTTTATACATCATTTGCATCATAGTCTTTTGTATCATATCCATTGTCATATTACCATTATCATTTGCAGCCTTTAATATCATAACATCCTTCAGCAATATCATACAGCTTATCATCATGTAGGAATTAGATTCTTGCATTCTACAACATCTTGTTTCTTAGGTTGTCATCCAAACAGTCATAGTGTACAAATTTGAGAGCACTAATGATTTAGAGGATCCTTGAGAATAGAGAACAATGGAACGATTTTAGGAATTTACTCTTGTTTCAATTTGATTCAGTTTTGTGATTTAAATTCTCAAATGTAAATGTTTCATTGGTTTTGTGTGTTTTATTACAATCGTTAACTCTTATAATTCACACAATACATTTTGGCATCCACCGTGGGCCCCTAGCCCCATTTTTTTTACGTTTTCTCGAAAACTTGTTTTACAAGTTGGACATGAATTTCTTTTAGTGCGACTATGAGTTCTTTCAGCGCACTCAAAACATTTTTTGGCACATCCAGTCCTTATCACAGCACATTCAGAGGATCTTTCAAAGCATTTAGTCCTTGTCCTGGTGCATCAGAGTCATGCTTTAGCCCATCCAGCTCATACTTCAATGCATATAGAGGGTTTTCTAGCGCATTTGGTCCTTATTTGAATGCATTTAGTGGTTTTTCTAGTGCATAGAGTAGTTCTTTTAGTGCATAGGAGTGATCTTTTAGTGCATCTGATGTTTGTTTTAGCACATCTAGTTTATTATGCAAAATTTCAAAATCTCAAGAACTAATTGATGTTTTTTGTGTTACAGGTGCTTAATATGTTAGTCAAAGACAAATTTATCAAACTATTGATGATGTTTGCAGGGGTTGGAGCTTTTATTGTCTTGCTTTTAATTAAATTAGGAACCTAGTTTAATTAGAAGGTTAAAGAACCCCTTGTCTTTTGTGCTTGAAGTGATAGTCCTATGCTCTCCCCTTAACTGGGTGACCATAATGCCAGACTCGTTATTTTATGCTTTGTTAACACCTTTAGAAGGCCTACCATAGTGGGAAAAAGTACTCACCCTATGGGAATGACCTAAGTGGGAACAACTAAAGCGAAGTTTTCTGACTCACTATAATCAAAAGCGAATTCGGGGAAAGTCCACAATTCAATAGTAGTGTACAAGATAACCATCCCCACAGCCTTTGTTCTAAAGGTTGGGAGATCTCCTGAGGGAGTTTATCTATTGTCGCACCAAACAGAAACCCTTATTACAAACCTTAGTGTAGCATCCAACCGAGTCAATCTCTGAACACTTCTAATATCACAATGCAAGGGGAGGGAAGAATCTACCCCCAAGATACTCACTATATAACCATTAGGGATTATTGGCCAAAAGTAGAGGATTCGGCTTTGGTTGAGACTCAAGAAAGGAAAAAACATGGGCACCCTCTAGGGGTTGACAAGGTTGTGTGAGCTGACATGGTTCTAAGATGTGGGTTGTGGTATTTTAAGTGACCCCTGAGATTATAAAAGTGCTTGATCTATCTTCTCTTGTGCTATACATGTGGAAATCAAAGGAATCGGACCAGATTCTTGAATACACACTCAATGTTTAGTTCCTAGGTAGAAACAATTGTTTGAAAAAAATTTGTTTTGTTTGAATTCATAATTCAAGAAAAACATCCATTTAAAGCACTTAATTCACATAACTCACAAACTAGAAACAGAGCAAAATCCATTGTTCAATAGATTACACCCTAGCAACACTCAAATTCAAAGCAAAACAACCAGAAAAACTATCAAAAACACTGAAAACTTCCAGTTTAGTGCATTCATTTACTATTTTGGCACATATGTTGCTTTGTCCAGCACATCACTAGCTTTTTCCAACGCATCTGATCCATTTGCTAGCGCATATAGGTCATTTTCTAGCGCATCAATTCCATGTTTTAGCACATTTGCAAATCCTTTTAGTGCATTCACCTACAGGATACCCAGTTGAAATCACATCTAGGAGGGGCATTCTAGTGCATACCTGGCATATTTTAGCGCATTTAACTCATTTTCTAGCACATTTGAGTCATTGTCTGGCGCATTGAGTCCAGCTTTTAGCGCATCTGGTACATTCTCCAGCACATCTGGTCCATTCTTCAACGCATTGAGTATGTTTTTTGGTGCATATTGGGTATAGTCTAGCTCATCCAGGTCATTTTATGGTGCATCTATTCCATCTTTTAGCGCATCCAGTTAACATCAAACTAGAGAGCTAAATTCATATCCTGTTTCTTTAGTTTGAACCAGAATTAAGGATCTTTTCCAAGACAGAAGCATTCCTCAATCACAATAGAGTCTTAAACTTGTTGAAACTGACATTTACAAGTGAAATTATTCAAACTAAACCAAGATCTTAACACCTTAAAAGTGTCTAAATCATCAAACTTATCATACCCCTAATTGTTAAGTCAAGTTTCATCATCATGATTTGTCATCCTTTCATCACGAAACAAAGTTGTATAATTAGATTGAACTTAGTCTCATCAATAGAATTTGTCATTCTATTTGACTTAGTTTTTATCCTTGGCACTCCTACAAACAAAGATCAAAGTTTAGTTAAATTATAGCACTTATATACCCATTCAAACAAGATCACAAAAGTAGAAACTCAAGGAAAAAGAACTTGAAACTCTGAACATCGAAACTCAAAACACCATGGTTGAACCTGAAGAAAATCCATTTCATAATATCCACAACACTAAAGGTGAGGAAATAACTGAGGAAGACATCCAACATGCTAAACAAGACCCAAATTTTCATAAGTTCCTAAAAAATATTTTTGAAAGAGATGGAGAAAAATACTTCCTAATGCTAGCTAATCAAGGTATCAAACTTCCACATGAATTTGATGTTAATCGATTGAAATCACCTCCTAAAAAGCTTGAAAATGATCCATCAAATACAGATCCAGTGGTTTCCTTAATTCATCAAATAAAAAACCTCCAATAACAGATTCAAGACATGCAAAGGGGAACCTCACAATGGTACTTGCTACAAGACATTTTCCCATATCCTTTTGGTCAAAGTGTCAACATGATTCCTTTTCCCAAACATTGTGAATTCCCAAAGTATGATAACTACAATGGTAAAACAGATCCAATAGATCATGTGAGGGAATTTAGAACCATGAGTCTTGAATTTGCACGCGAAGAAACTTACTTGATGAGATTGTTTCCACCCAACCTAGGTGGACAATGCCCGGAATGGTTCTCCAAACTTGCACCACCAATTAAAACCTTTGAAGAACTGGTTAATAAATTCATCACCCAATACTCCTACAACATCCAACATGAGATAACAATGAAAGACCTTTGCAATACAAAATAGAAAAAGGGTGAATCATTCCTCATATTCTTAGAAAGATGGAGAATGTTGTTTGCTAGATATTATCATCCCATACCTGAAAAGGAATAGATAGAAATCTTCATTGACAACCTAAATGATGAGATGATCTATAGGCTTGAATTACAATGCCCACCTACCTTTGAAAAAGTGATAGAAAATGGAATCAAAATCAAAGAATCCTTGGTCAAGAGAGGAGTCATAAAAATTTACAATGAAGGAAACAACTCAGCCAACTCTTCCAATCACTATAACATCAGTGATAAACCAAAGTTTTGGCAAAGAAACAAGAATGTTGGTAACAATGATGGTTTAGCTGAAACACAAAATACAAAACTAGTATTTAACTTGACAGCAACTGCCACCAAAACCAATCAAAACAACAATCTAACCGGCAATCAAAACAATAATCCGAGCAATGATGAATCTAAACCACCACCATACCAAACATCATCAAATCGAAGAAGATTCACACCTTTGGGATAGTCATTAGAATCAACATTAAAGGAGATTCTTGCAGCCAAGGTTATAACATTACTAGAGGCAAGAAATTGAGAACCACAAGTTAAACCTTCATGGTGGAATGATGCACATTATTGTGACTTTCACAAAAAAAAGGACATAAAACCAATGACTGCATGTAGCTCAAACATTTGATACAAGACATGATTGATAACAAGACAATATTTGCAGAAGGACCCCAAATGAACAATGACCATGGAGCATTCAAGAATACTTTACCAAACTACGAAAAAGGGGGAGTCCTCTTCATCAAACACCAAAGGAAAAAATGTGAACTATGTTTATGATTCTACCATTCTTCATATTGAAGTAGTGGAAGATCAAACCAAGGACATCAAAATCAAGGACAAAAAGATATTATTGCAGCTGATAATCCATTTGATGTCATCCTAATTGAGCATGAACAAAGCCTCATTACAGTTGAAACTCATTTCCATGATACCAACACCAAATCACATCAAATCAATGACATCATACCAATAAATCTGATCACAAAAATTGTTGCAAGTGACAATAAAATTAATGTCATTAAAATCAGAGAGAAATGAGATTCCCAACCAATCAATGCAACCACAAGAGGACAAGCTAAGGTAACATTGAAAGGGGTTTCCTCTTTTGCATCCAAAGCAACTGTTGTCCCTGCAACTCAATACAACATAGTGGACGAATTACAGAAAATTCCAGCTCAAAAATCCATATTGGAACTCCTCAAGATTTCACCAGCTCACAAGGAGATTCTAGAACAAGCTCTAGTATCCACCACAGTACCAAATTATCTAGAAGTTTTCCAATTCCAAGCTATGGTGGGACACTTGACCACACCTCATTGCTTATCATTTTCTGAAAATGATGGTGTATCACTCACTCATCCACACAATGTTGCTCTCTACATTGATGTTTTAATTCACAAACACCAGGTCAAATGTGTTCTAATAGATGGTGGAGCTAGCCTAAATATCTACACTATAAAACTCATCTGTGCACTTGGATATTCAAAAAATACCATTGATGCTAGAGGAAAAATCACTATCAAAGCCTATGATGATGAAGAGATATCCTCCCAAGGATTAATTGTCTTACCAATTCAAGTGGGATTGGTTTTCAAAGATATAATCTACCAAGTGTTGTACAAGGAGTTAACATACAATATACTCTTGGGACGTCCTTGGATTCATGAGATGCAAGCAGTGTCGTCAATGTATCACCAGTGTTTGAAATTTCCTTTCAACAGACAAGAAATCACCATTTCAGTTGATTCCAACAATCCATAATATTGCAACATGCTCAAAACAGCCCAAGATACTTTTGTACCACATAATAGGGAAGCTCCAACACCTAGTTCATCCAACAATGAAAGACAACTAAATTCCTTGTCAAAGTGGGTTGAGAAAAAGGACCAATCAAAAGATAAGGGTATCAGTGATTCTACTCCATCAAGTAATGAAAGTCAATCAAGTCCTTTATCAAATCAGCTTGAGGAAAAGGTTCAGTCAAAAGACAAAGGTATTAGTGATTCCACGGCCTCAAACAATGAAAGACAATTGAATTCCTTATCAAAACAGTTTGAAAAGATCCAGTTGAAAGACAAAGGCCTGGGGGAATATTCATTTGAGCAATCTTTATGTCTTTCACAACTGCTATCTTCTTCTAAGTCATATGTGCAGCCATCCACATCAAGACAACAATCCTCACAACCAACCACACTCGTTTATGGCACCTTTGTAAAAGCAGGAACTTTAGTGGATGAATCAGAAGACAAGGATGTTTTAAACTGGTTGTACAAGGATGAAGAAGCATCAAAAGCATCAACTTCCAACGTGCTAATAGAACCATATGGCAAAGGTTTTACAATCTTGGAGAAGATGGGATATGATGGAAAAGGTCCTGTTAGAAAAATAAAAGAGGGTATCATAGAACCAATACAACCTACCATAACCAATTCAAAGGACAAAACAAGGCTAAGATATAGAGAAGAATCAAAAGAAGAAACCAGGGAGTAGGTGTTTGAGAGAATTCTTCAATTGAGAGATAGCTTCGAAATGGATTCCAATGAGTACAAATGGGATTCCCTCTTTGAAGAGTCTTGTCATGATAAAGAAATTGATGTAATACAAAAGTATGCACCAACATGTATGGAGGGACAAAGCTTGAGTTCTAGACCACTTGACTTTGGATCACAACATATTGATGACTCAAGTGAAGATGATCAGACTTCGATCGAGATAGATACTTCAAAAGACAGTAGCATCATAGACCTCGATATTCCCATTGGACACTTTGATGGTGTTGCTATCATGACACTTAACCCTTTTGACCTTAGCCAATCTGACGATTCCTTGCCATTGGTACACCCCGAACTGATTGACTAGGACCAAACTGAGCTGCTTGACATACCTGTCTTTCCAAATGATGACACCATTGCGAGTTTCCTTTGCTCTGATGATCCCAAAACATGTTCCACCAATGAATATCATAACGAAGCTTTAGACAAGGGGAGTGCCAAATCTTCCAGCTGCAAAAATATCAAAAATAGATCTAATGATGAAAACCATTTAATGGCAGTATTAGATCAAGAAAAAGAAAAAATAAAGAGCGCATCTCAAGGTAGAAACCTCCCCGAGGCATCGAGAGATGGAAGATTTGACACTCTTCCCGGAAACTATCATGAGAGATCTTCAATGCTAGTTGAACCCACACAATCCATCAACATTGGCACGGCTAAAATAGTGAAGACCCTACATCTAGCAGCATCCATGACAGAGGAAGAAAAACCAAGCTTCACTAAATTTTTTGAAGAGAGACAAGTCAACTTTGCTTGGTCCTATGCTAATATGCCAGGTATAGATCCAGAGCTTATAATGCACCATTTATCTCTACCACTTGGAGTGAAGCTAGTGAAACAAAAATTGAGAAAAATGCATCTGCATATCGCCCTATTGGTGAAAGCTAAATTGGAGAAACTACTAGATGTACGATTTATCCATCGAATTGATTATGTTGAATGGATCTCCAACATTGTACTAGTTTCAAAACCTAACCACAACATCAGGATATGTACATATTTTAGAGATCTTAACAAGGCTTGCCCGAAAGATGACTTTCCTTTACCTAACATTGACATCATTGTGGATTTGACAACCGGTCATGAAATGTTATCACTTATATGTGGATTTTCAAGTTACAACCAAATCAAAATAGCACCAGAGGATCAAGAGAAAAAAAATTTCACATGTCCATGGGGTACTTTTTGTTGGAACATCATGACTTTTTGGTTGAAGAATGTTGGGGCTACTTATCAACGTGCAATGACCACTATCTTTCACGATATGATGCACACCTTTATGGAGGATTACATAGATGACTTGTTGGTGAAATCCTACACTAAAGAGGGAAATCTGGAAATCCTAGACAAAATCTTCACTCAGTTGGAGAAATTCAATGTGAGGTTAAACCCTAAGAAATGTGTATTTGGCGTGACATTAGCCAAACTTTTGGGATATATCGTATTAGCTAAAGGCATTGAGGTGGATCCTACGAAAGTCAAACCCATTATAGAGATGCCTCCTCCCAAGAATATCATCCAACTCATATCTTTACAAGGACGATTCCAATCTATCAGGAGGTTCATCGTGCAACTGGAAAATAAAACTCATCCTTTCAATCATTTGCTACACAAGAACATTTCTTTCAAATGGGATGAAAAATGTGAAGCAACTTTTAATCAATTGAAACAGTATCTGATGTCACCACCCATCTTGGTACTGCCAACTGAAAGAAAACCATTATTACTCTACATTGCAACAACAGAGGTATCTTTGGGTGCTCTACTGGCATAGGAAGATTCTGCAGGAAAGGAAAGGGATATTTATTACATTAGCAAAACCTTGAATGGCTATGAGATCAACTACACATTCATTGAAAAGGCTTGTCTAGCGGTAGTATTTGCTACTCAACAACTAAGACACTACATGTTAACTCACACCATCAAACTCATAGCAAAAATTGATCCATTGAAGTATCTACTTAGCAAAGTTTCCTTGATAGGAAGATTAGCCAAATGGGTAATGATATTGAGTGAGTTTGATATCCATTATGTAGATAGGAAAGCAATCAAGGGTCAATCCATAGTGGATCAATTAGCTGAAGCACCATTAAGAGATTATCATCCCATGAACATTGAGTTTCCAGATGTTGATGTCCTTACAGGATCAACACAACAATGGGTGTTATACTTTGATGGATCTTACACACAACGTGGATCAGGTGCAGGAATTCTATTTGTCACACCACAAGGACATACCATTCCAAAGTCTTACAGATTAATGTTTCCTTGCACTAACAACACAGTCGAGTATGAAGCATTGATCGTTGGAATCAAAGTAGCAGTCGAATGGAAAATCATAGAGTTGCATGTCTATGGTGATTCCCAACTAGTCATAAACTAGGTGAATGATGATTACCAGAAAAAAGATGATAAATTGATGTCATATAAAAGAATGGTCGATGACTTCAAGAAGTACTTCAAATGTGGAGATCAAATTTGAGCAGATTCCTAGAGGGGACAACAAAGTTGTTGATGCTATGGCAACCATTGCCTCTCTCTTACAAGATACCTAAAAAACAAGCCCGTTATGAGTTCATGATGGAACAAGTGTTTAACCTCGCTTATGATAACCCTGAATCCCAAGTCATATGCCATCTAGTCAACGTTGAATCCTCAACCTATGGAAAGATCTACACCTACCTAAAAGACAACGCCCTACCACAAGATCTATCCTAAAACCAGAAACATAACATCATTCGACAAGCAGCTCGACATACCTTGATAGCCGATGTACTTTACTGATGAGGTCTGGATGGTACTCTTCTTCAGTGTCTTGAATGTAACAAAGTTGAAACTGCTTTACACAAGGTTCATGAAGGTATCTATGGAACTCATTCAAGTGGACTAACTCTTGCTAAAAAACTCCTACATTTGGGGTATTATTGGCTGAATATGGAAAAGGAGTCTTTTCAATTTGTCAAGAAGTGCTAAAAATATCAAATCCATGGAAACCTGATACATGTACCAACACAAGAATTGCAACCATTTGCATCTACATGGCCTTTTTGTTAGTGGGGACTGGATCTTGTAGGTAAAATTCATCTGTCATCATCCAATGGACATAAATTCATCATCATAGCCACGGAGTACTTTACAAAGTCGATTTAAGTTGTTCCTTTGACCACCATCACAAGAAAACAAATTGATCCTTCATCTTGAATTACATCTATTGGTAAGGCATTCCCCAATCCATTGTCACTGACAATGATAGACCTTTGAAGAATCAGGACGTCCAAGAAATTTTGAAAGGTTTCATATCCAGCATCGATTTTCTACACCATACTATCCTCAAGGAAATGGCTAGGCAGAGGCCTCAAACAAAACCATCCTGAAAAATCCTAAAGAAAACCATGAATGATGTTGGACGTGATTGGCACATTCAACTGAACCCTGCTTTATGGGCTTACCGAAGCAGTAGTCGCACACCGATAGGAGCCATACCTTATGCCCTAGTGTATGGATCAGAGGCCATTCTACCTATTGAGGTTGAGCTAACATCACTCTATGTGTCACTAAAAGGAATCATTTCAGATGAAGATTATCAGGTGTCTAGGCTACGAGAGTTAGAACTATTGGATGAACATTGTCAACAAGTAGTTGATCACCTGAAAGACTATCAGCAAAAGATGACCAAGAGTTACAATCATAGAGCAAAACTAAGAACGTTTCAGGTTGGTGACTTGGTCCTGAAAGAAAATCCCCATAATCAATAAGATCAAGAGAAGAAGGGGAAATTTGAACCAAACTGGCTAGGTCCCTTTGTCATTGTATCAGTCTTTGTATCTGGAGCCTATTAGCTATCTACACCTAAAGGTGATCTGTTCAACGAGCCTATCAATAGCCTGCATCTCAAGAAGTTCTACACCTAGTTCACCCAATGCATCAGTAAAAGTCTTGAAAAATACAAAAAACATTAGAAAATGTCCTAAAAAAATGGTTACCTTGATGAAAACTTGGAAAACAGGTGTCTTGGTAATAACAAAAAAAATACAAAAATACAAAAATACAAAAAAAAAAGTGAAAAATCAAAAAAATAAAAAAACATAAAGTTTGAAAAACGTGCAATAAAAACAAGTAGTGAAAACCTAGCAACATGCGTTATTTGTGATAGGTTATCTTTTCCATCTATTTGAGCCTGTCGACCATTCGCTTTCGCCATCATTCTACATATCATTGGAAAGCTTCATGTAAATATCTTGGCATCATGGTTGTGTCTCACCCTAGACTAGGGGAAAATCCTAAACTCACTGGGGGCAATAAACTTTGAGCTTAAACCAACAGACAAAATAGTAGTTGTGGACCTTAAAATCTACAAATGGTTAAATAACTAACATACACAAGCATGGTTAGTGTTAAAACAAAGCAAGATTTTAACATCCATATGAGATATCTAATCATGTTTTAAAATGCTATCAAATAACAAGACAAATAAAAGCATACAAAGAAAAATATGAAATCTATCTATCCCATAGTGGATTGGTGCTATTGTAGAAAATAGCCCTTTCCCAATCCTTTCTTAAGCTTGATGTTAAGATTCTATGAAGATGATGATAAGATGGGAAAGATTAGCTCTCAATTGAAGAGAGTAACCTTGTATGAGATTGTGGAGATCAAGTTGTGGAGTTGTAGAGATGAAATGCTAAGATTGTGGAGGATTTGCTTGAAGAATGATGCCTCTATTTGTAGATTCTCAAATGCTAAAAGTGCCAAACATGGAGGATGTGGGACTAAAGATTTGGCCAATAGGAAGATGCCACTTGTCAACCTGTGAGTGGTTGATGCATGTGCAAGATTTGGGAAGTGTGCCCAACAGAGGGAGTTTCAAATTCAAATTTGTGAAATAAATGTTGAGTTTGACTTGTGCAAGGGACATGTAAGAGCCATGTAAGAGCTCATAAATGACTTGTTGGATGTACATGTCCACTTGTTTTTGAATTCAAACTTGAGGGAACATTCCCCAAAGATGCCATATTGATGGAAAATGTTGATTTTAATAAATCAATAAATTGATTTATTTGTGCAAGTGGGATTATCTAGAAGATGTGATGGGCAGTTAGGTTAGGCTAATTAGGATTAGATTAGCTTAATGATGATTAGGATGTTTTGACCAATTTGACTCAAATGTTTTGATTTATTTAAATCAAAGAGGGATGAAATATGCATTTGGATTTAATTAAATAAAGTTTGATTTATTTAATTAAAGGATGATGTGAGCCTTTGATTTATTTAAATGGATAACCTTAGGACTAAAGACCTGATTTACCTGGTGAATGGATTTGTTGTGTTTGATTTATTTAATGAGCGGATGAACGTGAATTGAGTGCACAATGTTAATTTCACGTGTCTACATTTTTCCCCTCTTTGAAGCAATGTACTTGTTGCGTTGGTTCAAAGAATAATCTTGCTGCGATCAAAATTCAAAAAAAATCTGATTTTTTGGATGCCTCAGTGGAAAGAAGTACACTGGTACATTGTCCCCTCGAGAGATCAAGCAAAAAGATTCAATTTGAAGGTCGATCTCGTGATAAAGAGGTTCAAAATGGATGGTTATGATGAGATGATTTTAAGATGCAAATGAGATAGATTTAAGATGCTTAGAATAACAAATCTATATTATCCTAAACAACTTAAATAATGATATGATGTGAGATGGATGAGATTGATGATGTGATATGTTGTGATTATGAAAATGTATGATTTATGCAGATTCTTAGACTAACAGATCTATATTATGATTATGATTATGCATGTGAAATGATCGATGTTTCCTATTATGTATGATATGAATGATATGTGGTATGCTGACAGTTTGTGGATGCATGATGGATGCATTGGTGATGTTATGTTAGTGCGTAAATGAGATGATGACAAGAGGATCCAACAAGTCCATGATCTGACGATACTTTATTAGAAATGATGATGATTTGCTTATCAAGGATTGGGATTTTAAAAGGGCTACTTACCTTATGTTTGATAACACACGTAGGTACGATGCATCAAGGTATAAAAAACTAGGATGTACCGTGACTCGACAAGCAGATAGGAGTATTCTTGTTCACACTTGACATGAACCTTGCTAGGATGTACCTATCAAAGCAAGTATTTGCCAAGTTATTTTACAAGAATGTCCAACAAGCACAGCAGACAAAAGGATAATGATCGTTTCCCCATTCCTATCTCTCTAAATCCTTCATTTGGATATCATCGAGAGGTCCTTGGAATGAGCGCAATAAGATAAATCAAAAGAAAAGATCAAGTATGCAAACAAGTCAATGTTCTTCATATCTCTAGCCAAAGGGATTTGTTTTGATAGGATAAAAATCCAAGGTGATATCCAAAATGACGCCCATTGTCGAAACTATATATCCTAGGACATGCATTGTATAGGATGATGATGGTTTGATAAATTGATTGATAGGCTATTGATATAAGGTTGACTGACATGTCTGAAAATGATCAAGAGTTTGATTTTGTTTTAGAGGTCTGTTGTTTTGATTTTGATTTTGCGATTGAAGCTTGCTTTTGCTGATTTGTTGTGATTGTTTCTATTTATGTTGCCAAAGGATGAACGTGATGATCAGTTTATTATGGATGATTGATTATCGTGGGTGAAAGCGAAACGATATGGATGGATTTTTTCAAATATTTGGATGTTTTTGACATTTTGAAATGCTTTGAGGTTGTTTTTGGTGTTTTTGAGATTTTTACAAATGTTTTGATTTTTTATTTTCAAATGTTTTTGGATTTTGTGTTTTTGAATTTTTTGGATTTTGATATTTTTCGAATGTTTTTGGATTTTGATGTTTTTTTGGACGTTTTTGGATTTTGATGTGATTTTGGATGTTTTTGGATTTTTGTGTTTTTTGAATGTTTTTGGATTTTGATTTTCTGATGTTTTTGGATTTTCACATGATTTTGACGATTTGGATGTGGATATGATATCAGTGCTCTGTTTTGGATTTTTTTTGAAGACCAAACTAAGGTTGACTGATCGAATTGATGGATTAATGATGATGGGATTGTTGAGGATACACAACAATGCAAGGATAGTGTTAAGCAACACAAGGATTGAGATGTTGATGGGATTGATGATGATAACATTGTTGAGGATGCACAACAATGCAAGGATAGTGTTAAGCAACACAATGATCGGGAAGGGTATCCCAAGATTATGGATTGATTGGATTCAATTGATCAGGATTGAAGCTTGGTATGAAACAAAAGATGTTTGAATTATTTGATGTGGCGTTTCAAGGGTGCGTTAGATGCGACTGATATTGATTATTTGGATTGATGTTCGATGAAGGACGAAGCCTGATAAGGAACATTTGCTCATCAAAATATGTCATGGGCTAGTGATTTGGATTTTGCTCACAGGTGGTTTGACCAATTTGATTTCACGTTTTCCAATATTCAGATAACCATATAAGGAGAAGGATATAGATCAAGATTTATTCTCAAAGCAAGATGTAAATACCTGCCCCCAGTGTCTAGCAATGTATGGAATGTGATGGATGAATGCTCTGATAGGTGTATGGATGGATGGATATGGTAAGTACGCAAAGGATTCCAAGGATTATCTTGTGATAAGATAAGGGGTTTGGATCAAGAAAGCTCATTTTGATAATGTTTCATGGCTTAGATAATACTGGGTAGGATAGGATCAATGAAAATGACCCATGTCAAGATGTTCACCATAAGCAGGTGTAAACTATGCATCGAAGTTTCATCAAGATCAAGATAACTTAGATGATGGATGCAGATGGATGAAAATGGATTGGATCAATGGTTCATGGATGAATGGATTTATTATGGATAAGATGGATGGAATGTTGGATTTATTATGGATGGGATGATATGCTTTCACCTGAAGTGGCGTAGATGCTCGACTCTACACATGACGTCTATTTGCCAGGTTTTCATCATGGTCTTGCCTAAAGCACCACCCATGCGGTTTTCACTAGAGGACAATTTTTTTCTTTACTGTTTTCAATCCTTTTTCTGATTTTTTTCTTTTTTTCATAGTGGATTGGTGCTATTGTTGAAAATAGCCCTTTCCCAATCAATCAAAGCTATTTTTAACATCTTATCTTATCATCATCTTCATATAAGCATCACATAAGCATCATATAAACATCATAAGCACATGGAAATTAAATGTATCCATCATAGGAATCCATCATAAATCACATATAGACATATAGACACTAATCATCGTCGCATATTATATAACTTCAAAATCATAATGTCAAGTGTACAATGATATCCAAATGTGTAATGAGATACATCATCAAAAACAAAAATGGCAGTGTATCATAAATGTATACATCAGTCTCAAGTACATCTAAAATGATCATCATGGAGCTATGTGGTGCTCCCCCCTGATGGTATTGTCCTTGTACTTCCCACACCACCTGATGGTCCTACCCCTGGATCTTTGAGAGGTGGTGGCCCAGTCACACCCCTACTAGTAGTCTTGGTGTGAATGCGACTAGCAGACTGCATGTAGCTCTCTTAACGCTCTATAAAAATGGCCTCATGATACTTTATCCTATAGAACTCTACATCCCTAGCGGAATGTCATACCTCTTGAAAGTAATCAGTTGTATCAGCACCATCTGCAGCCCTTTGTAGTCTCTCGACCACTCCCTCTACCTGCTCTACCCGTTGTCTCAAGGTGTCTCTCTATTGTGAGTGTGGCAACCTGTGCCTATTCCTATGTCTGAGTCTGGGCCTAGGTTTGTGTCTATAGTAAAGCCTGCACCTGTACCAGCTAACCCTGCAATGTCTACACCTGAACCTGTAATGTAGCTATATGTGTCTATCACTATTATGAGGGAAGCCAAATTTGTACATGTTGCACTGCAGCTTCAAATGATTTCCTCTTCCAAGGCACTCTAAAGTCTCACACATCTATCATGGGCCCTACACCACCCTCATTTCCTCCACCACCATCACCTATGTCTATGTCTCCCCCATCACCATCTCCATCACCTCCATCTCCATCCCCATCCCCACCATCACTGCTCTTCACCTCCTCCTCCTCATCTCCTCCATCTCTCCTTTTCCTGCATCCATGTACTACTACCCTCTTCTCATCATCTAACAATGGCACTGGCTCATCTGGACTGGATATCCATGGGAATGGATGTAAAAGGAAGTATTGTGCACACAAAGATAAAGTTAACTCTGATATCAACGAAGCAGATTAGGAATTTCAAAATTTGTATTCAAATGCACGTATCTTGGCAAAACAACTTCTTCAAGCAGGATATCGATGGCACATTATGACAAAAGCATCTACATCAACACCACCAAGTGGTTCCGCATGGGCTTAAAATCTTTTAGAAAAAATCCAAAAAATATGAAAATCCAAAAAAATCATAAAAAGGATTGAAAACAGTGAAGAAAAAAAAGTGTCCTCTAGTGAAAACCGCATGGGCGGCGCTTTGGGTAGGTACCATGATGAAAATCTAGAAAACAAGCACATCATGTGTAGAATTGAGCATCTACATGTGCCACTTCAGGTGAAAGCATCTCATCCTATCCATAATAAATCTAGCATTCCATCCATCTTACCCATAATAAAACCATTCATCCATGAACCATTTATCCTATCCATCTTTATCCATCTACATCCATAGTCCAAGTTATCTTGATCTTGACAAAGTTTGGGGCACACTTTACACTTGCTTATGGTAAACATCTTGACATGGGTCATTTTCATTGATCTTATCCTATCGCGTTATCTGAGCCAAGAAGCATTATCCAATAAATGTTCTTTATCTGAACACCCTATCTTATCGCAAGATAATCCTTGGCATCCTTTGCATGCTTACCATATCCATCCATCCTGTAGACACATAAAATATACTGATTGACATCGTGCATCTGATCCTAACTTACTAACATCGCTTCTTCCGAATCATCCCTCAGTCTAACCATTTAATCAAATTCCCTTATCTAATTAAATTCATCAATATTCGTCTCTTAATTAAATAAATCATTTTGATCTAATTATCCTATTTAATTAAATAATCAATTTATTTGATTAAATCTCTAAAGTCTATCCATTAAATTAAATAAATTAAAACTTTATTTGATTTAATCTAACACCATTTCTTTTAATTAAATAAATCAAAATCCTTATTTGATTAATCTTTTGTCATATTCCTCTCTTATTTGATTTAAATAAATCCATAAATTTGAGTCAAATAGGTCACATCATCTAATCTCCTGTTAAATTAATTAATGATTAATTTAATCTCATCTCATGTCACATCCTCTAGATAATGCAAGTTGCACATGAAAATAGATTAATTCATTTATTAAATCCCTATTTTCCCTCAAAGGCATCTTTTGGAATATTCTCTCAATTTGAATTCAAAAATTCCAAGTCAACATGTACATTCAACAAGGCAACTTCATCTTACATGTCCTTTTTTCCTTGAGCCAAGTGGCATTTATATGGCATTTTCCCTTCCCTCTTGCATGTCATTTCAACAAATTTGAATTTCAAATATTGGCATTTATTGGCACAAACCCCAAATCTTGCACATCCATCATCCATTCATAGCTTGACAAGTGGCACCATATCATTGGATGAATGTTAGTCCCACATTGCTCAAATTTGGACATTCATCCATCTTGAAATCCTATAAATAAAGAGCTCATATCCTCATTTTATCATCCACAATCCAAGCAAAGTTACCATGCTCAAATATCTCTTGAATTTTATACATTATCATTGAGTCATAGCTAGGTTTTGCACATTTTTGGCTTGGAGTTCTCATCTTTCATCAAAGTGGATCAACATCATCTTCAACATTCAAAGCTTGCATTTTAGAAATTGGGAAAGGGCCAATTTTCACATCAAATTGGCACCAATTCCCCCATGGGATCATGAGTTTGCACATCTAATTAGGATTTAATCTTTGTTTTATCATTTTCATTGTGTTCTTTGTTATTTTCATTCCTAGTTTGAGGTTGTAAATGGATTTCATGGGGAATCCTTGTTTTAGCTTGCAATTCCTTATTTAACTTGTTTACTCATGTTGTTTTGCAGGTACTAGGAAAAGGGTTCGTACATTTGGCACTAGAAGGAGGGCTTGATATCATTATTTCTAACTTTTTTCTTGAAATTTCCGCGTTTTTCTTCACACATAGGAAATTCCAATGCGGATTCGTCAGCGTCACTGTTTTGGCATCGCGGGCTCATCAGCGTCACTGTTTTGGCACTGTGGGCTCGTCTGCGTCACTATATGGCACCGCTTGAAACACAAACTATGCCGTTGGAATCGTCCCGCCAAGATTTTTGAATTTTAAACTTCGTCGCTGGACTCACCGACCTGCAGACAATTTCAAAAAATATTAAACAGCAACGCTGGACACAAACTGCAACGCTGGGTGAAAATTGCGATGCAATTGAGCTCTCTGTCCCGACACAGAGCACCGCTGACTAGTAAGCGGCACTGTGAGGGCACCGCTGGGAGAACAAACTATGATGCCTTCACGAGTTGCAACGCTGGGAGACAATAAAAGGGAAAATTTGATTTTTTAGCACGTGTTTTTGATTTATGATTAATTTATGTTCTGTTTTCTGGTTTTCAACTTCTGTATTTTCCAGAATTTGACTGGTTTTTCTCACTTGTAGGTTAGAAATTGAAGACAAAGGAAGGAAGGAGCATGATGATGATATTTCATCAAATCAAAGTGTTTTTAAACACTTTAGTGTTTATTTAACACTATTTTGAGGATTTTTTATCTTTTCATTCTTAGGACACTAATCTTCCTTTGGGTTTAAAAAGAATTATTTTTGTTTATTTCTTGCAAAAAGGCTAAAACGAACTTTAGGATCACAACTTACTAGATTTCATTTATTGGATTAACAAATTGAACAAATGTCTTTCACTTGTGATTTGGTGCTTTAAAACGAACTCACATATTGCTTTGTGGATATAAAAAGAACAAGTGTAGCTTTATTTTTTGTGATGGCTTACTTAGACTAAAGCCATTGAAAAAGGACGTATGCACTTCTCTCGCGCTTTATAGTGATCTTGAGAATCAAAAGGCCTTTTTCATGACATTGGGTTAAGACAAAGCAATCACCTTCACACTTCGATTTGGGCTTAAAAATTGAACAACATATTGTGCGAGTGTGAGTGGGGGCATTGTTGTGTATATTCTCTCTCTTTGTTTCCAACAAGGATTGATCGAGTTATGAATAGTGTTCTTCATTCGCTTATGTTTATCCTAGAGGGCCTGCCTTGGGAAAAAAGTACTCATCCAAGGGAACGACTCAACCGGTAACACTCTAAAGCCAAGAGTATTTGCAACCGGGATATAAATGTGGATATTGGAAGAAACGCCAATATCATGCAGTTGATTCCAACAAGATGGATCCGAAAGGGGACTCTTGTCATATGGGTCAATCTCCACGAATGGAAAGTCCTTACTAAAACCCATGTGCTAGAATTTTCCAAAATCCTTTAATCTATTTGTTGGTGCAAGAACAGTCATTTTGAAGTCACCCCACACTTTTACGGTCTTCTAGTAGAAATGGAAAACATTCCATGGGAGTTTCATGGGTGTTGATGCTTGGCTGCCCCATATAAGTGAGTGTCGTGGAGGGGAGCCAGTGGGGTCAAGCATCTAACCATTCACTAGAGATAAGCATAGCTAGACTTGTCCAAGTGGGAATCCAACAAATATTGTCTTACACATCCATAGGATTGTACTTATTCTTGGGTTACAAAATGCATTGCTTGATCAAAAACATCTCAAAAATAAACACTTAACATCATCCAAATTTTAAACCCTTTTTGAGGACAAATACAATTGACTCAATCCATATGTTATTGCTTTCCCTTGGGATTCACATCCTTATAGGTTTCTAAACATTGGATTATATCTCAATTTGTCTTCTTAAGTAAACAATAGGAAACCCTTGCCTTAAGTTCATCGAATTTCCACATAACATATCTTGTGGAATTTGAAGAAATTAAGACATTGGACATCTTATTTTGAAAACCTAATTGAATAAAGTGTTTTTGGTAAAATAAAGACATTAAGCAAAGCTAAGCAAAATGAACTTTCATATGTGTTGAAGACTCACCATTGGTTGGAAATCCAAAAATGAATGTTCAAATGAAATCATTTCTTGGTTACAAAGGTCTTTAGGAAGCATTTGCATGCTCTTCAATACCTAGGTCTAGGAAAAAAAAGTATACCTTTTTAGGCTCATCTTAGGATCAAAACATATCAAAATCTCTTTTTAATCCATCCTCCAAAACATCAAAACAACATCATCTCACAATCATCACCTTTTGGAAAATCTTGAAATCATCCTCAATGCTAGGCTTTAGGGAAAAATCAAAATCATCAAAATCATTGAGACTAAATCCTTGAAAACATTTATCAAAACACCTTTGGCTAGGCATGTGTAGATGCATCCTTTTGCATGTACTTAGTCAAAGTTATCAAAATCATCTTGTCTAGCTAAGTGTATGTAGATGAATCCTTCTTCATATGCTTAGTGAAACAATCATCTTGTTTGAATAGGTGTGGGTAGATGCATCCTTCTCCTCACACATATTCAAATCATCATCCTTTGAACAAAGCTATCCCTTAGATCATCATCCAACATCTTAGGGTATTTTTGTTCAAAATTCAAATCAAAATCAAGGACAAAATCTTAAATCCAAAAACAAAATCAAAATCAAAATCTGCAAGTCCTAAAAAGCCTAGTATCTCATTCAAGATTTATCAAAAGCCACAACATCCATATCATCCATCCCTAAACATCATCATCATATCATCACCTTTGATCCTCAAGGCATCCTAAAACTTTCTACTTTGGGGCATAAAATAATTATCGATCCAAGGAATCAAGAAATTCATCTCCCATATTCTTGAAGATTGATCCTTGTTTTATGGTTCTAACTTGATCTCAATACAAGAAGAGTATGGAAGCCAACAAAGAAACACCCACTTCGAGCGATCTTAGCCAAACAAACACAGAAATGAATCCAGCTGAATCAAGCAATCCATTGACCCTCTCATCATCAGAAAATACGCAAGAAGAAAACCAAGGAGAAGACCTTACTTTTAGAATGTCTCATGAGGAAATGACTGAAATGCTCCAAAATCCAGACAACCATAGAATCATCAACATCATGATGAGGCTCAACCCTTCGTTATACATGCTTGAACTAGCAAAACAAGGGGCCAAGTTGCCTTCAGATTTTGACGTAAGTACCATAGTGGAGACATCGTTTCCTCCAATCTCATCCACCATTCCCATCTCATCCACAGCCCCATCTCAAAACATCACGCAAAACATTCCGCAAATCACAACATCGTTTGCTCCAACCCAACCCAATGTCAACAAGGGAAACACATTCCGCAATGCTCTTCAAGCACATCCCCTTGTTAATAATCAAAACTTGGATGCAAACACTACATTGGAACAAAATATACCCCAAAACCCATTACACAAGAATTTTCCTCTCACATTCCATCATGATCCATCATCATCATTTTTTCACACAACACCACAAACACCTCTTCTCACAAATTCATAAGAAGAGGGAGATATGTTCGGACCAGGGGGCCTATTCGACACCATGACATTTTCACAACAACTCACACCCCTCACCTTTCCACCTCTTCCGCCATTGCCATTATCATCTGCACCACTCATTGGTTTAGGGATTCCTCCCCTAACAAATATCAATCAAACCTATATCCCAACCATCAATCAAAGCATTACACCAAACGCTCAAAACTTATTGTTGACATCACAACAACAAGCGACGAACACACAAGCAATGACAACATCATCAAACACACCCCTAACATCACAAAGCATGGTCTCTCAAGGACCAACCATCACATCAATACCACTATCCAACACCCAAAACATCAACACAACATCATCACCTACCACCATTCCAAATCCACCACCACCCCCACCACCAACAATATCCACCACATCAAATCAATCCAACATGACATTGTAGGCTAATTTTCAAAGGGGGTACCAACAAGTGCAAAAAAAAAAAGTCGTACAACAAGCCACTCAATCCACACAAGCTGCCCAAGCTACACAAGCTGCACTGCAAGCACAACAAGTGCAACAAGCTCAAGCTTTACTGCAACAACAACAACAACAAGCCACTCAAATTGCCCAAGCCATGCAAGCATTGCAAGCACAAAAGACCACTCAAGCACAACTTCTATTGCAGCAACAAGCAACACAAGCATAGGAAGCACAAGCACAAACAGCACAAGCGCAA